>OY986041.1:99982368-101207011 GCA_963920215.1 Nineta flava | reverse complement strand
TAGGGTAATTTTTATCCAAACAGTCAGAAAATCAGGTTCATTTTAATGTCCGACCAAAACATTACAAAATTTTGCCTTCTCAATTCATACAGTTTGGAATTTAAGCACTATGGGTCTGATACCTTGAAAACCGTTAATCGTATCGTATTTTATCCAACGCCATCATTTTCGCTACGTTCAAATTAGCTTAAAACGAAGTTTTTATTAAAATCGAGGATATAAAATTTTCCTCCAATTTTTGCGATTTTTTAAGGGGTACCCCTTGGAAAAAATGTGAAAAAAGTGAATACAATTTTTGTTTTCGATTTTAATAATAATCATTTTCTAGGGTAATTTTGATCCAAACAGTAAAAAAATCAGGTTCATTTTAATGTCCGACCAAAACATTACAAAATTTTGCCTTCTCAATTGATACAGTTTGGAATTTTAGCACTATGGGTCTGATACCTTGAAAACCGTTAATCGTATCGTATTTTAAATAAATATAAATAAATAAACATATATATATATATATATATATATATATATATATGTAATATTTACATTTTAATTTTGTCGAAAACTCTTCATTGATACAAAAAATATAGCTGAATTTTTTTTGAATGAAAATTTGGTAAGAACTCTTGCACAGTTTTAATCTGCTTTACACTGCTTTGGATGTCTTTTACATACACCAGTAATATGAATGTCTCGATATAAAATTCTCTTCAAACTATTTTCTATTTGTTTATCACATTTTTACAAATTCGATTAGTCTTTTCTTCATAAAGTAAACATTTATCTATACACCAATTAAATACAATACGTTGGTCTGTTGTTATATGGGACTCTAATAATGACGTATAGTAGTTGATCGTATTTCTGCTGTATATAGTATCAGATTCAACGTACGTGGATGAGTATTTAATGAAGATGAAAGAGATTTTATTATGTGGAAATAATTGGTATTTGTTAGAATAACATTTTAGTACGCTACAACTTTCTGTTGATTGAGAAATGATTGCAATTGAAAATTTATATTCATGCATTATGTAATGAATCTCGATTCAAATGTCTCTTCAATCCAGTACGAAAAGTAGCAGTTTATGTAGAAACCTACAGTTTTATTTTTAAAAATTAATCTATACATGTAATAAAACTGTAGACAGGGTAAATTCTGTACATGAGAGTATGTTTCAAAATATTGCTAAATATGCGATTAATGTATAATGTATGTCTCATTTTAAACAATGCACCTGAATATTTCTTCAAGGATAAAAATTGTTTTGTTCGGAGGGAACATTGTATCCTTGATCTTGGTCTTCAAGGTTTTTTGTGGGTCAACATGTACTTTTGAAATGAGAATCCATATTTTTTGGATAGCTGAGTTTAGTAGTAGTAGTAGGTGGTCGAAGTCTGGCAAGTGGGCATTTCTAGGCCTTATTACCAACCTCTAACAAACCCATCTCGCCAACTTTTTCTATCCTCCCGCACATTAAGCTCGTTTCCTCTAGTCCTAATGTCGCTGTCTGATCTACCTGTCATTTTTGCAAATGACAGGGCAGAACTTCGCTTTAGGTACTGTAGGTACTTTATTATGGCTATGGAAAGGGCGTATCATCCGCCCCGTTACTGTCCGGACAAAATGTACTGTTCTCCAATCTCATGAGTGGTAGATACCATTTACGCTTGCAATGCCCGGTAAGCAACCCAACCAGAAGGTTGGGTTGCTTCCGGTTTTTGCCAATAAGCCAGGTTGACGTTGTGGCATTCAACCCAGCTATCATTTGTTTGGCTTGTCTGCAGCCTGCTGTATACCTCTCTACTTCCTGATAATAGGCTTATCAACCTATTTGTTGAGAACAGATGTATTCTGCCTCTTAGTTGTTCCTATATATGGTTCCGGTCTCTGACATGGAAGTGCGACTCCTGTACGCGGCGAGTTTGTCGGCCGATTCGTTTGTCTCTACTCCGCGTTTCCAAGTAATTTAACTTTAAAAAAATTGACAATGTGATTGACTAACTCATCATCAATATTCTAGGGTAGTTCTAGTTCTCCTAGAAAGTTTACTATTGGCAGACAAATAGACTTTAGGCCTTTTTATCGTTTAAAATTTTAGTTAACTTTTAAAGTTATTGATTTTCAGCACAGTTAATGATCAAGGTTTGAAGTGGCCGCCATTTTGAAATTAGAAAACATTTTTGGAAAATTAATGATCACTTTTGTAACATCCTATATATACATATATATGTATATATATACATATATATATAAATATATATATATATATATATATATATATATATATATATATACATATATACATATATATACATATATATACATATATATATACATATATACATCTCTTGGAAACTATTAAACCACTAATGTTTAAATTTAATACATACATATTATATATATATATATATATATATATATATATATATATATATATATATATATATATATATATATATATATATATATTTAATTTATATCATCCATTTTAAAATTATAAACACGTGTGAACAATTTTAGTTCAAAACTGAGGTTTTCATTTTAAGGTGAGCCATAAATTTATTGTTTCTTTAAAATGGTCCGTGCGATTAAAATCCGTAAAATGGTTATGATATTAAATTATTTTACCTTCCAAGGTAAAAGAATAAATCGAATATTAGAAATTGGATAGTTTATTTTAAAAGAACAACGAAATTACACTCTATGGAAATCAGCATGCGGCTCACCTTAAAAAAACGATATAATAAATTTGTTATGATATTCAATGTTTGCTGAATATATAAATTAGTGGTTTTTAAATATATTCATCATGTGATTTTAATTAAATCTGATATATTAATTTCTATTATGTGTAATAAATTAAATCAAAATAAACATTTTACTATTTTGGTTAATGTAAAATAATTTATTTAAATTTAGTGTTATTTAAATTATATACAATTTTATTATAAATACTGCTGATTTTATTTAAACTTCATTAAAAATATCAACGGGAAATATCAAACTATTAAAATTTCATTTCAAGCATACATTATTTCGTTATTCCGCCAGTGTTTGGGGTAAATATCCATCTTTGAAACCATAAAGGTTCGTTTAGACTACAACACTAGACATAGTATACTCAGTGTATACACCGAGTGTCTATGTGTGCACACGAGTGTCTCTAGTTGTGACATTTATTGCGCCACTATAATTAGTGTCGAAGCAGCGGCTGTGTAAACATCTTGTGTCTGAGTGTCCAGTGTCTGTTCAGGTTTTCAGGTTTCGACATTTTTTCATACTCTTCATACATTCCATGTAAATATTATATAGTAATAAATATAGCGTTTACGTCGCTGTTTAATTACAATATAAACAAATACAAATTTCAAGACAAGAAATGTTACTTTTTTATAAATTAACAACTTTTGTTTGAATTTTTTTCCATAAAATCAGTATGTACCGAGTATTTAAGCAAAATTAACTGAGTAGGTTAACATAATCTTTGGAGGAAAAATGAAATAGAATATTATGTTATAAACAAATTTTGTTTTATGTTATAAAAATGACACCCACGAGAGAAATTAAATATATTTTTTAACTGCTGATATATAAAATGAATCCAAGGGTGTGTATGTATAAAGTAGGCCCCTGTAACAGATTTCAATCTTGGCCTTTTTCAACCTGACCTTACTTTTTGGAACACACTCACAAAATTTCAGGTCGTTATCTGAATCCGTTTTTGAGTTATTGTGTTGACGGACGGACGGTCAGATATGCTTAAATGGACAAACTATGTCATTTTAATTACGATCTATATTTTTAACCGTTACGTTTAAGTCGGGACTAAACTTATGATATACTAGTATATATCATTGCTATACCGGGTATAAAAAATTTGAAAAAAATACATTTATATTTTATATCACACTTCAGTTGAACTTAAGATAAAACTATTCATATTGTCATTGATATTGTCTAAAGATTAGTCTTGATGATGACAGCCTGTACACATATGCAGTATCATGTTATATAACACATGTCATCTTTTTTACCGACGAAAGAAGGAGGTACTGAATTCAACTTGTATATATTTTATTTTTAATGTATGATCACGCATAACTTTTTACAGAGTAGTCGAATTTCGATAGTTATTTTTTTATTGGATAGGGTATACTTCAAAATTGGTCCCATATAAATTTGAAAAAAAAATTTCAAATTTTAGCCACAAAAAAATAAAAAATAAGACTTCACAGCGCTTCCACTAAAGGAAAATATCATTATCGATTATATTTGTTCTGTGTGTAAACACTATTTGAAAGCACTCAATATCTATATTTTTTTTTAATGTATGACCACGCATAACTTTTTACAGAGTAGTCCTTTTTTGAAAAATCTTTTTTTATTGGATAGGGTATACTTCCAAATTATTACCATATAAATTCGAAGAAAAAAATTTCGCCCCTAAGGGTAGAAAAATAGGGAATGATTGAATGAATGATTGATTGTTCACCACTGAATTTTCATCTGTGAACCGATTCTGCTGAAACTTGACACACATATGTAGTTCTAATGACACTGTAAGCCGCAACAAAATAAAAAATAAAAACTTTTTAACAAAAAATAGAAGCCGTGAAAGAAGAAAGTAACTGAAAAGCAAAAAATAATAATTTTGTAACAAAAAATTAAACCTTCGAAAAAAGAAAGGGAAAAATAAAACTTTTTAGTCCAACACTAATGTAAATACCTAAATAATTTTGAGTCGGCGCCAAAAAATCTCCATCGAAATGAGCGAAGGGTGAATCTGAATTTCAGTTAAAAGAAAATATTACATAATATTACATTTTGTTTGTTTGGCGCCGACTAAAAATTATTGTATTTATATTAGTGTAGGACTTAGACAAAAAGTTACTTTTTTATCTTTTCCTTTCGTTTTTCAAAGGTTTAATTTTTTGTCACAAAGTTATTCTTTTTTGCTTTTCAGTTACTTTCTTCTATCATCGGTTCTATTTTTAGTTAAAAAGTTTTTATTGTTATTATCGTTTTGAAATCTGTGATTTTGTAGACGTAAAATAATCAGCACACCCAGAAGATATTTATACAATTCATTCAGTTAGTTGTTACATTTCTTATTTGAATGTTGGTACTATTTTCGTTCTTTAACATTCATTTTCTTGTGGTAAGCAAATCGTTTGTATGAAACTTTTCGATTTCTTAAAACATTTACTTGACATATTTACTTCAAAATATTTAATCATATGGAAACTTTGTGATTGTAAAAATAAATTTAATTTTTCTATTTTGTGTTTTTGAAATGTTATGATATTTCTTAAATATTCTTTTATTTTACTTTTTAAATAAACTACTTTTTTAAATAAAAATTTTATCTTTATACGAAGTTTAGTCATCATAGATGAAAATATTACCTTTTTGATTTTCTTTATATCGAAAACTAAGTTAGTAACAATAAACTGTTTAATCTACTGTATTATTATTATTCAGATGAAAAATGTTTTCGTTTTACTCGCATTGTCTCAATGATCTCTGAATCTTTTATGCAGAGCAAAATATACGAAAAAAAAAACTTGTTTTAACTTTAAATAGTTAGTTAAATTCCAGTATCGTTTTGTCCGGAAGTCAAGACGAAGACATGCACAGTTAAAGTTTGAAAATGCATTTCATGGGTCGATTCATGTCATATATTATCGTATGAGAATACTTGTCCAAGTAGATTTGTATGTCGTTCATGATTGGAAGTGCAACAGTTACGTTTCTTCTTTTCTCTGTTATTAGATAAAAGTTTTAGAACGAATGTTTTTTTATTAATTTTGTTTAGTCTAAATTTGTGTAAATAAATAAAACTAAAGCCGCGTTTACACCGGAGTTAGTAACAAATGTTATCAAATTTTTGTTGGAAACACAGGTTAATAACCAAAGTTATTAACAAAATGTTATTAACATTTGGTTTTTACTTTAAGTTTTGTTATCAACATTTCGTCACGTCAGTTTCCGCGAGAATGTCGGGAGTGGAGGACGTGGTTCTTGCTTTAGCTGCCTGTGTCATTTTAGCAAACCAGAGGATTATGGGTCAAGCCTTTTCTGAAGGCAAGAGCTAGATATAGTAGAAGTGACATGCTAAAAGACTTTCAAGATGATGAAGTCAATCCTTTGTCGGGTGAATTAATTCTACGAATGACCAGTTGTGACTTCATATAGATGAGTTTCAATACCAGTTCGCTACTCCACTCTGTTTGAGTTTGTAAATTTTCTATTGTGATTTGTGAGCACAGTACAGTAAACACAAATAACAAGATCAAATAATGTTTGTATTCAAAATATAAAAACAAACTAGCCTGCTCGCCTAGCTCAATGAAATGGGAAGATCAAAAAATTTTACTCCTGGTGGGTAATAAAATTCGTGTTATTAACAACGGATTTTTGTTGCTAACATCAAATGTTACAAACAAATTCAGGACTGTTTTTTAAATCTTATCAATAAATATTAGAAACACGTGTTATTGACTCCGGTGTAAACGCGGCTTAAGTATATTTTTCAATATTTGAACTCTATTGGAAAATCTTTCATAATTGAAAAAGAACAACAAATTATATTCTAAATCACCTTCAAGTACTTATAATAAAATAAATAAATAATACATATCTAAAGACAAATTATCAACAGTTCAACAATATGCCATACAATTAGATTACAATACCCCTTGTCTGCTACAAGTACTTTGAAGTACAAATGGCCACAAAAGTAGCACTCTTTTTTCAAAATTGTATAATTGATTTGTGCCTTATTAATTCAATTTTCGAAAAAATGCTTCGGATAAAAATTGTTCATTATAAATATGCTAACAGCTCTTATTCGAAATATTTTCCCAACAACCAAATTAATAAGGTACAAATCAACTAAAACTTTTGGAAAAATGAGCGTTATTTTTATGGCTTATAGTACTAACTACTTAAAATTTACTTCCTTTGTCTACTTAAAATTTTCATAAAATTATAAATGAAAAGATTTTAATGTAGAATTTCATTTCTTCTTGAAAAATACTGGTACTTCAAAGTAATACAGATGGTTAAAATAAAACTGGTATCTCTTGAGTACTGGTATCCCTTCTCGGGTGCCAATTTGTAAAGTAAATGTTTGTTATATTAAAAAATTATTATTTAAATAAATAATAAATACATGAAAAAGATATAATTGATCTTTATTAATAAAAAATTGATATTTTTAATTTCATTTATGAATTGTTATTATTTTTATGTGTAAATTACCAAGGTTGTTAACATTCACAGCAACCGTGATAATAGAGGGAAGTAATAGTTGAAATGCAACAGATAAAAATGATGAACAAAATTATAATAATAATTTAATGATGAAGCGACACCGCTACAGTATCTACATTAACGAGAGTTAATGTAAACAGCAAAGGTAAACAGCAAAGATACAAAAAAAACAGTAATGTAACAACTAACTGAGTTAACTGTTTGAATAACCAGTATATACGGAGTTAATGGAAAAATTTATCAAACAAAAGTTGTTTAATTTAAAAAGAAGAAGATTTTTTGTCATTAAATTTTTGTTTGTATCTATGGTCTATACGAAATATATGATTGGCGAATTTCTTCTTTATTTAAAAATTTCTCCTCTCTAAACAATGTAAATGCCGTCGCAATATATATCTGATAGCTTTTTATTCCTCATCTCTTATTATATTTTAACCAGCCTTTGTTATATTTAACATTTCAAAGTCCAACTGAAGGTTTTAACGCTTTCTGAATATCTTGGTTACTTAATTGTGCCCATTTTTGTCTGTGTATATTTTACACAAAATCGTTTCATAGGGTCTTTTTTTTTGGGCCTCGACTTGGTAATATATTTAGTATAATATAATAGTAATTTTATATTAACTGACTGTGGTTTTTATCCTATCTCGATTAAAACTATTATTGAAAGATATCTGTTCACAATGTTTTATTTATTTTAGCGAGTTGTAAATTTCATATCCTATGTAACAGGAGAACTATACACTGCTTGTGTGTAGGTGCAAAAAGTCCGAAGGGATAGTAACACAGGTGTAATAAAATATGTGTTACTATCCCTCGGGGATCTCTTCACCCACAGCAGCACAAACAAGCTGCATATTGATTTCCTGGTACATAGGAATGTATAATATTCATGGAACTTACCTAGCTGAGGTTAAAAATGACCGTTCGATCGATAAGAAAGCTGGCACATAAACGATCATTTGAAGAAATTTTTCGAAAATACGTTCATCGGGTACAAAACCAATAAAAACGGAGTACTTAATAATAGGTTTGCATCTGTCTCTAAAGGAATTGACGAATGATTCCTAAAATTTAAAGTAGTATGGCAAGTAGACCTTTCCAGGCTTTTTATATCAATCCCTAAAAGACAAGGAGTTTGTATATAGGCTAGGAATTGGTAGGTTATGTGACTGCAGCCGATTTTGATAGGATCGGCTGAAGCCGATTTTGACTGCAACCGATTGTGATATGCCGATATTCACCTGAAGTTTGTGCGAGGAAACTGCAGAAAACCTTCACAAGCATAACCGGTTATTTATGTTTAAAATCTTTGTCCCAAATTCCGATAGAGAATCACTTCCATTACATTACTTATATTATGAACAAAGTGCAAATCATATATCTATTATGACACCAACCACCTCCCCCCCCCTAACTTGTATAATATAGAGGTAGTAAAAAAGAGTAGATAATAAATTTTGATGGTTACAACCATAACAATGTTAATAACATACTGTGCTTTTTATTACTTGTTGCTTCACGTCATAGTCAGCCAGCCAGTGAGTGGTATGAAATTGGTAAGTCAACTCTTATTACTGATGATATAATCTTTCAATAACAAAATATATACCTGCTGTGCGAAAACGTATACAGTATACACTCAAATCAATACAAATGATGATAGATTAATTTACTTGGTTTTTTTTTTCTTTGATAATAATAATAATTAAATATATCCAACACAAAACCAGAAAGTAATTACTTTGACAAATAACATTACACCTATATTTTATATAGGCTGTTTTCTGATTTTGAAGACTGGAGTCGTGAAGTTAATGATATCCCAATCAGCCAAGTAGCCGAGCGGTCTAAGGCGTCATGTCTGCGCAGTATGTAGTACTTGGAAACTGAGAGGTTATGGGTTCGAATCCCGATAACGGCAGTTTGTTAATTATAAAAAAAAAAAACGGGCGGTTGATTGACTAAACTGTCGGCGTATGGACAAGAACGAAGTAACCGGCTATGCTTGAGAAGGTTTTCTGCAGTTTCTTTCACGAACTCCAGAATATCGAATATCGGCATAGTTCCTATCATAGTCGGCTGCATATCCTACCAATTCCTAGTCTACTCACAAATTCCTTCCACTCCACTTACATCCTCACATTCTAAGGCATCACAATGGACCTTATGGACGAAGTGTAGCCCGTCCAGGGCAGCCTTTACAATCTACCTATAATGATATCCCAGCAAAAACAAAAATGTTAAACGATCCAAGTTTTCGCATACAAAAAGTATTGATATCACAGCAAAAAAAAAATGTGTGGAAAGAATGAAGTTTTCTTTTATATCTTTAATCTGTTCAAAAGCAGAGACAACTTAGCAAAGAAGGGAGTCGAAATACCCTTCATTGGCCCAGAGCCTATTTTAGAAATTCCAAAGACAGCATGTAAGCCGGTGGTTAACAATCGGGTGGATGTTAAACACCGTGATCACTGAGAAAATATACCGCAACAAAAGCTTGGGAAAATACTGTATTGGAATGCATTCAAGAGGCTATACCTCGATGTACTGAAACTGAACAGGATACAACTTTAGAAGGCTACTGGATTCATAAAACTGGATTCTGGATTCAATACATTATCGGGCATTATCACCTACGAAAGCATCTTTACACTATTATACTCCATAACGGATCCATTATGTACAGAATGTGCGGCGAGGAGGAGGAAATATCCAGCCACATCATCTTTTACTGCGAATCTATCGGTTATAGCAGATACAAGATATTTGGTGCATCTCACCCCGAATATATGAACCTAAGGAAAACCTGATCAACAAGCTCCTGACTATTGTAAAAATATGGGAGAAGCGAATATTGTCCGACTAAAGTAGAAAGAGGAGCCCAATGGGCCATGAGATCGAAGTACAATACATCTATATAACCCAAGATATATCTATAAATATCTATCGATCGTGTTCACCTACAAAAGTAGTGGAATCTATGTGAGGAACAAATGGGATCCTATTTCAAAAACACAAAATGGCTTTTAAATAACATTGAAGGTCAAAGTCAAGGTCAAAATCATGATGTGTGATGACCCATAAGACGCTTTCTTTTGAACAAAACAATTTTTATTCGAGTCATTTTTTTCTAAAGACGTTTTCTTGAAGAAATATTCAGGCGCATTTGTTTTAAATGACATATCCTATATATAAGTGTATATGAAGTACATTTTCTGTCGTTTAATTGAGCCAATGGAAAGGACTAATTATTTTCAAAACAAAATACTACGAATAATGAATCTAATGATGTTTACATTTGAAAAAATTACTTTATCTTCCCAAGAGATATAAATAAAGTTCATGTTGTAGAATTATATAAATTTTACAATTATACTAAATTTGTTTTTATAATAAAAGGATTATTGTTTTGGTTCTTGAAATATACATGTGCATAGTTAATATTTAAGGGTCATTTTGGTGTGAAACATTTACAATATATGTAGTAGGTAGGCCTTTTGGGTTTCAATTAACCACTCATTTACTGAAATAATAATAAAGAACACTGTACAAAAATATATGTTTTTGGTCCTCGGTTAAAATAATTATGTTTGGTTTTTTTTTTGTTCTTTATGGTGATCCGATCAAAACAGGTTCTGAAAAAGTTAAGATTATATAGGCAAGATTATTAGGCAAGATTAATTATATACTTATAAAAATATAAAATTTTCAAAATATCTTGCTTATTAACCTGATTGCGGTCGAAGCGGTTCAAATCGATCGTGACGTTTTTACATGATATACATACAGACAAAATTCGAAAGATTTGATTGTTTGTTTTGGAGCATTGAATAGTCTCCGAAACTACTGGACCGATTAAAAAAATTATTTCACCGTTGGGAAGCTACACAATCCCCGGGTGACATATGCTATATTATATTTTCAAAAAATTAGGGAAACTCCAATAATTTAACCCGAGGTGTAAAAAGGTGGAGGTTCTGGGAAGCCAAATAACATTTTAACTGGTAAAAATTAATAAAGGTGAATAATTCAATAGTACGCTATCGACACCAAAAGTGCCGGAGCAAATCTTGCAGTTTCACGGGCAACGCCGGGTAATTCAGCTAGTACAATATATACCGCGTATAAATAAATAAATATAGATATATATATATATATATATATATATATATATATATATATATATATATATATATATATATATATATATATATATATATATATATATGTATATATATATATATATACATATCTTAATATATATAATTCTTCTGTCCGTGTGTATGTGACTGAAGTCCTCCAAAACGGCTGGACCGATTTTGATAAAATTTTGTGTGTGTGTTCCAGTGGATTCAAGAATGGTTTAGACTCATAATTCAGTCCAAAAAAAATTTAATATCAGTAAAAACAGTCCAAAAAAGATGTGTGTACACGTCTGTCGGGACCGCTAGTATATATATATACTTGTATAAAATCTATCAATCATAATAAGTATATATATAAAAAAGGAAAAAATTCTATTTACAAATTTGATAAACAAGTTGAATCGAAAAAAAGGGTTTTTTTATGTTTGTCATAAACTAAATTTGTTGTAAATTTGTATCAAATTTAAGAAATTTGTGTATGCATTATTTATGGTGGTTAAACGAACCCCATATATATTTTGTGTATTTGTACATGTATATTCTCTAATTAAATTGACACAAATAAAGTTACTATATCGTTAAAATAGAAACAGATGTGAACCAAATATGTCTGTCTATGTATTATGTTCCGTAAATACTATCTACACCGTGTTATAGGTAAAGTAATCCTGAAGCTTTTATATCTGAATATTATGAAGTTTCATAATTTATAATAAACTATTTTTAGGTAATAGAATTAAAATTTTTTTTAAAAAAAACATCTTTTATTAAAGGAGCCAAAAAGTAGAAAATAAATATTTTCCCTAATTCACAAATATGTGACTATAAACAAAACCTTAAGGCGCTCAGGTTTTAGATGTACGCCCAAGCTTCAAGAGCACCCCAAGCTTTTGCGTATAAATCACATATTAGTCATTGGGGGAAAAAAATTTTATTTTCTAATTTTTAGTTCATTAAGTAAAAAGCTTGCTTTTAGAAAAAATTTCTTTATTTTATTATTTTCCACTTTTAAGTATATTGTAGTAAACTTTTTTTTTTTAAATTTATTTATTTTCAATTTCTCATCGCTTCCACTACTTCAAATGTTTATCAACTCTCCGCCAAATTTCTATCTCAGTGAATTTTTTCGATTATCATCTATGTATAGTTTAATTAGAACTAGTCGAAATTTTGATTTTATTAAATATGACCAATATATATGTATCCTTGGCGTCAAAAGTTACATACTAACAAGAAAAGTTAAATAAAAATTTTGCCACTTTCTCTAATCCCCCTTTCCCCTTACAAGCTCGGTGCTCATTAACAAACTTGGGCTTTCAAATAACAAAAGCATATCAGATACAAAATTTTTATATTATGTGCCTCTAGCCACTCTACCGGTCACACTTTCAACCAACCGAAATGAAATTTATTCTGTACTTTGTACTTATTCGGAGGAAATTCGCTAACTTGACGTAGCTCATGCGTAGTACATTTTTTTAAACTTCGAACCTAAATGGTACTAATTTAGTGTATTGCTATCAGAAATACACATTGATGCCAAAATTCAATTCAATTGGTTCAAAATTAACTTGCAAGCCTGGTAACAGGCAGGCATCTGGAATAACAATTTTTTTTACTCATACGGGAAAAGTACTATCTTAGTGTCCGATTTTCCGTGCGGTAAATGGTTGTTTGCCAATTCAATTATTACCACACTACTTAGATTTATTGCAAATATTTATTTGCGTACGGAAATTTTACTTTGCGCCATTGTGCGCAAACTAAACTTTGCACACTCGATTAAATATTTGCAAAACATCTAAATATTCTGGTAATAATTGAATAGCCAAACAGCCATTTAACGCCCGAAAGAACGGGCGCTAAAGTGGTCGATTGACCACTAAAGCGAATGAGTCGACAATATCGCTCTCATGGGCAATCGACCGCACATGTTGCACAAGATACTATTAATCTACAGTCCTCTAAAAATCAGCATCCGGTTTGTAAACATGACAGGTATTCCATATACGTTTTCATATGATACAAATTAGTTAAGAACAAGTGAAAATAACAGCATACTGAGTTAATTGCTTAAATACCCGGTATATACTGAATTTATGAAAAAAAAAATTTCAATCAAAAGATGTTTATCTTTAAAAAAGGAACTTTTTTTTCTTAAAATTTTTGTTCTATCTGTTTCAAAGATAGACAGTTTTGTACATTTGGCCCAAAACTGGTCCGATTTTGCTCATTCACGAACTTGACCTTACTTTTTTGCACTAGAAAACACACATAAAAAATTTCAGCTCGCTATTTCTATTCATTTTTGAGTTATCGTGTTTACGGACAGACAACTTTGCGTAAATGAACTAATTAAGTGATTATATAATATACCGGGTATGAAAATCTTATCCATACAAAACTAGAATGAATAGTCTCAAAGAAAATGAATCCGTGTAACTTTGATAATATTAGCAGAACGGTGATCTCTTCTTCCTTTGTATTATGTCTATAAATGTTCATAAGATGCGACCGAGGCATCGTTACATCTTGTATCCGTGCTTTATAACAAATCGTTTGATGTTTAGAAGAGAGAAAAATATGTTCATAAGTAGATTGTAGATAATCAGATTTGACCTACTCAATTTATGTGATGATCCAATTATAGATAGATAAGTAGACAATTTATAAGAAAACTTCTGTTTTCTACCATTTTACTGACTAAAAGCGTAGAACCTAAAGCGTCATATTTATAGCATCTATCGTCGTCCTTTGACAAAGTAAATAGTGTATATATATTTTTTAAATGAAATAAACTTCTATTTTTTTTTTACATTATGTAAAACAAAATGGATACCGCTTTATTTGTTCTATTTTATAACAATGCTAAAATACAATTACATTGTCCATAAATACCCGACAGCCAGATTATATGGTCACTCATAAAACGAATTAAAATGTAAAAAGAAATTTTAATTCCTAAAGGGTGGCGCATAAGTAACGTTATGATTTATTTAATGAATGAGTATTTGTGCATCGTTTGGTTTTAACTCGTGAACTAATTGAATCTTATAAATAGGAAAAGGTGTTTCCGTATTTAAAATTCTTTGCAAAGACCGCCTAAACATCACTAACTGCTGAAAACGTTGGCTGGTAGAAGTTTCGGGCTTTTCCTCAACACTGGCTTGCACCTGAGCGCTGTTCACAAAATTTCGAACTGCACGAGGTCTTCCAGTACGCAGAAGATCACAGACATCCCCATGTTGCCAAAAACGCTGAACCAATCGGTTAAAATGTCGGAACATGAAAGAAATTTCGATATGATCTGTGTGTCTGAATAATCGAATGCTGACTTTCAAAATAAAATTGAACAACTCTGGTTCTTTGTTCTGTGCTGAGTCTTTCCATCATAAATTGCCCAAGTTTTTCAAAGTTAATTCTGAAAAAAAAACGTGAACAAAAAATGTATTCACTAATTAAATCATAACGTTACTTATGCGCCACCCTATACATACAACGTAGTTTGTACTATGGGCCATAGAAGTCCTGATCGTTTTTCAAATATTTTTCTGTGGCCCATAGTATGTATAGAGAGGTTTTAGTTTGATCTAATGGATTCCTGTCGTGTACAATTCTGTAAAATTTGGGTTTCCCTGATGCATGGGTTTTCATGAAATATATACCGGATTTTATTTTGTTTTATAAATTACTAGCTTGTACCCGCGGCTTCGCATACGTTTATTGTTATATCTATGGCTCCAGTCATCGTAGCGAGATTAAATACATACCAGTTTTAGGATAATCATTAGTTTTCAATGAAAACAAAATCGGTTCAATAGTTTCTCCGTGATGCTCAAACAAACAAATAAACAGAAATTTACAATTTTATAATAGTAGAGATATATATATTTTTTTAATTATCGAATCAAATCAGAAAAATTGTTATCCCGATCCCAAAATTTGATGTTTTTTATTTCAAAAGAAAAGTTTTTTATTTCAAATTATCCTATGGATTCAAAGGATATGCAAAATTTAGCACACTCTTAAAACAATGGAGCCGGATTGGAATATATAAAACAAACACTTGAGTAAGTCATTTACAACGTTTTTTAATATTCTTTCTAAAAATTTCATTGTTTCAGGAAAAAATAAAATTTCTATGACCAATAGACTAATAAAGAAGTGCCTTTTTTTCGAATTCCGTTTCGCCTTCTCAGAAAATTATGAGTAAGGTGTCATTCGATTTGTAATTGAACCTACAAACTTTTTGAAAAGTTTTTTTTGCAATATCTCAAAAACTATTGCAGATATCGGAAATCGAAAAAATATTCATAAAGAGCAGGAAATTTCCTAAAAAAAGTCCCAACTGTCGGAACTATACCACTAATATTAATATTGTGCCACTAATATTATACCACTAATTTTAACTGAGAGATGAAAATAGGTATTGTAAACAAGTGATTCGGCTTAGCTTGATTCAGACACTTGATCAAAAAAATTTTTTTAACCCATTAAATATGAATATTAATCCGCCGGCAAAAAATTGTTTACCCCAATTTTTCCATTAACTATGCCTTTGTTAATTTAAAAATTTTTTCAATCTGGATAACTCCGATAATTTTTAAAACAAAAGTCTAGAATTTTTTTACTTCTGGGAGCTATACTTTGAAGGATTTAAAAAGGATCCCCGTTGGAAAATTTAAAAAATTTAGATTTTTCATTTTTTTATTAACATTTCATTTTTTTCCGGGAAGGCGAAACGGAATTCGAAAAAATGGCACTTCTTTACTAGTCTACAAGGCATTAGCTCATCTGTTCCCCTTTATGACAATTTTGTCTACGTTGGAGCTTGTTTATATATAGAAGTAAAACGATAATTTGCCAACATTGTATCAAGCTTACATTTGTCTTTGCTGACACTTTTAATTTGTTATCTATTGCATAAAGGAGCGGTATTTTAATTAAAGAATCTGTTGACAAAAAGTAAACATTCAATTAATACATAGTTCTCAAGTACAAAGATCTTCGGGCACAATGACAGAATGGAAACGAATATGAATATATGTTCTATATAGTGTACATTTATCGCAATAATATAATCAACACTAGCATTTTACAATAAGTCTAGCTTGTTATTTGCAATTCATAATTCGTATGCATATAAAAATAAAATTTCAAAAATAAAACTCTGACAATAAAAGTGAGCCGTCATGGGACGCCAGATGTGAAATAGTCCGGGAGACCAAAGTGTTTTTTCAGGATGATGAGCATCAAGCTGGTACTTTATAAGTAGCTTCGTTTTGACAAGACACTCAACTTATGTAATTATAAAATTTTGAAAAACGGTATCGAAATTTTCTGGAAGCAGTGAACATAGAGGATGGGAGACTCGGACTCCATTACATTGAATTTGTAGAACGAAAATTTTTCCTCGTTCTTCACTTGATTATCTTACAATTAAACTTAACAATAACTTGATGCTCGTAAACTTTGGATGAATGGTCAAATCGACATGTTCATCCAAAGTTTAACAAATTAGTTCATTTCCGCATATAGTTGTCTGCCCGTCTGTCGGTAAACACGATAACTCAAAAACGGAAAATGAAATTTCGATGCGTGTTCTAGAGCTAAAAAGTAAAATCAATTTCGTGAATGGACAAAATCGGACCATGTTTGGGCAAAATAGGAAAAAACTGGCCATCTTTGAAACCGTTAGAGATAGAACAAAAATTAAAGCGCAAAAAATATTCCTTTTTTAAAAGTAAACAACTTCTGTAAAAAACTTTTATACTTAAATTCAGTACATACCGTGTATTTCAGCAATTAACTCAGTTGTTATTTTCACTTCTATTTCATAATTTTATTTATTTTTTTAACTTTTTATATTTTCTTATTTTTAGAATTTTTATCAAATTCAAATTCAAAAAGTCACATAGGAAATTTAGATCATGTAAGACAAAGTATACAAAATTCGTGTACATGTTATATTAAATAATAAAGCGTTATAAAAACATTTGGAATTTTTTCATTACCGTGTTGCTAAAATCTGTAAACTTGACGCTATATTATGATGATAAACAATATATATCAGCTATTAAAAGTTCTAAACATACGGATTTTACGAATCATACGCGAAGAAAACTTTTAAAACTTAACAAATATACATTGACACTATTTATAAACATTGTCAATTTGTCACAAATGTCAATTATAAACAATAAATAAATTCCAACCGATATGTATTTATTTTTCACAAACTTTTAAAGTAATATTGCATGTTGAAAAGTTATTCGAAAAGATCGAATTGTATATATAGAAATACGTTTACAAGAAAAAGTTATGTTAAACGGACGTATTTGTTTACAAATACATACCATATACAGAATGATTTGTTACCTCGGTATCAAACTTTGGCGCATGACTAGCTATCATACGATTCTACGAAACAAATGCCAACGAAAATGGAATTGATTCGTTTTAGTTACGGAAATTATCGTCTAAAAAACTTTAAACAAAAAGCATTCAAATCTATGTGTAACTGATTAAATTCCCGTATTTTTTGCAATTAATTTACCAAAATTCATAAACATTGCATTTGTAGTTAGTTTTTGGTTGAAAATTTGTATCTCTGAAACATGAAATACAAAAAACAATTTTCTATACGGCCTCGTATAGGGTGTCAAAAAAAGCATATTGAAACACGAATACATATATATATATATATATATATATATATATATATAGATATATATATATATAGGTATATATATATATAAATGGCGTTCCATCAAAAGGTTTTTCTTCCACATTTCTGTAACAAAAAAACGCCTCGAAATCGTTTATCATCTGACAAAGTTTGATACCCGATATAATTAATCATATGTATTTATTTAAAATTCAAAATTTATTTAAATTTCATCTAATTTTTAAATAAATTAGATGATATTGATACATATTTAACACAAATTATTTTAGGCAAACCAATATCACGATGCGTCCAAAACCCCTAAACGTTGGTCACATCATGAATCATCAAATCGCATTCATTTGATATGAATGGGATTTATTTGTAAGATATACAAGGACGTATATCTATCTATAGTCTATACATATAAAATGCTTTGTCCTGAATGACTGATTGACGGATCAACGCACAGCCTAAACCGCTGGTCATAGAGACCTGAAACTTGGAGGGTGTGTTCTTTGTATGGCGTAGGCATCCGATTTCGGATTTTCCAAAATTCTACTCCTATGGGGGTGAAAAACGGGGGCAAAGTTTGTATGGGACAACGTGATTCCTTGGTCCAATCTACTTCAAATTTTGCATAAACATTCAGTATATTTACCAATATAAGGTCTGTGAAATTACAATTTTCGTGGGCGAAGCTGCGACGGGCAGTGCTAGTTAATATATACTGCGCGATGATGTGTTTAACAATGATGTGTCCAACGTTGCATATGTATTGGTCAAACCGTAGGTCCTCGATGTGGACATTAATAAGAGAACTTCATTAACAATTACTTTGTAAAAAACAATCAAGCAATTAGAACGTAACGTTACAAACCTCTGTTCCCCTTCGATACTTCCTTCCTACATTTTTATTGAATATTTCTTAAATTATTGTCTTTTCGAGACTTAAATTATTGTCTTTTCATTATTTCATTCGCAACAAAAAAACTGTCTTTTGATCGATTATTTCAGAGAGTTTTTGGTTCTGGTATGCTCTGATTCTCATCAAATTCTTTATGATTTGGAACCATTTTTGATACCAGACCTGAAAAATTGTCGCAGCGACAAATTTACTTAGAGGTTAAACGACATTAGTAAAATTTATGTTCTAAAACTTTACTTATTATTAATATTCTGGAATGAATTCAAGATATTAGCGTCGATTTACCCGATAGCGAATTTGGCCTTTCAAATACAGATCACGTCACATACAAAATATCATTCCATTGAGATTAAAAATTGAGATTGGCAGCTAGAAAAGCGCGTATACGGACACGCACATAGTTTTGAATGATGGTGGTTCGATAAGTTGGATTATCGGGCATGCGAAATCGGCCAGCAATTGCTGAGTTTTTATATCAAGAGGGTTGAATATCTCGGAGGATATTAATCAAATCGATAAACCAACTAGATTTTTGTGTTTTTTGGGTCTAATTTACTTTAAAAACTAATTTCCATTCAAATCGATGACAAAAAAATTTTAGTGCTTTTTTCAGTTTTTTCTAAGGGAAACCCTTGGAAAAAACTGCAATAAATCGAAAAAAAAATTTTCCCAACCGATTTCAATAAATCTCACTGTACAAGGTAAAATGAACCCAAAAAATATGTAAATCGTATTTATTTAACGTTTTGATGAAAGGTTTTTTAGATATTGTCCAAAACTCGATTAAAAGAGGGCATACAATCGTATAAAAAGGGCATATCTCGAAAACTACATGTCAAATCGACAAATCAACTAAATTTTTGTGTTTTTTGGGTATAATTTACTTTAAAAACTAATTTCCATTCAAATCGATTACAAAAAATTTTTAGTGCTTTTTTCAATTTTTTTGAAGGGGTGTACCCCTTCAAAAAATTGCAATAAATCGAAAAAAAAATTTTCCCAACCGATTTCAATAAATCTCACTGTACAAGGTAAAATGAACCCAAAAAATATGTAAATCGTATTTATTTAACGTTTTGATGAAAGGTTTTCTAGATATCGTCCAAAACTCGATTAAAAGATGGCATACATATCACGAAAACTACATATCAAATCGTTAAACCAACAAGACCGACAAGATTGTTGTGTTTTTTGAGTCCAATTTATTTGTAATATTAAATGTCATTCAAATCGTTGACTAAAAATTTTTTTCGTGTTTTTTCGATTTTTTCTCATTAAAAATTTGCAAAAAATCGTTGATTTCGATAAAACTCAATATAAGTAAGGTTAAATGATCTCTTAACGGTTTAGTGAATGATTTATGAGTAATCGTCTAAAATGTTTAAACATTAAATGTTCATTATAAATTGTATATATATATATAATTTATAATGAAATTGCACACAAAAAACACGAATAACATTTAATGTTTAAACATTTTAGACGATTACTCATATATATATATATATATATATATATATATATATATATATATATATATATACATTCATTTTTGAATATATTTAATTATATATTCAATTGGCAGTGTTAGAACTTTGAAAATATATACATTCATTTTTGAATATATTTAATTATATATTCAATTGGCAGTGTTAGAACTTTGAAAATATCGTACAAAATAAAATGTGATTTGGATAAGATACAATATAATATAAGATAAACTGAACTTGGTGAGCGATTTACCAATATCGTTTCCGAAAGTGAGTGTAAAGTATTTATACTATATTAACAAACCTATTTTATTTCATGTTCATTATGTTCATAGATTTATGTTCATTAATGATACACCACTCACAATATTAAATTACAAACACCTAATTGTTTGTGAAAATTACAAATTTTCCAAATAATAACAAATTTCATTAAATAATAACAAATTATGAATTTAATTATAATCAAAAATGACAGTTGAATCACAAGAAAATCGTTACACTTTCATTTGTTTTTGAAACTTGACATGTCGATAATACAGGAAGCCACATAGCTTAAGTGACATAAATATTTGAAATTACTAATTAACAAAAAATGTACCACCAAGCTGAATTAATTGTTTAAACATTCTGCATATACCGATTTATTTATTAGTGCATGTACCTTCAAACAAATAATTTTTGTTTTCGATTTGATTGAAATTCATTATATAAAACTTATGTTAATGTATGCACTTATGAAGTTTATGAAGTTAAAAAAAGATGTTACCAATAATTCATTAGAAAAGTGCTAAGATAGATAGATTGTAGAGGCTACCCTGGACGGGCTACACTTCGACCATAAGGTCCATTGTGATGCCTAAAAATGTGAGGATATGAGTGGAGTGGAAAGAATTTGTGAGTAGACTAGGAATTGGTAGGATATGCGGCTGAAGCCGACACTGATAGGAACTATACCGATATTCATCTGGAGTTCGTGCAGGAAACTGCAGAAAACCTTCTCAAGCATAGCCGGTTACTTCGTTCTTGTCCATACGCCGACAGTTTAGTCAATGAACCACCACTTTTTTTTCTTAATAATTGACAAACTGCCGATGTCGGGATTCGAACCCATAACCTCCCAGTTTCCAAGTATACATACTGCGCAGACATAACGCTTTAGACCGCTCGGCTTCTTGGACTGTTAGAAAAGTAGAAAAGTGCGAAATTTTTGCGAAATCGTTTCAACGGTACAACTCAAATTAGTGTAAAAAATATTTTCATCCATTAAATATTAATAAATAGTATTACATACATAAATTAATAAATAGGTTTAGTAATAGAGTGTCACTATTTTCTGTGTCAGAAAGAGTAAATATGTACCGACTAATAAATAAAATATATATGAACCTGTTTGATGTTTTGTAAATATATATATATCATCACAATACTTCCCTTCCATTAAATTTTAATGGATTTCATGTGTTGTATTACACAATAGTTTCCGTATTCTGGTGGTGTGATAGAAGATAGAAGGTTTGTCTGTCCGTCCGTGACTGTTATAATAAGAAGATCACTTAGTACATACACATAATAACACCAGTACCATCCATATACACACACTTCGTTGAGCACGAAGGAAGGATTCGTAATATAATTTATTACACAGGAATTGAAAACGGCAAGTGTGTTTGTTAGATATTATATCATATAGGGTGTAGAAATTGTAGTTAATTGTATATACAAATTTATGGAACTAATTTTATTTCAAACCTCAAAATGCTTGCTCACCAACAAGACAGCGTGTTCTGGTGCCTGTCAAGGTGTATTTCCGTTCCCATCGGCAAAACTGAAGCAAGCGTCGGTGCCGACCAAAGTATCTTGAACACACCTGCAAAGCCAGAGCAAATAACGGTGCTACTATTGAGCTATCAGCTACAGTTGGCTTTCAACATGTTTGACTTGCCACATCTTGAAGGATTCGCAATAAAGAAATAATCATAAAAATATATTGTTCGTAAAATAAGGTAATATTTATATTATAATATAATATTGTGTATAAAATAATGTTACAAAAAATAACGTTCAATTGTTTAAGGATAAACATTTTTATACACCCGGTATATAATATATACCAGGATATGTAAAGTTTAGTTTAGTTGATCGCAGAAAAAAATTTTGTTTAAAAAATGACCTAATTAGTTCATTTCCGCGAATGTTTCTGCCCGTCTGTCCGCCCGTCAACACAATTACTCAAAAACGAAAAGAGATAGCTAGCTAAAATTATTTGTATGTGTGTTCTAGAGCTAAAACGTAAGGTTAAGTTCGTGAATGGGCAAAATCGGACCATGTTTTGGGAAAATGGGGAAAACTGTGTATCTTTGAAACCGTAAGAGATAGAAAAAAAATTTAAAGACAAAAAATGTTGGTTTTTTGAACATGAACAACTTTTAAACCCAACTTTTTTGCATAAATTCAGTATATACCGGGTATTTAAATAATTAAGTTTGTTGTTATTTTCACTTGTTTTATCGTATTTTTATACCCGGTGTAAATAATATATACATGGGTATTATAAGTATAGTCCACCTTTAGTATAAGTGTTCATAAAATGACTTATGTATTCTAAAGGGCAGGATTTTTAGAAAAAAAAATCGAATACTTGAATATCAAGGTTAGCTTCGATACCCTCAGCTTAGTGACAAAAACAACGCCGCATGGTCACAAAAGCATACCGTCAATAAATAGGTGGGGTTCTTCACACACTTAATCCTTTAAAGACAAAACTTTTTTAATGTCATTGTGAGACACGCACCAAATTAGCAACAAGCAACATATCTCTGAATCCATATCCCAGACATAGTTACGATTAGCTAATTCCTACTGATGATGACTACATTGTACTCCAAATACGTATTTATAAAATACAAATAAATGTTCTAGGAATTGAGGCAAAACTTGAAATGGAATCTCTTGATGTTTAAACATGTGTGAAAGGAGGAACAAGGAGTGAATTTATATTAACATTATTTAATAAAGTTTTGTTGGGAATCAAATAATGTAATTTGTATGGCATATTATAGAGAAAATCTTATAATTCACCATAAGCTGTACGGGAATTATTTAGAGTGAATGAAATTGTATGTAGTGGATTACATTCGGGTGGTTTTAAATTTTAAGGTAAGCTCGTTTTAATTGTAAATCATCAAATAATAACTCCAGAATAATTCAAAAAGTAGTGATGCCGCGACACCAGACGAGACGAGAGTATCTTGTGTATTGTATTGACTTGTAACGTTTTCTATCGTCTGGTGTCGTCTTGTTTTTACAGTTGAAGATTTTCTAAATGATTTACTGTTTTGTGATTATTTTTACAGACTAAAAGTCTATAGAGATTGAAAGAGAGCACGTCTGAGGATCAGGATTTTAATTTTCGTTTCGTCTCTCGCTGACTTATTCTCGTCCCCTCTCGTGTTGTCAGTATTTATACAAAGATGTTAAACCCGATAAAAGAACCGAATTTACAATGAGTTCTTGAATAAATAGATCAAAAGATAAAAACAATTAGAAAGCTACAGATAACAGTCTTCATAAAAGGACTATTTATACGGTTCTAATCTAATCAAATGACGACTCACTGATTTAATTTGCAGTTGATTTTCCAACTCAATTAACTAGTACGAAAAATATTTCAAGTATAAGTTGTTTGACGTTATAAAATAAACATTTTATATATGTAATGATTTTCTCTTTTATCCTTTCAATGACTTTTATGTTTTGGTCATAGATGCTCAAACAGGAACCGCAAATTTGTATATTTATGTGGCCCAATGGTTAGGCATAAAACAAAATGTATGTAGAAAAGGAACTATTTGACAGGCTCTCGAATTTGATTTTGATTATTCAACACTTTATATACACCTTTGGTATATTGAGAAGCTGTTCACATTATTTATATATTCATTTTGAAAGAAGGTAATTACAAAAAGCATTTTTTTTTATGATTGTCAGTCACGACATTTTACAAAAAGAGAAGGATTTAAAAAAGGGTAATTAAGAAACAATTTTCTAAATAAAAGAAAATTTGTTAAATTCATGACGCAAAAATGAATGAATACTTGAAAATTATATATATAGGGTGAACCAGAGAAGTAATTTTTTATAACTATAATTCTTATACATTTTTCAATTTTATATATGTTTTCTTCTTCTTCGAAGCTCCCTTTTCCCCTGAACTGTTTTTAGTCATTATCAAACTGGGCGTACCATGACCATCAGAAACGAAATTTCATTGTGATAGAACTAAAATTGTAACCGCTAGAGAATGTTCAAAGCCATGCAAATATATATATATATACATATATACATATATACATATATACATATATACATATATACATATATACATATATACATATATACATATATACATATATACATATATACATATATACATATATACATATATACATATATACATATATACATATATACATATATACATATATACATATATACATATATACATATATACATATATACATATATACATATATACATATATACATATATACATATATACATATATACATATATACATATATACATATATACATATATACATATATACATATATACATATATACATATATACATATATACATATATACATATATACATATATACATATATACATATATACATATATACATATATACATATATACATATATACATATATACATATATACATATATACATATATACATATATACATATATACATATATACATATATACATATATACATATATACATATATACATATATACATATATACATATATACATATATACATATATACATATATACATATATACATATATACATATATACATATATACATATATCCATATATACATATATACATATATACATATATACATATATATATATATATATACGTATATATATATATATATATATATATATATATATATATATATATATATATATATATATATATATATATGTATGTAGCCATTCTAGCAGTCACAGATCGCTGAATATCGATTAATATAATAATAATAATAATACGTAAGAGGGGTACTGCAAATGGGTCCCTAGCACCTAGACCAAGGGGTTCTCTATGCCTTCCTTGAGAACAACCTGTCACCCGAAGGCATGACGTCTCGGGGTAAGAGGTGCTATTTTAAGCAGATGGAGCGATAGGATCCTGTTGAGGCAAGACGCCGTATAGAAAGCCCATAGTTTCTCGGCCAGGATTGCTCCCAGGATTGGTGGATCCAGGGTTTCAGACCCAAACATTCTATGCTTGATACCATGCAGGTTTCTGCAGGTGCAAATGGCATGTATGGGAGTTTCATCATTCTCTATACAGGCCCTACAAATGGGATCAGAGATCCCAAGTTATGAAGGTGGTAGTTCAATCGACAGTGTCCTGTCAAAAGCCCCACCACCCTTCTCAACTGTGTTCTAGTGAGTTTTAACCGAGCACAGTCGAATGGCCTAGCTGTGGTTATGCACAGCTTGACCTGTCGCCTTGATTCGGTAAATTACGGAGCATTATTCGGTAAATTACTATGGGAATGATAGGATCAGGTGAAAGGGGCGTTTGAAACGACCCCACTCGTGCCAATAAGTCCGCTGCTCCGTTCCCTTGTGACGCCAGAGTGACTCGGTATCCAGATCAGCCTGGCTGTTGTTATTCAGTGCCAGGTGGTTTAATTTCTCGAAGCATACATAGACTACGCCATAAATATTAGGAAGATAAAAGTTCATTTAGAGCTATTTTGAAAAGAGTAGTGATGTATCTATTCTGAATTTTTGAGGAACATTTCGTTGTTTCAAATACAATTCTTAATAATCGTATTAGATTTGATTTTTATTTCATATTCTGACATAATAAAAGTTCACAAAAATAATTTATAGTTTGTTTATTAATAACAGTATTCGTTTATGCGTATAAAACAACAGAGAGATATATGTGAATAAAGAAATGTAATGTAATCACTTTGAGTAACCATGGTGTAATAGTAAGCACATCGTTCTCGGTTAGACGGTGTGCAGTCTGAGGTTCGAATCCTCGAGATAACATTATCTTTTTCACATTTTCGATTCATCACACTATACGTTATAAAATACAAAGGGGACCGTTTTTACAAACCAAAATGTAATGCTTTCAGACTGTATAAATGAGTTTAAAATTAAACACATGAAGTCAGTCAACATCACAGTCGGAGAAAGAAGAGGATGAAGATGGGTTGTACGTTGAAAAGCTCTCTCTAAGTGGCGAATTCATTAGCAATCCTTTTTTGTTGCTTTTATTTTTACTATGTTCAGAATTTTTAGTATCTCGTGTGCATCATATGTGGAAAAAATTAGACGATTTCTTTGTTTGTTTATATGTATATATATATGAAAACATTACGGAATATTCTTTTTACAATACAGATGTTTAGTTTAAATTAATTAAATTTATTATTCTCTATACAAATATTTAACACACATACATACATACATACTCGTACATATGTGGCTTTTTGTGATATCTTTTTGGTGTACTAAATATGTTAGTATTCCGTATATCGTTATCATACCATATCCAATGGACATTCTGTTTGAGCAAATTGGCTTATGTAAACCATTTGTACAGATGAATTAAATTTTAGGCTCATTCGATTTGTTTATACCCAAAACCGATAGAACGTTAACAATAAACCGGCTTTTGTTAGTAACGCATTAAATAGAAAAAATAATTAATTAGGTATTGTGAAGGAGTGAAACATTTGCTAATACTTTTAGTTTCCCATTAGCGTCAATATCCGTGTAGAAGCCGTACTCCCATGTCATGGACCAGAACCATATCTAGGAATAACATTGAGGCTGACCACCTCTGCCCTAAGCGACGGGTGAATAAGTCTTTGGACATGAAATGGAAAGATGCAGCAGGTTGCAGACACGGCAAACAAATATTAGATGGGTACAATACCGCTAGGTCAACCTGGCCTATTGGCAAAAACCGGAAAAAGATTAACCTCCTAGTTGCGAGAGCTTACCGGTCACTGCAGGCTGAAAAGGCATCTGTCCGGATTGTGACGGAGCGGATGATGATGCCCTTCCACCTGCTGGCAGAATGCCCTTTCAAAGCCAATATCTAGCCTTCGGGTCAACCGAAATGGGAAAATCTGTGGTAAAACAACTAAAGTGGTGCTCTGTTCTGTTATTCGCAAAGACGACAGATAGGTTCGACAACGAACACAGGGCTAGAGGAAACGAACCAGATGTGGTAGAGGATGAAAGAGTATGAGGTGATGGGTTTCTTAGGGGTCGGTGAAAAAGTCCTTCTGCCACTACTATTATTACCTCCCTAAAAGCTTAAAAGTAATTACGTATTTCTTCATCCTAGCGACCTAATTTCTAGAAACAATTTTAGATAAAATTTTTAATATTGGTTTAACTTTTGAAGATACTTTTATGTTTAATGTTTGCAAAATAGGATTTACCTAAAGGCGGTTCACAGTTTTATATCATTTGTTGTATTTCAAGTTATATAAGAGTGTGTTTTTTAGTGGAATGTTAAAACTAAAAGTTGTTTGTTTTGAGATTAAATTAATTTTATTAGTGGTCATTTATTTCCCATATTCTGATGGAATAATATTATTGTATTGTCATCAGAAATATTGATATGATAACTAAAAGTGGGCTTAAATCGACTTTTTCAATTTGCCTAAGAACATTAAAAGTCCACCTAATAAAATTAATTAAAACACAGTACTTATATTTAATTTACTTTACTTTTTACTTAGGTACATTAATTTACTTTTTACGTCAATATATATGTCAAATTTTATGATTATGATAACGCCCTAAAAACTACTATAATTATTCATCTTAAAATTAGTAAAAGGAGATAAGTTTTCTCTCTCGTTTCGATAAGTGTAAACAATACAAACTCCCAAAACAACAATTGCCAATTGTCTTTGGTATCATTTTGTATTATTGGTAACCGAATCAGTTCCGAGTAGAGTGCCTGAACCAATTGGACCACTAGAGCGGATTAGACTGGTTTTTCAATAGTCTGTATACGGATATAGCACACCAATTACCTAAAAATCACACCTGACAATTTAATTAGTAGATGAAATGACAAATCTATCATAATAACACTGTATGCTGTAATCGTTTGTTTGATGTTAACTTGAATAGATGATTATCTATCATAGGTGTGATATCAAAGACATATCATACTAATATTAACACCTCAAGAATGAGAAATGTCATTCAAATTTCATTAATTAGTTCCTACATATTAAATATCTAGATACTATTGTAGTGACTCACACTCATACAGCAGATATACATATCTGGCCCATCAGTGTCACCATTCCAATTAAACATGCGGTACTGTACAGAACGATACATTTACGTATACACGCATATCTTTGTCTCTTTTTATATGCTTACGTATGCATATATGAAGTAGATAGACTAGATATATACTCACGTATAGAAGCGGATAAACTTTATAGGTATGTTCTCGTAGTGTAAAGAATATTCGATGCGATTCTCGCACCTTTTTAGAACGCGTACATTTCAGATATATAAGCAAGACAACTATGGCTCATACACAGTCACACATCAACATTGGTACAGTAACAATATATCACCAGCACAGTAACAATTCAACATTAATTCAGTAACAATATAATATTAGTACAGGTCAAGATTAGTTCATTAACAACAGCTCACAGTACAGTAACAATGTAACATTAATTCAGTAACAACTTAACATTCGTTGAAATTAAAAAGTTAATACAATTCAAAGTATATTTTAATAATGACCTACGTACAAGGAAAATTTAATGTAAAATCAATCTGAAAAGATATTGTTAAACATCGTAAATTCAAATTGCATATTATAGCGTATAAAGTGTTAGCCTTTCAAAAAAACATAACGTTTTTTTTTTAACAAAAGATTTTACTACCCATCAATTTGCCGTACCGGGGGCCTTTAAATGAAATCGACTCTTAAAGAGTGAACTCCAAAAAACTCCAAAAGCAAAACAACGCAAAGCATCTAAATGTTGGATCGAAAATTGAAATGGATCTGTAGTTTGAGTTAAGTATACGTCGGTTTATGAACACCGTTACAAAATTGAGATAAAACTGAATATAGCGTTAAATATATTATATGTGTCCCGGATATAAAAACTAATTTTTTTGCTATGGTCGATCAACACATACAAAAAACTGTATAAAAACAAAATTGAAACACAATTTTCATTTTGTTTTGTACATAGTACAATAAAATAGAACCTAACCAAAAATGAACAATCAAGGGAGTAAGCTAGTTTTTGCCTAACAATGGATACAAAGGTAAGTTTATTAATTACCTAGTTAAAAAAATTTATGACAATAAATAATATCAAAAAACCATAAAAAGTGTTTACATTTATTTTTATCTCTATGAAATGCATGGCCAGCAAATTTTTTATTCACTATTGAGTGTAGAAACGAAGGTTTTAATTTAATATTGTTTGATAATTTATCGTTCTATTTTGAATTGGAGTTCAGTTATACGTTGGATGATATTGTTTAGAAAATAAATTTAACTTTAATAAATTTAACTAGTTTGTTTTTTTCATACATAAATTTCAATGAAATGGGTGTCTTCTTTCTGTACATCGTCTTAAATGAAGTGTAGAGCAAAAATTTGGTAAAAATATTTATGATAAACGATGCGAGATAGATAATAATATAAAATATATTTGTCATAAACATTTGTTTGATACTTTTTTCATTTCACAGAGGTTTTTGTCGTATAGTTGTGAATTTCACCAAATAGCATATAGAAAACAAAATCCAATAAATAAAACTGTAGAAAAGTCATGTCTGTATATTGAAAATATTAACAAACAAGTGAAACTAACAACGAACTAAGTTAATTGCTTAAATATCCGGTATATACTGTATTTTTGTAAAAAAATTTACAACAAAAGTTGTTTATTTTTAAATCATTTTTTCATCTCTTACGTTTTCAAAGTTCAGCAGTTTTGTCCATTTTGCCCAAAGATGGCCCATTCACGAATTTGACAATTGCTTACTTAACACACATACAAACTTTCAATCTCGCTATCTCTCTTGGTTTTTGAGTTATTCTATTTACGGGCGGACGGACGGACAACTCAGAAATGGACTAATTAGGTCTTTTTATGAACCCCAATATCAAAATTTTTTTCCTGCGATCAACATTTTCAACCAATATTTTTTCAAAGTAGGAACTAAAATACCCTGATAGATATATTTTTAATATACCGGGTATAAAAATGAAGTGAACTAAGTTCAATGACTAAAACGTCATTGAACGCAGAGCTTATACTTCGGCTTAAACTTTGAAAATCAAGAGGGATGTCTATAACTCTATACATGTGAAAGAGAAGGGACCATACATTTATGAATCTACGCATCTAAAAAAAAAGGTACGAAAAAGGTTGCTACCGAACCCGATAAATAAAACCATATGATGCGTTGCTCAACGTATTGTTTATTATTATATACGAGTATTATACGTGCTTTGGGCATATAAAAAAGTATATTTAGTTGTAAATGTACAAATTTAAACAGTATACACAACACAACTTGAAAAATATTAGTCAAAAAAAAGTTTTAAATAAAAAATTTTGTAAATATTTTTGTTTCACAATTCATTTTAGTATTTTTTTCACTAATTTGTTACATAATTATATTTGTTTTACATATGCTGCTGTATGTATATAATTAATTTCGTTAAAAAACTCATTTGAATATTATGGGTATAGGATAAATTTGTGATAAAAAGCAGCTGCACGCACGATGGGTTCAACTCAAAATGTCACATTACTAATTGCGACCAACTTCACAGTATAATATAAAAATTAATATTATTGATAATTATAATTGAAGATTATTCTTATATTATGCTTGAATTTTGAAAATGGGGCTTATCAAATCTCACAGTTTTCAAGGTAATCGAACAAAACTGCAAGAACAAATTTTGACAGGTTTTCAATTTTTATTTGGATGTTGAGGTTCCAAGCATTTATGACCTATATATGAACATCAACAGAAAGGGAGCTTATTATTATATTAAGAACTTGTTAAAAGAGCTTAGAAAGTCAAATGTGAAATATTAAAACAGGACTTAAAGACCCAGGGCCCCTAGGAATTAGGCAACCACCCCTCTCAAAGCAATTTTGGAAATTAAGCGAATTAAACGCACTAGTCCAGATTATATATAATTTTTAATCGAGTTTAATTACATTAATAAAGAGCATAATAATGCAGCATGAACATTAAAATCGGTTAATTCGAATTCGAGAAAAAAATTATTATACACTTGGTTCGATTCACCCTATATATATATATATATATATATATATATTCACCCTATATATATATATATATATATATATATATATTCACCCTATATATATATATATATATATTCCTACCTCATTGTATATATATATATATATATATATATATATATATATATATGTATATATATATATATATATATATATATATAATCTTAATTCTTTCTACTAATATATTCTTAATTCTTTTGATTCTTTAGAAATTATTATTGAAACTTAAAATGAAAATATATTATAATATACGAGATTTTATTGTAGAAATAAAAACCTATTGAAATAAGAAAAAAATAACAATGAGTACACATCATAATGAAAATAATTTTGAAGGCAGTCAGCAGCTCAAATAAATATTTAACATCAATGGGAAATGTATGACTAATCATGATAATGTAAATTTAGATTGTTCATGAAATTGTAAAATTATAGCCAAGAAAATAAAACAAACTAAATAGAATTATTATCCTCAATAGGGAATATGCATGAAAATTTTTTTTCACATTTATTTTCAGAATATGAAAATACTGTTAATACTGTAATAATATTTAAAAACGAAATTAAAATCCGACAAATATCAATGAAGCTATATGCTTTTAAAAATTATTATCTGTCTCTGTCTTGCAAAAATACTAAAAACGGAGTTTTACGTGTATTTTAAATGGTGAAAGTATAATATGACGTCACATAACATATCAAGAGGGCTATCACTCTCTTTGTCTAATCGGGAATTTCAATCATTCATATCTCGCTTATTTTTAAAGTTATTTAAAAAGTAATTTTACCTTGATATTTTTCAAGTAAACATGCTTCAATTCAAGTGAAAAAAAAATTCATGCATATTCCCTATTCTGTATGTTCACTGTTAAAATAAGTGATTACCATTAGCTCATGAAATAAAACTTTGTGCTATTTTCTTTGTGCTGCGTAGTTAACTAAAATAATTTGCTAATTGTAAATTTATGCAAGTTCAAATATCTGTTATTTGCGAAATATTTTATTATGAAATTGTTTGTTTCGGGTTCTTGAAGAAAACGCCATACCAAAATCTCTTAAATCCCGCATGCATACCAATTTACTGATAACGTGCACCAATTTAAGGAATTTTCTCAGATTAAAAACATCACTTAACTTTTATATGTTCATGACGACCTCTCTAGAAGCCACAATTTTAGTCCACTTAAAATGAAATATCGTATACTTCTGGCATTTAGAAAGTCAAGTTAGTTATTAGAATAGGCTTTTCATGCGACTCACATAGTAATTTTCATTCCGATTGGACTAAAACTGTAACCGCTAGAGTGAATTCTGACGTATAACTTTGAAAATAAATGTTCTTCAAGATCTAAAACATTATAAAATGATGGTTTATTGATTTAGTCTGTATAAATTTAATGTCATTTCTAGAAACAATGTGTAATTATTGTGACGATATAGCCTTTTGTCATATCTAAAAATTTGAAATTGATTTTGAATATTCAACACTAAAATTGAAATATATTAACTAAAAAATTACGAAACTGATTACTATCAGTTCTACTTAAAATTGTAAGAATAAACGTTTTCCTTCCAAATGGGAGCTCTAACCAGGATTGAAAATTATTATTGTTCTAACGTTTTGCTTACAGTATCTAAAATTTATAAAATATGTGATAAAATGATATTAATAAAAGTACTATATTCTTTTTTGTGGAAAATTGACATTAAACTAGTAATATAACAACTAACTGGGTTAATTGTTTGAATACCCAGTGTATACTGAGCTGTATATTAATGATTTAATTGTTAATAATCCTGCGCATTCTAATTGTTAACAATTCGTTTTCCGAGGAACATTTAATCACAAATTATGAGAAAAATATTGAGTTTATGAAAAATTTTTAAACAAAAGTTGTATAGACAAAAGTTTTTTAAACAAAAGTTGTATATTTTCAAAGATAGGCAGTTTCGCCCATTTGGCCAAACATGGTCCGATTTTCCCAATTAACGAACTTAACCTTAATTTTTTACTCTAGAACACGCATACAAAATTTCAGCTCGTTATCTCTTTTTGTTCTTGAGTAATCGGGTTCACATATGGACAGACGGGCATGCCGAAATGTACTAATTAGGTAATTTTATGAACACCTATAGCAAAAATTTTTTCCCGCGATCAATATTTTCAAGCGTTAGAAAGTCGGAACTAAACTTAATATATCCTGTATATTTACATAATACTGGGTATAAAACTAAACTCAATATACCCTGTACATTTACATAATACTGGGTATAAAAACTTGTAATTATTATAGTTAGCCATTACTATTATCAGTATATGAGTTAAAATAATTTTATATGATATTTACTGAAATGCTTCTAGTTAATTGCCTAACACTGCTTACGCTCATTAAGAACAGTAAAAGAAAATTGTTAGCTTGTTGAATATTCTAATTTAATGTGAAAAAAATCTAATTAAAATTAGAAAAAAAGTTTTTATTACTATTTCACTTTATTTTAATTCAACAATTCCGTGCAAAATATATTATATTTTCTTTATTGTAAATGTAGGTATATTCTCTGATATTGTTATATATAATGTTTGACATGAAATAATCAGATTAATAATATAACATCCAGAGTTTAATTAAAAACTTTATACAGATGTTACAGACATATCGGTTTAACGGCAATTTTTAAAAAGAAACTGTTCCAACTTTATACAGGTGTAACAGACATATTGATGTAACGGCAATTTTTAAAAAGAAACTGTTCCATGTGTGAAGAAATTTCGTGAATGAGAGTAAACATGTATATATATATATATATATATATATATATATATATATATATATATATATATATATATATATATATATATATTTTGGCGCATAGCAACACAGAAGCTGCATAAACTAGGTGAATTTTTTTAGGGGAAAAAAATGCTATCCGCCATATGAAGTGATTCTAGCCATATCTAGTGGTAGAAATTAATAGTTGTCTATGATAAATCAATTTCAAACGAATACTATGAATAATTATGAAAAAAATTTAACTCTACCAAACAAATTTGTGATGTTAAATATGATTCTACAAGACCTTTAGTTGAAAGGAACAAATAGGTATAGAGCCAACCACATTATTTTATGTGGCTTAATAAATATAAGTTGCACATATTGCATAAAAATTGCTGCATCTCACATGCGCAACCAGTGCATCAAATCGAAGTAAAATTATAGCTCTTGTACTTAATGTATTTATGCAAAAAAATTCTTACACAAATAGTTTTGCAATATACACGGTGAATCGAACCAGGTGCATAATAGCACACACCTCCATTACTTTCTATGATGCTCCCATTCTCCAATAACATTCAATAAAAATCAATAAATTGATCATCTCTCCGAAACAAACGAAGACCACTCGTGATTGGCTCAAAGATATGATAAACACCAGAGCACTCAAAGTGGAGTGCTAGGAGAACATGTGGTTAGTGATAGAAAAATTATTATTTTTGCAGGCTTTAACTTTTCAATGGATTCCAAATGACTTTAAAAAGGGCAGATTATGCGACAAGGGAGAATAAACATCCAACCGCAAAATCTTTAATCCGAATATCTCGATTACAACAGGTACAATATATATGAGATTTCAGGAAAACCTGATAACCAAGATCCTGGCTTGATATGGGAGAAACGGGGAATTGCCATGATATGGGAGAAACGAACCACAATGACCCATACGATTGAAGTACGACTTTCTACGTACCCCAAGCTATATATATATATATCTATCCACCTACCTAGTAATCCACTGCTATGGTGCCATTAAAAATACATTCTCATTAGTAATAAAAAAATCATTCGGAGAACTTAATAATTCAATATTTACTCCATAGATGGGAGAATAGGCTAATATATTTTAAAACTATATATTTGTAACAAAATTCACACAACTGACCTCTAACAAAACATCCAATTAACCTGTATCAAATAATAGGGAATATGCATGGAAATTTTTTTTCACTTGAATTGAAGCATGTTTACTTGACAAATTTCAAGGTAAAATTACTTTTTAAATAACTTTAAAAATAAGCGAGATATGAATGATTGAAATTCCCGATTAGACAAGAGGGTGATAGCCCTCTTGATATGTTATGTGACGTCATATTACACTTTTACCATTTAAGGTACACGTAAAACTTCTTTTTTAGTAATTTTGCAAGAAAGAGACAGATAATAATCTTTAAAAGCTTATAGCTTCCTTGATATTTGTGGGATTTTAATTTCGTTTTTAAATATTATTACAGTATTAACAGTATTTTCATATTCTGAAAATGAATGTGAAAAAAAATTTTCATGCATATTCCCTATTAACTAACAATGAGTTACTTAACGTCATTTTTTTTTTCACAGAATGAACAAGTGTCCAACGAAAAGAAGCATTTTTGTTGAAATAATTTACGTGATAAAGCAAAGAACGAGAATGGACTGTGATGAAGATATTCTAATTTGAAAAAAAAAATTGTTATATCGATTTAATCAAACATTATATGTTGAATACGACTAGAGTGTAGAGTTTTAGTTCAGTTAATGTTTTCCAATAAATAATTGTCCTCATATAGTGTAGAAATAATGAAAGAAAACACAAAAAGCCGTGTATTTTTTACACATGTAACAATAGAAAACGTAAAGCCCTATTAATAAATACACTATTATTCAACATGAAATACAAACCGGTTTCATTGATTTTATTTGTTCAGAATGCTATTATTTATTATAATTGGTGCTACGGATTTAGATGGTCAGGTAACTAACTCATGAGTCTTTTTACTTTTATGTACATAATACACCGACGCAGTATGTATATAAAGGTTATGTATTCTATCTCGAAAATCTATCTATGTTGCGTATTCGACGGATATTTACGTTTGGAAAGGCCCTGATGCGAAAAATACATTTGTAATATAAGTGGATCAAATCTTTCAATCAAAATCAATCAAATTTCAATCGCTAAGTTGACGCACCTTCTGCGCAACGAATTTTTTTTTAGTAACGTATTTTATCTTTCCTTTATTATTAACCCAAATAATTTTGCATAAAAATTACTTTTTCTTGCCCGATATCTTTGCCCAGTCTGTTTGTTCTCATATTTATGGTTAAAGGTACATTATATGAAACATTTTTATTAATGCAGAAAATATCTACTTTAGCTATAATATAGAAGAAACAATAGAAACCAATTTTCATTGTCTTTAAGTCATGAAAATAATATAGGTATATATTTTTGTTCCTATTGAAAACAATACATTTGAATGTATGATTGTGAATAGAAGTTTTATGTATACAATATGAAACAATCTAACTATAATGACAACTAAGACATGAACGGCATAGTGACGTCATTGTGTACGTTATACTTGTATGTTGTACTTACGACATAAAATATATTAATACAAAAGAATGGAATGTTGACAATTATTATTATTATTGAAATCAAAATTAATTAACTGAAATGTTGTGTGTGTGTGTGTGTGTATGGACCATAAACTCTCAAATCATCATATTATAATGATGATAAGAATAATAATATAACGCTCTTAACTGAGCATGTAATGACTTATATAATATCCTTTAATGCTGTTACATTATTACAATTTTCATTCTCAAAGTGAAATAAATAAATTTTACATGTAAGATAAAAAGAATGTTTATTATATGTACTGTACACGGTATTCAAAAATATTGTCAGCAAATATGTAATGTCGGCAGTACACACTCGGCGAGGCAAGGCGAGACATAACTAGCACGAGAGTGTACTCAGTACGTTCGGTCTGCCTTGTGTCGACTCGTCTCCCTTCGTCAACGCTTCGTCAACGAGTCAAAGAAAGCGAGTGGCGAGTGCGAGCTCTTTCAGTATACTCTCAGCGACGTTCGATTCAACTTTCAACCGCCATTTTTAAATATTAACTATCAACCGAACACGAAAATAAATAAAACCTGTATAAAATATGATATTAACTGTATTTTTAATAGTTCAATAAAAAAAATTACTATTCCGTAACTTTTAATTTAAAAATGTAACTTTTCAGGTATACCATCGTAATTTATGGCCAAGCTACGTTGTCAACACACGAGAACTATATTGTTGGTCGACCATTCGGCGAGTGAGAACACAGCTCCACACGCGGCTTCTCATTTTACGAATGTATCGCCGAGACATTCGCCGAGTGTGTACGGCATAAGAAACGACTTGAAGGTCTCTGTATCTCAGGTATTAGAAAAAGCTCAAAATTTCTGACGTGAAACGGTGAAACCCACCATCTTACCACCCAGAAGAGTCTGAAAATGGATATTTTTACCTGGATAGTAAGAATGTTTGCAATTAAAATTACAATGAGAATCATACGGAATATTTTTTCTACATGGTAGTTTTAATTCAGTGTAGTTAAATATATAATGATTGATTTTATGATCTGTGATTGGATAATTACATAAGCAAATCACATATCATTTATTAACGATATTCAACCAAACTAAATAAAATGTTCGTCCAACCAAAAATTGTTTTTTGGAATTTTGGAATACTATCGTATTTTATTAAATTAAAAAACTTTGCAAATAGTAATGATATCCGACTAAAAACAAAAATGTCTGAGGGACCATATTTTTGCATACAAAAAGTATTGATATCCCAGCAAAGCCAAAAATGTTCGCCTACAAAAGTAATGTATTCTATGTAAGGACTAACTTTTTTAACTAAACTGAGAATATTAATAGTTATTGGGAAAGAGTCTCAGGTGCAGGGTATTTTCTTGGAGTATGTGTTTTCCAAGGAAATTATGAGATACCCGATATATGTAATATACAACACGACAAGTGAGAATTATCATAGGTAAAATATAACTGTCGAGGCGACACTACACTGTTAAAAATGTGATACTTGAGGTACTAACTATATATGTGGAACATATATTACATTCTCTTTTACATATTTCTTGTAAGTACCTAGGTAATGTACGATGTGTTCTAAATGTTTTTGCAGTAGTATAGTCGTATAGTTAAACTACAGAAAAATTATTACTATGCATACGATAATAAATTTTTTTTTTTTAAATGTTAAGGTTTATAAATAATTTAGACATTTTCTATCGCAATTATTGCATGTATAACCTTGTCTCTTGTTTGGGTATGAATTTGCTTTAAATAATATAGAAATCCTTGCATTAACAAAATTTTATGCAAAGCCAGCTTTTGCAGCTAGTATTATATATATATATATATATATATATATATATATATATATATATATATATATATATATATATTATATATATATTATATATATATATATATATATATATATATATATATACAACATATAATTATTAAATAGTTAATAAATTATTTCAAAACGTCAATTTTATTGTATTTTAAATTTATTCACAAATTATTGTTTTGTAAACAATTTGTTAATGCAGGTATTTCTATAGAAACTATAAAATATATTAAAGATCAAGCTATAGTCAGGAAAAAGCTATAAATTGAGAACGGTTTGGAATTTTGATCTTTTAGTTCAAAGTTTTAGTCCGATAGTATTACTGTAGTCGTAAGTAAAATATATGAATTTACGTAAAGTCTTCTCTAAGTCTTCTATAGTTTTCTCCAAACACGTCGGACAAACATACACACAGACAAACACACACACATCCACAGCATATTTCCCTTCTATATATATTTAGAGATTAATTAACTCTGGAAATTATCATGACACAATATCGCATTAGTAAAAACAAGTTCGTATAGTATGCTTGTTCGCACGTGGCCGGCAGCATGGAATTGCGCTTCTCAATGGAATTCAGAGACGACTCAATTAGTGGAGAGTATATAAAAATTGACTCTGTCAAAATTGTTCTATCTAAAACGAGTGCTTTCATAAAAAATGTAAATAATCTAACATCTACTTTGTGTAATCAATCAATATGCAAATTTAGTACAAGTTTTATTATGCAAATCATCTTTTGACCTTTTTTTAAATCTGTAGCGTGTACGAATTTTGGTGTAAATGTTTGCGACACTTTGTGCAAAATAAATTGTTGATGATATTTATTTATGCACGTAAGAACCAACAACATACTGACGCGTGCGTCTCTAGTTAGTATAATGTGCTTGTTTGACAAGACTAATTAATTATATTTTGGTATACAGGCAAAATGTACGTACGTAAATCGTTTGTAAAACAGAAAATGAACATAACAGCATAACATTATTATGCATATAAATAACGTATTGAATTCATAAGAACATCACAACAACAAATAACATGTCTTAAAGCAAGCGTGCAAATGTCAAAGAAACTAAATCTACTTTAATTTATTGAACTTGTACGGTACAAATTGTATTGTAGACTTATATATATGTAAATCTTCTAAAGAAAACTTTTATATAGATGATTTCAAAGAAATGTTGAGATTCGTCGTTATACAGAGCAACTTGTTAGTTCATCATCGATAGTTAGATAGCTGATAGCTGATGTGTTAAATAAAGTGTGATGCCGGCAGTACACACTCGAGGGCGAGGGTTCTTGGCGATTGTCTCGGATAGATATTTGTTAGGCGAACCGCGTGATTTGAGCTGTGTATTCTCTCGCCGAGTATTCAGCCGGCAATACAGTTCTCGTCAGGGTTGACAACGTGGCTTGGTCAAAACTGACGTTTGTATATCTGGAAAGTTACATTTTTAACTTAAAAGTTATGGATTAGTAATTTTTTTATTGAACTATTAAAAATAATTATTATTCAAATGAGTAGTGGACACTATTAGAATTTTAAAAAAAGTATTCATAAATATATACTGTTTTTATTTATTTTCGTATTTTACTATTAATATTAATGGATACAATTAAAGCGGTTGATAGTTGAATATTTAAAAATAGCGGTTGAAAGTTAAATCAATTTTTTAGTTGTGTTAGTTTAGTTTCTTATTGATTTGGTTTTTGGGAAAATGATTCGAATAAAAATCGTCAATATTATTAACATGAACAAGTGGCTATCGTTTATTATTCTTCGAAAACCGAATTAATAAGACACAAGTATAAAATTTTGAAAAAATTAATACTTCTTTTGTGGGCATGTGCCAAAAAATTTTTATTCATAATTTTTATTATATTTTTGTGTATATTTGAATGTATATATGGAAAATGGTCAACAGCTATTGGAAATTGACGCAGAATACAGATGTGCAACTAAATTATCGAAAACTCCAATGTAAAAAGCATAAAAAATCTCTATAATCTAACCAAAATCTCGTAAAAATCTAACCAAAAACAACTATATATATATATATATATATATATATATATATATATATATATATATATATATATATATATATATATATATCATTTAAAGATGATGTTTTACGATCGAAGACGGTGTACTTTTTAACAACCCGACGTACGAGTATTATATGTAATAAAATGTAAAATATTAAAGTTTTTTAATGAAATTATACGGATAGGACATTATCAAATTTGCACTGTTCGATTTTATACTGATTTGTTGGATTCTACACCCAACTGTCTCTTAAGAATAATTCATTTAATACACCGTAGTAAGCAATGAAATTACATTTCATTACTAAACTATCACCATAAATCTCTTTCTTAATTTAACATATTTAGAATTAAAAAAATAGGAAGAGATATAGATATGACGACAGTCGCTCGATGAAAGAAAAGTCCATCTTCTGAAATCTACAGACATTTTTTTTAATATAAAAGGGTTTTTTTAATTTTGACGTTTGGCGCTATCTATCTCAACCTTCTATGAGTGAGTCAGTGTTCTTTAAATAGAAAATATTCTTGACTTCATTGTGGAAATACATGTTAGGAATCTTCTAAAAAAACTAATATTGAATAATAAAAATAATAGTTTTTTACCGATTTTGTTAAAAAGATATAGTTATTTATATCTCTGATAAAAATACCATACGGCATACATATACCATTGAGTATTTTGACCTTTTTTAGCGAAGGAAATAGAGCTATTGGTCCCGTACCGAAGTCCATCATGTCCATCGATCCTACCAAATAGATGTCAAAAATTACCATCTGTAAAATTTATATATACATATCTATGGGCATATATATATATATATATATATATATATATATATATATATATATATATATATATATATATATGTGTGTGTGTGTTTGTAATCACTCTTGCGGTCACAGTTTTCATTTTTTCGGAATGAAATTTGGTATTTGAGGCGCTTTTAGTATTCAAAAGGTCAAGTTCGTTAATGTGTAAAATCGGACAAGGGAAAAGGGGGGTTTAAAGAGAGGGGGAACCACAAAATTTGACATATCTCCCTTAATATTTGAATAATCGAAAAATTTATAAGATGTAAAGTTGTAGGTATTAAGTTTTACTCTAATTTTCTACAACTTAATTCCTTACGCATTTTTCGATTGTTCTAATATTAAGAGAGATATTTTATATTTTGTGTTTTCTTCTTTCTTTATGCCCCCCTTTCCACTTGACTTCTGTCATTTATTAATAAAATTGGCCATGCAAATACTAAAATCATGTACGACACTTCATTTTGCTAGACTAAAATTGTGACCGCTAGAAAGTGATTTATGTATTCTAAGGACATTCGCTAAGTTGAAGCAGCTCCTGCGTAACGAATTTTTTTTATATTTACTATTGGACGATATTTATATCCCCGATTGTCACGCATGAACTACCTTTAATACATTCAGTTTGTAATTGAAATTATTCATGAAAAATTAGAATGTGTTTATTTTCATTTTTCCTCCAAATATGCTATCAAATATCGTAGAGCAAATAGAAAAGAAACATAGAAATACTCATATAGTAATTTATGAAACTGGCAAAGTTATTTTATGCGACAATTAAAATAAAATATTGTAAGAAATATTTTTAATATAATTATAATAAAAATATTTCACAAAACATTTTCATAATTTTATTTTTATTGAAATGAATATTTAACATCAACAAAGTTCACTATAGATATAGAAGTTATAAGGGTCACGTATATGGTTGGGCAATTCATGCTGGAAACAAAATTATTTTTACTGATATTAATTTTAATAAAAATTCCTCTTATTCTGTATTATTCTTCTATCTGAGAAAATCTTATTTAACCGAGTGTTTTTCATTCTTCTTGTAATTATTTCTATTAAAATAACAAACATAAATAAAATTGTTCTTTAAATTGTTGAATTTTTATATGAAAATAATATGGAAAATAAACATTAATGTGTAAAATGAAGAAACTACGGCTCATTTGGGAGTTGCATGCAATCGCTGAAGTAATTTGTACAAAGACCATTCGAGAACTGTATAAAAACGCAAAATTGAATCCCTGGCATTCTTAGAAAGGAGAACGTGTGTTAGTCAAATCTAAAACGTTTGTGATTAAAAACAAAAAAAATTAAACAGACGAATATATATTGTTTGTATTGAATAGGTCATTACTTGACGAAAATTATAATTATTAAATAAAACAAATATTTGAGATTTTCGTAACAATAATTTTGTTTTGATTGGTTTCGGCAACACAGTTCCTGCATCAGAAAATATATGATAATGACGAAAATATACAAATTTATACAATAAGATAAACAGATTTAGGTACTGAAATAAACTGTATAATAAAACATTGTATGCATGAAAACAAAGAAATATTGGTAAAACCTAAAAAATATAAAAATTACATAAAGGGTTAGCTGAAAATAAATCCAAAGTTACAATTGTAAAAACTATTATCGTTATTAGCAAACAGGTAATCAATATAAAAAAAAATTTGACCAAATGGAAAACCGACTTTAAAAATCAAATATTCTAAAAACAAAAATGCACTAAAAAGTAAAAAAATAATTGCGTATTCTTGTGTCAATTTTAGTTCACCAAAGCAAAAATTTTTTAAAAATGCACTAAAAATTAGTTGGTTGTTTAGTAGGTCTACCCATATTTAGACAAATAAAATCAGTTATAGAACTTCAAAGTCACTAAAAAGCGAGAAATAAACCCTATTTTGACAAAATGGAAACCCGACTTCAAAAATCAAATATGCTATAACAAAAAATGCACTAAAAAGTAAAAAAATAATTGCATATTCTTGTGCCAATTTTAGTTCACCTAAGCAAAAATTTTTAAATATATATATACAATTATTGTTATTTTTGGAGGCGGTGTCCAAAAGTTATGTGAATTTCTCTATGCTGACACCGACTCCAAAAATAACAATAAATGTACATATATATTTAAAAATTTTTGCTTAGGTGAACTAAAATTGGCACAAGAATATGCAATTATTTTTTTACTTTTTAGTGCATTTTTTGTTATAGAATATTTGATTTTTGAAGTCGAGTTTCCATTTTGTCAAAATAGGGTTTATATGTTTATAAATTTATGGTGAAATATTGATGTCTTTAACAATACCATACAGAAAAAAATGGTTGTTTTAGTTTTGTGTGTGGATAAATTGCTATTAGATAATGCATTGCGAAAAACACGTCAATTAAATCTTGATAATATTATGATACCTTACCGGTCAGACGGCAATGATACCTTACCGGACGGATTTTATACGGAAAATTGATATTTATTAAAAACACAAAAATCAACCGCATCTCTAGCCCTCTGATTGGAAAATTTATTATTGAAGTTCATTTCCGATGTTTTCAAAAGCAATAATAATTGAAATTTAAAATTTTATTAATTTTCACAAATCTATTAGCACTATACATTTGTAATTGAAAATATATGACTGAAAAAAGACATAAAATAACCATACAGGTAATCTATATAATATTTGTAAAAAAAAAAACAAACTGAAACAAATATACGTTCAATAAATAAAATTTTATTGCTACTAAATTGAAATAAATTATTAAATTTGTGGTATACTGGTACATCTGTAGGTACATATGTTTGTTTGAACCTATAGTACATACATCAAAAGGAGAGTGAAACTAAAAATTCATTTTCTCTCTCTATTCACCAATTATTATGATATTTATGGATGATATGATACTATATACATACGATACATATCTGTATAAACTGTATTATATCTCTATATATTTGTATATATATGCACCAAGTGATTAATCAGGGCATTATTCATAAAGTTCAGATAGTTTGAAAAATGCCCAATATGAGTAGACAATATGATAAAAACTATTGAAATAATTAAATTGACCAGGCTTGTCGCGGTATGTTGGCTCTCTTTAGCCTTCATAGGAGCGCTGTAAAACCTACAACAGATTCCGATACTCGACACACACAAAAACACAAGAAATATTAGTAAAAGTTTACTAAATTTATGTCAATTGGACAACACGCACTATAAAAAAAATTAAATAAAACAAAAACATGATATTCAACCCTGAATTTATGTGATTTGAAAAAAAGAATTTTAATTTAATTTTTTTATTTCCACAATTAATTGAGTCTCTTTCTGATTTTAATACATAATATACAACTGTTAACTGATTTTACATTTAAGACAAATTTTACTTTTAAACTGATGTTACTCGAACATTAGTTAATTTTAATCTTTGATATTAATCGAACAATGTAAATTTTTAAACTGATTTTGAACTGGCGAATGCCGCTGCTTATTTACCGATCATAGGTCTTTCTAGAAACATGCTTGTTTCGACACTTTAGAAAATATTGTTGTTGAAAACATATTTTTTATAGATTCTTCTAGAACAAATTAGTCTCACCATGGATGCATTCAGAGGTGCCGATAATTGACAAAAATTAAAATATTGGTATACGAACCAGTATCGTCGTAATACCCCTCTGTTAGAATACTTATTTAACATGCTCGCCCAATGGCAGATACTTCTCCAGCTCAAAATTTACAACATATAATTCATAACAGTACAACAAAATAGCTGTTTATTAGCAAGCTTCCGTTTGACTTGTTTCTTTAAAGAAAAAAAAATCAAGCGATATCAACTCATTTAATCTTTCATTAAATCGACGATTCAAGTCAATTAGTTTTGGTTTATCCATGTTAAAATATCATTTTTCCATTCCATTCTTTATAAGTTTTCAATTCTAAACTAAATTAAGCGCTCTGTTGTAAGCAGCGACAGCGTTTGTGCATGTACATGTTTGTGCAAGTACATGTTTGTGCAAGTACATGTTTGTGCAATGTTGCATGTGCAAACATGTACTTCCGTACATTTTTGTTTTTGCTCCACGTTCCTTGTCTAATGTACCTTAATTATCAAATTGCACAGTTACGAAGCAATATTCATAATGACCAAACAATGTGATAAATAATGAAGTTTAAATAAGTATTAACGACGTAGCCCGATTTGATTGTCATTATTCATATTGCCCGGGCATTATAAATTGTGCCCTGATTCACTTGGTCCATAACATATATAATCTATACAATATTGAACGAAATGCATTTGAACAGATATATAATAGATATATATATATATATATATATATATATATATATATATATATATATATATATATATATATATATATATATATATATATATATATATTATACATGAAATTATGGGATTGTAATTGTATTTTGTAATGTTTGTATTTAATGTTATTCAGAGGATAGGTGTAATCGTAAATATTTCAGGATTCAGTAAAAATTTATTTGTGATGCCCCCAAAAAATATACAATTTTTTTTGGCAGATAACTAGATAGATGTTCATCTATATTTATTTGTGTATACTTAAGCGTCAACATTACGATGTTTGTCCAAATTCCTTTCGGTTACGTAAGACAAACTGTAGAAGACTTTGTACTATGGGCTATTAAAGTTTATCATAGTTTGAGGGAAAAAGTTTTGAATAAACGTTGTTAGTATAATTATAATGAACAACTTTTTCTCGAACCATTTTTTTAAACCGAATGACTAAGGGATGAATTAAAATTTTGAAAAATAAGGGCTGCTTTCTTGGCTATGTGTATATTAACCAGGTAAATGGTACACTTCATATTTTACGGTTTATCTGGTTGCTGCCATATTGAAGGATATAAAATCTGTCGCTCTTTAATAAAGAAATTCATATGGAATTTTGTTTGAAGTAGCTTTTTCTCGAATTAATATATATTGCTTTATATTAAGCAATACATGGATTTAATCCTATTAAATTCAGATAAATCTATGTTGGTGGTTAAAAAAAAAATCTATACGTTCACAAAAATCAAAGGCTACTCCAAATTTACAGTCGCGAAAATCAGTTTTTTTCAAATCGTGTAATTATTATGCAACTTGTAGAGCATAATATTCTCTATAATTTATTCAATATAATTTTTTCGGTTTAAGATTCCAGACGTTCTAAAGTTATTTTAAGAAAAACAAATCTGGGAGGGTGGTTTAAAAACTGGGAAAAATGTGACATTGGTGTGTAGTATCTAAATACATTAATTCATTTATTTTGTCTTTGTATTTATTCATTTAACAAAAACACCGATCACAAACTTTTTATTTAGATGAGAGGTAGATTGTAAAGGCTGCCCTGGACGGGCTACACTTCGACCATAAGGTCCATTGTGGTGCCTTAGGATGTGAGGATATGAGTGGAGTGGAAGGAATTTGTGAGTAGACTAGGAATTGGTAGGATATGCGGCTGTAGCCGACTATGACAAGAACTATGCCGATATTCATCTGGAGTTCGTGAAGGAAACTGCAGAAAACCTTCTCAAGCATAGCCGGTTCGTTCTTGTCCATACGCCGGCAGTTTAGTCAATTTGCCGACGTCGGGACTCGAACCCATAACCTCCCAGTTTCCAAGTATGCATACTGTGCAGACTAACGCCTTAAACTTTTTATTTAGTAGGGATTGAAAAATTATAGCGTAGGTATTCTTTGAATCTTTGTTGAAGTGTATATAAATATATACATATACAATAGGGTATCATTAATCCGACACTATTAAAAACTAGAGTGTGCCAGATTATTGGATTGTATGGATAAATTCATATAAAATAAAATAAAAATAAAATAAAATGAATAAATGCGTATATATATATATATATATATATATATATATATATATATATATATATATATATATATATATATTTATATATATATATATTAATTTTTTTTAAATACGAAAATTAGTCAGTATTGTCTTTGAAAATGAAGGGGGAGGCGCTATGAAAGAAATTCGCAGCACAGCGCCGACTACCCTTAAGCCTGCCCTGTATTTAAATATTGAATATAACAATATAAACATATATGATATATCGATTATAATAAAAGAATTATATTATAAAATACACAAATATCATGCAATGTTTGTATATTGTATATATATATATATATATATATATATATATATATATATATATATATATATATATATATACAATATGTATATATATATATATATACAATATGTATATATATATATATATATATATATATATATATTATTATATATATATATATATATATATATATATATATATATATATATATATATATATATATATATATATATAAATATATATATTATTTGTGTATTTTACTTACAATTTTTATTTAAATTTTTTTAAATTGTAAATAATTTTAAAAAGTCAAGATACAAATATACGTAATTAATAATTAAGTTGGTAAAAAATAATAACTTTTTGTAAAATTATATGATTTTACTGTTACATCCATAGACGCAATACAACATCTTGTCGTTTTTCTTTTAGAAAACCGGGCTCCAGCATCTTTTGAAATATCAGACTCGATAATAATTTATTAAATTTAATATAAAAAATATAAACTCACATGCACCAAATTAGCAACGAGTGACATATCTTCGATTCCATATCCCGGAGATTGTTACGATTAGCTAATCCATTCTGATGATGACTATTTTGTAGTCGTAATACGTATTTATAAAATACAAATAATTGATCTAGGACTTGAGGCATATTTTGAAATTTAATTTCAAAAACCTAGAGTTCTCTTTAATTATTTTAATAATCTTTTTACGTTTAACAGTGTTTTAAGATATTCGGCTCTTGACGTAAGTGTAGAATAATCGTTTTTCTTTTAGAATTTTGTTTACTGAATTGTTTTATTGGTATAACGCCGAGTATAGATAATTTTATACGATAATATTTTAATAAAAAACTGAGCCAAAATTTTACTTTTGAAACTTTTGATTTTTTGGGCATTCAATTTAATTACAAACAAGTAAAAATAACAACTAACTGAGTTAATTGCTGAAATACCTGGTATATACTGAATTGATGAAAAAAATTGTTGTGTTGAAAACTATTAAGAATAATTTTTTTTGGACCTAACACATATTCCTAAGTATATAAAAGTAAGTAAGTATATAAAAGAAAGTATTAAGAGAAAATATTTTTCTCTTCAAGAAAAGAGTTTTTTTTTATAAATACAAAAAGAAAATAATAAGATCTAGTGTTGATTTATTTATTTTTTTATCTTTAAAACAAAGTTTTTTTTTTAATCAAACTAATCAAATAAATTATGAAATCAAATACAATTTATTTTATAAAAGTGCAAGTAAAATTTTTGTTAAAAAACAAAGCGTGGACAAGTTACAGTATGCCTACACAAACAAACAGTTACTAGGTTGTACTATAACTTGTATATACATTTTTTGTTGCTTCGTATCCCAGGCGTGCCAACATAATTTTTAATAAGTTTTATTAATTATCGGTCCCTCTGAATGCGTCCATGGTTGTTGAGAAACTAATTTGTTCTAGAGAAATCTATACAAAAATATGTTTTCAAAAACAATATTTTCTAAAGCGCTCCTTTAAAGGCTAAAGAGAGCCAAGATACTACGACAAAAGTTTAAAACAAAAGGTGCTTTATTTTTAAAAAAATAACATTTTTTGTCCTTAAATTTTTGTTCTATCTCTTACGGTTTCAAAGATAAACAGTTTTGCACATTTTGCTCAAACAGGGTTCGATTTTGCCCATTCACGAACTTCACTTACTAGTTAGCTATAAGACACACATACGGAATTTCATCTCGCTATCTATTTTCATTTTTGAGTTATCGTGTTTACAGACGGACGGACAAATTAGCGGAAATGGACTAATTAAGTCATTTCAAGAACACCTATACCAAAATTTGTTTTCTACGATCAATATTTTCAAACGTTACAAAGTCGAGACTAAACGGAATATACTCGGGTATATATTATATACCTGGGTATAATCACGCATTACGTAACAAGAAATATGTTAATAAAACAGAAAGACGCATTCAATTAACAATCTTTGTTACGATTCTGTGTGGTTTTAAAAATGATGAAGATTAATTACATCCTCGTTGATACATACTTGTCACTATGACTTATTGATGACTTTTCTATATCTAACATATTTTGTGATTTCAGAGTAGTTTTGTCAATATTTATCACTATACTTTTATTCAAACGCAGTGATAAGTTTTCGTGCTACTTTTATTCAAACGAAATAATTTAAACAATGTTGTTATTAAAATTTCAAATTCGCCCCAATACCTAGATCAGTTTTTGTATTATAAATATTTCGACTACAAAGAAGTCATCATCAGTATAAATCAGCTAGTCGTAATTTACTCATTGTTAATTAGAAATAGATAGAAAATCGAAATCAATAGACAAAAATAAAATTAAACAAAATAAATTAAAATATAATAAATTTTATTAAAATTACCCTTGTTAAAATTACTTTCATTCAATTAACTCTTGTTAACATCATGCTTATTTAAATTACTCTTATATTGTCTCCGGTTATTATTCGTTGCTAATTTGGTGACAGTTTCACGACGTTTCTTGGTTGTGTCATGCTTATACATGTTTGATCGATGTTGAACTCTATTCTAAGATTGCTCTTGATTGGTGCTAAGTAATTCGTTACGCAGTTTATATTTTGACGTTTAAAAATTAATTTTAAACGTTAATGCACCAATTGTTCGAGTAATATTATTAAATCCATCAATCCGTCAAATTTCATTATTATCTACGATGAATTATACGTTCCCATATGGTTTTACGTGTTAAATGTTTTATTTAAATTTATATAAACTCCGTAGGAAACAACTTTTTTTTCCACCATTGTCAGTAAAAATGTACAAAGTATTCACTGCAATAAAATCAATTATCATTAATCCGTAAATTATTATTTGGTCGGACTAATTTAAGTGGTTCAAAAATGTCTTGCAAGACAATCTTGACCTAAACTTACCAAATAACTAAAACATGCAAACATAAAAGCTTTAAAAAACGTGAAAAAAAAGTATAACTACTGAACCTTCGAATGCATAATTAATTATGTTTTGTTCGATTTTATATTGTAAAAGTAATTGTTCTATATACAATATGTCTATTAACATAACAAAACGCTAGTCGCTTCCGTTGGTATAATATAACCGAAAGGCAACCATACTAACAATGGAAATAAATAGACGCTAGTTTACAAAAAAACAATTTGAGACCCAATAGGAACTTTGTGTAGTGCATCTATCACTGTCCATATGCAGCGCACCATGATGCGTTGCATTCGTTTATACCCAAATTCACAGACATTTGTAGAGTGCAGTTTCGGTGGAACAAAGCGGTCCACATCATCGCTCACTGTGCACAGAAAGTGATGTACTGATGCACTGTCTGAATACATATCAATGAATACATATTCTACATTCTGCATTCTACAAATGCCTGTGAGTAACAGAGTGCACCGTATCATGATGCGCTGTATATGGACAGCGATAGATACATACATTGTTTCTAGATTGGGTGTAGTTTAAAAAACACACGGTATACGTTTCTGTAAATGTTAAAATACTGTTATTTGAAAAAATCTCAGGTACGGAATTATTTTATGTTTTTCCAACACAAAAACACACAAAACATCAATCAAATAGAATGTTCATTTTCACTTGCTTTTCTCGTCTGTTGTTGTTTTTTCTCAAAAAGCAATTGGAGATTCTATAGTTCTCTCTCTATAGTATAAGCTGACATACCTCTCTTTACAACATTCAGTGTTTTCTGTAAATGTAGAAAAAAAAAACCACATAAAGAGAGTTATGGTGCTATCACGTATCAAATGCCAACTTAACATTATAAAAACCACTTAGAAAGAAAATGTAGGATGGCTTTTTTTCATTCGTTCACAAAAAAATAAAAAGTCGTCTATCTGAAATATTCATATAACCTCCACATGCATGTGGCAACTTTATTCGTCTAAATAATAGAAATGTACCATTTTCAGCTTGAAATAAAGTCATACTCACATGGCACTAGAGGAAAATCCGTATTTCAATGTATGATACTTTATTGAAAATCTCAAATTGTTTTTCTATTCTATAACACATTCAATACTATTGTTTTCGTGTGTTTTATTGAAGTAATTTTAAGAGTACAGTTTTAGTGCTATGTTTGTAAACATGAGATAAAAAACTAATGACATATCTATACAAAAAAATAAAAAATGAACAGTCTGTCTGTGATTTCGAAATAAAGGTTTTTTATTAAGCTCATATAGTTATTTGCACGTTACCAAAACGCAAACACGTGTTTTTAATTTTTGCCGGTTGATTTTGTCTGTCTGTTTGTTTGCTCGGACTAATCTCCGGATGAACAGATTTGACAGGACTATTGGTAGGTAGAGATCTATTCTGAGAGAAATTAGGTTACGTTTTATTCCGGAAATATTTAAGGTATTTGCGAAATGAATTTTTTCGAAAATTTTCTTGTTAATGTGTTAACGTTTTTTGAAAATAAGCCCTTAATTAGGGGATGGATTAGGCGGTGAAAGTTTGCTTTGGTGGCCCGTTTCTTTTTTGTTTAAGTTAGAGAAATAAAAAAATGGTATTCCGGCTAGAAATAATATAAATAAATAAATAAAGATTATTAAAATAATCAAAGAGAATTCTAGGTTTTTTGGTGCGTGAGACACGCACCAAATTAGCAACAAGCAACATATCTCTGAATCCATATCCCAGAGATAGTTACGATTAGCTAATTCATTCTGATGATGACTACATTGTAGTCGAAATACGTCTTTATAAAATACAAACAAATGTTCTAGGAACAGGGGCAAAATTTGAAATGTAATATAAATAAACACATTACTACGTTTTTGGAAATTGTTGGTGCAAATTTGTATTGTGGGTCCCATTATTTTACTTTAGAGGCATGATAATTGATATTTAGGTCATTCACTTCTCCATTCTCTGGAGAATTTGAGCGGTTGGCTAACACCACTTCATCGTAAAAACAGGTATGCTATGAAACCTTTAACTAATGGTCTCGGAACTGATCAATCGAATAATGGATAAACAGATATAGGAAACACAAAAATTAAAAAACTCGTAATGATCACAAAGCACATTCGAATGTACGAGACTGAAACATGGATCATAAATCATCAGGACCAACATCTTTGAGAGGAAAATGTTGAGGCAAATGTTCGGTACTTCTTTGAGGGCAATGAAGACGGCGATATTACTTGGAGCTGCTGGAAGTCTACAACAAACGTGATGGTGTAAGATCGATAAAAATATTATGTATATAGAACATTTTAAAATGAATATGGAAGTTAGAAATTTATTTAAAAAAGTATAATAATAATTTCACCACTTTAAAAGTGAATTAATTATATCTAATTTAAGTTGATTTGTTTTTTTTTTCACTATTCATTATATAATAAAACATCATGTATAGTAATTTTTATTTCTTGGCAATGCGCGCGATATGCAGTTTTATATTATAAGAGTATATGGATTTTAAGTAGTAAAAGTTCAAAAATTATTGAAGATAGTTATCTTTAAATTGAAGTATCAAATTAATCTAAATTATATTCATTTATTATATTTTTTATTTGTAACTAAATTTATTTAGAAATATCCATAACTTCGCGCTTCCATGCTTTTATATCTTCGCGCCAGAGTGTTCGAGTGACCTCTGCGATCCATGAAGGTCAACAGTAAAGCCTCCCGAACTTATCGGTTGCTCGCCGATACCTACAGGACGTATAGTTCATGCGCAGCGTGTATTTGTTTACAAACCCTTTTTTGCGTTCGTCGGATTTTGTTATTGTTCAAAATGACCGAAAGGTTAGATCAACAAATTTGCGTCAAATTTTACTTCAAACTCGGAAAATCTAGTTCGGACACTATTCAAATGATGCAGAAGGTCTTTGGAGATGAGTGTATGGGCAAAACACAAATAAAAGAGTGGTATAATCGTTTCAAAAATGGCCGCACATCTGTTGATAGTGATTCTCGTTTTGGCCGACCTTCGAAGACAACAACAGAAGAATAAGATCGTCGTTTGACTGTACGCGAATTAGACGATGATCTTGGAATACCAAAAACTACAATTAGGGAAATTTTAACCCCAAATTTAGAAAGTGGGAGCGGTGGGAAATCTCATCGAATCTTGTGCAGCAGTTTTTATCTAAACACAATATCGTACTGCTTCGCCAACCTCCGTACAGTCCCGACATAGCCCCCTGTGACTTTTGGTTGTTGCTGAATTTGAAAACACTGCTCAAAGGACACCGGTTCGACGACAAAAAGACGGTTGAAGATAATGCGATGAGGGCACTCAAGGCCATTCCAAAAACAGACTTCCATGACTGCTTCGGAATGCGGAAACACCGCTGGGAGCGTGTTATTCAATCAAATGAGGATTACTTTAAAAGATGCCACTCGCCCGATGACGAAAAATAAAGCCAGCGCGGAGCTATGAAGGTAGGTCAGATACTTTTCGGACAGACTTTCTATATATGATGCTTAAAATGTCACGTTTTTGTAAAAAAAAAAAGAGAATTGCAGTCAACTTAAAATAATATTATTATTCTTTATAAACAGGCAATATTTTTCGAGCCGCTAGAGATATGTCAAAACTTATAAATTATAAAAACTTATAAAAAAAAGGACAAAGGATAAAGACTATCGTGTATTCACGAAAATTATATATGAGAATAGTTTTTTTTTTATTAACCATTTTTTTATAAATGTACCTTCTTCACTATTTTTAGTACAATCATAAAAATGTTTTTACAAATACTGACTTCACATTATATGTTGAGTCTTTAGTCAACCAAGTATCTGCTAGAATCTCATTGGTAGTAAGTACCATACAACTTACCACGTTGACGGACAAGTTCGAGATAACTCGTAGTTAGTAATGTCATGGGTAATCGATTTAGCCCAATATGCTACCCGGTTTTTTTCTAATTACGGTGCAAAATCAAAAATGCAATTTTGCAGAAGAGAAAAAACAAAGACTGATTTATCATTCTTTGATTTCGTTTTTTTTTATCAAAATATTATAAGAGATAAATTCCATTCATCAAAATTGATAAGACTAGTGCAAATGACACTTAAAGAAACTAAAAACCAAATTCTGGGCGATGGTTATATCTCAAAAGGATTGGATGACCAAAAAGGGCTAAGGCAAGCAGATCCGCTATCCACTACACTATTTAATAAATACGAAAAGGACAGTATATGACAGTATCTGAACCAATGCCTAGCTTATGCAGACGACATCACAATCCTTACAAGAACGAAGAAAAACCTTGTAGTCGCATTTAAAAAACTTGAACGAGCAGCAAAATCCAAAAGGTTTAGGATAAATGAAAAGAAATCTAAATACACGAAACTTCGATCAATACTCAACCCATCGGATCCTAACAAAATACTAAAAGTTATAGTGAACGACGAGACGGTTTATGAGTTCGAAGAAGTTTAAAGATTTAATTTTCTATTAGTTACCGTATGTAACCAGTGTGACAAACCACCAGAAATCCAAGAAAGAATCGCTGAACGTGCTAGATGCGTTGGAGCACTGAGGCAATTTTTTCATTCCAAGATTATGTCAACAAACACAAAAATTAGGGTATATAAATCCATAATTCGGCCAACAGTAATGTATGGTTCCAAATTATGGGAATTGATTCAAAAAGTACAGGATACTCTCAATAAATGGGAGAGAAAAATATTAAGAACAATTTTTGGAGGCCGGAAAGTAATGGATTTCTGGGAAAGAAGATTAAACCGAAGAACTTTACGAACTCTTTAAAGAACCGTGTGTAACAAACGTCATAAAAGCACAGAGATTGAGATGGTTGGGTCATGTGTTTAGACTACCATTAGACATGGCTAGACAAGTGTTGATCAGAGGAAATTCTGGAAAAAATGGAGAGGTAGACTCAGGGTCAGCTGGTTAAAATTAGCAGACAAGGATTTAGAAGAACTGGGAATTCGAAACTGGAAGCAAGTAGCCGAGAACAGAAGTAAATGGAGACAAGTCTGCTCAAAAGCCAAGAGCCTACTAGGCCTGTAAAGCAGTTTATATATATATATATATATATATATATACATATATATATATATATATATATATATATATGTATATATATATATATATATATATATATATATATATATACATATATATATATATATATGTATATATATATATATATATATATATATATATATATATATATATATATATATATATATACATATACCATTCATATTAAGATTCCGGTTTGACGTCGGTATCCCCTACTAACAGCTTAAATGAACAGGCTTTGTCACAGCTACGGTTTTTTTTCCAGTATAAAACGATGTTTTTTTATTGAGAAAAGTTCTACTAACGTTTCTTTGTGGCAAGAAGTTATAAATCAGAACGGACCGACTTAAAAACATGAGATGAGATGCAAACGTCATTCGATGATTATATATTATACCAAGATATATGCGTTCTCTTTCTAACATACTCTTTCGAATTTGTAACTCAAATATTCGATACCTAAAACTATAAAAGACTTTTAATTAAATAACTTTTTCAATATTTGTAACATTTATTCTATTTTCCACAAAACAAAAACACACTTGACTACATTACACTTAATAATAATATGAATCTTTATTAGTTCTTTCTTTACAGAAGAACTAGTTGTATTGGGAAACCAAAGAAAAGGTAATGTATATAGTTATGGCTGAATTTTTGTTTAAATCTTTTAAATTAAAAAGCTAATTATATCTTCAATATCTGACAAACTCGCTTCATAAAGTTTAATATCGACTTTTTATTTTTGTAATATAAATTCTTAATAAATCATGTTAAAAAATAATAATCATCTACGTTCTTTCGCATGGATGATAGCATGTGAAAGTTTTATAAAACATCTTCTCTACAAAGTTTTTAATTTATAATAATATATATATATATATATATATATATATATATATATATATATATATATATATATATATATATATATATATATATATATATATATATATATTGTACTCTAAATGTATCAAATATACACACCGTAAACGCGAGATACTTTTATAGTCTCGAACCCTTATAACACGAAGGTTATTGTCCACGTCGTAAATTCAAAAATGATGAGTTACAGAGAATTATTACATTTTGATGAGTTACAGAGAATTAAAATATGGGCGAGAGTTCATTCGATTCGGAATGATGAAACCGTGCTAAAGTTTTATGTTCGCAAATCTATTATTGCAAAAGTTATAAGCAAATAATGAAGTAGTTTTTCTCAAATGTCTCAAAAACTAAAAGTGTTGGGGAACATTTAAAAACAAAGATTTATCAAAACTAAAAAGTTTTCATGTTTGATGGTCAATGAATAGGAATCAATCTTTTTTTTTGTATTCATAAACATTTTAAATAAATGAAAAAAATGATAAAACATTTAAAAAGTTTTGTTTTACAAAAAAATCAATGATATAGAATTTGCTTTCTTGAATCATTTTTTCGAAGAGCCTTATAACCAAAATAGACTTAATTACTAAGTTTTGATATTTAATTTTTAAAATGAGCGTCCTGTATACTCTATGTTTATGTGACGTCATATTTTACTAACCATTTTTCAACTGCATCGTTATACACAGATATTGTCACGTTATGTAATGGCCGATCTTTAATTTTTTATGAACATCTTTATGAGAGTTTCCTTCTACTTAATTATCAATCTTAAATGGTTTTTCGTAATATTTTTATGGGTTGTAATTTTTAATTACATACAAAATCTTTTTCTAACATATTAACTATTGTTACATTAATTACATGTAAAGTTAATGAACTTTTGTAAGGTGATTAATTCAGTCCAAGTGGCCGAGCGCTCTAAGGAGTTATGTCTGCGCAGTATGCCTTCTTGGAAACTGGGAGGTTATGGGTTCGAATCCCGACAACGGCAATTTAAGAGAAAAACACAGGGGCAGTTAATTGACTGAACTCTCGGCGTATGGACAAGAACGAAGTAACTGGCTATGTTTGAGGAGGTTTTCTGCAGTTTCCTTTACGAACACCAGATTAATATCGGCATAGTTCCTATCATAGTCGGCTGCAGCCGCATATCCTACCAATTCCTAGTCTATACACAAAAATTCCTTCCACTCCACTCACATCCTCACATCCTTAGGCATCACCAGGGCCGTGCCTGGGTATATGGCCGCCTGCGTGCCAGTCTGTATGGCCGCCCCCAGGATAACATTAAAAAAAACTACTTTAATTTTTAATGTTTATTATTTTACACAGGGCATCAAACCGGGAAAAAAATCAGTTTTTGGTTAACCGAAATCGAGAACGAAAAAAAATATTGGTTTTTTTTTAAATTTTTTTTAATATTATTAAATATTTTTTAATATTTATTTAAGAATTTCATATCAAAAGGCCTTTTCCCTCCAAAAAGACCCGCCAAAATTTCCCGGGCCCAAAAAGTGAAAGTCTACCCAAATTTTACATTTTTTGTGTATTACCTTTTTCAATCTTTGTCGAGTAAATAAACTTTTTATTAAATTTCACCACACGAACACACAACTAAAAGTTTTCAGGAATTAAGCAATTTATTTTTATTCGTTAAATTAAAGACTTTAATAATATCGGATCACACACAGGACACAAATAACGATTTATCCTCGCTAGTCTATAGACTAATACGACTAATAAGACGAATAAGACCGCTTACGCGACGCCGGTCAATTGAAAAAACTATTTCGGCTCGTCGCTCGTGCAATGTTCGAAAAAATTCGGATTCGCTGCATGACTAGGTATATAAATACTACAACGACCTAATCAGTTTTTATACATTTCTTATTTCTGAGAAACTCTTTTTAGATAGATTAGATTAGAGAAACTGTTTTTACTTCGTATCTTAATGAAAACAAACCGATTGTATTTTTGCCCAGTAAACAACTTGTAACGATTTGGCCGCCTCTTAATTTCGGCCGCCTGCGTGCGGTGCACGCAATGAACGCCCGTCAGGCACGGCCCTGGGCATCACAACGGACCTTATGGTCGAAGTGTAGCCCGTTCAGGGCAGCCTCTACAATCTATCTATCTAAGGTGATTAATTTGTTTTCAAAATAATGTAAATGGATTTTGTAACAATATAAACGAGTTTTCATAAAATTTTATGATAGTATTATCACACAATAAAGTAAAGTTGTGAAGCAGTTTAACATTGTTCAAACATCTATTCTAGGTAGAAAATGATTGAAGAATCGAGTCGATTTGACTATATAGCGCTCTGAAATTAGATTCTTTCCAAAACCTCTGTTCATGAAACATAAAAATAAAGAATATCCAAATACAGAGATTCCATTATTCGGATTATAATATCCGAATAATAGTGTTTACTTTTAGTATATTAAAAAGGTTCGAGGTGAATGCTTAACGTCAATATTGAGTTATTTCCTTATTATCTATAGTTATCATACTTAGTAGCAATTCGTCACGTATACAAAGGTAGTGATATGGGTTTTTTTAGATGAAATTTCATTATGAAATTGGAAAGTTTATCTGCCACTTATTTTTGACTGTAACATATCAATATGTAGAGAATATAAGAAAAAAAATTGTTTGTAGGTATTATTTACAGCAATCATGACTATTTTATGAAGGTATTATATAAAATTTTATGAACCAAAAAAATTGTTTCTACATAATATAAATTGAAACGTTTATTTTTTTATCTATTTGCTCTTTACGATCAATACTTCAAAATAATAGTCAACTATCAATTTTCGTTTTGGTATTTTATAATATACTAGTTTATACCCGCGGCTTCCCTTGCGTTTTATTGTTATATATCTGGCTTTCGGCATTTTAAAACTGAAAACCTCAATGTAATTCCAAACCGCTTCCACTACTTTAAATATGTATCGACCCTTCCACTATATTTATATTACAGCGGGTACAGTTTTTAAGTCTAATCATAGCTTTTAAAACAAAAAAGTTTCATCAAACAAACAAACAAACAAAACATAAACAGACATTGAAAATTTTATAATAGTAGACAACACTTATGTACACTTCCATTCATAAAAATTAAACCAGTGGAAACGTTCTAAGTGTAACTGTATGTATATGATACATATATTTAGTAATATATATACTTAGAATGTGATATAATGGTTCAATGGGAGTGTATATTGTAATTGTAAATACACTGATAGAAGTAATTCCTTGTTGTAAGAAAATTTTTTTTTAAACCAAGAATCTCTGACTCTCATATATAGGGAAGATAATTTATATTTGGTATAAGTGAATAAGTATCTTGATATCTATAGTTTTGACTTGATAAAATTATCTTAACTGAAGATAAACTGACACTTGACTCAAGAATCTCGAAATTCTTAAACTGCAATGATGATTTCTTTGAACCAAGATGCTAAAATTACGGATCAATATAAACATTTGTTTAATCAAAACAAATGAAACTTTTTAAAGATGCAATGATATACTTCAGTTAAATAACTATATATATATATATATATATATATATATATATATATATATATATATATATATATATATATATATATATATATATATATATATATATATATATCAGTTAAAGAAGCTGCATAAACTTTCTCTTCTTAAGTTATCTATACTAATATTATAAAGAGGAAAGATTTGATTGTTTGTTTGCATTGAATAGGCTCCGAAAATACTGGACCGGTTAAAAAAATTCTTTCACCGTTGAGAAGCTACACTATCCGGGTGACATAGGCTGTATTATATTTTTTTAGGGAAATTAGGGAAACTCCAATAATGTAACCCGAGGTGTAAAAAGGTGGAGGTTCTGGGAAGCCAAATAACATTTTAATTCTGATAGCGGAAGTGCCGGTAAAAATAAAAGTTGAATTATGCAGTAGTACGCTATCGATAACAAAAGTGCCGGAGCAAATCTTGGAATTCCACGGGCAACGCCGGGGAATTCAGCTAGTTTTTTAATAAGAAAAATACTTTTTTTTACAAGAACTTCATTTTTTTGTCTAAAGAATCACAAGAGTATTTGGCCAAGAAAGAGTCTTTTATACCAAGACTAACGAACTCTATTTAAAAAAAACTAAACATATGTTTTTGGTTCGACTGCGTAATCTTAAAAGAAAACAAGGGTTTCTTTATTGAAGCAAATATTTTGAAGAAAAAATATTTTCTTGATGAAAGAAATTCCTTCCATCAGTGTAGACTTTGATAGTCCATATAACACCATTGAGTTTGATGTGATATTATTTGTCTCATTAACTCAAAAGGAAGTTATTATAGATGATTAAAACATATCACAGATCTTTCACGAATCAAAGACAAGCACGACTATCAAAGAAGGATTATATATTGCATGTCTATGCAGTCATAACAGTAGATTTATTCAGTCATAACATAGATATATTGTAGAAGGGACTCAAGGACTTAATTAAAGTAACTTTTAAGGGGTTAAAAGTTAGCCCAACGTAGGCAAATGCGGAGATTAATGGAATATTAAGTTACCGTTTCTACGGATACAAGGACAGGCGGACATACCCTTATTAGGACATTTTATGAACATACACAAAAAATTTTCAAAAAAAGTATATGTATGTATATATACTTTTTAACATATACTTTTATACAAATATATATATATATATATTTGTATAAAAGTATATGTTAAAAAGTATATATACATACATATACTTTTTTTGAAAATTTTTTGTGTATGTTCATAAAATGTCCTAATAAGGGTATGTCCGCCTGTAATATATATATATATATTTTATATATATATATATATATATATATATATATATATATATATATATAAAATACCTCTCACTGATTGACTATTGGAATCCGAAACATTAAAATTGATATTAAAGTTAAGTATACACCATAAAATACGTGTCTTCAAGTTTTCGGAAAATTGAGGGAGTGAAATATGGGGTGAGAATTTGTATGAGAAGTTCAGTTTTTTTCAAGTTAGAGATATGAATATTGATATTTTGCTTTGACTGAAGAATACTAGTCCCTGTCGGGTAGAAATATCATGTTATTCAGTTTAAAATTCTTTACAATTACAATTTTCCCGAGTGAAGCCGCAACGGGTAATGCTTGTTATTATATATATATATATATATATATATATATATATATATATATATATATATATATATATATATATATATATATATATATATATATATATATATATGCATAAAAATATTATAAAAATGTACTAAAAGTCAAGAGTGTAATACAGAGATGATTTTACAAGTTGTGAGACTTCTGTATATTTGAAGTTTACTTGGAAGGTAACTTCCAACATGATTAATCTTCGGTTCGTTTAAGAGACGTGAATGACACTGTACCAAATATCACTTCCATTTGCATAGTAGATTTGACTGGGCAAGAAAACCCATGGTATCTATTATATGTACATTTGACCACAAAAGTTGCTGTCATTTTATAAAATTTTTTAGTTGATTTGTACCTTATTCATTCGGTTTTCGAAAAAAAAATCGAATAAAATTGTTATTGTATTTCTAATGAACAATTTTTATCCGAGTAATTTTTTCGAAAGCCGAATCAATAAGGCACAAATCAATTATAAAATTTTAAAAAAATGTCATCAAGTTTTGTGCTCCATAGTATATAAAGAGCCTCGCAATGTATTCTTATAAATAATTATTACAATATTACGAAATACAAAATTGTTCTTTATTTAAATTTAAAAAAAAAACGTATTTACATTGTGTTTGCAGTATATAAAAGGGCCTACAGACGTGCAACCTGTGCAAGATCATTATGAATGTTCTATACTAGGTTGCAAATGTGTATAGTTGTTGCAGCAACAAAAAAGATAACCTTGAACTGGTTGCACTAGAAATCAAAATTATTTCATATGTTGTAGGAGGAGTTTAATGTTCTTGTACAAATTGGTCGTCTGTAGAGAAATTTGCAACATATTATCTAAAATTTTATGTTTTCCCAATATTTTATTATGTTTTATTACCTAGATTGGTTACAATTTACATTATATACTTTATTCTTTATTATACTTTATTTTTTGTATTGATTTTAATATATTTTTGTAAAAATTAAATGAGATAGAGACAATATGACAAGTGATTAAATTTTTAAGATTACCGTCATAAAATAATAAGATAATAATTTTATGTTTCACAATTTTGGTTGCACGTCTGTAGAGAAAATATTTTGTAGGTGGAGTTCAATGTTGCTGCACAATGTTCCGTGTCTGTAGTCTACTTAATGTATACATTTCTGTCTCACATCATTATTCGGTGAGAGAGATGCGGCGGTGCATGGCTTGTATTATACAGTATTCACTCTTCTAGTATGTAAATTCTATGAATACCCAAAGATGAGGTTGGTCATTAGCTTTCAATAAAACATACATTTAACATTTAATGTTTGAGTATTCCATTTTAATGTTTAACATAAATTATTAATACACCGTTAAGTATTTTGATTTTAAATTGAAAATAATAATAATCATAATAATAATAATCTGGTGCAGGATGAAAGCCACTACACAGCCTCTATATACAGACAATACAAGTAATATAAGAAAAAAAATTCATTAGGTTTTCAAAGAACCAAAAGAATTTTACCACAATACTTGAAACAAAACTTTACAAGAATTTGAATTTAATTTTTTATATATCCACAATTGAAATGAGTCTCTTTCTCTTTTTGATACAAGAATGTAAACTGGTGATTAACTGACTGGACAAGTATTACTTCTAAACTGATTTAACTGTACAGCTATTAATCTCATACTTTGATCTTACTCGAACAAGTGTTTTTAACTGACTGATAATCCAACAATATTTATTATTAAACTGATTTTAAACTGGCAAATGTCACTGCTTATATACTGACCGTGGATTTTTCTTGAAACGTGCTTGTTGACACTAGTAGAAAATATTGTTTTTGAAAACATATATTTTTGTAGATTCTTCTAGAACCAATTAGTATCTCTACAACCACGGACGCATTCACAGTGGCCGATAATTGATAAAACTTATTAAAAATTATTTTGGTTCGCCTGGGATACGAACCAAATATCGTCGTTATACCCCTCTATTAGAATACTCACCTAGTACGCTCGACCAATGGTAGATATTTCTCCAGTTCAAATTTTACAATATATAAATCGTATCTACATAACATAATTACTGTTTATCAAGTAGATAGCAATCTTACTTTTGACTTGTTATTACAAAATTCAACATGTTTGAATTAATTTTTCTTTTCTAAAATAAATTTCATAATTTAAAAAATAAAAGCTTTTTTTGAAAGAAAAAAAAAATTAAATCGTTTAATAATTATTATGGAAAAGAATATTATTAATTGAGTTTAGAAATATCAAAAACTTATATTTCATTTTTCTCTGTTTTCACTTTTTACACGTTACTGCCTTTCTACTAAGCATGTCAATACAAATAAAGTTATAAATCACCTTTAAAGTTATAAATCTCCAAAACGAAAAAAAAAAAAACACCAACACGGTAACCTAGAAATATTTGGAAAAATCCGTATACAAGTTTTCAAAAGAATTCTTAGAAGCCTGTTCGAGAAATGAAAAAATATCTCGAGCTAAATCTCACTTCCGATGAAATTATCTCGTTCAAAAGTTATTTATCTAAATTTTATCGAAACTCAGCATCGATTGAACATTTCTCTATACATACTCGTACAACATTAGAATCTGTATACAGACGTAGAAAAATACGCATAATATATTCGAATAATGAAAAATACCGATACGCCTTATAATGTGTTAATAATCGTTATTTATACTGAATAAGTAATATTCACTGAATTGTGAAAATATTTTTCTCGCATACAAACGCAGAGAAATAAAAAAAAATGAATATAAAAGATCGACAATTTATTATTCTGTAGACATTTAAAGCAAATCCCAGAAATTTGTCATGTCATTTTAATCATGAATAATGTGATTTTAATTATTTCCAAATTACTCTAAGTTAGGTATTTACTTGGTACTTTTACACATACCATACGATATTATATAAAATTGAAGAAAAATCTTATGAATGAATCACGAATTATTTTTGTTGTCATTCCCAAACAAACACTAATAATTATTCAATGCCAGTCAGTTTCAGTCAGTTTTATATAATTTGTGCGACTTTTTTTAACTACTTCACTTGGAAGAAATCAAACTTTAACATTCATATTGTTAATTTAAACGTCTATATATATATATATATATATATATATATTAATATTATAAAGTTGGAGAGTTTCTATGTTTGAACGCGCTTAACTTTGGAACTACCAGTCCGATTTGAAACATTCTTTTTGCGTTAGATAGTCCGTTTATGGAGGCAGGATATTGTTTGTACTTCATGCATCTGTTAAGGTGCATTTTCATGCAGACGTTAATTCGTTTCATGCAAACATGTTTAATACAAGTTTTAATGATCAGAAACGATGCCCAGATTAAACGTTCGATGTAAGTAACTATCAAAACGTTTGGAACAGTCAAACTTCCTTCTTATGTGCATAGCTTTAAATTATCATACATACATTGATGCTAAAAACGTATATCAGAATTAGTAAATGGTATTTGTCATGTATTATAAATTACAGTATTATTTTTCATTCTTCATAAGAAAAATGTATATACAAAGAAATTCATTGTAGTCATTTATCTTGAATATAAGTGTTTGTAATATTATTATAATAATCATGAAAGTATAAAGGAAATGTGAATTTGTACTTTTGTTATCGTCAAACGAAATTAATTTTAATTTTAAATATATAGGAATCTAAATTCAGTTATTTAACTCATTCTAACAATATACATATACACTATGTAAATTAATATAGACCCAATAGCAACATTGTGTGTGCATCTATCACTGTCTATGTACAGTATGCCATGATATAATGTTCTTTGTTACACTTGAACAGCATTCAGCTGTGTATGTCTCTCCACCAAAAACTGATCTAAAACAGTTAATGTTTGTATTATAGTGTTGGATGCTTTGTAAGTACTGTATTTGGTTGTATTCTTTAACGGTATAATCACCCGCCTCCTGTTTTAATGTGTAACAAAGCAAAACATATCATAGTACATTGTTTATGGACAGCGATATATATACATACACTGTTTCCAGACTGGGTGTAGTTTAAAAAACATACTGTATAAGGTAAAATATCAAAACGTTGGTGAGATTGGCCGTTATATACACACACACACACACATATATATATATATATATATATATATATATATATATATATAGGGTGAATCGAACCAGGTGCATAATAACACACGCCACTTCTTTCTATGATCCTCCCATGGCACTCTTATACTGATTCATGACAACCTACAATTCAACTGACTGAATAACAAATCATTACCAATGATTTGCTATTCACTTAAGTATCAACACATCAACATAAGAATCCATGTCCGTCCAAGTCAACACACAAAATCCCGTCTCCCTAACAAAACGTACTCCACTATTGGATGTTTTTGGAAAATGGGAGGATCATGGAAGGAAGTAGATATATATATATATATATATATATATATATATATATAATATATATAAATTCAAAATGGCAGCCACTTCAAATGTTTAAAATTAAATATCCAGAAATCAATAATATTAACAAAAACTTTCGAGAATATATATATATATATATATATATATATATATAATGGTCTGTGAGGCGTTTCACTGACACTGACCTGCGACACCTATTCTCGAAAGTTTTTGATAATGTTATTGATATCTGGATATTTAATTTTAAACATTTGAAGTGGCCGCCATTTTGAAATGAGAAAACATTTTTGGAAAATTATTTTGGGATATTTTTTAAGTCTATGTGCCTAAGACATTTGCCGGTTTTCAAATGTTTATGTTCATGAGTTTTTGACAAATAATAATATTAATTGATTTAAAAAAAAAAAATTTCCTAATTTACCAATATAAAGAGAGATTTTCAAAACTTCTCTCTCTCTCTAAATCACCCTTTATCCTTCGTAAAGTTATATACAATTTTTTGCAGTTCATATTATCGATAATTCACTTTGATTAGCATCCCGATAAAATTTTATATTTAGATCCACTACAATAACTTCCCTATAAACATGAAGTATTTTTCTATAAATTTAACAACATTTTCATCATCCATAAATTTTAATTATTTTTGAATATTACATAAATATCAATTATAATTAATAACGTGTAAGTAATTGTTTATATACTTCACACATTAACGTTAGCGTGTGAATAGACACTTTTTAAATAAAATATAATTTAAAAAATGTCCATAAATTATATTATATGCTTTTATATGTATATTGTATATTGTATAATATTATCATTGCTATTAAGCAAATATAATATTTTTATAGTTTTATATATTTTTATTATACCCAGTATATGTAAATATACAAGGTACATTAAGTTTGATCACGACTTTGTAACGCTTCAAAATATTGATCGTAGGCAAGAATATTTGGCATATGTGTACATAAAATGGCCTAATTAATGGGCAAACTTGGATCATGTTTTGGCAAAATGAGCAAAACTACCTATCTCTAAAACCTAAGAGATATAATAAAAATTTAAATAAAAAAAATCTTCTTCTTTTTAAAATACATAACCTTTGTTTGAAAATTTTTTCCATAAACTCAGTATATACTGGGTATTCAAACAATTAACTCAGTTAGTTGTTATATTACTTGTTTTTATATTAAAATTTTATGGACTTAAAATATATATACAAGCAGCTTGGGATATAATCTATAAAATTGTACATTTAAAACGAGATCATCAGATGATATCCATCCGATTAATATCAAATGGCTGATTTTGTATCCGGTCAATATTGCATTAATGGTAGATAAATAACCAGTCAAATTATCGTATTACTTGTAATGGAATAATCAAATGTAATAGTATGTAATTTTACATTCATTTAACATAAAAAAGACTTAAAAGAGTTAAAATTAATAGTAAATTGCTGGTATAATCATACTCAATCTCGGATACCAGCAAACTTGAAAATGGAGATTGTTTTTATAGCATTTTCTCAGAGAAAAGAATCATGAAAATCAAATTAAGTAACTTTCAGAAGTTGAAAAAAAAAATAAAAAAAATAATAATTAAATTATTATTAAAATAATAATTGGATAATTTTTTTTAAATTATTATTTTTTTACATAATAATTTTATTAATAATTAATTATTAATTTTTTTGCTTATCTAAAGTTGGCAAAGGATGAGGTATCCATGTATTTAGCATAGGACAAAATCCCCACTCTACCTTACCCCCTACCACTTTCTTAACAACCTTAAATATTTCTGTAAATATTAGAGTTATAGAAAATATGGTCAGAGGATTAATGGCCACGAAGTAAAAATATCAGTGTTCAGACATATTACTTAAATGTCAAATTAAGTAAACACGAGTCACTTTCGTTGGTATAATATAACCCAAAGGCAACCATACTAACAATGTATATAAATAGACGCTAATTTAAAAAAAAAAAAACAATTAAAAAGTATGTAAAATAGAAAACAAACAATTCCATTTTATGACATCGAAAAAGATTTTTCTCGAATAGGTATAATAAGAATAATTTTATACGATACAACTTGGAAAATTGTAAAAATCGAATAGCAATGTTTCTTAAACCGTTTCCTGTAATGCGTGAAATATATTTCTAGCATTTGATGCCTTAAAATAACACTCTTTGCAACAATTTTATTTTCAGCGATAGTTTTATGGATAGAATATACGTTTAAAATTAAGTGCCTTAAAATGGCGCACATAGTATCTAGAGCCGAATATTTTACGACGTGATAACTTTGAAATAAAGTTTTCTTTTGGTGCGGTTTGATTCATTTGTCGACAGACAAATTGAATACAGTTTTGTGTGACTGTATACAGAAATTAATTAGTATGTTTATGAATTTATAAAACTTGTTTTAAATAATTATTTATTATTTTGGTTGTTTAAATTTTCCTCAACGTTTAAATCCAAAAACAGCAACAGTTTTTGAAAAGTTTCATATCAATGCAATATAACTAATTAGTTTAATGACTAGTTAAATTACGAATGAATAAATTTGAATGTACATAGGTATATTATGATAGCTGTACTTGTACACAAAATAGTCCACCGTATACTGTTTATAGTGCAGGTTCTTAGCTAGAAATATGGTCCAGTCCCAGAATAAAGCTTAAATACTTAACATACACTCCCGTTCAATAAAAAAAAATTTAACAGACCTGAAATGTTAATTTTCTTACGTTTCATAAAACTCCTCACTTTTGTAACTCTCTGTATAATATATAATTTTATTTATTTATAAACAAAGATATGTAGTATATTTTTAAGTGTGTAAAAAAGAAATGGAAGCATAATCTGAATTTATATTTTTTATTTATATATGCGGTGTCAGTGACAGAGTAAGCATTTAAAAAATTTATGTAATGTTAATACATGTTAAGTGTTATATCTTCCTCTTACGTATAGAAATTAAATAAAAATGTTGTATCTATAAAAAACATTTACTACAAGAATAATCAAAATTGTGAAAGACTGATTCAGTTGAGGTCTGTTCATTTTTTTTTGAACGAGAGTGTACGTATAGTTTTCGTGTAGTTTTCTTATAGTTTTTCGTAAGACTTGTTTTGACAGTGATTATTCAATATTTTTGGGGGTCACATTTGCAAATTTCTACTATTAAATATCAGTAGATGTTTTTATACCCAGTATATTTGTAAATATACAAGGTATATTAAGTTTAGTCCCGACTTTGTAACGCTTGAAAATATTAATCCTTGACAAAAATGCTTCACATAGGTATTCATAAAATGGCCTAATTCGGCCTTTTTCACATGTCCGTCCGTCCGTCTGTCCGTCTGTGAAGCCGATTACTCAAAAACGAAAAGAGATATCGAGCTGAAAATTTTTTTGTGTATTCTTGACCAAAAAAGTAAGGTCAAGTTCGATATTGGGCAAAATCGGAACGTGTTTCCCCCCGCTAGGGGGGAAAAATGATATCTTTGAAACCGTAGGAGATAGAAAAAAAATTTGTTATCAAAAAATTTTCCTCTCTTTGAAACAAACAACTTTTGTTTGAAAACTTTTTTCATAAACTCAATAGTTTTATCAAAATTAGTCCTCAAAGTTGAAAAAAATGAGAAATACAAATGACAGGCGAATGAAGGCATGGTCTCCATGGACTCGTAGGTATACAACTACACATACTATTTTTATATCCTGTATATGTAAATATACAAGGTATATTATATTAAGTCCCGTCTTTGTAACGCTTGAAAATATTAATCCTTGATAAAAATGCTTCACAAAGGTATTCATAAAATGGCCTTATTCGTCTGTCCGTCCGTCTGTGAACACGATAACTGAAGAACGATGATCGCTTTGCGATGATTAACGATTCGTGTGAAATCACGCTTCGCGAATGATCGACGCTTCGCTTTGAATAACTAACGATTCTCATTAACCAACGCTTCGCGTTGGCTGACTTACGGTTCGCTTTAGCTTACGTTTCGCGTCGATTTACTAACGCTTCGCGTTAACGTGACACTTCCTATTGACTAACGCTTCTGATCGACCAACGCTTCGCGTTGGTTAACGCTTTGCGTTAATTAACCAACGTTTGAATCACCAACGTTTCGCTATGAATAACTTACGCTATGAATAACTCATTAAACAACGCTTCGCGTTGGCTGACTTACGGATCGCTTTAGCTTACGTTTCGCGTTGATTTAATAACGCTCCGCGTTGACTTAACACTTCCTATTGACTAACGATTCTCATTGACCAACGCTTCGCGTTGGCTGACTTACGGTTCGCTTTAGCTTACGTTTCGCGTTGGTAAATGCTTTGCGTTGATTAACGATTCGCTTGAAATCTCCCTTCGCTAAACTCTGGCGCTTCGCTTTGCATAACTCACGCTTCACTTTGACCAACGCTTCGCAAGTAATGTAACAACTAACTGAGTTAATTGTTTGAATACCCAGTATATACTGAGTTGTATATCAATGTTTGAATTGCTCATATTTCTGCCTATTCAATGTTTATAAAATATGAATTATTTGTAAATGTTTGTTTTGTGTTAATAATTAATATTGAAACAGTATAAATGTTCTTGCATTAAAAAAAATTTATATTATTGTTCTTGCGATTTTTATACTGGGTGTCCCAGAAGTCGCGCACCCCATTGTAGGGATCGAAAGAGAAAAATATTCTAAGACGAAAAGTCCTGAGCCATTTTTTAATCAGACGCATAGGTAATTAATTATTAATTAATGAAAGTGACCAATCAGGAGATTTAATTTAGTAAATTCTCCTGTTTTTCCCGTCGAATTCATTAAATCTTGTGCCTGTTATTAAAAAAATATCCTTACTCACATTCAAACGTGCATTGTTACCGATACACTCACACTAGTACACGATCTCACACATTCACCTAGCATCACGTACGTCCGCCGTCCACTGCCGTCCGTCCCCACTCTCTGTCTACTGCTCGAGAAGCCGGCAGTAGCTCTGGCATCTCACTCTCGCGTCTCTTACCGCCTTCTCACTCACTTTTTATTCTTCTGTCGCGCGCTCCTGATTGGTCACTTTCATTAATTAATAATTAATTACCTATGCGTCTGATTAAAAAATGGCTCAGGACTTTTCGTCTTAGAATATTTTTCTCTTTCGATCCCTACAATGGGGTGCGCGACTTCTGGGACACCCAGTATATTTAAATATTGAGTTATATAATTGAGTTAATCAACGCGAAGCGACTGTTAACGCGTTAACCAACGCGAAACGTAAGCTAAACCGAACCGTAAATCACCCAACGCGAAGCGTAGGTCTATTGACCTACGTTAGGTCAATGCAAAGCGTTAGTATATCAACGTAAAGCATTGCTAAACGCTTTGCGTTTACCAACGCGAAACGTAAGCTGAAGAAATCCACAAGTGAGCCAACGCGAAGCGTTGGTCAATGAGAAGCGTTAGTCAATTAGAAGTGTTAAGTCAACGCGAAGCGTTAGTAAACCAACGCGAAGCGCTGGTAAACGCAAAGCGGAAGCGAAACGTAAGCGGAAGCGAAACGTAAGCGGAAGCGGGAACGTAAGCGAAAGCGAACCGTAAGTCAGCCAACGCGAAGCGTTGGTCAATGAGAAGCGTCAGTTATATATGAAATCACGCTTCGCGAATCACCAACGTTTCGTTTTGAATAACTTACGTTTCTCAGTAACCAACGCTTCGCGTTGGCTGACTTACGGTTCGCTTTAGTTAACGTTTCGCGTTGGCAAACGCTCTGCGTTTTCCAACGCTTCGCGTTGATTTAATAACGCTTCGCGTTGACTTAACACTTTCTATTGACTAACGATTTTTATTGACCAACGCTTCGCGTTGGCAGACTTACGGCTCGCTTAAGCTTACGGTTCGCGTTGGTTAACGCTTTGCATTTACCAACGCTATGCGTTGATTAACTAGCTCTTCGCGTTAACTTGCTTACGCTCAGCGTTATCTTGCTAACGCTCAGCGTTAACTTGCTTCCGCTCCGCGTTAACTTCCTCTCGTTATCTAGTGTATCGACAGACGCTTCGCGTCAGCTAACTCTTCGCGTAATATAGCTTACGCGTGCTTTCGCTTCGCGTTAACTATCGCTATGATTTAACTAACTTTTCACGTTACCTTAAGCATTAACGATTCGTGTGAAATCACGCTTCGCGTCACTTTCTATTGACTCACGCTTCTCATTGTCCAACGCTTCGCGTTGGCTGACTTACGGCTCGCTTGAACTTACGGTTCGCGTTGGTTAACGGTTTGCGTTAATTAACGATTCGCGTGAAATCACGCTGCACGAATCACCAACGTTTCGCTTTGAAAAACTAACGATTCTCATTAACCAACGCTTCGCGTTGGCTGATTTAAGGTTCGCTTTAGCTTACGTTTGGCGTTGGTTAACGCTTTGCGTTGGTTAACGGTTCGCTTAAATTCTCGCTTCGCGAATCACTGACGCTTCGCTTTGCATAACTAACGCTTCTCATTGACCAACGCTTCGCGTTGGCTGACTTACGGCCCGCTTTAGACTACGTTACGCGTTGACCTAACACTTCCTATTGACTGACGCTTCTCATAAACCAACGCTTCGCATTGGCTGACTTACGGTTCGCTTTCGCTAACGTTTCGCAAAGTTGGTAAACACAAAGCGTTTACCAACACTTCGCGTTGACTTAACACTTCTAATTGACTAACGCTTCTCATTGACCAACGCTTCGCGTTGGCTAACTTGTGGTCCTCTTCAGCTTACGTTTCGCGTTGGTAAACTCAAAGCGTTGCTTAACGATTTGCTATCGCTTCGCGTTGTATAACTTACGGTTGCTAACGCTTCGCGTTGTATAACTTACGTATATTAACGCTTCGCGTTAACTAACGCTACGATTTGACTAACTTTTCACGCTTACTTTAAGCGTTAACGATTCGCGTGAAATCGAGCATCGCGTTGAATCACTGCCGATTCTCTTTGAATAACTAACGCTTCTCATTGACCAACTCTTCGCGTTGGCTGACTTACGGTTCGCTTTAGCTTACGTTTCGCGTTGGTTAACGCTTTGCGTTGGTTAACGGTTCGCTTAAATTCTCGCTTCGCGAATCACTGACGCTTCGCTTTGCATAACTAACGCTTCTCATTGACCGACGCTTCGCGTTGGCTGACTTACGGTTTGCTTTCGCTAACGTTTCGCAAAGTTGGTAAACACAAAGCGTTTACCAACACTTCGCGTTGACTCAACACTTCTAATTGACTAACGCTTCTCATTGACCAACGCTTCGCGTTGGCTAACTTGTGGTCCTCTTCAGCTTACGTTTCGCGTTGGTAAACTCAAAGTGTTGCTAAACGATTTACTATCGCTTCGCGTTGTATAACTTACGGTTGCTAACGCTTCGCGTTGTATAACTTACGCTTATTAACGCTTCGCGTTAACTAACCCTACGATTTGACTAACTTTTCACGCTTACTTTAAGCGCTAACGATTCGCGTGAAATCGAGCATCGCGTTGAATTACTGCCGATTCTCTTTGAATAACTAACGCTTCTCATTGACCAACTCACCAACGTTTCGTTTTGAATAACTTACGTTTCTCAGTAACCAACGCTTCGCGTTGGCTGACTTACGGTTCGCTTTAGTTAACGTTTCGCGTTGGCAAACGCTCTGCGTTTTCCAACGCTTCGCGTTGATTTAATAACGCTTCGCGTTGACTTAACACTTTCTATTGACTAACGATTTTTATTGACCAACGCTTCGCGTTGGCAGACTTACGGCTCGCTTAAGCTTACGGTTCGCGTTGGTTAACGCTTTGCATTTACCAACGCTATGCGTTGATTAACTAGCTCTTCGCGTTAACTTGCTTACGCTCAGCGTTATCTTGCTAACGCTCAGCGTTAACTTGCTTCCGCTCCGCGTTAACTTCCTCTCGTTATCTAGTGTATCGACAGACGCTTCGCGTCAGCTAACTCTTCGCGTAATATAGCTTACGCGTGCTTTCGCTTCGCGTTAACTATCGCTATGATTTAACTAACTTTTCACGTTACCTTAAGCATTAACGATTCGTGTGAAATCACGCTTCGCGTCACTTTCTATTGACTCACGCTTCTCATTGTCCAACGCTTCGCGTTGGCTGACTTACGGCTCGCTTGAACTTACGGTTCGCGTTGGTTAACGGTTTGCGTTAATTAACGATTCGCGTGAAATCACGCTGCACGAATCACCAACGTTTCGCTTTGAAAAACTAACGATTCTCATTAACCAACGCTTCGCGTTGGCTGATTTAAGGTTCGCTTTAGCTTACGTTTGGCGTTGGTTAACGCTTTGCGTTGGTTAACGGTTCGCTTAAATTCTCGCTTCGCGAATCACTGACGCTTCGCTTTGCATAACTAACGCTTCTCATTGACCAACGCTTCGCGTTGGCTGACTTACGGCCCGCTTTAGACTACGTTACGCGTTGACCTAACACTTCCTATTGACTGACGCTTCTCATAAACCAACGCTTCGCATTGGCTGACTTACGGTTCGCTTTCGCTAACGTTTCGCAAAGTTGGTAAACACAAAGCGTTTACCAACACTTCGCGTTGACTTAACACTTCTAATTGACTAACGCTTCTCATTGACCAACGCTTCGCGTTGGCTAACTTGTGGTCCTCTTCAGCTTACGTTTCGCGTTGGTAAACTCAAAGCGTTGCTTAACGATTTGCTATCGCTTCGCGTTGTATAACTTACGGTTGCTAACGCTTCGCGTTGTATAACTTACGTATATTAACGCTTCGCGTTAACTAACGCTACGATTTGACTAACTTTTCACGCTTACTTTAAGCGTTAACGATTCGCGTGAAATCGAGCATCGCGTTGAATCACTGCCGATTCTCTTTGAATAACTAACGCTTCTCATTGACCAACTCTTCGCGTTGGCTGACTTACGGTTCGCTTTAGCTTACGTTTCGCGTTGGTTAACGCTTTGCGTTGGTTAACGGTTCGCTTAAATTCTCGCTTCGCGAATCACTGACGCTTCGCTTTGCATAACTAACGCTTCTCATTGACCGACGCTTCGCGTTGGCTGACTTACGGTTTGCTTTCGCTAACGTTTCGCAAAGTTGGTAAACACAAAGCGTTTACCAACACTTCGCGTTGACTCAACACTTCTAATTGACTAACGCTTCTCATTGACCAACGCTTCGCGTTGGCTAACTTGTGGTCCTCTTCAGCTTACGTTTCGCGTTGGTAAACTCAAAGTGTTGCTAAACGATTTACTATCGCTTCGCGTTGTATAACTTACGGTTGCTAACGCTTCGCGTTGTATAACTTACGCTTATTAACGCTTCGCGTTAACTAACCCTACGATTTGACTAACTTTTCACGCTTACTTTAAGCGCTAACGATTCGCGTGAAATCGAGCATCGCGTTGAATTACTGCCGATTCTCTTTGAATAACTAACGCTTCTCATTGACCAACTCTTCGCGTTGGCTGACTTACAGTTCGCTTTAGCTTACGTTTCGCGTTGGTTAACGCTTTGCGTTTACCAAAGCTTTCCGTTGATTTTCTTAAGCTCCGCATTGACTAACTTTTCGCGTCGCCTAACGGCTCGCGTTGACCAACGCCTTGCGTTAACAGTCGCTTCGCGTTGATTTACTCAATTATATAACTCAATATTTAAATATATAAAAATCGCAAGAAAATTAATATAAATTTTTATAAATGCAAGAAAATTTTACTGTTTCCATATTAATTATTAACACAAAACAAACATTTACAAATAATTCATATTTTATAAACATTGAATAGGCAGAAATATTAACAATTCAAATATTGATATACAACTCAGTATATACTGGGTATTCAAACAATTAACTCAGTTAGTTGTTACATTACTTGTTTTTTTTTAATTACTTTGTTAAATTAAGATATTTGTCGTTGAAAAATATATATAGAAAATTTTTTCAGTTTTATAAAAAATACAACTTATTTTGACAAAATGGAAACCCGACTTAACAAAAGAAGCACTAAAAAGTAAAAAAATAATTGCATATTCTTGTGCCAATTTTAGTTCACCAAAGCAAAAATTTTTAAATATATATGTACAATTATTGTTATTTTTGGAGGCGGTGTCAACATAGATAAATTCACATAACTTTTGGACACCGCCTCCAAAAATAACAATAATTGTACATATATATTTAAAAATTTTTGCTTTGGTGAACTAAAATTGGCACAAGAATATGCAATTATTTTTTTACTTTTTAGTGCTTCTTTTGTTAAGTCGGGTTTCCATTTTGTCAAAATAAGTTTTATTTCTCGCTTTTTAGTGACTTTGAAGTTCTATAACTGATTTTATTTGTCTAAATATGGGTAGACCTACTAAACGACCAACTAATTTTTAGTGAATTTTTTTATAACACTTTTTTTTTACCCGTTTTTTTTTTTTTTTTTAAATTTTTAATGCATTTTTTTATAACAGATTTTCAGTTTTCCTTACAAGGAATTTGGTTTTTTTTTGTAAAATTTTTTTTTTTGGGGTCGGTTTTTTTTTTAAGGAAAAATTTTTTTTGAAGTCGGTTTTTAAAAAAATTTTCTTATTTTCCCATTATGAATGAGTATACTTTTTCAAAAAAAAAAAAAAAATTTCGCAGAAATCGGTTATCACATATAAAATGAGGATTTTCCTCGATTTTCCGGAGATCCCCTCATCAGAATGCGATTTGGTGACAATGGGACCAATCGGGAATCAAACCCTTTAAAACAAAAAAAAATAATTCAAAATCGGTTCATAAATGCCGGAGTTCTGAGGTAACAAACATAAAAAAAAAAAAAAAAAAAAAAAAAAAAATACAGACAAATTGAGAACCATCCTCCTTTTTTGAAGTCGGGTTAAAAAGGAGTATACGCGAACCGTTTACGTATACAATGTATGTTAAAAATTTTAACTTTGATTGCAAATATCTCGATTCACAATCGGTCAAAAATAATTTTCTTTAAGAAATACTAAACATTTAGTTTTTAATATCATATTTCCATTTCATCAAATTCTTATGAAATGTGGGTTTACGAGTGAAGTACCTTTAATAAACCGCACTATTATGTTCAATGTTTTACGTCTAAACTTCTATACCCCTATATATACGCATAAAGAATAATGTTATACATATATTCCTAATTGAATTTTATTCTATTTATTATATATATATGTATATATATATATATATATATATATATATATATATATATATATATATATATATATATATATATATATATATATATATATATATATATATATATATACATACATGGTGGTATAGTCGTTGACATAAAACATAAAACATTATCCACATACTTTGCATAACTTTACAAATATAGAGGGTGTAAACAAAATATCTATTTATTACCTGTGTGAAAATATTTTGATATTAAGGTAGCTCCAGCATTAACTTGTATAATCAGGACAAACAACCGGTTTGCTTTTATTATAGATCAAATACAAATACACATGTATACTCACAAACATAGATAGATTACAAGCTTTTATTTAACTTGCAGGTATGTACACTCTCGTTCAAAAAAAATGAACAGTAATTATTTATAAACAAAGAAAAGTAGTACATATTTTAAATGTGAAAAAAGAAATGGAAGTTTTATATTTTTTATTTATGTAAACAATTTATGTAAGCAAAAACATTTACTATAACTTACAAGAATAATCAAAATTGTCAGAAACTGATTCGGTTCAGGTCTGTTCATTTTTTTTGAACGGGATTGTATCTTTGTATGTATGTATGTATGTATGTATGTCGGGTTAAATCTTGCAAGCTGAATTAGAACCACTTCCTCTTATCCTACGGAGTTGAATATTTACATGTTGGTTCAGTTGCGATGACAATGTATTTTTATGATAAGCATGACAAGAATCAACAAGGAGAAAGGGGGGTTTAAAGGGAGGGGGAAACACAAAATTTGTTATATCTCTTTTAATATTGAAAAAATCGAAAAACACAAAAGAAGTAAAGTTGTAGAAAATTAGTTTTACTATAAAAAGTTTGTTTTTAAAAATGTTTTTTTAATAGAAACTTGTTTATATACAAATTAATGTAATTTAGAAAGAAAACAAAATTTTAAATTATCATATTTCGAACACAAAACGGTAAAACGCGACTTTTAAAAATACTGGTTTTTTTTTTAAATTCTGACCAGTTTCTTTTTCAATACAACAGATAATAGTTGGACGGACATGAAGTTTAACATGCTTCTAATGAGAGAGAATGAGAGAGATTGATTACTTTCTTATTAATTATCTCACGTTCTAAACGATCAAAAATTCAGAAACTTCGGGATTTATTAGAAAATGTTATTTTTGGCCTGTGAAAAAAAAATGAGCAAAATTTTCTGAAGCCGTTGAACAATGAGGATGGGAGACTCGGAGTTCATTCCATTAAATTTGTAGGACGAAAATTTTTCCTCGTTCTTCACTTGATTATCTTGCAATTAATCTTAAAAATAACCAAAGTTTTTCAATTTTTTTTAATTAAAAAAGTTGGGCGTCTTGTCAAAACGAAGCTACTTACAAAGTGCGAGGCTCGATGCTCATCATCCTGAAAAAACCCTTTATTCTCGCGGACTAATATTTACGAGAGTAGTTATTATAAGAAAGTAGTGACTGTCATTAATCTTAACCTAACGGTTTCTTCAAGGTTTTCAAGCAGATTTCAATAAAAAACTGTTTTACTATGGTATACCTAATTGTACACTTTTTTGTTAAACACTCCGTAGAAAGTTGACATCAAAACATTAAACACCAATGAACACATTCTATACCTCATGAACTTGTAACCTTTACAAACAACCCTCAATACTATTCCGACAATGTTTGTGTGTCTTCGTTTGGAAATATTTAATAAACTCATAAAATTAACTCCGGATAACAACTCTTGTTTAGTAAACATATGTATATGCATTTTGAAAAAAAATAATTAGTATTTTTGATATAAATAATAATGTTAACTACTCTCGACATTATCATAGATTATTAACATAAAAACAATTGTCCTAAATGCAGACAGACGTCGCGTCCCACAAAAGCGTATCATCTCCATTTTTAGCCCGACTTCAAAAAGGAGAATGGTTCTCAATTCGTCTGTATTTTTTTTTTCTTTCTATGTGTCACCTCAGAACACCGTTATTTATGAACCGATTTTGAATTTTTTTTTGTTTTAAAGGGTTTGGTTTACCATTGGTCCCATGGGCACATTCACATTCTGATGAGGGGATCCAAGGGAAATCGAGGAAAATCCTCATTTTATATCTGATAACCGATTTCTGCGAATTTTTTTTTTTTTTTGAAAGGGTATACTCATTCATAATGGGAAAATAAGAAAATTTTTTTAAAAACCAACTTTAAAAAAATTTTTTACAAAAAAAAAAACCGACCCAAAAAAAAAAAATTTTTACAAAAAAAAAACAAAATGCATGTAAAAAAAAACTGAAAATCTGTTATAAAAAAATACACAAAAAATTTAAAAAAAAAAACGGGTAAAAAAAATGTGTTTGTATATGTAATTGCATATTCTTGTGCCAATTTTAGTTCACCTAAGCAAAAATTTTTAAATATATATGTACAATTATTGTTATTTTTGGAGGCGGTGTCCAAAAGTTATGTGAATTTCTCTATGCTGACACCGCCTCCAAAAATAACAATAATTGTACATACATATTTAAAAATTTTTGCTTAGGTGAACTCAAATTGGCACAAGAATATGCAATTATTTTTTTACTTTTTAGTGCATTTTTTGCTATCGAATATTTGATTTTTGAAGTCGGGTTTCCATTTTGTCAAAATATGTTTATATAATATAAAACAATTGGGAGTCAACTATACATGCACGCATACAGCATTGTGTCGAGGCGTGAATAAGCGTACGGTTCACTTGTTTTAATAAAAAGTTTCATTAAAAAGTTTCACACAATCATTGTTATGAAAATTCGTTTCGATACACTTCATTATAAAAATTCCCAACGGCTCAACCAACTAAAACGAATTCAGTACTTCAGTTTTTTTTGTTGTGAGAAATTTTTTTGTAGTTGAAATAAAATTTAACTAAAAGAGAATTTTTTGTACAGACATAATAATTATGAACATGGAATAAGAATATACAGCTTTTTAGATTTAGTGTTCCGCGAAAATAAAAATAGACATGCTGCGCTTGCAGGGGGGCTTCGCCAACCAGGCCTCCTTGGAGCTATTCGGGCTACCCGAGTAGGGTAAGGTCTGGCACGGTACACAAACAGCCAATAAAAAACTAAGGAATCACAAAAACATTTTATCCGTGTAAATTTGTTTTTCCAAATATTTTCAAAACGAAAAAAAATTCGGGTACACTGAAAAAGTGGCTAAAATACTCCTCGTCGAGCTCTAAATTTTTGTTTTACCGTACTATTGATAAATATCTCCCTTCAAAAGTTAGCTCCCCTTTTTTGAGTTAGTCCCTGTTTTTACATTTTTTACAATCCTTTTTCGAATGTTTGTGGACCTACTGTATTGAATGGAACAAAAATGCAGGCCGATCGAACCACGGAACGTGCCTCATGATTAGCATTATACTACAAAATAGTGTGTAAAGATGCTTTTCTAATCTAGAGTCGATGTTTGAGCTGAATTTATGGTAAAACTATTTAGTTGATGAAACAAAATTACAATTTCATAAAAGTTTTTTATTTAAATTTAAAAAAAAAAATGGTTTTAGATTCAAAAAACCTTGAAACGAAGTTAAATTATTGTTACAAAAATGTAAAGAGTAAATTGAGACATTTACAGACTATCGGAAGAGTATAACATATTTACCCAGATAATATTTAAAGCTGTTGGATATTGATAAGGAATTACTGTTCTATACACATACATCATCGATGAGCTTAGTGCTTTTTATCAAGTTGTTCAACTTTAAATTTTCTAAACTACTTTTAGTTTATTATGAAAAACTATCTAGAAAACTATCCAGGGATTGCTTGAATGACGAATATCTTATTTTAACTTATAAGTATGACAAAATATAAAAATAAAGTTAGATACAGTTTTTATTAATGAGCAAAAATTCTAGTTAAGTTGAATGACTTTTTTTTTACTAACTTTTTAAAATTTTACATTTATTAAGCTAAATAAACTACCAAGGTAGTTCACAAGTTATTATTATTATTAATATTATTATTTTGGGAATTAAAAAACCTAGAAAGAACAAACGATTATATTACTATTGACCACGGATGTTACCAGCCAATTAGCCGAGCGGTCTAAGGCGTCATGTCTGCGCAGTATTCAGTACTCGGAAACTGGGAGGTTATGGGTTCGATTCCCGACATCGGCAGTTTGTCAATTATAAAAAAAAAGGGGCGGTTGATTGACTAAACTGTCGGCGTATGGACAAGAATGAAGTAACCGAGTATGCTTGAGAAGGTTTTCTGCAGTTTCCTTCACGAACTCCAGATGAATATCGGCATAGTTCCTATCATAGTCGGCTGCAGCCGCATATCCTACCAATTCCTAGTCTACTCACAAATTCCTTCCACTCCACTCATATCCTCACATCCTAAGGCATCACAATGGACCTTATGGTTGAAGTGTAGCCCGTCCAGGGCAGCCTTTACAATCTACCTCTTACCACGGATGTTACAAATGTCACCATGTCAGCATCACCATCAATTCGCGAACACCATCTAGCAAAGTAACATCTTACTAGATGCTACGCAGAATTAAATATGAACTAAATGTGCAAATCATGTCTACATTTTGTATATTACGACTAAATGTTTGCGTCAAAATATCCCGGGCATTAGACAAACCAAACGACATGGCAAATCGTGACGATTACATTCTGTATAGATAGATAGACCTTATGGCCCATTTGCTCCCCCATCTACTTCAGTCTAACGAGATTCGTCTTTCCCATATTTTGATAATATCCAGGAGCTTGCTTATCAGGTTTTTTTGAAGGTTCATATATTCGGAGTGAGGTGCACAGAATGTCTTGCATCCGATATAACTGAGAGATTTCCAGAAAAAGAATATGTGGCTGGATATTTCTTTCTTCTCGCCGCATAGTCTGCACATAAAGGACCCGCTATGGAGTCCTATTGTGCAGATGCTTTCAATAATGCCCGGAAAAAGTATATAGGATCCTGTATAAGTATATACGACCAATAAGTCACATTCAAAGCGAATATATTACATAAATATGTTAATTCTATTGTACCAGTCCAAGTAGCCGAGCGGTCTAAGGCGTTATGTCTGCGTAGTATGCATATTTGGAAACTGGGAGGTTATGGGATAATTATTTGGAAAAAAGGGGGCGGTTAATTGACTAAACTGTCGGCGTATGGACAAGAACGAAGTAACCGGCTATGCTTGAGAAGGTTTTCTGCAGTTTTCTTCTCGAATTCCAGGTGAATATCGGCATAGTTCCTATTATAGTCGGCTGCAGCCGCATATCCTACCCATTCCTAGTCTTTACACAAAAATTCATTCCACTCCACTCACATCCTCACATCCTTAGGCATCACAATGGACCTTATGGTCGAAGTGTAGCCCGTCCAGGACAGCCTCTACAATCTATCCATCTAGCACTTAGAATGTTTCAACGGATTCATTTTTTATGAACGGGAGTCTACGTATGCTAGATATACGCGTATTCACTTAGATCGTCTTGCTCATGGTGATACGTTGTTTTTGGCTTTATTTTGCCGTCCAAAAAAATGCAACCACCAATCACGGTGAATAATTGACTTGTGTACGCAAAAAAATGCAAACACGCAAAAAAATGTGTCCTTTGAGCTTGGTTTCCAGTAATTATGTGAGAAAAATCCTAACAAACAATTTATTTTACTGTTTTATTAACAAGAGTGATGGGTGTGCTGTGTATCTTACATCATAGAATGAAAAAACTTAATTGTACGGCAAAATAAGTTAGTTTTCATTTATGTGATTGTTTCCCGAAAACAGGGCTACACTTGTATGTATTCTTTTCCATTTGTTACAGATATAAAAGTATATTATAGATAAATATTCGTGATACATATATAGTTAAAGTTAATATAAAGTTAAAGTAACTATCTTAGAGAAACAAATTTAATAACGATAGAATGTTAGAATGTTAGATATATATATGTGTGTTTTTTTTGGTTACATATATATACAAGTATATGATCTTATTTTCTTATCTAACCTATCTATATATACAATGATAGGATTATTATTACAAGTGAAATGTTATAAAAATAACCCTGGAAATTATATTATCGATATATATATATATATATTTATATATATTTATATATATATATATATATATATATATATATATATATATATATATATATATATATATATATTTATATATATTTATATATATATATATATATATATATATATATATATATTTATATATTTATATATATATATATATATATATATATATATATATATATATATATATATATATATATATATATATAATACCAATGTTCAGTTTGTTCAATAATAAAGGAGGAATAACTTAAAAAATTCAATGATTTTCAATAGTTTAGCTTGAAATTTTTATTTAAAGAAAAATTAAACATAGAAAAAATTCGTTACGCAGGAGCTGCTTCAACTTAGCGAATTTCCTTAAAATACATAAATCACTTTCTAGCGGTCACAATTTTAGTCTGATTAAAATGAAATGTCGTATCTGATTTTAGTATTTGCAAGGCCAATTTTATTAATAAATGTCATACGTGAAGGGGAAATGGGGGCATAAAGAAAGAAGAAAACACAAAATACACAATATCTCTGTTAATATTAGAACAATCAAAAAATGCGTAAGGAATAAAGTTGTAGAAAATAATGTGTGCTACAATTCATCACCTTATCATTTTTGCTCAAACTCTAATGCGTACAGAGATAGTGAGGAATTTAGTTTTCAATCTTAAACCGTCAATATTTCTGTAAATATTAGTGTAACAGAAAAAATGATAAGAAACAAAACTACAGTAAAATTTAATACCTAAAACTTTACTTTTTTTAAATTTTTCGATTTTTCGAATATTAAGGGAGATACGTCAAATTTTGTGTTTCCCCCTCCCTCTAAACCCCCTTTCCCCTCTTCCGATTTTACCCATTAACGAACTTGACCTTTTGAATACCAAAAGCGCCTCAAATACCAAATTTCATTCCGATAAAATGAAAACTGTGACCGCTAGAGTGATTACAGACACATATATATACATATATATATATATATATATATATATATATATATATATATATATATATATATATATATATATATATATATATATATGTTCTCCTATGAGATGTCGTTTATCATCAGAAAATCAAAAGCTGTTGACATATATTCCGCTCACTTGGATTCCGGTATCTCTACGTATTGTGGTTGCCCTCTTGTGATTGAAGTTGGAGAGGTATATTGACACAATAATATCATGGCTACGTCTAAGGAGTTTATGAAGCGATATCTTCTAGAATTGCCACAATAATATTGTTTCAACGTTATGGATCGTTTCAACAGTTACGAACATATAAAGAACTATTTAAAAAAAATTATTTTTGCATATATTGTGTATTTAAAAAAAAAATACAGTAAAAGTGTTTAGTTTAAAAAAAAAACTAAACACTTTATAGAAAATAATTGAATTATCAATTATTTTCATAAATATGAAATTAAGTTAATTTAGTAATTTTAATTAAAAGAGGTATTATGATGTAAAAAAAAAATAATGAAAACTAAATATACGGTACTTTAGAAAAAAAAATCCAAAGCAGAGTATTGTATGTGGAATTATGAAAATTGGAAAACGATCGGTGCTAACGCGATACACGTAAATATAAAAAAAATAACACGTTGAACCGAAAGTCTTTCAATAAAAGCTGGGCCCATTAAAAAAGATAATATTGAGGTAGTAAGATCTTTACTATCCAGTAAGTGTCTAAATTATCGACAAGTGATTCGAATCTGAAATACTGAAAATAAAAAAAAAGTACAAAAAAAAGAACAAAACAAAATATATGTTAAAATAAAATATATTTGAAATAAATAATTTTTAATTTAATATGTTGATAGTATAACTATCCTTAAAATACTAAGTTTGGTTGTACAAGTTATAAAAAAAAAGATTACATGAATATGTGCTAGATTGAACTGTAGTAAAAGAACTACAGTAAAAAAAAATATGTTCAAATATGTCTGATTTGCAAAAATATAAATATGGACTACAAATTTAATTCAGATACATAGTTGTATATAAAAGAGACATTACGCTTCTGTAAAAAAAAATACACGGCCGAAAACGCCAAGCGTATACAAACAATATAGTTATAAATTGAAAAAGTCATTGCATATTCACATAAAATATAAATTGTACAGCAAAAATGTGTATAGAATGTGTATTGAATTGTGACAAGTTTGAGAGACCACAAGTTTCGGAATGGTGAATTAAATAAATTATACAAAAAAAATATACTTAGATACAATCAGATAGAAACCATCAATTCGCCTATTCGATACTTCAGCACAATCCATAATAAATATTCAATTTGTAAATTGAAGAAATAAAAATTCAAAATACCATCTGATTAATTCATGTGAGACAACTACTTTTAGTAACTGTCTTGAGACAAGTACTTTTTGTAACTGTACTGAGAGAAGTACCTTTTGTAACTCCTTTCTTTTTGTAACTGTACTGAGAGAAGTACCTTTTGTAACTGCTTTCTTTTTGTAACTGATTTGAAATATGTGCAGAAATATCGAAGTAAGCTTGGATATGCGCAAGTCATATCCGATCTAAGTAAATGCTTGTTGAAATTATGTAAATTCTCAACTCGCATAAACCAATAATTATATAAATTATTATTTTTTTGAATAATAAAAATATGAAAATAAAATAATAATAAATTTTAAACAGTGGAGTACTAAAAAAAATTATTCTCCAATATATATATATATATATATATATATATATATATATATATAAAAGTTGGGTCTTATAAATGAGACAACATACGTTAATCAGAGAAACAAAACACTACACCGCGCGCTATAAGTTGTGAGTGATAAAAAACTAGATAGCTTCAACCAAGGCCTTCACCCTCTCCCACGTGGCCCATCGTAACTTATCATTGCACCCAACCCCTCCATTCGCAGACCACGTACTTCAAATTAGGAGTAAGTAGCTATTTCCTCAATCTTGAAAAAACTCTCTGTATCAACTAACGACCGTACCTTTTAAAAGATTTTATTTTATTTAATAATAAAAACACCAGGCCATATTGTAAATATAAAAATAAAGAAATGTTTTTTCAAGTATTTTCACTGTGTATTATACTGACAATTTCATTGTATTATTTTTTTAACCTTTTATTTTCTGACACAAATTTCTTAGGATTCCGTATATTTTTATAGAACAAACAATTCATACAATAATTCTGAATAAAAGGTCAATTTAACATTTAACATAATAGAAATAATAGTATTTGAAGAAATTGAAATTGTCTACTTTTTAAGTAAATCACCACGTGAAATGAAAAAGTATATTACGATTTTTTAATCAAACACGATTCTATTTCACAAAAAAACTGGAAAAAACAATTTGTGTGTGTATCTGTCAAACGTTCCTACGGCTGCGCCAATTAACCAATCCAACTAACCAGGCCAAGTGGCCGAGCGGTCTAAGGCGTTATGTATGCGAAGTATGCATACTTGGAAATTGGGAAGTTATGGGTTCGAATCGCGGCATCGGTAGTTTGTCAATTATTAGGAAAAAAAGGGCGGTTAATTGACTAAACTGTCGGTGTATGGACAAGAACGATGTAACCGGCGATGCTTGAGAAGGTTTTCTGCAGTTTCCTTTACGAACTACAGATGAATATCGGCATAGTTCCTACCCTAGTCGGCTGCAGTCGCACATCCTACCAATTCCTAGTCTCTACACATAAATTCCTTCCAATCCACTCACATATATAATTTTTATTTGAGTAGTAAAAACCCCAACATTAGAAACGTCCCATAATTCGTTTGATATGCATATTCAATTAGCCCCAAAAATATAATATTTTTCATACTTATATTGGTACAATTGGCCACAAAAGTTGATGTTATTTTTTAAAATTTTACATTTGTGCCAGTTTTCGAAAAAAAAATTCCAATAAAAGTTGTTATTATATTTATAACGAACAATTTTTATCCGAAGCATTTTTTCTAAAACCGAATCATTAAGGCATTAATCAATTATAAAATTTAAAAAAAAAAAAAAATACTTTTAAACATGGCAAATATTAAAAAATGATAACTTTTGTGGTCCATAGTACCTAGTTTAAATAGAATCGTTTAAAGGAAGACAAATCGATCTGATGAAATTGTTTACTAAATAATTTATAGAAATATTTTGGATTTACCGTCCAGTGTAACGTCCCTTAAAATAAAATAAGCTTATGCTATTAAAATACAATATTATTATCCATAATTTTAAACTTATTCTAACTAAAATTTAGTAGTTTAATTCGATTATTTATTACACCACAGGTATTTCGATTGTATATTTTCATCTATAGCTGCGTTGAATGTTGTTAACTTTTTAAAGGGTTGTTTTTTTTGTTTTAAATTAATGTTTGTGGTGGTTTTAAATTATTTTATTCTACGCATTTAAATTTTATGTTTACAATAAATCTGTGTAGATTAGTGATGTAATTATCGTGATTCGTATGTAGATATTATTATGTCAACAGAGTTCACAAACCATAAATTCTACATTATTATTTAATAAATTATTAATTAAATTAATCAGATTAATTATTTTATCTTTGAACTATATCCAGAGGATTTTTGGCTAATTATTTAAAGTTTTTTGTAAAATTACAGTTTAGTGGTTTATGCCAATTTCAGAGTTAAAAAATAATTGTTAGAAAAAAGGGTATATTTGGGCCTATGAATCAATAAAAACTGGAGGAACATGGGAGGGGATTCAATTGTTTATTTATATAAATGGAGAAAAACTGTGCAAAAAATGTCGATAAAGTACTACAAAGGTCGACAAAGTACTACAGTCAAATACTACAATCTTTCACTTCATCGTTCATACCCCGAGTTGGTCGGGTTTTGCGAGTTGGTACTATCAACGGTAAAACTGCATTTCTATTTAAAAGTTTTAAAGTAGATTTGTTGAGGAATCTATTTGGTTTTGCATCGTATAAAAACTGATCGTCATAAAAATATGAGCAACTTTTGTTCAAAATATTTTTTTCGCAAACCGAATGAGTTCTGCACAAATTAACCATGTAATTTTGAGAAAACTAATGGACGGAATTCCAAAGACTTCTTTCGGAATCGCGAAAGCGTCGATAAATATTGGAAAGTAGTGGAAGCAATGGGTCTGAATATAAAAATTAAGAAATTTTATATTTTTCTAATTTTTTTAAAAGAAATTGCACTTAAAAGAAGAACATTTTTCCACCCGGTTTCGCAATCGGAGATTTTTGATAATAATGTGATCATACTAAGAATTGATTTGAATTCCGTTTTTATTCTATTGAGTATCTAAAAACCCGTATAAAAAACACGTACTCATTGAATTTTTGTATTAAATTCGATATCCTAGTGTAACCTTTAAATATTTAATTTAATTTTACAAAATGTTAAACCCATATTTAATGATTCATCATACAATATCTCTATCCCTACGAGGGTTATATTTCAAAAAATTCTAAAGCATAAGTCCGGATTATTCAGGTTGAAGTGTACAATCGGCTGCAAAAGTATTGCTATCATTTCATAATTTTTTAACTGTTTTGTGTCTTATATATTCGGTTTTTCGGTAAAATGTTTCGAATAAAGTTGTTAGTGTATTTATGATAAACAACCAGTCCAAGTGGCCGAGCGGTCTAAGGCATTATGTCTGCGCAGTATGACTACTTGGAAACTGGGAGGTTATGGGTTCGAATCCGGACATCGGTAGTTTGTCAATTATTAAGAAAAAAAGGGCGGTTAATTGACTAAACTGTTGGTGTATGGACAAGAACGAAGTACCCGGGTATGCTTGAGAAGGTTTTCTGCAGTTTCCTTTACGAACTCCAGATGATTATCGGCATCATAGTCGGCTGCAGCAACATTTCCTACAAATTCCTAGTCTATACACAAAAATTCCTTCCACTTTACTCACATCCGCATATCCGCACATCCGTAGCCCGTCCAGAGCAGTCTCTACAATCTATCTATCTTATGATAAACAACTTTTATGCGAAGCATTTTTTTCGAAAACCAAATAAATAAGGCACAAATCAATCAATTTAATTGTGAAAAATTAGAGTGTACATTCAAAAATATTCATAAGATAATATTCAAATTTTTGCTCACTCATAAAGTTAACCACCATAGCATCTGGAAGCTCAGAGGCACAACGTTGGTCTAGTCTGTCATGGGTTCTCATGTGTAAGACTATAAAGGACATGAAAAATATGTAAGTACTTAAATAAAGCTTCTAATAATGACCGATCAAAAACTTCCATAATAGTTATAGATCATTTCATTTTCTACAACTTTTGTCTTCAAAATTTGTTTCACAACCAACGGAAAACGAACATCTATTTCAGAGGCAAAAACTTGTTAGCATTAAATGCATAGATATAAGGGTGTAAATTTCTTGCTGTACACCTCCCTCTAATTTAAATTTTTTCTTCGTTTATTGAAAATAACATATATATTATTATTCTAGCTATGTGTTGGTTTTTTTACCTACAGAACCATTTATAATGACTGTCCGATGTTTTTAGCTTTTCATTTTTTTTTTTTTTTTTTACTTTATTTAATATTTTTCACATTTTGTCATCTGTACAGCAGCTATACATTTTATAAAATGACATTCTACAACTCCCCAGGAAAATTAAATTCTACTTGTAGCTTTACTAAACGATGTGTCTAGCAAACACACACAACATTTTTTTTTTTTATTTAATAAATATAGATATATTTCTATAATAGGGAATATGCATGAAAATTTTTTTTCACAATTATTTTCAGAATATGAAAATACTGTTAATACTGTAATAATATTTAAAAACGAAATTAAAATCCGACAAATATCAAGGAAGCTATAAGCTTTTAAAGATTATTATCTGTCTCTTTCTTGCAAAAATACTGAAAACGGAGTTTTACGTGTATTTTAAATGGTGAAAGTGTAAAATGACGTCTCATAACATATCAAGAGGGCTATCACCCTCTTTGTCTAATCGAGAATTTCAATCATTCATATCTCGCTTATTTTTAAAGTTATTTAAAAAGTAATTTTACCTTGATATTTGTCAAGTAAACATGCTTCAATTCAAGTGAAAAAAAATTTTCGTGCATATTCCCTATTTGTGAAAGTTAGATAATTTTCGTATTGTATGTTTTAGTATTCTGGGTAAGAGAAAAGAAATGGTTTATCATTTTCCCGAAATTAAAAAAGATAATTTTTTTGAGAATCGGGTTTATTTACACCAGATTGTACTGAGCTTATAATTGCGTCTATTGCCGATCTTTGAGTACCCTCTATTGTCGATCGCAAATCGAAAAACTCGTAAACACAATTATTTTTAATCAGACTTCAAAAAGGAGGATGGTTCTCGATTCGTCTGTATGTTGGTTTTTTTTCCTTTTTTTTTTTTAAATGTGTGTTACCTCAGAACTCCGTCATTTATGAACCGATTTTGAATTTTTTTTTTGTTATAAAGGGTTTGATTTCCCATTGGTCTCATTGTCACTAAATCGCATTCTGATGAGGGGATCTCCAGGAAATCGAGGAAAATCCTCAATTTATATGTGATAACCGATTTCTGCGAAAATTTTTTTTTTGTTTGAAAGGGTATACTCAAAACCGACTTCAAATAAAAATTTTTACAAAAAAAAAACAAAATGCATGTAAAAAAAACTGAAAATTTGCTATGAAAAAATGCACTAAAAATTTTAAAAAATAAAAATTATTTTGACAAAATGGAAACCCGATTTCAAAAATCAAGTCTAAAACCAAAAATGCACTAAAAAGTAAAAAAATGATTGCATATTCTTTTGTCAATTTTAGTTCACCTAAGCAAGAATTTTTAAATATATATGTACAATATATATATATATGTAAAATGTATCCATGTTTGATAAATCACGACCCTTCGCTCTGAAGTATTTTTTTCGAGTGATAATATTCCGCTGCAAAAAGTGTTAAATTCAGACTAATAGAATAAAGTTGTATTGCCACAGTTTAAAAAAAAACTGGAGAAAATATAATAAACTCCATCATGCCTTACACGAAGTAGGTTCGATTGAAAAATAATAAATGCACACATAACTCCCAATTATGCATATATATTCGAGGGAACTTTGGACTACAAAAACCACGCAATTGTGTCACATATAAATTCAAGTTCAAAAATCCCACAAATTGGATATCAAATGGTTGATATGAAAGACTGTTGTCAGACATATTACTTAAAGAGGGTTTTTGAAACATAATTTGAAAAATTTTCCCAATTCCTAGGTCAATGACTTAAATTGTATAAATAATACATATTTCGACAACAAAGTAGACGTCACCATTATGAATTAACTGGGCGTAATTATTCTCCGGGGAGATATGTTACTAGTTGCTAATTTGGTGACTGACTAAATAATTACAATACGGATAATTACAACTATGGTCAATTTTAGAAATTATATTTTCCATGTTGTTAACAAGTAAAATTTATAAAATTTATCAGTATAAAATTTAACAATTTATGTAGTACTTGGCCATTAAAGCTGATGTCATTTTTTTAAATTTGTTGGTTGAGTTTTCGAAAAAAAATTTCGTATAAAATTTGTTCCTATATTTATAAACATAAACTTTTATTCGAAGCATTTATTCTAAAAACGAATCAATGAAGCACAAATTAATTATAAAATTATAAAAAATGACATCAACATTTGGGGTTCATAGTACCTATTTTACATAAAATCGTTTAAGGGAAGACAAATCGATCTGATGAAATTGTTCCATAAATAATTTATAGATATATTTTGGATTTTCCGCCTACAGTGTAACGTCCCTTATAAAATAAGCTTATGCTATTAAAATACAATATTATTATCCATATAATTTTAAACTTATTCTAAATAAAATTAAGTAGTTTAATTCGATTATTTATTACACCACAGTATTAGATACAATACAGTATTAGATATTCCAAAAAACGTTTACATATTAAGTTAAGGATATACGAGCGCTGATGTATAGTCCATTTAAAAAATTCTTCAAAATCTTATATAGTACATTCAAAAAAGTCCACAATAATGTTTCTTATTTTTTGTCGTAAGTTAAAATTAAAATTTAATTTATACCGGGCCTAACAAAAAAGATATTTAAGAAAAAAAACCTGAAATTTCGGGTAATTAAGCTACCGCCGACAGAAATAAAATTTACCCGAAATCTCAGTTGTTTTCTTAAATATTTTTTTTAGGCCACGTCATACCGGAATTTTATTGGATCAATCTCTTTATGAATATTTAAATTTTCTATTGTGTAGTTTTTGTTTTTATTCGTCTTATTTTATTCCAAGTGGAAATTATCAAAATATGTGTAAAAATATGGATTTCTCCATAAGAGCAATGCATTAAAACTCGAACTTTTACATTAAATAATTAATTCAAGACCCCCTGAAACTTATATAATTGATTTATATGCACTTCAACTATATATAAACCAAAAATCAAGCCTTAATGTTATTGAAACTTCAGCGCTTGTACATCCTTATAAGTTAAAAAGCTCTCTTTTTCAAAATTCATATACATGTATATATATATATATATATATATAGGACGATATAGTACGTTAATACAATAATTAATAGTTACAACAATTCAGTTTTAAGTAACATTATATATTAAAACAGCTCCAATTGAATATAGATGAATATTGATTATTATCTACGGACCGTTAAAAACAGAAAGCTCCACGTGAATAGCATAAGTAATGTAATTAAACTTTATAAAAGGTATTTTATTAATACACCCACACAATGATCAATGACCCACAAAACAAGTTCGCCAATTGTAGTATATAGAATATAGAAAATATATTTAAACATTCATTTACATTTTTTTTTTATTAAATATTATCCGCAAGAGTAAAATTAATCTATCCGATAATCAATCATTCTCCAAAAAAACAACATATATATTTAAATTGCAGTAAAAACTTTGAACAAATATTACAGGCGTGAAATTCAATAGTGGTTAAGTCCATCTAACAAATTAACTTGCGTTAAAGGGCGTTGTTATATCAACTCATTAAATATTAATAACAATATTATAACATTTATATATATACATATGCTTCTGACTACATTTATACATACATATATCCGAAGCAACGAATAACGAACTCAAAGATTAAAAAAAAAAAACAACACTTACCGGTATTAATATATTATTGTTCAAGTTATACAAATAATTGAAAAGATTACAAAAACACAATTTTAATTGATTGTTTCAATTTTTTTGAACTTGAAATTTTATGCAATAAAAAGTACAATAAAAAATAAGTAACATTTTAAAATACTCATAACTAAGTAGTAAATGCAAATTTTCTAAATTCATAAAATCACTTTAACTTTTATAAATTTGTGGTTTTTTGTTTGTTTGTTTAATTTCATCAAAAAATAACATAATTAATAATAATTTTTGGTATCATTTTTAAAAAGAAACATTAATTATTACAAAAAAGAAAAATTAAAAAAAAAAAAACTAAGTATAATTATCGGAGTAAAAAATTAATATTGTTATAAAGTTGCCCGTCATACAGTCAGTCGACCAACACTTAGTTAATATAAATACGAACGATAAAATTTCTCACTTATGGCAAAAACAAACTCATTTACAACTTACACATATATATATATGCATCAAGACATCACATCTCTCAAGGAAACCCGAAATTCTTTCTGTCTAGCAGTTTGCATAAGCAACAGGAGATAACTGGTATGGGATCATACAACTCTAGCTGACGTATATAATAATCATACAAACACTCTATATACCTTGTACATAGTATACCTACCTAGTAGCTCTCTATGCCTGTGATGATGTTTTGGACCAGGCGCATACATACCCTATTTATATATACATATATAGATAGATATATATATAATGTATATATGTATCCCACCATCCACCACTGACTCCAGGCGCTCATTCTCTGAGCATGAACTCCATTCTCTATTTATTTGTATATATATATATATATATATATATATATATATATATATATATATATATATATATATATATATATATATATATATATATATATATTTAGTATATACAGGACGTCCTGAAGGATGTCCTGATCTAACGACAGTGAAAACTTTTTAAAATAATTATTTCATGAGAAGTTTTAATTAACACACAATTTAAAATATTTTAATTAGTTTTTCCAATAGATTTTCTTTGGTTGTGTAAGAAGGTGGTCATTAGTTAAAAATTATATAACAAGTAAAATAATTTTGAAATAATAACTAGCGGTCACGGATCGCAGCTACACTAAAACTCCTACCCAAAAATAAAAAATACTGTCGTGTAGGAAAAAAAATTCTAAGAAAAGTTGCTGTGTGGAGTAACTCGATCCGAAATGGTGAAGTTAACTTAAAAAGTCCGAAAAAACAGTTTTTTGTAAATTAAAAAAAAATCTCAAAAAACCGTCGAAAAATGCCATTTCTTGTTTTTACCATTACTTTTTCAAATTTGAGTATTTTTATTTGAAATTTACCACAACAGTCAAGAATCAAAATAAGATCTCAAGATCTCAAGAAACAAAATAAGAACGTTTTTACAGAATCGGAAAATATTTTTTCGTTTTTGAGATATATCGATTTTTCAAAAAATGGCATCTTTGAAAATTGGCCATTGTTGCTCAACCGGAGGTCGTAGAAAACCGTTCTGTGGCTTATTTTTTTCTGGAAGTGTTGTACTTTCATGCTATTAAAAGTTTGATAGGATTTCATCATTTTTTAGCCCCGAAAAATCACTTTAAAAAATTGCTTTCTTTGTAAAAATTGAATTAAATATGGAAAAAAGTGTAAAAAAACGATATTTTTTTCCATTTTAACAAAAAAAGCAATTTTTTAAAGATTGTACCATATTCATTCGGTTTTATTTGACAAGGTTCTTTTGAGTAATCAACAGTGGATAAACACCAAATGTGGCAATTTAATAGAATGCTACAGTTTGAATCATCTCTCCCGGTAAGGACCCGTGTTATATATCCCGACAATGTTGTTGGTTCTTGTATGTATATATTTTAGATATATATATATATATATATATATATATATATATATATATATAGGTAGTAGTAGTATATACTATGTAACATAACTATACGAACTCTACGTACATACGGTACCTACATATACATACATTTATGTCTAGCTAGTTCATATTGGCGTTGTGTTGTGTTACCTGGTGGAAGGTATTCAGTATTATCATCTACCTGGCGGCTCGTTCACATCACATATAACAAACACACAAAATAGTCTTGTTTTATCATCTCCTCGTGTTATTGTATACCTCGATGAGTCCGTCGTACGATAGAGATACGTACGTACGTATAGTTATAGGTAGTATGTATGTATGTATTATTATTATTATGTACATACCTACTACTACTCGCTAGTACTAAAACCTGTGTATACGAGAGTTTTATTTCTATCAATATGCCGCTCTGGTGATGCCCCGGAAAAACATTTATAACAAATTCTAAAACAAACATCCAATAATCAGAATTTATACTTGGAGAAGAGGTACATTTACCTATATAAATATAACATGTATATAAATATATAATATTTTACTAACTGGTGAAAAATATGAGATATTTACTTATGTTTTGGTTGGTTCTATATGTATAATGTATACAAATACTGTGACTTATGTGACATTTAAACTATTACTCATTTGTTTTTTTTGTATTTTTGACAATATGGAAAAATATTGGATTATGTGCAAATGATAAAACATCCGGCGTTTCTCTACTGTTTGAAATTTAAAATATGTTTATAAATATATCATTTTGTATATTCCAGTCAAATAATATTATATTATTTATTAAGGTAGTCCAGTCAAATAATTATTTACGGATAAATTTTAATTAGTACAATTAAATATGGTATAAATAGGCTGAATCGCTGAGCTGGAAATTTGCATAGATATTCTAAACACTGGCTACAACAATTCATATAATAATACGTGGGGGATATTCAAGGGGAAAAGTCCCAAAAATTTAAATAATGTTATATTATTTATTAAGGTAGTCCAGTTAAATAATTATTTACGGATAAATGTTTATTAGTACAATTAAATAGGGTAAAAAATAGGCTGAATCGGTGAGCTCAAAATTTGCATAGACATTCTAAACAATAGCTACAAAAATTCATATAATGATACGTGTACGTGTCTGGGGATATTCAAGGAGAAAAGTTCCGAAAATAGGCATTTTTTACAAATGGTTCGGTTACAATTCAAATTGTCAAATTGTGTTTGGAGTTATTATGAAACTTGTACAGCAAAACATTCCATGGAGTTTGCGTCCTGATTATTTTGTTATCATCAACCGTTTATGAGGTATCACATGACGTTTGGTATTTATGAAAATGCTTCTCCAGGTCACATCATTATTGGATGTGCCACAAAATCTTCGCTGTTTAAGAAAAGGTAAACTACAAATTATAGAAATGTTTCAAACACATACTGCGATTAGTACAATGCATAGTAAATGGCTATTGTTTTCAAAACTTTATAGTTTATTTGTTACGAATCCATTAGGTTTTCGAAAAAGTGCTTGGGATAATAACCGTTAGTATTTTTCTAATGAACAACTTTTTAACACCCATAAAAGGCTAGTTACGGCACTGTATTCACATCGAAACATAAAAACATATGGACATAAAATATGGAAACATAAAATAATTTACAAGGAAATATAAAATGCTCAATAATTCTATTGATCAAATAATAGTAGTAAATAAAAACTATTTTATTCAATTTATTGTGCATTGATATTATCAAAGGTTTTCTTTTAGGAATTTTAAAATATGAAATATGTTTATTTTATAAAGTTTTATTCAATCGCTGATATGACTAATAGTCAAAGCTCATCCGGGCTACTAAATTATATTAAATCAAATACTTATTGAGTTTTAAGGTTTTGTTTTTCACTATTTACTAACTTATAATGTGTTGTTAAAATGTTTAATAGTAAAGCAAGAAGATTCTGACTATTTATCTACATAGTGTAAATAAAGTTTATTCATTTTTCATGGTTTTGTTTAAAAGAGAAATAGTTGATAGCCACAATTACAATTCGCCAATATATTATTTTTGTATACAGTTTCGAAGCTGTATAACTGATATTTCACTTTACCTACTTTGAAAATTCCTTAGCATTTTTTCAAACAAATTGCCAAAAACGGAGCCAAAGCCGGCACTGGTGTGGGATGCAATGTTATAAAATGAGGCATTTCACACATAGCCCGGTCTGGCATCTGATACCGATCGATGATTAACTTTTTGACTTCGTTGCATCTAGAACTGTCATCTCTCCGGGTTTTTGTTTTTCAAAAAGCGCATTAGGTAAATATTTATTTAAATTTTACACGTAATCGGTATTGATTAAAACTTTTTTTGGGCACCTGCAAGTCTACCCGTATCGAAATTCGAACAAAGATTGGAGATTTAATTTTTATAAGGCGAAAAAAATTTACAAGGAATGAATTAATTGATCGTCGCACATATTTAAGAACCTGCAGTAGAAAATATTCGGATTTTTTTTTTGTCACAATAAGCTGAAAAATATTCCAATTTTATTAATATTATGAAATTGAATTGAAATTGAATATTTTAATAACATGAAATTTAATTTTATATAAATTGAAATAGCATTAATTTTATTGAAATATCACATTCACTAAATAGGTATTACATAATATGTTATGCTACTACGGCCGGTAATACACTGTAAAATATTTTATAAAATATATTTTATCTAAGTTCTATACCGTACGTTTAGTTTACATCTTCGCATAGTAGATCTCCCACGAGTATGAGAGAGTACATATGTATTCATTAAGCAATGTGTATGAGAAGGAGGTCTTATGTGCCTATGTGTTTAGTTGTGTTGTATGAGACAATCACCAACCACTGGAACAGTTATGAATATTATTCACTGTTTTGAAGAATATGTTTGTTTATCAAACCTATAAGACCTCCTTTTCATACACATTGCTTAATGTATACATATGTACTCTCTCATACTCGTGGGAGATCTATTATGTGAAGTAGACTTATCGGTAGGTAAACTTATCGGTAGGTATATTTTGTCATAGATATGTTTGTTTGTGTAATGGCTCAACTTTTATAAATGAATTCGTTTCTATATTTTTTAATTTAGGTCGGCACAATATAAGATTTGAAATGTGTGTGCAGTGTCGAACTGGTATAGAGTCAGGGTGGTGTTTGCCAACCGAGCCCTAGATTGCATGGGCCCCCGAGGCTTACCATTTACACGCAAAGGAGTTTTACACAGAGAAGAAGGAAGGAAGAAAAGCACGAAATCGGCGAAGATGGGTTAGATCAAACAGCAAACGTGTTTTGTTTGTCTCAAAGAGATTCGGATGCCTGTCGGTTGCATACCCTGTGCATGTCAGGTTTTATCCCAATATAACAAGCATATTAGTATGTATTCCAACTCAAATGCCGCTGGGTCATCATCACAAACTTTGTTTAGCAAGTAACTTACGAGAACGATTTTCCACGATGAAGCACATTAAGAAGATGCTTAGTTCTTTGGACTCGTTGATTGTCCTAAACATAGAATCGTATCTTATCAAGAATAATGACGATATCAGCTTTTACAAGCTCTTCTATTAATAAATGTTAATAGGCTATTTTTTACTAAAAATTCCAAAAACTCTTGCCTATTTGCCTATTTGATTATTTTGCCCGTTCACGAACTTGATCTTACGTTTAAGCTCTAGAACACACATACAAAATTTCAGCTCGCTATCTCTTTTCATTTTGAGTTATCGTGTTGACGGACGGACGGACTAACAGACACATTTGCGGAAATGGAATAGTTAGGTCATTTAATGAACACATATGCCAAATAATTTGATTGCCATCGATTTTTATTACGTCTCCAAAATTTCAGTTTATTCACATATCTGGAAGTAGGTCCATTACAATCATATATAGAAGTCAAGCTAATATATGCTTGTAAAAACATAATAAATTATTTTATAAAAGAACTATGAAAATGATCACCCACAGTGTAATATCGGCCTAATGCAATGGCCTTCGCGCATAAATAAATACGTACTATAAATCCTTCAATAATACATTCCATAAATATTTGTTTTCTTCACACCCTCGTGAAAATTTTTCTATCTGTTTGGTAAAACATTAAATTTAAGAGAACACCTGCAGTAAAAAATAATTTATTATTATATAAAATTTAAATAAAATTGTCTCAGTTTGTATCGGTACTGATTACGTATTGACTGTGAATTGCTTAAATTATACTAATATGGATAGCTTCTTATACTCGGTATATAATAATATATACCTATAGGGTATATTAAGTTTAGTTCCGTTTTTGCAGCAGCTCAAAATATTGATCGCAGAAAAAAAAATTTGATAAAGGTGTTCATAAAATGATAAATTCAGTTAATCAGATATTTCGGAATAAAAAATGGTAAATTTTTTTTCCAAAATTTTTCAAAACTCTACTATAAAAACTCTGTACCGGATTTGAAACGCATAAGATTGACTAGGTCTACGGTACTAGTGGGGAGAGCTCGCTCCCCTCACGTATCTCTGCTGCTGCTGCGTTCATTCCCCACCATTTGATTACTTTACTCTAATTGGTTACTTTATTTCATTAATATCTAATTAACGGTGGGTCAGGTTCAAAAATGTTCAAGCAATTTCATCTTAGAATATCATCCCCTATCCAACCTTTTGAAACCAACAAACTCCATGATTTTAAAGTCATCCTGTATATAAATTAGGAACACGAAAATTGGTAGTTAATAATAAACTATTAGTAATAAACAGAGAAATATGTGTTTCAGTGTTTTCGAAAATCAGCCCCTAAGGGATGATAGTTTGTATTGAGGTCTCGTTGACATGAAAAGTAGTATTTTGGCAATTAATAATAAATAAAAAATACCAGTTTTAGCGTTTACCCAAAATCAACCCTTAAGGAGGTAAAATAGACAGTCATAGTTTCAGTTTTTTCAAGTTAGAGACATGCAAATTTCTATTTCAGTTATTTCACCATAAAATAAGTGTTTTCAAGTTTTCGAAAATGGATCTTCAAGGCGGTGAAACATGGGGTGAACGTTTGTATCAAAGTTCAGTATTTTAAAATTAGTGACTTGAAAATTGATATTTAGCCTATAAATTATATATATACAAATAATTACGTGTAACAGCGTTTTAAGAAAATCATCAGACCTTGAGAAGAAATATTGTATTGCTATGTTATTAGGTATTTACACCATTTCCGCGGGTGAAGCCACAACTCTAGTCTCATATATTTAAAAAAAGGTACCGTACAAAATTGGATAGTAAATAGGTATTTAAAAAAATATATAAATACACCTTTTTAAAAACCGCGAAAGTGTTAATCTCAGGTATTTATTTAAATCTTTGCAACAGCTTATTAAATACCAACACACATATGTGGAAGGTTAGAAGGTATAATAATATTACGTTGAACATTTTTCAATGAATACAATTAGTAAGAGATAATTGGCAACATTTTTTTAACCGCAAATTACATTATAGGATCAAATTGAAATGTAATGAATATGCGCGTAAGGGGAACATATTTCAATGTAGAAGGGCAACCAATAAATAAAAAAACCAATTCATAATTCATACCAATTTAAAAAATGCCCATTACTTGGAGGAGAAATTTTATAGAGATTTCATCTCAAAATCTAAATAAGCTTAAAAAGAATGTAAAATATTTCTCTGTAAACATATATCAGACAATAGCAGCAATATATCATGATCATTAAATAATAAAAGACAAAATGTTTATTATTAAAAATAAATTTATTTCGACATTTTTCTCTGTACTAAAAGGACAAATAGTTGTTTTATCATGTAATTACAATGTCCTTTCTTATTTGAAATTTGTTTATATTATCCATTTGAAATTTCTATAATAATGCTACGCCTACTATAATAAAAATAATTAATGAACGCTTATATTTTTAGATCATAGAAAGAGATAGATATATAACAATATAAACTAATACCTATTTTCTTGGCAATTAAAAAAAGCAAAACTAATATTTAGGTATAGAGTAATATCATATGTTTATCTTTATTTATTAATATTAAGTAATTCATAATACATAAATCAAATTTTGTAAACCATGCAATATATTAACAACAGTAAATTGAGATCAATGGCACTAGGCAAATATTTGCGAATTCAAGCTGTCATACTGTACATAACACCACGATACACTTGTTGCTTATCACTAATTTTATTTCACACCGCTAAATAAAATTACAAATGGATTAAATGTGGGTGAAACATTCATATGTTTCTTTCCCTGTATTTTGAAAAAAGACTGATCTACTCAAACTGTGACAATATTCGAGGGTTCAATACAAATGAATACAGTTCTGTATCATATGTTGCCGTTTATACTTAAATGAAAGTTTGGTTTTAACGCCATCGAATCTATGTATAAGAGTCAGTAGTTAGTCTTGTGGATATACATATGGATAGTAATAATACAAATCCTGTGAAATGATATATAGTGATACTTAATGTTTAGTTTGTGAAAACAGGCAACAATAATAATCATAATAATAATAATAATAAGAACACAATGCAAAAGTTTTGTCAGGTTGCATGAATAACATGAGAAATATTATTTTTCGTGTATCTATATATGTTCTAGGTAGCAATGCAGTAAATGCACCTCCACACCTAAAAGTTTCGTCATACATACATTATGCACATGCATCTGAGATACATCGTGTTCAATTTTCTTCACTTCATAGAACTATTTCTCTCGAAGCGATTCATTTTCTTAATGCTAGTAACTTTAATGTAGTTCAAATCCTCAAACTAGAGTAATTCTGGGCAAGAAAAATTTGCTATTTCAAATGATTGAAAATTTAAAAAAATCTGCGCCTTCTCGACTTAAGGAAGCCTTTTGTGCAAGCTCTCATGATACATAACTTAGTTATGAAGTACAATTGATGCATGAATGGAGAATAAACGATGTTAATTCAACTACGTAGCTGGTATAAATACTGCGTACCATATTGGAATCAAAAAATACCTGGAAAATATTATAAATAATATTTCGTAATTAAATATTTGTGGAGAATAAACGTAGTTAATATACTACGTACTTAACTACGTAGCCGGTATAAATGCTGCGTACCATATTGGAAACAAAAAATACAGGGAAAATTTTATAAATAATATTTCGTAATTAAATATTTGTGTCAAAATTGCGACTGTCAATGATTAAATTGCCAAATTTTGAGTAAACCGTATGAGTAATCGACTTTTATAAAGAGTACCTTTTTTTCAGTAATTAACAACATACTTCACCAATATATATATATATATATATATATATATATATATATATATATATATATATATATATATCGTTGAAAATATTATCCTAAATTTGATGTAAATTTATAAATGTATGTTGGTTGAAAAAACTGTCTGTAAATGACATTCGTTGAGGTCTCAATCGAAACGTATGAACGTTTCGTTTAATATATTGTCTGAAATTTTGTCTAATTCAGTCAATGGGAAAATGGGACTCACACAAAGATTGAAATAACTCTGTTAACACTAGTTAAATGAAAAAATTGGATTTAATGGAAAGTTTTAAAGAAAATCTTCCTTAAGATCCTTGCAGCTATTGTAGTTTCAATAAAACAATTTCAAAAATTTTGTAGCAATATCCCACCGCAAAATAATTCCGAAAAGTATTTTTATAACAAATAAACAATTGCTGGGAAGTTGATGGTGTGGATCTCATGGGTCGCACTTGAAATGTACTATAAATACTATGTTCAAACGGACTATACTCAGAGACAAATCCACCCTATGCGGCTTGTTTTATAAGTTAAAGATTTGACAATCTAAATTTTAAAATATACATACATCCAAATGAAAAATGTGACACTATGTATGCATAAAAACGCGATAGTGAATGAAAAATTTCAATGGATAATAAGAATTTTATGCTGAATACAACTGTATTTAATTATGGATTGCTGTTGTATGTCATCGACTTTGTCATAAAAGTATCATAGCTTTCTTCGATGCCTTTTATTTTTATGAAAGTGATGATGTGTGTAGTTTTCTTTTTTATGCAAAATGTATGGTTTTTAATGAATTCAAAATTGTCTGTAAGTAATTTAATAATTATAGCATGTTTACTGATAAATAACGGGTGATTCATTTAGACGTACTGTTTTGTCTATGAATTTTTTGACAGATGAACCGTGAGTCGTGTTAACCTATCATATTTTTGTTCAGTATAGTTTGACATTTCATCGTGGAAAGACTAGAAAGATGAGGCACATTTCTGGCTTAACGGATATGTCAACAAACAAAATTGCCGTATTTAATCTGAAGAGCACACTGAAGAGATTCAAGAGCTGCCATTATATCCAGAAAAAACAACGGTTTAGTGTGGTTTATGGGCGTAAGACTGAAAACATCACCTCCAGAACGTAACTGTCAATAGCAACCGTTATCGTGCCATGATAACGGACTATTTGTTTCCTGAAATTGAAGCCCGTAATCTCGAGGATATTCAGGTACCAACAAGACGGCGCCCACTTGCCACACAGCACGTGAAACCATGTTTTTTTTGCTGGAACAATTTGGTGGAAAATTTGTTGGTTAATTTCGCTCTTCGGACCGGTGAGTTGGCCACCTTGTGACATCATAGCCCGAGACTTTTTCCTTTCGGGCTATGTAAAATCCAAAGTCTATATGAATAAGCCGCGTACGATTGAGCAACTGGAAGCTAACATTACTCGCGTTATTCGCCAAATTCCACTCGAAATGCTCGGACGCGGCATCAAAAATTTGAACTGCAGAATGGACCATGTTAACCGCAGTTACGGACAACATTTGAAAGAAATAATCTTTGAAAAATAAATGTAAAGAATGGTTTTTTTCTATGATAATAAAGACAACCCGATAAATTTGTTTTATTTTTTATTTTTTTTAGTTTTGAAAAAAGAACTTCCAAATGAATCACCCATTATGTATAAATCATTTTTAGTTGATGTGTGGCATGTTAATCATTTAGAAATATCCGAAATAATTGTAGTCTATTTAAATCAGTCGTTTATTAAACAATCTATTATAACTAAATGATCAAAGGAACTTTATTAAAAACATAGTGACGTTTTGTAAATCTGAAAGAAAAAATTCTAAAATAACACCTGTTAAAGCAATATTTTCTTACTCAGTCCTCAAGCAAATAATGAATAATAGTAAACTAAAAACATAAATTTGTAAAAAACCAGTTATTTATGTTTTAGCGCAGTGCAGTTAGAATAACTATAAGATTCATAAAAAAGAAATGAAACTTGTTGTTCATTAATTTTTCCAGAAGAAGAGATAAAATAACTACAACTAGAGAATAGCAGGTTAAAATATAGATTTCTCAGAAGAGTCTCCTATAAATAATAAATAGTATAACTATGAGGTTTATCATAAAAATTATTTATTATTGACAAATTGAAAGATTTCTTAAACAAGTATTATTAAAAAAGTTACATGACTGTTCCAAAAATTGGTATTATCTATTTGCATACCTGTTGTGGATACAGGATTTTGCTCAGGAGGAGTGGGGACGGAAATTTTTGTTCGATTATACCTTCCTTTCTTTCCGAAAATTTGTTCTAAACAAAGAAAAATTTCTTTATCCATGCAATAGATTTATTCACTCAAAAAATTCAATTTCTTTTAATTACCATTAAAAATAGCTACGAAGCGTCAAATTTGTACATCAATAGAAACAATCTTGCACAATTTTACTAACATTCACTAAATGGTTGTTGAGATAAAAATTATGAATAGATATTACACATCCCCCCCCCTTGTATACACGCCTGTTACCATCGCTTAATGTTTCTTAATTCGTATATAATCGATTGTCACAAACCAATCGTATTAGGTTACTAGTTTTTTTTGAAATTTATGACTTTAATACAATTCGAAGCAAGAATATTTCAGTGTACAGATTTAATGTTTATATCCATCCCTATGTATACTTTTGATACATTTTTCACAAAAGCTACACCAAAATATTATGTAAACATTTATGTAAATTTAAAAGAAATATACAAAAAGAAAGTTTAGTGTTCATAACATTATTTTAAAACTATACTATGTAGATGTAATGGTTTATTATTCCAATATAGCTGCTAATATTCAACATCTTTCTTTCGTTTCCGTTTATGATTTATTTTCACTGATAAAATGTATCCGACCAAAAACATAAATGTAAGAAAGGGCCGAGTTTTCGGGAAAATCCTTAATGTAATAGTTCCTTCTTAAAAAGTGATGATATGAGAGTAAGGACCGAGCTATTTACAAAGTAAATAGCTATAGACTTCATATAATAGTTGCTTCTTAAAAAGTGATGATATGGAAGAAAGGACCGAGCTATTTACAAAGTAAATAGCTCTAGACTTCATATAATAGTTGCTTGTTAAAAAGTGATGATATGGAAGAAAGGACCGAGCTATTTACAAAGTAAATAGCTCTAGACTTCAGATAATAGTTGCTCTTTGAAAAGTGATGATATCCCATTAAAGAGCCGAGCTATTTACAAAGTAAATAGCTCGGTAAACTATTAACTAAAAAAAAATAATGAGGGGTAAATTGATTAAATGTAAGAAAAAATTTGGTTGAAATTTATTTCATAAGTTTTCCCTTAGTATGTTTTTAAAATTTTATAACGCGGCAAGTTTAAAAATATTTGAAATCATCAGAAAAAATAACTTGCCGCGTTATATAAAATTTTAAAAACATACTAAGGGAAAACTTATGAAATAAATTTCAACCAAATTTTTTCTTACATTTAATCAATTTACCCCTACCAACACCAAACCAATTGCTGTTTTTATGAATTTAGAAACTTCTCGCAGGTAATTCTAAGTACGAAATTTATAAATAAAATCTTTATTTCATTTTTTCGTCTTTATAACATTTGAATTCAATTATAAGTGATGATTTGGATTCAATTGTTCAATAATTGTTATGTTATTATAATTCTGTATTTATTTATGTTAAAATGCATATATAATTAAAAATGGTATGTGATTAAAATGAAAAATATAAATTTAATAATACTTAGTTAAAATAAAAAAAATCTTAAATGTGATAATAAAATAATTTATACATTGATATTTACAATTGATTTGATCTATAACCTCTTCGCTATTGATGTACATACAACAATATAGGATACATTACGTATAAATTCGGAGTACGTTTATTATTTTTCAATTGACATACAAAAACTCTGTGATAACTCTGAACTAGCTATTAATAAGACAACATTTGACAGTTTTTTCAGAACGACAATATTTATATATTTCTTAATGTCGTTAATTTTATTCCTGTTCAAGATGAGTACTTTATTCAGCTGTTCATTATACTTCACATTAAGTTTTGAATTAAAATTAAAATAATAATTTATATCGTCATAAAGTTGTTAATGTAAAAAATATTGTACAAATTGAATCAATAATCGGAAAAATTTCAGATTAATTGTTCAGTATAATAAAAAGGATAATCAATTTCAATTTTTCATTTTATTAGTATTAATAAATTTGTTTTTTACACTCGTAATGAATTTTAATGTAATCATAATTTGTAAAAGTAATTTTATCTAAAAATTAAATTTTATATATTAAAAAATCAATCTTTTTAACAGAATCGCATTGATTTTTATAATAAAATCATTTATTAAATAATCCAAAATCCTCGATAAATTACCAATTTCCAACAAGTGAATCCATCACATTATTTTAATTTATTCAAAGTCACAATTATTCATTTATTCAATTACTACAATCAAACTTCTTTTTTTTTTTGAAGTTTTCTTGGATGTAGGCTGTTTTCGTTTAGATGGATTTTTTTTATCCATTATTGATTCAACTATTTTTTGAGCTGCTGTGGTGTGTGGATGTTTTGACCACACTCTATCTGTAACGTCTTGCAGATGACTTTTCTTGAATGGTAGTTTCGATAAATCAGGACGATAAAGCGTTCTGAGCCTGTTGTATTCTATTATTGCACTCTTTTGTGATTGTAATTGGCTTGGATCAAAATTAATAAGATGAACTCCGGTAAGATTTTTAACTCTAGATAGCGCAACATATGCTTGTCCACAGGAAAATATACAGGAACCTATATCCAGAAGTGCACTATCCAAACTTAAACCTTGACTTTTGTGAATAGTGATAGCGTAAGCAAGACATATTGGAAATTGCTCACGATACACAAACGCGTGATAGAAAACTTCAAATTTATTTTAACTGGTTCCAAATCGTGTACCAAGCCATGTGTAAATTTTATGCGAATTTTCTTAATTTTGTTTATGTCGTCAATATCCCAAAAGATTTGCTCCACATTACCAATTGAACCATTAACAAGTCCTAAACTGAGATCGACATTTCTTCGAAGCATTACACGAGCTCCAATTTTTATATTTATTCTTCTCTCTAAACCTGCTGTCATAGATGAATCATCTTCATACTTATCTAATATTTCACGAACTTTTTTAGAAAATGATTTTCGACATTCAACCTCATCAATAGCAATTACTTCTATGACCGGTTGTTCAATTCTTTTTAACATTGCTTCATTAAGTTGAGCACACATATTTCTTGTTGGCAGTAAACAAACTGTGCTCTCAGGTAATGATGAGAGGTGAACTGTCAATTCTTGAAGTCTGTCATTAACAGAAGTTGAATTAAATTTCAGCAATCTGGAAGATAATAATTTAGAATCTTCTATTGTTATAACTCCTAATCGTAATCGACTCAACAGATTCATGAAATCATTATCATTTTTTTGTCGCATGTTAATACAAAGTTCTTCATAACTAAATAATTTTTTCCACAAATTTGTAATAACACTTAATGAACCTATCAGTTTATTTATATCTTTAGCTGATATATCTTCAAAAGGTGATTGTTCTCTGACAGGCGGTAGTTGTAACAAATCTCCAAATACCAAAATATGTTTCCCTCCAAACCAGCCATTTTCATTATCGGAGGTATCAAATATTTCCATTAGACGTAAATGAATATACATAAGAGTTATGTTGGAAATCATTGACACTTCATCTATGATTATAAGCATCATGTTCGATAAATCAGCTCGTAATACTTTTAAAACTTGATCTGAAAGCGGTTTATATTTAGGTGTTAATCCATGTTCTACTGGTAGTTGTAATAACCTATGGACAGTTAGCCCATTAACATTAAACGCCGCAATCCCAGTGGGCGCAGTGACAGCCACAGTCTTATTGAAATTTTTCGACACCCATTGTTTTATTGTATTTATTAGGTAACTTTTACCCGTACCCCCTGTACCACTCACGAAAAGTCTAAGAGTGCTCGAAGTTTTGTCTAATGTTTCGTGAATTTTATCAAATATACGTTTTTGGTCTGAATTTAAATTATCAATCATTTCTTTCATTTCTTGATCTGATATATTTTTAATTAATCGAAAATCATCCATTGCATTAATTGCTTGTACTGGTTCAAATTCTATTGGATTTTCGATTGCATCATCATCATGTTCATTTGCATCGTTTTGCCTGTTCTCTTGTATTTCAGTTATTTTCTGTTCGATCATTTCAAATGCTTTTTCCAAATTTTCTCTGTAGTCATTTTGCAGCTGTCCGTAATTTATACCATCGTTTATAGTTTCTTTAACTATATTAAAAGCTTCCGTATATGAATCTTGCCCTTTTTTTAATTCGACAAGATTACGCCAATGCATAAACAAAAGTAAAATTGCAAAGTAATATTGTTCTGGATACTTTTTAATATCAAGTGGATAATGATTGATTAAATATGGTAGTTTTCTTCTTTTTAAAAATTTTTCGTCACCAATTTGATAACATTCAGCATTACTATAAACAGGACGACTATCGACAATGTCATACCATCTGGCAAAATCATAAAGGTTCATTTCTTCCAACTCTGCTGATCTATTTGGATAATAATCATCAATCAATGATTTGTAAAATAAATCTGATGAATTTGGATGCAAATTGTTTATATCTTTCTTATATTTAACTCTACGGTTACGATGTATTTTCACGTCAAGCCATCTGAAAATAGTTTCAGGATCAGTTCCATAAAGGGATAAACCGAGCAAAGTATCACTTGCTTCAAGTAATCCGCAATCTCTGTTATTGAGTGCACGAAGACCAACATTAAAAAGTCGACTCGTTAATGTTTTTGTAGAATTTATAATTTCAAACATTTCTGTTACATGACTTTTTTCGCCCTTTGTTGTATACTTAGTGATATAGTAATTCAATACTGTAGTTATTTCACCAATGAACTGAATATCGATATTTCCATTCCACACTAAAAGTACTACTGGATTATAGTCATTGATATAAACCGATTCTTTTGTCCTAGGTATATTGTACAATCTCTTATTTGATAGAGTTTTCTTTGCTGCTACTGATTCTGTAACTCCTATTATTTTCATTTGATCTGTTACAGGACGTGGAAAACCAAATCTGCAAACGCGAATATAGCCAGTTGATTTTTTTTTATTCCTTAAACAATAATTATTATGTTTATGAAGTTGATAATTCATAACTCGATCATGTAATTGTGGTGAATTTTGTTTGTTTGGAATAACGCACGTTACATATTTTGATATGAAATTAGCCACCTCTTTTACGGTAGACTGTTCAAGTATAGGTGCATTTTTTATCCACAACATACAATGAAAATGTTGTAATCCTCTGGATTGATACTCACGACGCCAGAAATAATGTTCAACTTTTCCTAAAGGTTCTCCTTTTGAACATAGAAAATCTAATAATGCTTTAAATTTAAGATCCATAAATCTTGAAACTGCTACGGGATCTTGAGCAATTAATTCATTAATCGACTTTTTGGCCATATCAGGGCTATTGATATCTTTAATATATTGCCCAAGATCAGTCCAATTCCATTCTGATGGACTGACAGTCAAGAACCAAGTAGCTGGTCCATAATATCTCGTCATACACAAAACTTCATTTCTAGGCTTTTTCCAATATTGTTCTGTGTTTCTTAAACGGCTAAATATTGCTGTCAAATCTCCTTCGAGTTCTTCTCTTTCCATCATTTCTAAATAAGTTTTTTTCGTTAACTTTTCATTTTGCTTAGTTATATTCATCATATAAAATATACCAGCATTCAATTGACGCATATTTGCATCATTTAATAAATAAAAAATATATTGATGGTTACGTCTATATTGAGCGTGACTCGACATCAACTTGGATTTAATAAATTCAGCTGATGAGATTTTTTTTTCTCTGGGATAAAATTGACCATATTTACCATCAACATACAAATCTGGAAAACATTTTACATCAATATCTTTGTCCCGATTATCTAAAGGGCGGGCGTTCACTTTTAACATTTGATAAACAGATGCCGCAGATTTATTTTGTCGCCTCTCATGAAGAGGATATATTGTATACTGCTCGTACTCATGTTGATTTTCTTCAGTTACTTGTGTTAATAATGCACCATCAATATTTTGGTTCGTTGGATCTACTGTTTCAATTTCAAATTGTATATCTGAATCTATATGATGTTGTAATTGTCGAAAGTTTTCCGGTAAAACTATACCAGAATAATGTTTGTTATTATATTTGAAAAACTTTAAGGCATTATAAATATTTTCTAAATTTACAAGATCCTGCCATATTATTTTACTTTTTGTTGGATGTCCTCTAACAAGAATATATAATTCATGGTCTGTATTTAAAGGCTCTTCAGGTCTTGGTATTTTTTTTAATGTCGCTTCCAATGGTAGTGGTAGATGAAATGTTCTGCCTTTCACTTTTTTAATAGCGTGTCTATTAGGTATGCGTTTCTTGGAAACAGGAACCATGGATGTAATTACTTGAAAGGCTTTTGCTCGTTGGATTAAAATTTTTTCATACTCATTTAATTTTCTTATTTCATCAGGAACTTCTGCATTATAAAGTCCATTAAGAATACATTTTGTGGGAAGTTTATTCGATCGGAAGTTCAATAAGCATGTAGTACAAATAAAATTACTCAACTTGACTTTTTTATCTTCAATAAACTGTTGTAATCTTTTCCAGTAATTACTTTCTAATGGTTTTCGTATTGCTGAAAGAGATGTTAAATTTCTTAAACAGAAAAGTCCTTGACAAGATATACACTCATTTTTTGGCGTATCTAGACATTTTTCTTTCATGTCAGTCAATGAAGTATGATATTTTTCTATTATTTGGTCTTCATTTAAATTCAAATCGGACAAATCGCAATCCACATTATATACATCGTGTCCTTTGTTCATTATAATGTTAGCCGGATTCCATAATTCGTTAAGTTTATCTATATTAACGTCCTCTAAAGCATTATCTAATTCATATATTTTATAAACATACGATTTCATTTCATACAGTTGTCTAATCATAGTTCTGATACTTGGAAAATGACTCTTTAAACTATTAAAAAATTCAAGATTATTTTTAAATGAATTTTCTTCACTTAACATAAACTTATAAATAGTTTTTGGTGGACACTCTGATAGCTCAATAAATTTTCTTTCCAAATTTGTTACCATTTTTTCAGTTAATAAACAAATTTTTATATCACATGTCCAACTTTCACCTCTTCTTTTATTTCTAATGTTTTCTTGGGAGTCGTGTAAAACACTTCTCCCATTATTATTCATAACGGCTACACTACCGTGTTCCAATAATTTATACGAAGTTTCAGTGAAATACGGTTCTTGTGTAGGACAATGTAAAGATTTGCCTAAAAGTGCCTGAAATTTGGAAAGTATATCATGACAGTCGTTAGGTAATATTCGACATTTTTCAAGTCCTGTTACCATGATTTTTTTTAAATTTTCAAATGATTTTAAATAATTGCCGATTAAGCTTTTGCGATTCTGTAAAACCCATTTTATATTCTTTTCAGCTTCTAAACGATCTCCAATTACAAGCGTTAATCGCGCAGTAATATTTTCAATATTTCCCGAAAATTCTAAATTTTTTCGTAATTTACATTTCTTAACCCATTTGGTTTTTATGTCAGGATTTTTTTTACCAAATACTGACACTGCTTTCATATTTACATTTTGATTTTTTTTATGTATCGCTCCTGCGCATCACGAACTTGTTCCTCGCGAGTTTTATCTGAAGTTTTCGGTCGCCCGAGTTTCTTTTTCTTTGGCCGCCCGGGTTTCTTTTTCCTTGGTTGTTCCGAACCTATTTTAGTTGTTTCTTTGACATTTTCAATAATACCATCACCTGGTTGTTGAATCTGAATATTTTCAGATTCTTCTACATTTAAACTCTCGGGCGTATTTATTGGAATACATACATCGTAGTGTCCAGAAACACCAATCCCGAAACAACATAGTCGTGCAATCTGACTCTTTTCTTTATTAATATCAACTATACACTTCATGTCAATTGATTGGTACACTTCCATTCTCAAATTATACAAGATACCAGCGGCTTGTATTTCCCATAACGAGCCATATGTATGAGGTTTTACCATAGCTTCACGATATTGTTCAATAGAATCATAAGTGCTGTCATTTTCGTTACAAGTCATATTTTGAAAATCTTGCCAATTGTCAATAACGTAATTAACTGTTGCTTCTCTAACCTTTTCTGTATACTGTAAAAAATTTTCTCCATACAGCGTATATGATATTGAATTAAATACAGAATTTTCGTCTGGTGGCATGCATATTACTGTATGCGGGATGTTTTTGCCTTCTATTATAAGATCTTTTCTGTACCTATCCATACCATTTTTAAAAATATCATCACCTATTTGTTGAATATTTTGAGAATCTTCTTCATTAGATCTCTCGGAAGCAACTATTGGAATACAGATATCGAAGTGTCCAGATCGAAAATTTCCAGAAAAACGTAATACTGCAATCTGACTTTTTTCTGAATTAAAATCAACTATACACTTCATGTCGTCTGATTGGTAAACTTGCATTCTCAAATTATACAAGATACTAGCAGCTTTTCAAGATACTAGCAGCTTTTCAAGATACTAGCATGGCTTCACGATATTGTTCAATAGAATCATAATTGCTGCCATTTTCGTTACACGTCATACACTGCAATTCTTGCCAATTGGTAACAACGTGATTAACTATTTCTTTTCTAACTTTTTGTGTATACTTAAAAAAATTTTCCCCATACAGTCTATATGAAATTGAGTGAAAAAGGCAGCTTCCGTCTGGAGGCATTAATATAACTGTATGTGAAATAGTTTTTCCATCTATTACGATATCTTTTATGTACCTATCCATATTGCGATCTAAAGTAAGAACTGTTATGGATTTAGTAAACACCAAACAAATCAAAAAATATAAGGACACAAATCACTTTGATACCTAAGATGCCTGTAAAAAAACTACTTTTAATAAAATTTAAATAAAGAAATATAAATGTTATGCTAACAAAATATAGAAAAAAAAATTTTTTTAATTAGTTCAATATTTTTTTTAAATGAAAAAATTATTTTGATATTGATATTGTCCAATTGAGTTTTTTAAATATATCAGTATTTGGATAATCAACTAATTAATTTTGTTAATAAAACAAATATATAAAACCGGTTGAAAATTATAAATATATGTCTACTTACTACCAACGTTGGTTTCGTATTAATTAGTGAAAAACTAGATTGAACAAATAAAAAAATTTAAGTCAAATTTTTTTGATTAAACATAAGCACATTGAAAATAACGTTACAATACAGGGTGTGGAAAAAATTATATTACAAAATTTACTTAGATTAAACAATAAAATGCAAAGCCATAGTAATATGTGTGATCCATCGCCCTCATGGTATAAATTATCTTTTAAATAAACGATACAAACTAAAAGAAACATCTTTAATAACAACAACAAAATATTCTTATCTCATAAAAACAAACTACTTTTGTTTGGATCTTTTTTTATACGCTTTTTATTAGTTTCACCTGTATGTATGTTTGTATGTATGTATGTATGTAACCGACCCTTTTGGGCTCGATTTTCTCCTACTTTGAACGATCAGATTTAAATCAAATTTTGCACACCTGTCCAAGACCGATGACAATGCAATAATTCAATTAAAATATCGGATTATCCTGATTAGATTCACCAGGATTCATCAATTTCTTTCCGCATCCTTTGCATGAGAGTAAGTGAGATAGAACTAGTGCGGGAACTACGCATGCGAGCAGTTCCACAGACTTACTCTTTGATCGGGCACTCAGCTTAGCACAACCGCGTAGAGACTCTTATGGTAATTACGTCTTGTTCGTATACATACATAAATGTACCGACAAATCTAACACGCATACTATTATTATTTCATAATATCCATAATATAATGATAACCGTGATTTACAAATAAATTATAGTTTAAAAAACTAAAAAACACGCTTTTATAGAAAATTCAACAAAAAAATGAAAAATAAATAATAGTTTAAAAAAACTAAAAAAACACACTTTTATAGAAAATCCAACTAAAAAATAGAAAATAAAATTTAATAAATTTGGATTAAGAAAAGTGTAAATAAGAAACTAATGTATATTAATCGAATAACTATTGACACTAGCAGCCACGCTTTTTTCCATTAATATACATTTGTTTCTTATTTACACTTTTCTTAATCCAAATGTATTATATTTTATTTTCTATTTTTTAGTTGGATTTTCTATAAAAGCGCGTTTTTTAGTTTTTTTAAACTATTATTTATTCATACATAGTTTTGATATAAATGTGAAGCGTTAGATGCATAACAAACAGTTTTTTTAAATATAAAATATTTATATATATATATATATATATATATATATATATATATATATATATCCATGGACATATATATATATATATATTATATTTATATATATATATATATATATATATATATATATATTTATATATATATATATATGTATATATATATATGTCCATAGATATGTATATATATATATATATAAATTTTACAAATGGTGATTTTCGACATCTACTAGGTAGGATATCAATGGACATTTGCAAAAATTTTTAAGTCGGTACCAGACCAATAGCTCTATTTTCTTTCAGAAATTTTGCTAAAAAATTCGTTACGCAGAAGCTGCTTCAACTTAGCGATTTCCTCAGAATACATAAATAATTCTCTAGCGGTCACAATTTTACATTTTCAGTTTGATCAAAATGAAATGTTGTATATGATTTTACTATTTACAAGTCCAATTTTATCGTTAAATGACATACGTCGAGATGAATGGAGGGGGGGGGGTATAAATAAAGAAGAAAACACAATATATAAAATATCTCTATTAATATTAGAACAATCGAAAAATGCAAAAGGAATAAAATTGTAAAAAATCGAATTTGCAACAATTCATTGCCTTATCATTTTTGTTCAAACTCTAATGCGTACAGAGATATTAGGGAAATTAATTTTCAATCTTAAACCGTCAATTTTTCAGTAAATATAAGTGTAACAATAGAAAAATTATAAGAAACAAAATTACAGTAAAACTAAATACCTACAACTTTACTTATAATAAAATTTGTCGATTTTTCAAATATTATGGGAGATATGTTTAAATTTTTGTTTTCCCCTCTTGTAAATCCCCCTTTCCCCTTGTCCGATTTTACCCATTAACGAACTTGACCTTTTGAATATCAAAAGAGCCTCAAATTCCAAATTTCTAAGAAAATTCACAAAGTTAAAGCAGCTCCTGCCTACGCATTTTTAGCGAATTTCCTGAAAGGAAATAGAGCTATTGGTCTCGTACCGATTTCAAAATTTTGCAAAAATTTTTACAAATATCCATCGATCCTACCTAGTAGATGTCGAAAATCACCATCTGTGAAATTTGTATATATATCTATGGACATATATATATATATATATATATATATATATATATATATATATATATATATACAAATATATATATATATATGTGTCTGTAATCACTCTATCGGTCACATTTTTGATCTGATTGGAATGTTATTTGGTATTTGCGGCCCTTTTGGTATTCAAAAGATCAAGTTCGTTAATGGGTAAAATCGAACAAGGGGAAAGGGGGGTTTAGAGGGAGGGGGAAACACAAAATTTAACATATCTTCCTTAATATTCGAAAAATCGAAAAATTTATAAGAATTAAAGTTGTAGGTACTAAATTTTACTGTAATTTTGTTTCCTATCATTTTTTCTGTTACCCTAATATTTACAGAAATATTGACGGTTTAAGATTGAAAATTAAATTCCTTAATATCTCTATACACATTAAAGTTTGAGCAAAAATGATCAGGTGATGAATTGTAGCAAACATGATTTTCTACAAGTTTATTCCTTACGCATTTTTCGATTGTTCTAATATTAAGAGAGATATTTTATATTTTGTGTTTTCTTCTGTCTTTATTCCCCCATTTCCCCTTGACGTATGTCATTCATTAATAAAATTAGCCATGCAAATACTAAAATCATTTCAGAACGACATTTCATTTTGATTAAACTAAAATTGTGACTGCTAGAGAGTGATTTATGTATTCTAAGGAAATTCGCTAAGTTGAAGCAGCTCCTGCGTAACGAATTTTTTAAATTTTTCTTTTAAAAATATATATATTTTTAATATTAATAACTGCTCATTCACGAGTTACATTGTAAATAATACGTTTGGTAAAATTAAAACTAACTTACATTGAATTTGTATCAATAACAAAAGAGATTAATAAACGAAACCTAAATTTTTTTACACATATTTTTTTAAAAATAAACAGAAATATTGAAATAAAAAAATAAATTGAAATAAAAAAAAAAATTGAAATAAAAGAATAATATAAATAAAATACTTATAGAATTATAACGATTGTTGTAATATAAATAATATAAATTTTTATTATTATTATAAAAAACAAAAATCACACATTCATGTATTTTAGTTAAAATTCTTAAAAATTGACCATACTGTAAATGACTATAAGTAAGTAAACTGCCATGTAGAAAACATAAAAAGTTAAATATATGATTTTTCCATTTAAGAAAAAATGTAAAATATTTATAGATTTCGATGTATTTATTTAATTAATAAGATGATTTATTATAGGTAAAGCTTAGGGTAGGTACTATAGATTCTAAGACGTATGGTATTGCAACTTCGTAAACTCACGATATTAATATATAATTTTCAATTTCATGAAAATATAACGAAACATCAATATTTTTTCATTTTTTTTATAATATATAATGAATTTATTAATTTATTAATGTAATAAAATTATTTATAATATTAATAGCAAGAGCTGATTCAACTTAGCGAATTTCCTTAGAATACATAAATCACTTTCTAGCGGTCACAATTTTAGTCTGATCAAAATGAAATGTCGTAAAAGCAGACAAGGGGAAAGGGTAGTTTTAAGGGAGGTGGAAACACAAAATTCGACATGTCTCCCTTATTATTTGAAAAATCGAAAAATTTATTAGAAGTAAAGTTGTAGGTATTAAGTGTTACTGTAATTTTGTATCTAATCGTTTTTTCTGTTACATACACTAATATTTACAGAAATATTTACAATTAAAAATTAAATTCCTTGATATACCTGTACACATTAGAGTTTGAGTAAAAATGAAAAGGTTATGAATTGTAGCAAATTTGATTTTTTACAACTTTATTCTTTTCACATTTTTCCATTGTTCTGATATTAAGAGGGATATTTTATATTTTGTGTTTTGTTCTTTTTACTGTCATGCAAAATTTCGTTTTGTTTTTTTACATGACAGTAGTGAAAACTTAACATGAAAACATTAGTTTGTTAAGGAGCAGGAATCTACGGTGAGAGACCTAATGCAAACATAAACCTCAACTTGGGGAAATAGAACCTACGTAGAGGCTACATAAACCAGAACGTATGTATTCTGTCGAATAGTCAAGCTGGTTTAAAAGCCTTTTCTGGAACTTAGGTCACCTCGAGGGTAGTCAAGGAATGTCTAGAGGAACTTCTGAAACTAGCAAAACGGAACAATGTTAAATTGATCTGGATGCCGGGGAGGAGAAAGAAACATCCAGCCACATAATCTTTAACTGATACAGATACAGAATATTCGGTGCATCTCACCCCAAATATATGAACCTTTGGGAGGGCCTGATAGGCAAGCTCCAGGCTATTGCCAACATATGGGAGAAGCGAGTCTCGTCAGACTGAGGTAGGAGGGTGTGCACAATGGACCATAGGGTCGAAGTGCAATAGTTTTTACCCAGATATTAATCAATCAATCAATTAGTTTGTAATTAAACAGACAAAAAATAATTGAATTTTAGATGATATTTTCTAACTTTTTATGTTTTCTATATGGCAGTTTACTTACATATTAATATAAATGGTAATTTAAAAATAATTTATTCTATTATATTTATTTACTACTATATAATAATTAATACTATATAATAATTAATCTACTAAATTTGTATTAAATCTACCAAAAAAAGTAATTAGGGAAAATTGTTTAAATGTAAAAAAAAATTTGGTGTATAATACATACCTCTTTGTAAATAGGATCATTATTGGGATATCATCACTTTTTAAGGAGCAACTATTATATGAAGTCTAGAGCTATTTACTTTATTAATAGCTCGGTACTTACTCTCATATCATCCCTTTTTAAAAAGGAACTATTACTTTAAGGATTTACCCGAAAACTCGGCCCTATCTTACATTTATGTTTTTGATATCCGATATATATTTACACATTAATTTTTTAGAATGGACGTTGATAAAGAAGACTCAGCAACCGCAGATATTCATACTGTTGGAGGAATTGAAACTGAAACTGTTCAAGAGGAATCTCTGGCTCAGGTTGCAGTTCCAATTGCAGCTCCAATTGCAGCTCCAATTGTAGCTCCAATTGCAGCTCCAATTGCAACTCCAAATGCAGCTCCAAATGCAGCGCCAGTTGCAGCTCCTATTGCAGCTCCAAGTACAGGTTTTAGAGCCAGTTATCGCGATAATCGATTTAGTCGCGGTCGCGGTAACGGCACACGAAGTCGCCGACACAGTCGCGGTAACGGATCTCATAGTCGCCGGTATGGGTGGGATTTGCATTTCAAATTTAATTAAAGTCTCCCCAACCCCCGAATATAATTTTTTTAAATAAATAAATAAACAAACAAAAAAAATACAAAAAAAAAAAAATAAAATTATTCGAATAAGAGTAATTATTATTTATTTATATAATAAATATATATTTATAAAATTTTCCGATTTTTCAAAATTTGCAACATTGACATGATCATCCAAAAAAATTCAAATATTTAAAAAAATGTACCCTTATAGAGACAAACTAAATAATGGATGAAAATTTTTATTCAAAAATAAATTTTATCCTTAAAAAATCGAAAAGTATTCTTAAAAATATCTTGATTGCATTTTTGAATTACAATTAAATGGATAGATAACCACTTATTCGATTTGCAAAATCTATTGCCTATTGATGTTTTCCGTCAGTTTCAAGCAAGATCGTGTCGAATGCCAAAAACCACAACTTTCTAGCATGAGTCAGTCAGCTTCACTTTCAGCTTTATAGTATAGCAAACATGTCCATCGATCATAGCTAATAGATGTCGAAAATCACCATCTGTAAAATTTATTTATACATATATATATATACATAAAATTTAAAATTTATATATATATATATATATATATATATATATATATATATATACATATATTTATATATACATATATATATATATATATATATATATATATATATGTATATATACATATATATAATTATAATTTTTTATAGCATAAATCTACGTAAAACATTAATTAGGGGTAAATTGTTTAAATGTCAGTAAAAATTTGGTTGAAATTTATTACGTAATAAGTTTTCTTAAAGTACAATTTTTGTAGTATGTTTCTAAAATTTTATATAACGCGGCAAGTTGTTTAGCGAATTTCTTGTAAGGAAATAAAATAGTGACCGCTAGAAAGTGATTAATGTATTTGAAGGAAATTTGCTCGAAGATGAAGCAGCTCCTGCGTAATTTTTGATTTCAAATATTTTAAAACTTACCACGTTATAAATAAAATTTTTAATTATAAAATTTTAATAAAAACATACTAAAAAAAACTTACGACATATTATTTCATTTCAACCAAATTTTTTCTTACATTTAATCAATTTACCCCTAATGATAACAAGAAAACTCGTATTATACCTCGTCATTTACAATTAGCAATTCGTAATAATGAAGAATTAATTAATTTATTATCTGGTGTAAAAATCGCTTAGCACTTTCAGCGTTATAGTATAGCAAAAATGTCCATCGATCATAGCTTATAGATGTCGAAAATCACCATCTGTAAAATTTATATATATATATATATACATATATATATATATACATATATATGTATATATATATATATATATACATATATATATATATACATATATATGTATATATATATATATATATATGGGACTATCTAATAGTTAATTTGTTAATATAAAACATAGAAAAAAGGAATTATTAATATTTAATATTGTCGGTTTTCTACAAGGTAGTTTACTTATATATATAATATTTTTATGGAATTTTGTATAATTATAATTTTTGATAACATAAATCTACGTAAAACATTATTTAGGGGTCAATTGTTTAAATGTCAGTAAAAATTTGGTTGAAATTTATTACGTAATAAGTTTTCTTAAAGTAAAATTTTTATAGTATTCCGAGAAATTTTTGTAGCAGTGTTATGTTATTGCCAATGAAAACTGAAAAGAAACCGTAAATTATTTACATTGGATTATTGACAATAATATTCATCGATCATAGGCCTTTTATTAAAGCGCCACAAATTAATGTGAAATAAGAGTGATATATTTTTTATTAAAGTAACTATATAAAATTTAGTATATATATAAAGAGCCGAGCTATTTACATAGTAAATAGCTTGGTAAACTATTAACTAAAAAAATTAATGAGGGGTGAATTGATTAAATGTAAGAAAAAATTTTGTTCAAATTTATTTCATAAGTTTTCTCTTAGTATGATTTTAAAATTTTATATAACGCGGCAAGTTATTTTTTCTGATGATTTCAAATATTTTTAAACTTGCCGCGTTATAAAATTTTAAAATCATACTAAGAGAAAACTTATGAAATAAATTTGAACAAAATTTTTTCTTACATTTAATCAATTTACCCCTCATTAATTTTTTTAGTTAATAGTTTACCCAAGCTATTTACTATGTAAATAGCTCGGCTCTTTAATGGGATATCATCACTTTTCAAAGAGCAACTATTATCTGAAGTCCAGACCTATTTACTTTGTAAATAGCTCGGTCCTTTCTTCCATATCATCACTTTTTAAGAAGTAACTATTATATGAAGTCTATAGCTATTTACTTTGTAAATAGCTCGGTCCTTACTCTCATATCATCACTTTTTAAGAAGGAACTATTACATTAAGGATTTTCCCGAAAACTCGGCCCTTTCTTACATTTATGTTTTTGGTCGGATATTAATCATTTTTGAAAGGCTTAAATATACGAAGCCGAAGGCATCGCACAAAATGCGTAGCGTTTTGTTTCTCTTCGCATATGCTACGCGTTTCTTTCGCTTCGCGATACTTTACTCATTTTAGATTCACATTTACAAAGGAGACCGCTTCGCGTTATATTACGTCAACTGGCTCTGCTCGCTTTCTGAAGGGATAAGACATCAATATAGTATGGTTTTAGTATAATATTGGGGACAATGGGAAATCAAACCCTTTAAAACAAAAAATTCAAAATCGATTCATAAGTGACGGAGTGCTGAGGTAACACGCATTAAAAATTGTCCTGCAATTTTTGTGTTTTTATTAATAAAACAATTAAATGTGTAACACTTGTATACCTAACATATATGAGATTCTGTACAATATTTTGTAAAGTATGTTTTTATTAAAATTTTATGACGCGGCAAGTTAATTTTTCTGATGATTTCAAATATTTTAAAACTTGCCGCGTTATAAAATTTTAAAAACATACTAAGGGAAAACTTACGACATAAATTTCAACCAAATTTTTTCTTATACTTAATTAATTTACCCCTCATTTATTTTTTTAATAAATAGTTTACCTAGCTGTTTAGCTTGTAAATAGCTCGAAACTTTATGGGATATCATCACTTTTTAAGGAACAGCTATTATTTGAAGTCTAGAGCTATTTACTTTGTTAATAGCTCGGTCCTTTCTCGTATATCATCACTTTTTAAGGAGCAACTATTATATGAAGTCTGGATCTATTTACTTTGTAAATAGCTCGGTCCTTTATCCCATATCCGGGCACAGAGGACCCCTTGGTCTAGGTGCTAGGGACCCGTATGCGGTACCCCTCTTTCTTATTATTATCCCATATCATCACTTATTAAGAAGCAACTATTTTATTAAGATTTTCTCGAAAACTTACCTTTCTTACAAACGGAAAATTTAACAACTTTAATTGTAATTAAAATAACATATGAAGCATATATCGATCTGATTTGTTGACAAGGTTACCGCCTCCTTTTTGATTAGATAGACATTTAGTATTTAAATAAAAATTTTCTAGTTTAATATATCAGTATGTTTTAATACTCCAAATAGAAAACATTGATTGTTTTATTGTATTGTTACAATGTAACTTTTTTTAAGTAAACAAGTTGTTTAAAAATAAACAAGCTTATTTTCAATTAGCAATTCGTAATGATGAATTAAATAAATTGTTATCTGTCATAACAATTTCTCAAGGCGGTATATTACCAAATATTCAAGCAGTGTTATTGCCAAAGAAAACTGAAAAGAAAGCATAAATTTTATACATTGGATTATTGATAATAATATTCATCGATCATATATCATAGGCCTTTTATTAAAACGCCACAAATTAATGTGAAATAAGAGTGATATATTTTTTATTAAAATAACTATATAAAATTTAGTATATATAAGATGTTATTTGATTTGTTTCGATTATGACTTCTAAACTAATCGTTTATTACAGATAATTGATTATCAACGTTATAGTCTTTGAAGAAATGACTTGACCCGTTGGCTCCACTTCACAAAAAAAAATTCGTTACGCAGGAGCTGCGTCAACTTAGCGAATTTCCTTAGAATGCATAAATCACTCTCTAGCGGTCATATTTTTAGTCTGATCAAAATGCCTTAAGGCAGTTTAAGGGGTGTTTTTCCCATTTTCGGAGGTTTGCGTTATAGGTAAAAAAATTTTTCAAAGTGTTCTGTTAATTTTGACGTTATTTCGGGTCGATTAGTGAAAATTCAAACTTTATAGCATTTATAGAACAGAAAAACATAATTTTGGAGGATGTTTTTCCAATTTTCCGAGGCTTCCGTTGCATAACTTTTAAAATCAACGCATACTGCTGTATTCAAATTGCAATGTCTATTTCTATATGGTATAAAAATTAATAGGTATATATGATATATCGTTCTCTACATGGTAGTTTGCGTTAAACTAGTCTTAAAAATAAAAAATGTTAAATTTTCCACTTTTCCGATACAAATTTCGAGTTTTCGCAATTTTCCCGTCGGTTTGGGTACTACAGCTATCTACATGCCCAATATCAACTTTACAGCATATCTGGAAGTAGCTAAACATTTTGATCTATTAGTTACCAAGAATTGTGGGCGTTCCCACGAATTTTGCGTTTTTGAAGTGAAATAACTTTTTAACGGTTAATTCGTTAACATTGATTGAAAACATTGGTTCTTATAATTCCGTAAAGTATCTATATTCGAAATATCAACCCTGTAGCTCTTTCCGTTCAAAAGATACAGCACCCAAAAAATGAGCCTAAATTAAGGTGTAGTAATAACACTGTAGTGAAAAGTCCGAATGTCTCCCTTAAAACTCGGCCACGCACTACCGTGCTCTTGATAGTGAAAAGTCCGAATGTCTCCCTTAAAACTCGGCCACGCACTACCGTGCTCTTGATTTATTTATTTTCTGTTCATTCTGAGTATTGACAGTTAAAAAATATATATTAAGATGAGTTGTTTATACGAGTAATTCAATTTATTTGTTATTTACTATTGACTAAGGAAATTACGTATATTTTACCATACATCTTTAGCCATTCATAACTACATCATCGTTTACTTCCTATAAATCAGGAGTCCCTAAACTTTTTTGAATCCAGGACCACATACTAGAACAGCAGTCGGCGGGCACCATTTATTCTTTCAAAATAAATTAATCGTTTGACATTAGTAAATAAAACACGTAATATAAAAAATTGTGCTCAGAATATCTAAAAAATAATTCGGATTTCGACATTTTAGAACCCTTAAAAGATATGTTTTTAGTGTTTTTTTGAAAACTTACCGAGGTTGTCATTTAGGAAATAAAAAATCACGACGACCCCTGGCAGAATGGTTTATTAACGGAAATAAATATGGTATAATAAAAAAAATGGCATAATCAAAAACAAAATATTCAGATTTTTTTTTAAAGAAAAAAATTACTCTTCCTTTAAAAAATACATTAAATAAAAATTAAAAAATAAATAATTTCATAAAAATTGAGACGGCTCAATTCTTTCAATCGAATTACTTAAACTATTATTATTATTATTAACTATTTTATATATATAGAAAATATGCGTTACCACCTATGTATGAGATTTTGAACCTGTATATATACCGCCATCTATGCGAATCTTTTTAAAACTGATTTGTTTTATATAATATAACCTATGAACAACTTATTGATCGCCGTTGCCAGGTAACAAACGGTCTAACACGCCGCAATAAATACATTTCATATCCAAAATACTACAATACTTCACTTCTTTGACTCATTAGTTAGAGCCCCCTTAAAAAAAGCATACATGGACTGCGAATATTTTAAAAATAAATGTTCATGGTATATAAATTATTAAGATACGAGTGAGAAAATATTGTTTCATTTATGTTTCTATATTTCAAAATATTATATAATACACAAATAGGTAGATATAGAACGACAAATCCATAAACGAAAACAATATGAAAGTTAGGTCATTCTTTGAGATTTGTTTAAGACAATGATTTTCTTCTGTTATGATTTTTAGCTATACAATTGTAAGAATAAAAACAAAATGCCTTGAATGAAATGACTATAAAATATATATAATACGGTAGCCTAAATAAGCTCATAAAAAATATACTGAAAAGCTATAATATTGTTGTACTGCAATAGCATAGTTTTTCATTCACATTTATGCTCAGTTTTTAGGAAGATGGTTATGTTAAATGAAATTATATTTTATGATCAAATAATTTCTAATATTGTTTTTGCTATTTTTAAATCATTATTCGTAATCTTCATTTTTATCCCATACGTAGAATCCGAAAATGTAATACTTAAAAACTTCTATTGGTTGGTGTATATACGTCGTACAATCGGGTGCATCAATTTGTATTTAGCTTAAATTTGGTTGTTCTTCCAAAGCAAACCGATTAAAGTATTTAAAATAATTTTTTCTTCATTTAATCTTTGTGTCGAAATTGCTGCTGCTAATGATTAAAATTCCAAATTTTAAGTAAATCGTAAGAGTAATCGACATTTATAAACAGTACCTTTTAATGTAATACTTTTATGTAAAACAACATTACTATCACGAGCATAGTAACTAACGGGGATTTAATTATCAAAATCCCCACGTTCTACGCCTATGAATTGATATGACAAGAATTTTCATATGTATTGTTTTGTATGATAAAACAATATCCACCATATCCAATTATATCAAAATCGCGCAATCCGTTCTAATTTAAAAACAAAAAAACGATTTTGAAACCGGAACTTGATGAACGTACAGCGCCCAAATGGCGCAACTTTTATTGGGACAAATTTAGCTCAATCGTCTTGTTTTAAAGACCTTTTAGGGACCTTGTAAAGACCTTTTAGGGACATCATGTATCTCTGTTGAAGTTGTTTTTTTGCGAACCATAATGTAATTTTTTTTTGTTTTAAAGGGTTTGATTTCCCATTGGTCCCATTGTCACCAAATCGCATTTTGATGAGGGGATCCCCGGGAAATCGTAGAAAATCCTCATTTTATATGTGATAACCGATTTCTGCAAATTTTTTTTTTTTTTTGAAAGGGTATACTCATTCATAATGGGAAAATAAAAAATTTTTTTGAAAACCGACTTCAAAAAAATTTTTTACAAAAAAAAAACCGACCCCAAAAAAAAAATTTTTACAAAAAACGGATAAAAAAAATGTGTTATAAAAAAATGCAGTAAAAATTAGTAGGTCTACCCATATTTAGACAAATCATATCAGTCATAGAACTTCAAAGTCACTAAAAAGCGAGAAATATTCTATAGCAAAAAATGCACTAAAAAGTAAAAAAATAATTGCATATTCTTGTGCCAATTTTAGTTCACCTAAGCAAAAATTTTTAAATATATATGTACAATTATTGTTATTTTTGGAGGCGGTGTCCAAATTTTATGTGAATTTCTCTATGCTGACACCGACTCCAAAAATAACAATAATTGTACATATATATTTAAAAATTTTTGCTTAGGTGAACTAAAATTGGCACAAGACTATGCAATTATTTTTTTACTTTTTAGTGCATTTTTTGTTATAGAATATTTGATTTTTGAAGTCGGGTTTCCATTTTGTCAAAATTTTTTTTATAAATATTTTTACAAATTATATAATTATGTTAAAATTAAGAGATTTTTGGAAATTGACTGCTCAGCATTGTTTGTTTTCATATAATATAACTTTTTCAACACTTTTTTGACGTAGGTAAGAATGAAAATATTTAGTTGATAATAAACATTTTATATAAATTATGTTCAGACCATTAAGAAGTCTGTCAACCGAATAGTTTTATCTGAATACCCGCATATAACATGCCAACTTATGTCAATCAGTTAGAAGTAGATATATTGTATACTTACAATACAATGTAGTAGATAGGGGATATAATATGGTTCTTTTTGGAAGGATATCAAAAATTTTTGGTGATATAATTTCTGTATCATCTTTATTATACTATAATCCGTTAAATGTGTGCTGGGCATTGTTGATGAAACATTCAGGATAATTTAAGGATAATTGTAATTTTTATAATCCAAGTATTCTAACTGTAGTTTCATACAGTAAATTGAATTTATATATGGCACCGCAATTATTTGTATACGGTTAGAAGGGTCGAAGACAAGTTTTACATCTGTAAAGATGGAATATCACCCCTTGGACTTTTTCCGCCATCTTGGTTCAAAGAGGTGAGTTCGTTTTCTGAAAATACCTCGTTTATAATTAAATGCCTGTATCATTGTAGAGAGTAATATAACTTATATGATTATAACTTTTTTGTATAAGTCGTAGTTCTCGCGCTAGAAATCTCAATGCTTCAGGATACAAATTCCTGCCTGAAATCTTCCACAACGAGCAAATCAAAATTCTCCTAACCGGCTAAAAAACTGCAAAAAAAACATACCAACAGAACATACTACCAAGTATAGAAGTGGATCAACGATCAGAAAAATCCTGTAGATTGAGGGTGGAAAAAAAGTTTGGGGTTAATGCTTGTAAGCAATCAGTTGTATAGTTGGTTTCTTGCAAATGTAGAACAAACTGTGGCAAAGCTTATGCTTGTTGAAAAGACCGACAATATTGCTCAACAATTTTCCTTCATTGCTGTGGGGAAACATATTCCAATGTACCACCAAAAATATCACCCATCAAAGAACTCCTACAAGATTTTTTCCGAAGACTAAGAGTTATCGTTTCCTTCCTCCAGAGAAACCAAAAGTTTCGAAAAGAAAAAATGACGACTAATTGAGAATGGCATGAATTTTCAGATGTTGATAAAGAATTAGTTTACGATTTAGTAAAGTTCCACAAAATATCATTAAAATCCGTATTAAATTGTGATTAAATCCGTATTAAATTGTGAATATACTTGTGAATTTTATTTAATATGAGATCGAAAAAAATTGTTTTGTTTATTAATTTACGAAAAAAGCGCAAATACTTGTGGATAATTTGATTCTCTACAAAAATGGTCTAGACACTTCACTAAAATTTAAATTTTGCAGAAAACGAGCTCACCCCCAAGATAATGACCAAATTCAAAGGCGTGGCAACCCGCCTGTTCAAATTTAAACTTGTACTTGATTCTTCTAACCGCATCCAGAAAAACGTAGCTGCAATTAAGTGATCATTATATATATATATACATTATCATTGTATCATTATATATATGCAGCCCTCTGTGTAACTCACTCACTCACGTATACAAATTCTAACCCACTTCTATAGATGTTTTTTGCATTCGACGCGGAATAATTTCAAACCCCTTAAATGGGAACAACTCCCAAAAAAAATACCTTCTTTACATCTATACATGCTAGAAGTGCGGTTTTTTGTATTATTTCTAAGACGCGAAGCTACAGCCAAAAGCTACAGAGGGTTTCACGGAAGTGGATCCCCGTTCCGACCTAATATGCTTGATGGATAAAACATATCAGAATTTGAAATTTCATAACCATCTAATTTCATTTCGCTCTAATTATTATCGAAATAAAAGTTTTTCATTTTCAGACTATGTGAACCCATGTATATTGACGCGAATACATATGATCTGAACTTAATTTCTTAGGTCGATTGTATATTTCATAAGAATACATACAACTTTTCAATATCAGATACTAAAGTGCAAAATTAAGTATTTAATTTAATGACAGTTTATAACTTTTTCGATACCTTAAAGTTGAAAAAAACATAGATTATCAAAACTATCTTTCTATATACTTTTTTCTAATTCCAAGAAATTTTCAGACAAATAAGAAAGAAAGAAATTTTTGTCTTTTTTTTACAAATTTACGAAGAAAATCATTCTTCAAACTTTCATGGAACAAAACAAGTAGATGTCGAAAAAGATCATCGTTAAAATTTCTTTCTAGGACTTAAATTTATTAAGGATTTAACCATAGTGTCTTCAAACGATACTATACTTCTGTTATATATATATAAATATAGAATTATGTAGGTACATATACCGTACGTGTTGGAAAGCATTGCTAATAGAGAATCTAATGTTAAATATTATTAACTATAATAACTATACAGTATACGCAATATGCTTCATAAAGAAATAAAAATAGTGTGGGTACTCTTTAGTGTGTCTGTTGTGTATGCTTGCTAGACTGTTTTGTACTGCATTAACATGTAATGAGAGTGGGTTAAATATATTCATTGTTGTCTTCTTAAGTTTAGCCATTACTTCTTACAATTGAAATTTCTTGTTTGAAAATAAATGATAGTATTCAAATTAAAAGAAAAATAAAACTCCAAAAAGAAAAAAATATATAATTCCGACAAAAAAAAAGTTAAATAAACGATTGGAAAATTCCTCCATTATTTGCTAAACAATATCCGAGTCGGTTGTAGAAATCTACCAGGGTATTTTCTAGCACTTGAGGAGAAATATTCGAACAATTGTCAACAATTCTTTACCTTAATTGTTGCAAATTTCCAGGCCGCGAATATATCTGTGAATATATCTGTGTTTTGAGAAAACCCCACACACAAAAATTCGTTAGGAGATAGATCTGGCAATCTGGCTCGCCACTTAAAGGTTCCAAAAACACTCATAAGACGTTCATGGAAAGTTTTTTCCAGGAACAGCCTTCCTATCATGGCATTGTGTGCAGGGCAACCATTTTGTTGGAACCATACAGATTCCAGGTCTAAATTAGGAAGAGCTCTAACAGTTGGCAGAATATTTTTTCGTAACAAACTCAAATATGTTTGAGAATCTAAAGATCCGTCAATGAAGAATGATCCTATAATATGGTCATCCAATATTCCAGTCCAGACATTCAGTTTCAGTATGTATGTGTTTGTATGTGTTTTATAGCAAAGAGTATAAGATAGAGGGGAAGGTCGCGTATACTGTTACGAGGGCCATCTGATGTTTATGATGCAGTACTAAAGTACTGTCATGGCGGTTTAAAGTAATGCGTCATACTGAAAATACTACAGTAGCTTGTAACGGTCAACAACACTTCATTCTTATTTTAATAAAAAAATTTCTTTAAAATTAATTAAAAAAAATATGGTTCGGTGCAATGTGAAAGGATGTCTAAGAAAACGAAGAAAAGATAAAGAGCATTCTTTTTTTTTATGGCCAAAGAATAAACAAATGTAAGTATTATAGACCTTAAATTTATAGCGTCTCAAAAGTAAGTAATTGATTATCGATCAGTTTTTTTTACTTGTAAACATTTATATTCTGTAAATTTAATTTTGTTAAATTGTTTTATTTAAATTTGATTCCATAATTTTAATAATTTTGTTCGATAAAATTAGTGCTTTGAATTGATTTATAAATTTAATTTTGTAGACGCCAAAAATGGAAGGACTTTTGTCAGTATATAGGGTCTTCAAACAGTTTACGAATTTGTAACGATCATTTTGAAAAACGTTTCATCAAGAAAAGTACACCACCTAAACGACTATTGGTCCGGGATGCTGTTCCTACTTTACTACCGCCTGATAGTATTTTGAAAATGCCCAAGAATATGCCAAAACCTCCTTTGCCAAATTCGACTGAATCTCCTTTGAGAAATTCATTTGTAAACATCAACAATGACGAAGTAATATTTGAACGTCCAGCGTTGAAAGGTATTTTTTTTAAAATAATTTTAAAGACAACTGAGGATTGTTGCAGTAGTATAATATAAAAATATCACTAATATAATGTTATTACAGATGAATGCTCGCATAATGACAGAGGCATTAATTTTGAAGTACGTAAGGCTACTGATAATGAACCAGCTATAATTAATATTCAAACAAATAGCTTTGTGAAAATTTCATTAAGAGGTAAGAAGTGCTACTGCTTGCATAAGCTATGACTTCAAATTTGAAAAAGGAAATGATAAACAAAAGGCTATTCCACCGTGCATCACAGGAATGATCCTAACTATTAACAGTGTCTTAAAATTATCTGAAGAACTGAGAAAAGAGTATAATATGCCAGCATTGAAAACTAGGCGTCTGAATCAAGACCCTCTTGAAAATTTATTTGCCGTTATTCGTCAACAAAATGGATGTTCAGTTAATCCTTCGACTAGATCATTTGAAACAGCTATTAAACAAAATTATATCACGCAATTAACGAAAGTTACAGAATCGGCTAACTGTCAAGATGACGAAAACATGATTTTTGCAAAATTGAGCAAGCTTAGTGCTGCAATCGCCAAGCCACAAAAAACTCAACAATCCTTACGAGAAGTTTTAATAGAAGCTTCAAATCCAGTCAAACAACTGGAGAAAGATATGTCACTGACAGAAACAGCTTCATTTACCCATGAAAATGCAATTTATTATATTTGTGGGTATTTAACCCGCAAATTTTTAAAGATTCACAAAAACTGTCAAAAATGTGTAGATTTTCTAATACTACCTAAATCGGATAATAATTATCAAGAATACAAACTATTTACAATCATGAAAGATTATGCTGATAAGAATGGGCTTCAATATTCTACGGAAATGGTATTTACAGCTGTTCAAAAATGGAATACCAAGTTTGAGGAAATTATCCGTAGTTGTATTCACGAAAAAAATGTATCGGCTCTTCTATACTCAAAACTGAATTCAGAATTACCAGCGTTTCAATTATGTTCCTTGGATGCTACAACATTATTTTTGAATATATTTATAAAAACTAGATGCTTCTGGGAAGCGCGATTCATCAGACGTGACCTCAAAAAGACTGATACCGTAACTTCTAAAAAAATCAACAAAAGGAAAATGTCTAAATTTGCAAAATCTGCTGCTGAAGAAATACCAATAAAAAAATCAAAGCAAAGCGACGACCAAAAAGGAGAAATAGAGGATAGCGTGCTATTAAAAAATCAAACCAAAGTGAGGACCAATAAAATAGAAATTAAGGAAAAGATAGAGTAATATATATATATATATATGTTTTTTATCTGATATAGCCGAGTAAGCAAAAAAATTTATTTAAGTTTTATTTAATTATTATACTGTTATCTACGTTAAAGCATATTTTTTTGTCTACATTTTCTTTTATTGATATATTTTTTCAAATGACTAAGTGCAATGATATAATTTTAGCTGTTGCAGCAGTGATTAGAAAAGAAATATGCTTTTTGAAAAATTTTATTATTATAATTAATAGGTTAATTTCATAAAGACTGTTATTAATATAGAAAAGCTTTATTTATACTAATTTCTATATTATGCTCTTAAAAAGATTAAATTTTATTCTACCTATATCAAATATTTAAAAAAAAAAAAGGGATTTTTGCTAATTTTTACAATATCACTATTGTTAAAATAACAGTTTACCATTTTAGAATTGTCATTAATCAATTTTTTATTACTATGTATTTGCAGATTATTATGACTTACTAATAAATTTCAATAATTCTTAATTATTTCGTTATAAATTATTTTTTTCACATTTTATCTTTAAAAATTAAATTTGAACTGAACTGAATATCCCGCGCGTTTTATGTTTTTACGATGCATCACATTCACTAGAGGCGCTGAAACTCGTGTACGCTTTTTAACATTACAACTAATAGGAGCCTTCCCCTCTATCTTATACTCTTTGTTTTATAGTAAATATTTTATTTATTTATTTAACATTGATTCTCTATTAGAAATGCTTTTGAAAACGGTCTATATATAGTACGGTTTTAAGACACTGTGGTTATATATAAATATCCCTTGTAGTTTTTTGAATCATTTATCTAGAAAGGTTTTTCAGAACCATTCATAAAAAACAACCTAAAAAATGATATTTGTATAATATAATATTATATGGTTAGCTCCTTGCGGTAAAACTAATAAATAAATTCATGTAAACGTTATTTTCATTTTGTTTCACCCAAATTTTTTGTGTAAATTTTTTTAATGTAAGCTATCATTATTAAGGTTGATGTAGAATGGTAATGGAAAATATTTGTTATTTTCCTTTTTTGTTTACCTACTACTTGGTAAATGATTATAGAATTTATCTTGGATATATAAAACGTCAAACAATCAGAATACGTATAGTTTTAGTGGTGGTGGATTTAATAAAAATATATTCAGTTTTTATAAAAAGTTTTTTTTTTTTTTAAATGTATTAAATCCGGTTACAAAATCAACGGTACAACCAAAGTTTAAATAACGTTAAAATTTTTTTTAAAATGTATTTTTCTCAATTTTCGGATTATTGGTAATGACAATATATTATGACATTGACCAATTAATGTAAAGTGCAAGGTAAAACGTTGCTTCTTGAGGTTTTTCGAACTCACAGTGCATATATGTAAGGCCATATGTTAAAAAAAAAAAGGTCATGAAAAGGAATTCACAAACATAAGCGTTTAGAAATCGTGGGTAGAACATGCAGAAAGGAAACTTTCTACCAGTGGTAATCAGCAATTATTTTATGCTACTATTATTTTCATTCACTATAATGTTTTTGAAACAATATATTTAAAAGTGAACAATGTAAATGTAAAATGATATGTATATTCTAATTGATAGAAAGTATCTAGTTCGAATTAATTTAAATTTCAAATTGTTTTGTAACCAAAAAGTTACAAAAGCATCAAGCAACTATAATCAATTTGTAAATTTACAAACACATATGTGTATGTTCAAATAGAACATAACAAATATTATACATGCCATACTACATATGGAACTTGATTAAAGTGTGGCCGACAAATTGTGAATAACTAATTATTGGTATCATAGGTAATGCTGCTGAAAATTTTTATAATTTTAATTATTCGATAGAGTTAGTTTTTAAAGTATCGATTGACTGAAAACATAATTAAAGGCGCAGATTGAATCAGCTACCAAATTCACATAAAAACCGTACACTCAAATAAATAAAAATAAACTTAGGGGTGGGAGAAGGTTGTCTATATTGATTTATTAACTTATGTATCGATTGACTGAAAACATAATTAAAGGCGCAGATTGAATCAGCTACCAAATTTACATAAAAACCGTACACTCAGATAAATAAAAATAAACTTAGGGGTGTAAACCAATTGTAAACCGCTTGTAAATTTTTTGATGTTTTAGCTTTAGTTTAGATTTTAGAATTACATTTTTGGAAATTCCGAATAATTTGCCTAAACTATTCATATCGGAGAACTAATAAACAATTATTTACTTGATTTATTTTTTCTTAATAGGGGGTATAGTGTCATGGGAATTGGATGACACTGGATACAATAAAGATGCCAATGATAAAGCTGGGTGGGGGAGAGGGTGGTAATTTGTTACTAATTTCTAAATGGTTAAATTTTACACAAAGTGGGAATACATATAGTTGTTGTTGTAATTATTGTTATTGCAATCATCATTATTGTTTGTATTATTATTATTATTATTATTGTTCTTATTTTTATTATTGTGTTTTTTGGTGTATCTCTCATATTGTAAAAGATATTTCTTAAACAATAAATATTTTATAAAACTATTTCTAAATTGATTGAATAAATTATTGGGCAATAATCGGTAGCCAACCTGTATTGAAACATCTTTCCGTCTTACTTCTAAACTTACCTGCTAATTAACCAAATTGAATTATAAGGGAAAGGGTTAAACACCAGGTACCCGAATTCAGTGATTGTATATACTTATACTACCTACTGTACTACAGTGCATATCTTACGAACCACGTTGCTACTAGCCCACGCTGGAAACGCATTCAACAATATTTAATATCACACCAAAAAACATTTTACAAATTTTGAATTCATTAAATAAACATCTCTCAGTTTTCTATAATGTAGGTCTTTTTTTTTATCACCTGAAAGCTGAGCAAATAAAAAAAAAGTAACCTAGCTCCCAATTTTGTCGTTTTATTTGCAATTTCTCGTAAATGTTCGTAATTCTCCCACATGAAATCAATGTATTGTATGAAATATTCGACTATACTTCACATCTTCAATAACCAACCTGTCCATTGTTTTTTTTAATCGCAAAAGAAAATTTCAAGTCATGTACAATGTTTTATGACAAATTGGAATATTTTACATTTCTGAAAACAAATAAAATCGTTTCAGTTGTGGTTTGAAAAAATGTCATAATTTACTTACTTGTCGTAAATCGTAATGTCAATTGTATAACAAGTAATGCACTACAACTAACTGAGCTAATTGTTTGAATACCCAGTATACACAGAGTTGTATATCAATGTTTAAATTGTTAACAATTTTTGAATTGTTAACAAGTTTTAAAAAATCTCTTATGGTTTTAAAGATGGGTATATTTTTCGCTTTTCGAGGAACTTTTGAGCACAAATTATGAGAAAACAATTGAGTTAATGGAAAAATTTTTCAAACAAAAATTGTTTATTTTAAAAAGAAGGTGATTTTTTGTAATTAAATTTTTGTTCTATCTCTTACGGTTTCAAAGATAGGCAGTTTTGCCAATTTTGCTCAAACATGACCCGATGTTGCCTATTAACGAACCTGACCTGCCCTTGCTTTAGAACACACAAAAAAACGTCGCTCGTTACCTCTTTTCGTTCTTGAGTTATCGCGCCCACAGACAGACAGACGGACAGACAGACAGGCGGACATTTTACGAACACCTAAAACAAAAAATGTTTTCTGCGATCGATATTTTCAGGCGTTACAAAGTCGAAACTAAACTTAATATACCCTTGTATATTTACATAATACTGGGTATAAAAAGTAACATCAATATTAGGCAAGTAATACAGGCAATGCTGTGCATCGACCGCTTGGAGAAAATAAAAGACAAGCGGACACCTCACAAATAAATCATCGTATAGAATATATAAATTATAAAGTAGTTGTATCTACTTACTAGCTGCTGTATTCACGTTGCAAAAGATTTTGTTACAATCTAGTTTCAAATTTATTCTCTTTATAATACAAATTTTTAGTGGTCTAGAAACCAATGCAACTTTTAGAATTATCTAACTATAAAGTATAAACTTCCTTTGTTGAAAAGAAACTGTTGCAAAGTAAACTTTCAACAGATTATAACAAAATAGTTTTATCTGTTTTACTTTAAATGTGTTATTTTTTAATTTTCTATTAGTTTTGAATACTTTTTTTTAATATATCATCTGTCAAATAAAAAATTAATTGCCTATTAAAATCAATTTCAGTGAAGCCCATTCTAAAAAGTAAACCATTTGAAAATTGTCACCGGTCAAAAATAAAAACTTTTGTGCCTCGGTTTATTTTATGCCGCCTGTACATACATATTCGGGGAGGCAAGGCGAGGCATAGCGATCACGAGAGTGGACTCACAACGCTCGGCCTGCCGTGTGTCGACTCGCTTCGCCTCGCCATCCTTCCATTAAAAGTAGGTTTTTTTAACACGAGTCGAAGAAAGCGAGTGGTTAATATATTTGACACGAGCACGAAGGACACTCTCGTCTACATTCGATTCAACGTTCAATCGCCATTTTTAAATATTCAACTATCAACCGCTTTAATTGTACCCATTAATAGCATAACACGGAAATAAATAAAAACTGTATAAATTTATGAATAATTTTTTTATTCTTTTAGTGTCCTTCAATACTCATTTGAATAATAATTATTTTTAATAGTTTAATAAAAAAATTACTACTCTGTAATTTTTAATTTAATAATGTCATTTTTCAGGTATACCAACATAATTTCGCTAACTACCTGACGCGAACTGTATTGCAGGCCGAACACTCGGCGAGAGTGTACACAGCTCCACTCGTGGCACCTCGCCTTACGAATGTGTCGCCGAGACATTTACCGAGTGCTGTCGCCGAGTATGTGCAGCCAATAATGAAAAATTCCTCCGCTTTCTTTAAAGTTTGCTTTTGTTGCGTTGGTAGTAATAATGCAAACAAAAAATGGAAGAATTGTTATTAAATTAAACTAAATTAAATAAAAACAAATTTAAAAAAAAAAAAAAAATTATTTAAAAAAAGATCTCTTTCGAGCCGGATTTGAACCAGCGACTTGTGTATATCTATATCTATTGAATATATTTTTTCTTTCGACTTACTTTAGAAATATCAATATTTAAGGCTAACTAAGAATTGTAGCGTAATTCTAGATAGCCTATAGCCTTCCTCATGAATGTGGCTATCATATAAAAAAAGAATTTTTCAAATCGGACTGGCAGTTCCAAAGATTAGCGCGTTCAAACAAACAAAAAAAACTCTTCAGATTTATTACATTAGTATCGATAGAGTTCAACAGTTTAACCCTCACTCTAATTCAGAGACTACCTGAAGAAACTTACCAGAACTTCATAGTCAAGAAGGAAAAGGTTTGAGCATCGTGACGTAATTAAAGCAGGGGTGTTTAAAAAACGGAGTTACACGGACAAAGCTATAGGAACTCTAAAGTTTGTCGTATTTTATAGGCAGTCCCTATGAAAGTAAGTTTGTTGATATCGAATATGCAATAATTTTAAAATTGAGGTATCTGACATTATACCACCGTAACCAGTGGACACAACCGCAGCATATTGTTATGCATTAGGATGACTGGACATCAGACTGTTATGTTTAAACCGCATATTACTATCCATGGTTTGAGTTGATCTGATTGTATATAGGTAACTGTATGTAAGTAATATGGACATACATGCTCAATATTCTTGTATATACATTTGGGGTTCTTGAATTATATCCAATACTTTATTGATTACAAAATTAGCTGTATGTTTACTTATGTTAATTCTACATTTCACAAAACATCTTTCGAAATACTGTTCAAAAAAGCTATATTACCTGCAAATAGGGAATATACTAATATTTAAAAATCTGGTTCAGTGCTGCAAGAACAACTCTATCTACAGGCTAAAATATCAGACTTGAATTGTCAAAAAGAAATACAACAATTTTCTTTTGTTTTATAAATAAAACTACAAAAACCGAAACTTGAAAAAAATTGCTACTGTCATATTATGGTCGTTAACGTGAAATTATGAAACAATTAATTACTTTATTTATAAGCTTTTATTTATGACAAGCGTCTTTACTTCAAGCTTATATTTAACTCGGCCTTGCGCACTACCGTGCTCTAGATTTCACTTCACGTCAATAAATGAGAATTTTGGATCAAATATCTAGAAATCTATTACTCAGAAGACAAAATGAATACGATTTTCATAATTTTTGGGTCCAAATTAATCCAAAAAACAAGTTTTATCAAAATCGGGAATACAAAATTTTTTAATTTTTTTCGTAATTTTCAAAGGTTCCTTAAAAAAATTGCAAAATTTCGATAAAATAATTTTGTTTCCGATCGTGATAAAAACCATGTTCTAGGGTAATTTTGACTTATTAAAAGCGATGCCGTTGGTTAAAATATGATCGGAATTATGGTTTTCCGGATAGTAGCCCAAAAGTCCTTGAATTCAAATAAATGAGAATTGTGGATCGAATATCTAGTAATCTATTACTAAGAAGGAAAAATGAATACGATTTTAGTAATTTTTGGGTCGAAATTAATCTAAAAAACAAGTTTTATCAAAATCGGGAGTATAAAATTTTTTTAATTTTTTTCGGAATTTTTCAAAGGTGTACCCTTAAAAAAATTGCAAAATTTTGATAAAATAATTTTGTTTCCGATCGTGATAAAAAACCATGTTTTAGGGTATTTTGACTTGATAAAAACGATGCCGTTGGTTAAAATATGATCGGAATTATGGTTCTCATGATAGTAGCCCAAAAGTCCTTGAATTCAAATAAGTGAGAATTGTGGATCGAATATCTAGAAATCTATTACTCAGAAGGAAAAATAATACAATTTTCGTACTTTTTTGGTCAAAATTTCGCTAAAAAAACTTGTTTTATCAAAATCAGGAATCAAAAATACCAAATATAGCTTTTGGTACACATCTGAATATATTATGTATCGTTAGAAAAAGTCCTATTGTTTTCAAATTGGCGATTATTTTTAAGGTATTTACATTCGATTTGTATTGAATCCATTTACTTTTCGAAAAAAATATTATAAACACAAGTTTATATAAAGGTCGTTATCAAATTTTTTTTGTTCCAAACATTTGTACGGAAACTAATTTGAGTTTAATAAATATTATTAGTTGTTTGTTTATAAAAGTATGTTCGGACCGATACTTTATTGCATCGTTGATAAATGGATCTAGAGTGCGTAAAAAATAGTAAAAAACAATATTTAGGTACCAACGTTCATTTGTGTATGCAATTAATCATTTTGCCAACAGTAACAGTTGTTGTAGAATACAGTTTGATAACGAGCAGATTTCAAACCTGAATATAGATAGCCAAGATACAGATTTTAATGGCATGTTCATGATAAGTGTACTTAATTAGTGCATAATTTCTTTGCGAAGACACAATTTATAGTTCAGTTTACAAATGATAGTAGGTAAATTTAGAAGCCAAAAACAATCCTCCAAAAGAACCACAACAAAAGCTTATTTTTGAAATTAAAATAATTAATTATAAAATAGATGTCTTGTGTATTTGATTGTTAATTATTTATTGAATCAGCACTTGAAGGTATGTCCTCATTCATTGAAGAATCTATTCTTACTATCTTATTAAAACTACAAAACACATATCCTCGTATTCCAACTCGTTGTATGGTCAAAAACCACATGGATTCTGTATACAATGGGATCTGTACTGGGAATATTAAAAATGTACTTCGTTTTATTGCTGTGTTAAATTGTATGTTTTACCAAATATAAAATTATCCTTTCAAGTAAACCAAATAGGTTTACCAAATGTTGAATTACATACTTTGATTATTACCGCTGTTTCGTCAATATAATAAGATGGCGTATTATACTTTTTATTTTTAGTTGTTTGTATATTTCCAAACTAGCAATTCATTTTAGTATTTTCAAGGACAATTTTATTAATAAATGGCATACGTCAAGGAGAAAGGGGGGCATAAAGATAGAAGAAAACACAAAACATAAAATACCTCTCTTAATATTGGAACATTTGAAAAGTGTATAACGAGTAAAGTTGTAGAAAATCAAGTTTGCTACAATTCATCGTCTTAACATTTTTATCAAACTCTAATGTGAACAGAGGTATTTAGAATCTTTAATTGTAAATATTAGTGTAACAGAAAAATGATAAGATACAAAATTACAGTAAAACTCAGTACCTACAACTCAACTCCAGACTTAACTCTGAGATTTTTCAAATATTAAGGGAGAAATGTCAAATTTGGTGTTCCCCCTCCTTCTAAACCCTCTTTCCTCTCGTCCAATTTTACCCATTAACGAATTTGACCTTTAGAATACCAAAAGCGCCTCAAATACCAAATTTTATTCCAACCGGATAAATACGCTAGATAGTTCACAGTCATTTTAAAAAGTGCATATATATATATATATATATATATATATATATATATATATATATATATATATATATATATATATATATATATATATATATAAATTTTAGTGATAGTAATTTGTAACATCTGTAGGTAGGATCGATGGACAATTGAAGAAATTTTTACGAAATTCCAACATTAGTACAAAAACAATAGCTGTATTTCCTTTAGAGGAAATTCGCTAAAAATTTTGTGAACACTCAATAACAAATTTGGGAATGAAACAAATAATATTTACATATTACTACGTTGTGTTTGTACTGAGAAGTGAAAACTTTATTTTTTTTCAAGTTAAATCTAAATCGTTTCGCATTTTTTCTAGTGTACGTTTGAAACATCGCTCTATCTATTGAAAAGTTTTTTTTTTGAGGTCAAGTTTACCGATGTTTTTCAAACCATTAATTTCTGGTGTTATTGAACAAAGACATTCATACAAGTATTTTCTCATGTATTTTTGCATAACTTTAATTAACTATATCTCTTAAACAGTATGGTAAAAAAATCTGAGTTTTTTCTATTATACGTGCATTTAATTCTAATCTTTTGAATAAATATAGAAAAATGTGAGGTCGAGTTTAAGTGATGTGGCCTACCAAACTACCTTAAGTTACTATATTTAAAGTTTAAACTAAACGATCCACTTATTGATAGTAAAGTATTATATAAATTGGTAATACTAGTGATAGTATACCTACTATACAGATGAATATAATTCAATGTAGAGACTTTTATTTATAAAATATTCATGAATGCACGTTTTAAGATTGAAGAGGCACAGGCACAGACACAGACACAACACACATATTATCCAAAATGTAATTCACTGAATAATAAAGTGATTTAAAATACTTATCATATAGTATTTGAAAACTATTTGATAATCTCTTTTATGAATTCATTATGTAATACAACAAGAATGGAATACAATTTTAACAGTAGATTACATATATTATTACCATACCTTCCATTCTATATCTATTCTATTCTTCAATAGATTTAGATAGATAGGTACACTCCCGTTCATAAAAAATGTACAGACCTGAACCGAATCAGTCTAAAACATGTTTGATTATTCTTATAGTAAATGTTTTTGTTTACATAAATTATTTACGTGAATGAAAAATATAAAACTTCCATTTCTTTTTTCATATTTAAAAAATATACTACTTATCTTTGTATATAAATAAATAATATACAGAGACTTATAAAAGTGAGGAGTTTTATGAAATATAAGAAAATTAACATTTCAGGTCTGTTCATTTTTTTTGAACGGGAGTGTACATACTATTTGTATTTTAACCTCTATGCACAAACCATAAAGGAGTATGTACAATGGGTACCCACAATTGGTAACGAAGGTACCCAACTAAACTTTTTATTTTTAGTTTTCTTATATATTTCCAAACGTCTATCACAATTTTGATTATTCTTATAGTAAATGTTTTTGTTTACACAAATTGTTACATAAATAAAAAATATAAAACTTTCATTTCTTTTTTCACATTTAAAAAATATACTACTTATTATTGTTTATAAATAAATAATATACAGAGAGTTACAAAAGTGAGGAGTTTTATGAAATGTAAGAAAATTAACATTTCAGGTCTGTTCATTTTTTTTGAACGGGAGTGTACATACTATTTGTATTTTAACCTCTATGCACAAACCATAAAGTAGTATGTACAATGGGTACCCACAATTGGTAACAAAGATAGCCAACTAAACTTTTTATTTTTAGTTTTCTTATATCTATTTCCAAACTATCAATGAAGAGTATGATCACACAGTCATTAACCAGTAAGGTGTGAGGTCATTTGACAAATAATTGAAATTCCTATAAGATTAATAAAATATTATATTAGTTTTATGTCTTAAAAGTAAGTAATAAACTTAAGAAAATATATTATTAATATAATTTGCAATTTATCAAAAGGTGGCTTCGTAATTAAAAATCTGAAATATCTTTGAAAATATTGAAGTTTTGAAATTTTTGACAAGAGGCATTGGCGCTTATGTTTCCCCCGGGCCCATTACATGGCAAAGTTTTGTGACATACGTTACCCGCCATCTTGTATACATATAGACAACAGCCTGTATATCACAGAGGTTCACATTCAAGGATTTTCATATGTAGGTGAGCAGTAAATGAAAGATAGACGCATGTTAATTATGATGAGAGGAAATAAGATAAACGATTATAATTGAAGGGTATATAACACGTATACAGGTTTTGATTTCTTAATTAATGAATATATAAAAGCAGTAGCACAACACAGCTCACCTATATATAATTATATATGTACGAATATGATGGTTGAATATAATTTGATTTTGTGTGAAATAATGTAAATTTAATTTGATTTGATTGTTCATTTGAAAGTTCAAAATGTGACTATTAGTACAGTTAAAAGAGAAGCACGTTACTCTTGCCCGCATTGCATTAAATTATAGGAGTAATTTTTTTGAAAATTAGGTTCAGTATCACGTACTGAATGTAAACAAAAAAAAATCGATGTGGGGCTAAATTAACTGAGCCCTAAAATTATGAGGTAACATAAATATTATATTAATAATGCCAGACTACTAACAGTTTTTTGTTGCTTAATATATGTTTCTCTAGTACTTCATACCATATATTTGTTGTCCATCGGTGCCCTGGTTCCCGGAATTTTGATTATTTATGCGCACATTGTTTTGAGTGCTTTGGTGTTTTTCATGTCTTTGAGTCAATCACGAGTGGTTTTCGTTTTGTTTCAATTTATCGATTTCTATTGGATGTTGTTGAAGAATGAGAGAATCGTGGAAGGAAGTGGAGGCGTGTGCTAATATGTTGTAGGTTCAATTCACCCTATATATATATATATATATATATATATATATATATATATATATATATATATTTATATATATATTTAATAGAAATTTTAAATTTATACGACGAGTTAGAGTTTAGAGTTATTTATTTATTTCCTCATAACAATCAAAATGGATCAACCGAAATTCGTTGATATGCCGCTGTATTTTAAATATAAGCTTAATCATTATGCCATACATTGAGTAAACGATTAAACATAAAAGAAGTGATAATAACTAACTGAATATATATATATATATATATATATATATATATATATATATATATATATATATATATATATATATATATATATATATATATATATAACCGAACTTAAAGTGAAATTTTAGTTGTAGAACACGCACACACACAAACTTTCAGCCCGTTTGTTCCATCTCTTTTGTTTTTGAAATACTGTATCTACGGACAGACGAACAGGCGGACAGATGAATAGCAGTAAGTCGGACATACGCAAATGGACTAAATGGGTCAATTTATGAACACCTGTCCCAAAAGTTTCTTTTCTATAATCAATATTTTCAACCAGTTGTAAATTCGGGACTAACTTAAATTATTTTCATGTGTTGTAATCAGGGCTCAGTGTTTCTCTCAATACCACCCTATTTAATGTTATAAGTTACAACTTTATAACTAGAAGTTTTGTTGTACTATAGGCCACAAAGGTAGTACTCATTTTCCAAACATTTTTAATTAGTTTGCACCTTATGGCTTCCCTTACCGATTATTACCTCACCTTACCGGTTTTTAGGAAAATGTTACGCTTAAAAGTTGTAAGTATATTATTTTATAATGAACAACTTTTATCCGAAACATTTTTTCGAAAAACGAATGAATAAGGCACAAATTAACTATAAAATTTTGAAATTCGACCGTTAGTTTTGTGGCCTTGTGTGCCTCAACAGTGCGTTTGAAATATAATTAAGACTTCCAAAGTAGTTATTAATTTTAATCATAAGTATTCTTAGATGATATATATTAATGATTTTTTCGCAGGAATAAACTTACTCAAAGCTGCCAATTGAGCCAAAATAAGGGTGAGTTGCAGGTCTAGTATCCAGACGACAGGCGGATCTTTTTATCACGATGCAGCATTTGATATAGTCTCCATAGCATAACGAGAGAGAGAGAGAGAGAGAATGTAAGATGTGTCGTTAAAATCAAACAAATTTATTTTCATACTGGTATACAATAGAATTTCCTTTCATCAGGACGTTTGCTCAAGTTAAACATGTATTCTGTTTTTTTTTTCCAAAACAAATTCTAGGATCATCTCAAGGACAAAAAAACACAATAAAAATGATAGAATGATACAACAGAACTATCATATTGTGAAATATACGTATTGATAATTATATAAATATACAATCACATCTGTTTAAAATAAAAATGTTTCGCAATATAAATATAAACTTAATATAAAAAATATGGTGTGAAAATCACACAACCTCTATATGCAGACTTACATTAGATCAATAACATACAGCTTGTATTTTAAAATAGACCCAACCTGTCTATATGCAGTGTACTATGATATGGTGTACTGTGTTACACTTAAACTACTGACACGTTCTCACCACAGGCATTTGTGGTGAGTGCAGTTTGAGTGTAACAAAGTACATTATATCATGTATACTGAACATACACAGTAAACCAAGATATAATGTAATGTGTTACACCCAAACTGAACTCTTCAAATTTTTGTGATAAGGTACACCATATCATAGTACAATGCATATAGGCAGCGATAGATACACTACGCATTGTTTCCAGATTGGGTCTATTTTAAAAGACAAGCTGTATATATTATATGGACATATATATATACATATATATATATATATATATATATATATATATATATATATATATATATATATATATATATTTATATATAAATATATATTTATATATATATATATATATATATATATATATAATTTTTGTCTGTCTGTCTGTTTGCTCCAGCTAATCTCCGAAACGGATGGACCGATTTTAACGGGCGGGGCTTTCACTGGCAGATAGCTTATAATAGGTTTAACATAGGCTTCTTTTATTTTAGAAATATAATTAGGGTTCCGCGCAAAAAATATAAAACCCTAGCTTCAGCGTCAGCGTAGCGTGCGGGCTACGGCTGGTGTATTATACACTTATACAGTCTGTGGGGATTTAGGGATGCCCACTTAATTTATAATATTATTATTCATTACGTATGCACACACACACAACAGACTACAGAGTACCCCCACTATTTTTATTTCTTTATGTAGCATTGTGTAGTTATATAGTAAATAATATTTAACATTGATTCTCTATTAGCAAAGCTTTCCAAAACAGACGGTATAGGTATATATATAGGTATATATATACACAATTGCTAGTAATTGGTCATGGCATTGTTGTTTTTAAATTCAGCGGATAGGCAACTTTAACAATTAATCACATTTCAATTCAATTTTATTTAAATATATGAAATAAGTTTTCATTACTCTTTAAATTACAAATATAAATATACATCACACTGAATATATTAACGTTCAGGTAAATCTAATAAGCTAGCTCCTGGCTCTTGTCAAAATATGGGAGAAGCGAATCTCGTCAGGCTGAAGTAGAAGGAAGGTAGAAGGAGCATATGCGCCATACGGTCGAACGAAGTACAATACTTGTATATACCCCAAGATATATCTACCAACCAATCAAATTCTGGAGACGTCATAATCATTAATTGAACATCTATCATATCGAAAAACGAATTTCAATAGTTTTATAGAAACGTAGGTACTTTGAAATCATGTTATTCATCACTTTGAAACCGTTACATTCGTTCTCTTTATGATGTTGTGTTTACTTTAAACAAACCAGTCCAAGTGTCGAGCGGTCTAAGGCGTTATGTCTGCGCAGTATGCCTACTTGGAAACTGGGAGGTTGTGGGTTCGAATCCTGACATCGGCAGTTTGTCAATTATTAAGAAAAGAAAAAAGGGCGGTTAATTGACTAAACTGTCTGCGTATGGAGAAGAACGAAGTAACCGGCTATGCTTGAGAAGGTTTTCTGCAGTTTCCTTCACGAACTCCAGATGAATATCGGCATTGTTCCTATCATAGTCGTCTATATCCTACAAATTCTTAGTCTATACACAAAAATTCCTTCCACTCCACTCACATCCTCACATCCTTAGGCATCACAATGGACCTTATGCTCGACGGGTAGCCTGTCCAGGGCAGCCTCTACAATCTATCTCTATCTACTTTAAACATATTAAATCGCAATAAATTTTCTGGGAAAACGATTGGCACCCATTATCACTGTATTATCTCACATGACTGAAGCTACGTTCCATAGAACTGTGCGTAGAAACTTATTCGTTCAATTATGGTTGCGTTTACTGATATGAAGCGTGCATTCACGGACAAACTGCTTAATAATTTTGTATTTGGAACTAATTTGGTTTAAATGCAAATCAAAAATGTAGTTTTCTAGAACAACGAATAAAGTTGTATGCATGAACATCTAGTACTGTCATCAGGGTCATCACTATAACTCCGTAAACTTTATAGTACATATTATACCAATTATTACCAATTTGAATACTTGTAATCGACTACCAGATAGGTAGTCGATGTTGAGTTGCTTTTCAGTTCCATTAACTTTATTATTAGTTTATTGCTGACTGGTAGATACTTCGACTACAAGAATAACCAAGCAGATAGTATGCGTTTTGGCACTAGATCTTAGTTACGATGATTAAATTCATACGATGTGAAATAACTTTTACTTGATTTATTAACATAATAATAATATAATTAAAACGTTATCAATATAACGACTACTATCCATATTACATAAATTGACAACATTCACATATAGATTATGGATTATGACACAGATTATTGAAAGAATTGATTTATTTTTATAGTTAAATGATTAATTATCAACAAATTTACTTAGGTAAATTGAGTTTTAGATTTATTAAAGTCAATATTTTAAATATTTTCAGGAGCTTATTTATATCTCCGTCTCTAAATATTGTTATACCCAGTATACTCGTATGTAAATATACAAGGTATATTAAGTTTAGTCCCGACTTTGTAAGGCTTGAAAATATTAATCCTCGACATAAATAAAGATTATTAAAATAATCAAAGAGAACCCTAGGTTTTTTGAAATTATATTTCAAATTTTTGCCCCTATTCCTAGAACATTTGTTTGTATTTTATAAATACGTATTTCGACTACAATGTAGTCATTATCAGTATGAATTAGCTAATCGTAACTATCTCTGGGATATGGATTGAGAGATATGTTGCTTGTTGCTAATTTGGTGCGTGTCTCACAATGATATTAAAAAAGTTCTGTCGCTTTATACGATTTGACTGAGGGTATAATCTGACTTGAGGAATATTTGAATTGTCAGACTACTGGATTAGGTGTGTGGAAAGCCCCACCTATTTATTGGCGGTATTCTTTGGTGACTGTGCGGCGTTTGTTTTGTTACTAAAGTGAGTGTATCTACGTTAACCTTGACATTCAGGTATTGAATTTTTAATTTTGAAAATGGTTTAATTTTATTAAATCAGAATTTGGAATTGGGCTATTGTCTAAATTCATTATCTGTTTTCTCAATTTGTATACGTAGATACTTTCGTATGCATCTAATTCTGTGGGGTTTTGTACCGATTTAAGTAGTTTTAGATTCGATTTATCAATTTTGTGTTGCCGCAAGAGACGAGAGAAACGAGACCAGATGAGAATAAGTTAGTGAAAGACGAGACGAAAATTAGAATCCTGATTTTCGATAAATAGTCGAGGCAATTGAACTGTCTTCCAATCTCTATAGATCTTTAATCTATAAAAATGTACTCACAAAACACCCATTCATTTAATTGTTCATTTTCGTTTTAATTGTATTTTTCAACTGTAAAAACGAGACAAGATGAGACTATGGAAAATAATTTTTGCTTTAGCGGACTTTAGAACGTAAAGATCCGGTCGAGAAAATCTGTTTTTAAGGTCGAACGTATAATCTCTATGCATATACTGCATTGAAGTCTGTATACCGATGTAAAAAGAAATAAATAACCTTTATTATGTAAATTAATTGTAATTATTACTAATCATTTATAAGTATAAATAAAATAACCCACAAAGGTTAGGTCAATAACACAATTATTTTTATTAGCATCCATTTGCTTCAAACATAAACAACATATACACACACGTAATTATTTCCCATTCATACCCATTCGTAAATACAATATCGTATAATTATTAATTTTCATACAAAAAACATTGTGCATAAAACCATGTGACTATAATGAGCGTATTAGAGATGTAGATACTATATTTATTATCAGTATTCCTTTTAATAAAGATAGCTGGGTAAATCGTTGAAATAATTGAAAGAAAGCTGTTTATACCAGTATATATAATATACTCGATCTTTCTAGCATATATAGAACAGAAAAACGTAATTTTGGGCGGTGTTTTTTCTATTTTCCGAGGGGTTGCAATGAAAAAATTGAAGTTTTCCGATTTTTCTCGTCGGTTTCAATCAATTTCGCGTCGAGTACGAAAAACCGCATTTTTCTATCATGTCTAGAAGTGGGTTAGGTTTTGTATAGATCAGTAAGTGAGTGAGTGTGTCAGCTTCACTTCTAGCTTGTAGTATATTAGATACAAGGATATACCGTACGTGTTGGAAAGTATTGCTAATAGAGAATCAATATTAATTATAATTTACTACAAAATAGACCCAATAGGAGCATTGTGTAGTGCATCTATCACTGTCCATTTTCAGCGCACCATGATACGGTGCACTCTGTTATACCCAAATTCAAAGACATTTGTAAAGTGAAATTTCGGTGGCAGTCCACATTACACAGTACACAGTACACAGTACACAGATAGTGATATGTATACATTGATATGTATACAGACAGTAAAATGTACATCACTGCCTGTGCATAGTGAGCCATTATGTGGACTGCTTTGTTCCACCGAAATGGCACTCTACCAATGTCTGTGAGTTTGGGTGTAACAGAGTTCACCGTATCATGATGCGGTGTATATGAACACGATGTATATAATTTAGTCCCCACTTTGTAACGGCACTCTACAAATGTCTGTGTATTTGGGTGTAGCAGAGTGCACCGTATCATTGTGCGGTGTATATGGACAGCGATAGATACATACATTGTTTCCAGATTGGGTGTAGTTTAAAAAACACGCTGTATATAATTTAATCCCGACTTTGTAACGGTTGAAAATATTGATCACAGAAAAATTTTTTTTGGAAAGGTGTATTAGTCTATTTTTACATATCCGTTCGTCCGTCTGCCAGTCCATCTGTCTGTACATCTATCTGTCCGTTTGTCTGTACGTCTGTCCTTCTGTCCGCGTGTAGACAAGAAAAGAGAAAACGAGCTGAAATTTTCCATTCAATTCATGATTTAATTAGATCGTGCCTCATTCTTCGGGCATTCTATCAGCCGACTAGGTTCGCTTGAGTGTGCGTCCTCAAAATAAGTCTCCATACTTATTAATGGCGCCCATTCACTAAGCGATATTGCAGTAACCAGGTTACATAATCAAGTTGCTGGCGATGAAATTGATCAAATATCTCATAGTCAAGTGACCTAAGCAATCAGATTGCAAGCGATATTTTCATTACCGAAGCAATATTTTGGTTGACAATCCGGCTCGTCAATTTTGCTGCAACAATCTTAGGCAAATGGCTGAGTGGATGTCCAGTGGATGGACGATTGGAATCAGAGTGCTCGAGTAGATAGATAGATAGATTGTAGAGGCTGCTCTTCGACCATAAGGTCCATTGTGATGCCTAAGGATGTGGGGATGTGAATGGAGTGGTAGGAGTTTTTGTGTATAGACTAGGAATTGGTAGGATATGCTGCTGCAGCCGACTGTGATATGAACTATGCTGATATTCATCTGGAGTTCGTGAAGGAAACTGCAGAAAACCTTCTCAAGCATAGCCGGTTACTTTGTTCTTGTCCATACGCCGACAGTTTAGTCAATTAACCACCCCTTTTTTTTTTCTTAATAATTGACAAACTGCCGATGTCGGAATTCGAACCCATAAACTCCCAGTTTCAGAAGGCATACTGCGCAGACGTAACGCCTTAGACCGCTCGGCCACTTGGAATGGTTGAGTGCTCGCTAGTCAGCACTTGTTTTTCTCTAGATAAACATGCCTCTTGCCCGAAGTATATTCCAAATATGAAAACTATTTAATAACTTGAATATAAATAATAAAAATTGTAATTTAAATAGTGAAATAAAAAGATCAAAAGTCTATAGTGTGCGGTGGCCCTTTAAAAATTCAGCAAATTAACCTTAAAATGGATTTTGAATATTGCCCAGCTTTTATTGTATGTAATTAAAAAATGATTGAATGAAAATTATGAAGTATAATAATTTAACAATAGGATTTCAGGATAATGTTAAATTAAACCATTGTTGTAGATAATGATCAATTTAATTAATATATTTGGGAATAATGAAATTTATGAGTGAGTTTTATGTATATGCATTGTCGTTGTGGTTCGTATACGTATAATTATTATCATTTTCTTAAAGGATAATGAATTTATTAAAAATTTCTTGTTCAATTCGAGATTATTACTTCCACTTTATTATTATGAATAGGATATTTAAGTAAATTAGTTCATCATAAAAACGTAATAACTTTGGTATTGTGTTAGAAGAACATAAGATAGAGAATACTATTTATTGACACGACAGTGGCACATTTGCTACTTTGGAGCAAACACCACCTACTCTAGTAGTAAATAATTAGCAAACGTATATGAAGAAAGAATGCAGTTAAAAAGCACGTAATTAGATCTCCCGTCCTAACGATATATTATTGTATTATAAGCATATGATTTTTGTAAAGGCAAATCTACTGTCGATTATCTATGTGCGGCTTACCTGTGCTTTGTTTTTGTTTTTTAACCCGACTTCAAAAAGGAGGATGGTTCTCAATTCGTCTGTATTTTTTCTTTTTTTTTTAATGTTTGTCACCTCAGAACTCCATCATTTATGAACCGATTTTGAATTTTTTGTTTTTGTTTTAAAGGGTTTGATTTCAGATTGGTCCCATTGTCACCAAATCGTATTCTGGGGAGGGGATCCCCTGGAAATCGAGGACAATCCTCATTTTGTGTGTGATAACCTATTTTTGCGATTTTATTTTATTTTTGAAAGGGTATACTCATTCATAATGGGAAAATAAGAAAATTTTTTTAAAAACCGCCTTCAAAAAAACTTTTTACAAAAAAAAACCGACCCCAAAAAAAAAATTTCTACAAAAATGTATGTAAAAAAAACTGAAATTTTTTACAAACAAAAATTTTTAAATATATATGTACAATTATTGTTATTTTTGGAGGCGGTGTCAGCATAGAGAAACTCACATAAAATTTGGACACCGCCTCCAAAAATAACAATAATTGTACATATATATTTAAAAATTTTTGCTTAGGTGAACTAAAATTGTCACAAGAATATGCATTTATTTTTTTACTTTTTAGTGCATTTTTTGTTACAGAATATTTGATTTTTGAAATCGGGTTTCCATTTTGTCAAAATAAGGTTTATATAATTTACTAAAATATTTAGTTTCAAAACCCAATACATCATTATATTGTATTTAATGTATTTAATAGTTTTTAATATACAGACTACGATGAACTATGTTATACGACTATATTTAGATTATGTATACTAGCTAACTTGAATCTACCATGCGGTGTACAATGTAACATTACTGCTTTCGATGTTCCGCTTTCACCCTATCTTCTAAGTAGACATGCTTCTGTACGTTCTAAGAGCGATCGAACAATTTAATTAAGTTATATATCGTTAAAAAGGATACCAATATACAATTTTTGTTATTTGATCAAACGCAACTGCACTTTACTCTAATGTTTTTTTAGATTTTCCAAATTTTTTCACTTTAAACATTTACATTTTGACATTTAAATAACTTTCAAGAGATCGTACGTTCTTTTCGGACTCGCCATTTCGTTCAAACTCTGCATACATCATAGTCTCTGTTTCTATATTCGATAATACTAAAATTTTTGGCGTGTTGCATTAAAACGATATTAAAAGGCTGCATTCTCCAACATATTTTGAGAAGACTTCGAGATAATCCGAAAAAATATCCGCTCGTCAATTTTTGCGGACGATAAATTAGCTACCGATATTGCCGAATATGTTATATATTTCGAAATATGATATATATGGTATACATGTGATAAAATAAATATCACATAAAATGTCGATAAATTCTTCTCATATTGGATAAAGCCGGTTTACACTGTAAAATATTTTATAAAATATCTTTTATCAACGCAATTGTTCTTTGTCAAAGTGATTAATGAATTTCCTTTACAAGGATTCGTGGCCAAAATTTATAAAAAATTTGTTCAAATGATCTGAATTTTTACCCTGACCGTGGTCTTCAAGGTTATTTGAAGTTGAACTTGTATTTTTCAAATGGGAACCCATATTTGTTGACAGAATTGGATGGCTGAGGAAACAAGAATAATAAAACTGCACATTAGATACGAGGTTTTAAATTGAACGGACTAGAGAGTTCACAGATACATGAAAAGTATATTTCTATCTATATATGTCTGTCACTTAGCGGCCGCTGTTTTAATCCGATTGGAATGTAAAATATTATGTATTTATTGAATTTATTCTGAGGAAATTTGCTAAGTTGGCGCAGCTCCTATACTGTATTGTACTCTACTGTATTGTAGACTTGAAATGCTATCGACTGTTGCTAGGATCTAAAGGGTAGCCCTAAGATGATATACAACACTGTTTCTTACTGTTTCTTCAATGATTATTTTGTTTACCAATAAACAGTTTTGAAACCACCTAATTAAAATTTCACTCTCAAATATCTTTTATAATGCTTTACGTTTTCATTCTGTAAACCATCATCCCATAAACGTATTATTATAGCCCTCTTTTTCAGCAATGAACTTTTTGTGACTTCCACTTATTTTGCAAATGCAACTGAAAACATGGGCTCCTCATCCATTTTTAAACAACTATGATGACGAATTTTAAAAACAGGGCTAAATTAGCTTTTCGTCAAATATTATATACAAAGTTTAATAAATGGTGAAAATAACAACTTGCTGAGTTAATTGATTAAATACCCCGTATATAATGAGTTTATGAAAAAAATTTCAAACAAAGGTTGTTTATTTTTAAAAACGGAACATTTTTTGTCTTTACATTTTTATTCTATCTCTAACGGTTTCAAAGATGGGCAATTTTGCCCATTTTGCCCAAACATGGTTCGATTTTGCCCATTCACGAACTTGGCTCTAGAACACATACATCAAATTTCAGCTCGTTATCTTTTTTCGTTTTTAACTTATCGTGTTCGCGGACAGACGAACGGATATACGAAAATAGCCGAATTAAGCCATTTTATGAACATCTATGCCAAACATTTATGTCTGCGATCAATATTTTTAAGGGTTACAAAGTCGGGACTAAACTTAATATACCTTTACATATAGAGGGTATAGCAAATGATAGAAGCTTTTAGAAAAGATCTGTGACAAAGTTCTTTTACAGTGTATTACCAGCCTGCTAGTCAGTAATAGTAATATCCTGATTTTATCTGTTCAATTTTTACACACAGATACACTTATATCTCATTATTATAAAATAAATTGAATAAAATAAAAATATTATTGAGTTTCCTATTTTTCTACTATGATAATGTTTTCAGAAAGATATTCATCTTAATCTTCTTTTTTTATTTTCAGAATATTGAAATGCATCTAGTTTAATGCGGAGGAACACGGTTTTTACGGATCACGTCTAGATTTTTTAATGGATTATTTAGGCAGAAAAAAAAATTAACGCGTTAAAAATTTTCCTACTATTTTAAAAAGTAGGGTAGATGCGAATAGGCCAACAACAAATAAAATAATATCTTGTGAACGCGTAGCTGTATTTTCAGGTATATAAATACCTCTCAAATTGAGGTGTTCGGGCAGAACAGTCACATAATTTTTAGGGTCGATCCACACTATAGTGCCGATCACGGTTCGTTCTCGCTCCGATCTCGGCCTGATAAAGTTTAATCATGTTCACATTATAATGCCGATCACGGTTCTTTCTCGGTTCGATCTCGATCTGATAATACAAGATCGGACCGAGAACGAACCGTGATCGGCACTATAGTGTGGATAGACCCTTATTTTCCCATTACTTGTACACTTGGCTACAAAAGTTGATGTCAATTTTTAAAATTTATAGTTTGTAGATTTTGTGCCTTATTCATTCGATTTCGAATAAAAGTTGTTACTACATTTCTAGTGAACAACTTTTATCCGAAGCACAGTTTTTCAAAAACCGAAGCAATAACGCACAAATCAAATATATATTTTTTTTAAATAACATCAAACTGTGTGGTCCATAGTACGCTTATGGTAAGCCCAGAATACATAACAAATTTCAGCTTTCTAAGATTTTGTGAAGTATTGCAGTATTTTTTATTAGAGAATGTTTATATTTATTACAATAAAATGTTCATACAATTTTATTTCATACACATATATTGATTTATATATATATATATATATATATATATATATATATATATATATATATATATATATAGATTTATATATATATATATATAGATTTATATATATATATATATATATATATATAATTTAATTATAATTTGCTCCAGGCAAATGGTATTCGATTGTCATCGAAGGAATACTTAGGACAAACATCCTCGCGAAAGAGACAAAGATGTTCTAATTTAATAGCATAATAAAATATTTTATATTGTGCTATGGAAAACAAGTTGATGTCTTTTTTTTTTTAAATTTTATGATTGATTTGTGCCTTATTTATTCGATTTTCGAAAAAATGCGTCGGATAAAAGTAGTTCATTATAAATATATTAACAACTTTTATGCCAAAACCGTATGAATAAGGCACAAATCAAGTATAAAATTTTAAAAACCGACATCAACTTTTGTGGCCAAGAGTACCACATTATTATTTGTATTAGGGTAGTTCCAACGTGAAATCACTTTTCGACCGATTTTGCTCATTTTTTTTCGCAAGCTAAAAATAACGTTTTCAAATCAATCCCGAAGTTTCAGAATTTTTGACCATTTAGAACGCGAGATAATTAATAACAAAATAATCATTCTCTCTCACTCTCTCTCATTAGAAGCATGTTAAACTTCATGCCCGCCCAACTATGAGCTGTTGATCTGCAAAAAACAAACAAAAAAGTTTAATAAAGTTTTTCGATTTGACGCTTATTTTTTAAGAGATATAATCATTTAAACATTGATCAATTCAACCAATCACACAGCGCATAGTATAAGTAGGCGGGACCACAGTAGTGGAGTCGGGCGCATTATCTTTTAAAGGCTCGCAGACAGTAAGAGAGAGATAGAACATGCTAGAGTAACGACAATCAGAGTTCTCAATATGTGTAGCGACACCCGTGAAAATTCAAAAATGTCTAAACCAAATAAATAGTACTTTAGTGTTTACACTTGATAACTGTGTCGACCAAACCTTTTAAAATTTGTAATTCTCAATTGCACAACACCACATTGGCCAGAGGGTTAATGTTAGTCTACACTATGCGCTCTGTGATTGGTTGAATTTGTTAATGTTTAATTGATTATATCTCAAAAACTAAGCCTCAAATCGAAAAACTTTATTAAACTTTTTTGTTTAATTTTGTTCCTGAGTTAATTTTAGAACACCCTGTATAAATATATGTAAGTCAGTATATATGTGTATATGTATTTGTTCTATAATAAAAGCAAACCGGTTTTTTATCCTGATTATACAAGGCAATGCTGGAACTACCTTAAGCATAAATATTTTAAATAAAAAACAAATGATATTATTTTTATCAAACATAAAATAATTTTTAAATGGAATTTTATCAGAAGGTAATGTTTACAAATAATACATTAAAATTAAAATTATTCTTATAAAATATAATGACTTTCGGGTTTTTATAAGGGATAAAGCGATAAAGCGATGTTGTACTTAGTCATATCAAAATAGATTTTTTTTTAATATCATATTTTTACTTTTGTGTTTATTTACAGATATACATTTGCTAATTATACACATGTCAATGATTTCTTAACACATATTGAGTGTAATAAAACTATACCGAGTTATATTTGATTAATGGTATATCATTTGATTGGTTCCAAGTATAAAAATAAACCAATTTTAAAGAAACGTAGAACTTTACTCGAATTGTATTACAATTGTGATACAGTTTGCTAAGCGACCTAGAGGAAGCAGCAGAGATAGAGGTAAAAAAGAAATGCTTCAAAGTAAAGGACTAGAATAGAGGTTACTGGTTTTGTAAGCAAAATTTAGGGTAGCACAGTGGACCACAAATCTCCGAGTGGACGGGAAGCGTTTGGCAAGACCAAACCCTTGAGCCCAACCTAACCTTAAGTTTATTTATAAATTATTCATGTTATTTACCATATCAGTGGTAATCATTGTCATGCCTTTGACTAATTTGTTATCAATTAATTCAAACAAAAGTCTTCAACTCATATTTTATATTGATTGTCCAAAGTTTTCTTTATATAAAAAATCTCACAGCACAATAATATGAAACATAATAAGAACTTCCCGTTACCTCCACCATATTTACAGGTAAATAAAATGATAAATAAATAAATGGTAAATAGGCATGATAATAATATGCCTATACATGAACCGCATTAAAATCGGTCTACGCGTTTAAAAGCTACGATGCCACAGACCGACCTACAGACAGACAGATACAGGCTTCAAACTTATAACATCCCTCTTTGCGTCGGGGGTTAAAAATAAGAAGAACGTGGGTCCCTTGTGTCAAAACTAGTGACCATATTTCATCTTACATTTAAGTAGTTTGAAAGCTTTCAACATAAAATAAATTTTTCCGACAATTTTTTGGTGTAATTATTTACAAATCGAGTTCTGATATTTAATGTTTGAACTCTAATGAAATTTCGGTAAAAAAAAATGGCGTGATCAGAGATATTTGTGTTTTTTGAAGAACTTTTAAACTTTTAGTTTAAAATGACTCTTCATCGTTAATCATATTTATTCAACTGCAAGGATTTGTATCGCTCATTCATAACTATTCTCATTCATATTCTCTTTTGAGTTCAAGCAGACTTCATTTTTAATAAATAATAATATCAACGTTTCTAATAAAATAATTCTTTAAAATAATGTGGTTTTTTATTAATTTAAAATTATTTCTTGTTGGGGCTATCTTCTACTATCCATAATATTATATCAGTTTCGCCGTTTTAGATGAAGCTTCGAAATTTTTGAAACTCTACGAAACTTTTACAACGTTTATCTGAATACCACGTTTTCAAATCAGTCGGTAGCATCATGTTATCAAATTTGTATTGATCTCCTTAAAATTTTATCAGAGGATTTGGAAGTATGTATATACAAATTTTTCGGAAAGATAAAACCTTTAGTGAAAATTTTTGTGGTATATAAAATCTTTTTTTTTCAACATATTTATTTGTATTTCTTTTCAAAAATTGTTGGAAATAAGTTTACTTTTTCGTATTCTGTACAGTACCTTGTTAATGCTTATGCTCTTGAAAGATTTAGAACTACAAATGGGTTGCTAAAAATATTTTTGTTTCCTGTGCGTTAATTTTTTCAAGAATTTTAAAATGACTACATTGTCTAATTTATCAAGGTTGTTAACATTCACAGCAACCGTGATAATAGAGGGAAGTTATAGTTGAAATGCAACAGACAAAAAATGAAGAACAAAATTATAATAATAATTTAATGATGAAGCGACACCGCTACAATAGCATATGGAACTTGATGGTTAATTTAAATGATTGTATGGAAATTCAGTGAAATATAAATTTCAAAAGGTTAAGTTTTTAATAATTATACTTGGTACAGTATAATACTTCCTTCCTGCACATAATCTACTTATATATTATTCTATAAATGAGAAAGTATAAGATATTATATAATTAAATAATAAATCATAGTTATTACAAACATAGTTGTTACCACATGAAAAATATGTGAAATTATTATGTTAGATTAATGACCTATATATACATTTAGGTCGGGTTACGTAGTACTATACCTATACCTACATACAATATCTCTTAACTTTTATAATCCATATAGGTATTATTATTATTATTATTGTTGCGTGACTATGTTGGGTTCTGTACTATCGGTCTAACCTCAGAGATATAAATTTTGTGGTACCTTTTTTACCTCTGTATATAGACAACAGCATATTCAGTATGTAATATTGGATATTATATATTCATTGTTCAAAATTGGTTTTGGATTTGTTAGCATCTTTTTAATACCCAACTCTTTAATACCCAAAAGTAGAATCGATGGATTTAGAAATGGAACCACTCTCCTGTTACGCGCATCTTTTTAAATTTGAAAATAAAAATACATACATTGTTATAAAATAGGAGAAATAAAATAGTTTTATAAGAAAGAATAAGAATTGTTTTTACCAATTATTTGAATAAGGAGGCAAACAGCTTAAAATAGAACTCCATATAGAAGAGTATATAGAGCTGTGGCTTAAAATAAATCTTTTTTTTTTCAAATCATAATACCGGCTGTACACACTCGGCGAGACAACACGATATATAGCCAATGCGAGAGTGTACTCACATTGCTAAGTCTGCCTTGCCTAGACTTGCCTCGATTTTTTAACATGAGTCAAAGAAAGCTACTGATGAATAGACACGAGCATTTGACACGATACATTTGACACGAGCACGAAGGACACTCTCGTCTACATTTGATTCAACGTTCAACCGCTATTTTTTAATATTCAACTATCAACCACTTTAATTGTACCTATTTAAATAAATAATAAATATATGTGAAAGATATAATTGATCTTTATTGATTTGATTTATGAAATATTATATATATTTATATGAAAATTATCAAGGTTGTTAACATTCAAAGCAACCGTGATAATAGGGGGAAGTTATAGTTGTTATGCAACAACTAAAAATGATGAACAAAATTATAATAATAATTTAATGAAGAAGCGATACCGCTACATACCCATTAATCTTAATAGTAGAACACGAAAATAAATAAAAACTGTATAAATCTATGAATACTTTTTTAATCCTTTTAGTGTTCTTCAATACTCATTTGAATAATAATTATTTTTAATAGTTTAATCAAAAAATTATTACTCCGTAATTATTAATTTAATAATGTGATTTTTCAGGTATACAAACGTAATTTCGTTGACTAAATGACGAGAACTGTATTGCCGGTCGAACACTCGGCGAGAGTGTACACAGCTCCACTTGTGGTTCCTCGCCTTAGGAATATCTCGAATGTCTCTTACGAGTGTGTATAGCCGGCATAAGAGTGATTTACAAATATGTAAGTTAAGTGTGAAATTACGCACACAATACTTGTTACTACCCACTTATCTTTTAAAATAAGTTATACTAAATGCACAAAAATATGCTTCTGCAATCGGTTCCATTATTGAATCCACGAACTCTACCAGACTTTGACGAGATATCAAACCTCAGATCTCTCTGTAGGCGTATACTATATTAGGTAAAATCGTATGGGTATTAGCTAACCTGAATCAGGAGATTTACAGGTCACAGGTACTACAGTTACATAAATATGTAGCACGTTAAAATAACAAAAATAATTTTTCAATATTTTTAATTTTAAAAACATTACTTTAAATTCTTATGGACTATTGCCAGACGCTAGTCGATGGTCATAACACCCACCACGGGCTTTAAGGCTCTATACATAGTTGTTTATTCTATACAGTAGAACCGCGAAGAACGATGATATGGATTAAGATTATTATCCCAAAAGGAGAATGGTCGAGCTGTTTAAGGTGCTCTGGTCGCTTGAAACTGGGAGGTTGCTGGTTCGATTCTTAACGGCGGCAGTTTGTCAATTAAATTAATTTTTATTAAAATTTTAATAATGAGGCGGTTAATTGAATTCAAAAATGAAAGTAACCGGCAATGCTTGTGAAGGCTTTCTGCAGTTTCATATCACAGTTCCTATCAAAGTCGCACAATCTACCAATTCCAAGTCTACATATAAATTCCTTGTCTTTTAGGGGTCGGGAAAAAAAGGCCTAGAAAGGTCTACTTGGCAACCTCCCCTCCGCTGCTCGCTACTTCTACTACTATCCTAGGCGGAGTAATATAGCTATCTATACTATTATTCTCAGATGTACCCAAAGTCAACGTGATAGCTTGAAGTAAAATTATGTTTCAATATTTAGTTAATATTTTGATATGTTGAGGACGTACTTGTATGGACAACTTTTAGTCAGGTTATGTTTGAATTAAAAATCGTTCTGCTGTATCATATGATGATTTCAAATTAGACGTATCATGAATAGTTGGATTGCTGGAATAGCCTTTTAATTAGAAAAAAGTGCCAAAAAACATGTGGAGGCAACTGAACTTGTCGGAATGGCACAAACTACACATTTTTTAGCTATTCAATAATTTTGAGTCTACTACCGTACTTTGTATGTCGAGGTCGTGTGGCGTTTTCACCTTATTTTTTTAAATAAAATTACATTTCATATTTGAAAAATTTACCATAAAAAAAAAATTGCGTAGATAAATGAAAGTAGTTATTTTTGCACGAAGTTGTAATTATAGTACGGCCGTTATGGACAGAATTAAGGGTAGCATTTTGTGATAAAAGTATGAAAAAATATTTTCTCCTATATATTCTTCGGACTTCGGTTTTTTACACTTCCGTAAACATATGAAGGAAAACAGATCTGGATACCTTGATATACTGTAGTTAACATAACAGCCAAACTATATTGAAACTATAAAATATAAAATGACATATATGTTTTTTTCTCAGCATTTTCACTCGAAAAGGGCATGTAAAAATGGCGCAAAGCGATTGCGTAGCTGGAATATCAGGCATACAAGTCCAAACGTCTACTGATCATTTGCAGGACGTTGAGACAAAAGGTTCAAATTTGTTTACGATCACAAAATTTACTTACTCTTATTGCCGCTGGAAAGAGAATATTATTCTCATATTTGCTATCGGTTAAAATTATCAATTAACAAACTATTCCAAAAAAATATTGTATATTAATTAGAATTCCTATATTGCAATAACTAAATTTTTAAAGATTGCAATAAAAACATATTTTTAATGAACTGGTATTTATTCTACAATAGGTGTAATAAAAAATCTTAAAAAATATTTCACCTTTTGCACCATTTTATTTAAGGAGGTCCCAGCGCTGTCTTATATGAAAAGGACAAAAAACCGGTTTGTTTTTATTATAGAACAAATACATGTATACACATGTATATATTCACTATTCATATATACAAATAAATGTAATTAAACAATTTTAAACTTTTGTATTTCGAAAACAAAACGGTTAAATACGATTTATTTTTATATTTAATTAATAAATATTTATCTTATATATACTCTCCTAGTTTATTTTTTTAATTCTGTCGAGTATTTTTTCATTAAATAGATAATAGTTTGGCGGGCATGAACTTGTTCATGCTTCTAATGAGAGAGAGTGAAAGAGAATGATTGATTACTTAATGATTGTTAATTATATCGCGTTCTAAACGGTCAAAATTTCTGAAACTACGGGATTTATTAGAAAACATTATTTTAAGCCGTGAACAAAAAAAGCAAAATCTGTCGAAAAGTGGTTTCATGCTGGAACATCCTTAAATTTAATTTTATTACTAAATGGGTACTTAATTAGTTTTATAGATGCTATAAAATGTTGTTTATTTCGTTATATTATTTTTAGACAAGCCTACAGATGCTAGCTAAAATCTAAATGCAATAAATGTAGAGATTCCATTTTAAGTGAATACCATTTCGTTTACGATTATGAATCTCTATAGCCTCCTTGATTTACATTCATTTTGATATATTATATTATTCTACATAATAGCTGCTCTAAAACTAAAAAAAATCGAATACTAAAAAAATAGCTGCTCTGAAAATTTATATTTGGATTCAACCCACTAAAATGTCACGAAAATTTCCGTACATTCTACATCTGATCGACACTTAAAAATTAATTATCAACTTAATTGAAACTATTGAGTTTTTACCCGATAAAAAAATGTACACAGTCATACAAACATACTGAAACATATGTGTTAAATTTTATTGTGGATTTTATAGAATTTTATGAGTGTACTATATCTAGCGCTTGAACGTCCTTAATGCATGTCATTGTAAACGATACTTTTGAACAGCAATTGCTTCTCAAACAAATTTCTTGTTTTATGCATCGAAATAAATATTTTTCAATATTTAACCAATGTTAGTATGATTGCCTTTCGGCTATAATATACCAACGAAAGTGACAAACGTTTACTAAATTTGACAATTAAGTAATATTGACAAAATTCTTTGACTTCACATGCTTGATATGAAAAATTATACACATCTTGGATGGGAATCGAACCCACGACCTCTGACACAATTAATAATATGTAAATAGTATTCATACATTTATCAATTCATATATTTATCAACAAATTAATAATACATCGACATCAATGATAGTGACAGATCATTTACATTCCACTACCATAACATCTCAAGTAGCTGAGAGGCAGGGCGATGGTTTAGAATGCCAGAGGTCATGAGTTCGATTCCCATCTTAGATGTATAGGATTTTCCAAAGCAAGCATTGATGTCGAAGTATATTAACATAGTTACTGGAAGATTTATTACTGTAAATTATTTGATGTTTATTAATAAAGTTTCAATTATCAAAACAATTTGATTTTATAAATATAAAAATTTCCAGAAAAACTATTTTGCATTTTGTAAAATATTTGCATTTGAAATACATTCCTTTAAGGTAGTACCCCCGGTTATAGAATTACTGTTCAGAATGTAATGAAACTTGGCATACTAGTTAGTACATTATAATAAGATAATGTACCAGTTGAATTTTTAAAGAGCTGCAGAGAACCAGAAAAGGATATTAATATAAAAAAATTGTTGCCTTTACCATTGATCCTTATGACAAATCACAGATTTTATTATATTTCACAAAAAGTACCCTTCAGATTACAATGAAAGTGGTATCAACAAAAAGAAAAACATTTTTCGGACATTTTGGTTACTCACAAATCGTGGTTCAGAGAGTGTGATAAGAGTAATTAGCAAATAATTACGTAAAATGTACTATGTTAGTTACATGTGTCAACGTCATCGTAATTTTTATTAATACAGTTACATTTATCACATAAAGTCTTTCCAATGAAATATTAATTATTTTGACTCAGACATTATTTTAACTCAGACATTTTAGTAAACACACATGTAACTCATTGATACTTGCGCAGAAGTTTTATTTCTGTCTCTCTTACTTATACGCGGTGACGTTGCCAAATATAATTACTACTGAAGTCAAATCACACAGAGCACATATTTGACGCTTGTGGTATCTGCGGTACCACCTTCATTATTTTTTTTAACATTTAACCATTTTCAATTTAAATATGTTTAAAAAACCATTTTACCCATCCCTGGATATATAATCCATTTGCAGCATTCTATGCCATTGAAACTCTATAATGAAATTCAATAATTTTCTTATTGAGTTAAATCATGAATAAGGTTTTTGTATATAATTATTTGCATATCCAATTATATTTACAGTATGTATTTATTATTATACAAGCATAAACATCCATGATCAGAAATAAATCATGCCACAAACTAATAGAACTTCTTATATTAATGTCAATTAATAATGTATTCTCTGTAGCCTAGAAACTAGTAATTGGTATTGATTTATGTGGAAAGAAAAAATTTCACAATAGATTACTTATAGTTTATACTAATATTTATACATATAGGGGACCCGGGGCAGAACGGGATACGAAGTTGAAAATATGGTTTAAAAGTACAAAAGGGTTTATATTAAGAGAGCTGCAAATTTTTCTATGAACACATAATGGAATAATGACAAAAATACATTGATTGATTGATTGATTTTATATTGGGGTCTAAAAGTATTGCATTCCGCCCTACCCATTCCACCCCAGAGGCACGATTCGGGTTGGGGATAAGGGATTCACTCGAAAAAGATACGTATACAAACATTTCACTACGCCAAACTAAAGACAATTAAACGTTCAAGCATGTACTAGTAACTGTATTTGTAATGTAAACAAGTAGTATACCTTATCTTGGTTCCAGAATCATCATTATTTACAATACAGGAGCCAAAAATCACATAACTAAAACTTCACACACCAACGACCAAGAAAACAAGACTAACATGAATGTCATAGTTGAACACCCCCTTAACACCGAAAATCGTCTAACTTCATTCCGCCCCGGTACCTCGTTGTTCCCCGGATTCCCCTATCCGACTATGTAAAATCATAATTGGATATTTAAATCACCACAAAAATTAAATTGCCTTGCCCTCGTACAGGATCGACGCACTACCATGATACGTGATAGTATTTTGGTGAATAGTTTTGGATTAGACGAGTATACCATTTGAGATGCATGCTTCTGGTTGAATACTGCAATGTATTCACCGATAATATTTCCCGTTACATACCAGGAATATCACAGATGTGAATTCTACTGACATATGCATATTAAATTATTATAAAATTAAATAAAAGAGATTGTAATTTATTATCATGTATTATATTGAGAACATATTTTTTTGCATTAATTGATGAATTAATGTAAAATTTATAATTGATTAATTATATCTAATAAATCAATCCTGTGCCGCTAAAGAGCATCTATTCCCTTGGAATGTTAAAAAAAATAATGACCATCTTATGTATTTAACCAGTTTTTTTTACAAATCCATTTTTTCCATAGTATATAATTGATTTATAGTAAACAAAAAAAATAGATTTATAGTGAAGAAAGACGACTCACTAGTTATCTGGTAAAAATATGTTCAAATTGCTTAATTATCTATATAAATAAAAATTAAATGCTGTTCGTTGGTAAACTCGTAACTTGAGAACGGCCGGACCGATTTGGATATTTTTTTTAAAGTTCGTAATAATCCAAATTAGGTTTTTGTGTAAAAAAATGTGCAAATTTTACTTAAAAAATTAGTAAATTTGGGAAAAACTGAAAGTTATTTTTTCTATCTTATATAGGTAATAAAAATTAAATGCAGTTCGTTGAGAAGCGCTTCATCACTTGAAAAAGGATGGATCCATTTGGTTAAACTTAAAAAAAAAATGTTCGTAATAGTCCGAATAATGTTTTTAAGGAATGAAAAATTGAAAAAGTTTCCCGAAAAATTGAAAATTAATTTTAATAACACTGCAATATGAGCTTCTTATATCTTTACTGAACACGGCTAGAGCTATTAATAAAATACTTGAAATATTCCACACTATGAAAAGTATCGTAAAACTTTGTAAAACTTAAAAACTTCGATAATTTTATTCTGAACAGTAGAGGTGTGAAATTTCTTTACCTGAATGTATTTTATAAATTTATATTATACAACTTTTTTGATTCTTTTTTAAATTTTTTTAAACCCTTTCCGGTTGTTGCACTGAGATGCATTTTTGATATATTGTGTTTCATACTTATATAAGTTTTCCCTCAAAATTGCATCAACTTCTGATTTGGTGAAAATTTTCATAGTATAGAATAAGATTCTCATTTGATTGGCCTTCTAGCGTAGAAGGCAACTAAGACTATTTTTTTAATTTTTTTATGCTTGATGCAGTCATAAAAATGTTTGCAGTCATAAGACAAAGACCGGTTTATGATATTTTGAAGTTAATTTATCGCGATCGTCATTTTATTTACTAAATAGGACCGTTTACACACGGAGTTTTCCGACAGTTTTAGAGCGGACGCTCCACTCGTGCGTGCTCCAATCCTATGTGTGTAAACGCAGGCCGCCGAGATGCAAGGAGTGTAGAGTTGGAGCGACGTGGTAGGAGTGCAGGAGTTCCAGACCTCTCAGTGCGCCTCAGAGTATTCACTTCAAAGTATTCAATTCGACTGACTGGCTACTCACAGAGCTAGGAGTGGCGTGTGGAGTTTCCACCAAGGCGGAAACTCCACGCGGCGCTCCAAAATCTTTGTATATTGTATTTACACGGAGGGTTTTGTCGCGTACGCACCAAACTCACGCTCTCGGCTCGCGGTTCAGGAGTGTTGCTCTTTTTGTCTACCACACTCCAACCTCACGCGCGCCGCTCCGGATTGAGGCTTCGGAGCGGCGCGCCAAGAGCGTCGGTTTGGAGCATACGTGTAAACCGGCCTAAAAACAAATTTATATTGGTTTAACCTCTGTTGTGTTATGAATGTGTATAATAATATTTTAAAGAATGTTCTCGAACAAAAAATGTTCTCTACTATAAAAGTATTGTGCTTGTCAATGATCATATATTGTTGTATATATTGAGATTTTTTTGAGTTATGTTAAGGGGAGGGCAAAAAAAGTTTCCAAATGGATCCCGCAAGGTGAAGCTACGCAACTGATATCGACCGAGTAAGTAACAAATATATTTTGTCTAAAAAATTAGGATATCAAATTATAAGAAAAAGTGTTGAAAAAGCTCGTTTACGAACAACAGAATCCATGATCTGTATTAGTCGATTCTCCAAACAGCTCAAGCACGCATTAAATATCGGTCCACATTCGAAAATCTTGTAAAGACTTGTATCACAATCCGCGAATGGTTGATTCGAGCCGATATTACAAATGAAGATCTATGTATATTATTAATATTTAGTAAACCCAAATGACTATAAATAATACACAAAACATATAATATAAATTTTATATTTACTTAAAAAAAAGAATTGTTGATAATATTATCATATATTTTATTCATTGAATAATAAATAATTTTGTTGTTGTTTTTGTTGTTTTATGTAATATATACAAACATAGGTACAACTTTATATTATATACATAATAAAAAACAACAAATAAAAACCATAATAATAATATATGTCAAATCCTCTTCAATTGAATTTATCCTTTTTGTTTAACTGTGTAAATAAAATAGTCCGTTTTACTATTCATAACATGCAACAACCAAAAAACAGAAAAGTGTTTGAAGTGTACCAAGTACCCACAAAAATATATGTTTTGAGTTTCAGGCTGATCCACTAAATTAAGGAAATCATGTCAAAAATGATTCAAATTATTTTAACAGAGTGAGTAGTATTTGTATAGCCAACCAGTCCAAGTAGCCGAGCGGTCTAAGACGTTATGTCTGCGCAGTATGCCTACTTGGAAACTGGGAGGTTATGGGTTCAAATCCCGACATCCGCAGTTGGTCAATCATCAAGAAAAGTAAAAAGGGACTGTTAATTGACTAAACTGTCGACGTATGGACAAGAACGAAGTAACCGACTATGCTTGAGAAGGTTTTCTACAGTTTCCTTCACGAACTCCAGATGAATATCGGTATAGTATCTATCATAGTCGACTGCAGCCGCATATCCTACCAATTCCTAGTCTATACACAATAATCAGCCTCTACAATCTATCTATCTATCTATTTGTATAGCCATCTGGAGGAAACTGAAAGCATTGCGCCGGTCTTTTAATAATATAAGCGCACAGTTGTTTTGCTCAAATGATCGCCCCGATTAATTTAAGATATATGAAAGAATTAATTTACGTGGTAAAATGTAATCAGTTTTTTATAGTTTACTTTTTCATATTTAACATTAGTATATATACAGAGAGTGTGACTGTGAACTCAGTTGGTTGTAACTATTAGACTACTATTGTTTTAAATTCTTTAATTTGATACCTGTACTAAGAGGGTTGTAAATAAAAAACGAATCCACCATCTTCGAAGCGTGTTGGTGAAAGTCCAGGAACATCGATTCGGCATCCTGGACAAGAATTGTATATACTCACTGCAGGATGAGCGTCTCCAAGCCTAATGACCATGCACATCGAAGAGCGTTCGTTGAATGTATTATTAAACAACAAGTAGTGAATGTTGGTTTTTCAAGCAAAATCATCCTCAGCGATAAAGCTCATTTTCATCTTGATGGCTTCGTTAATCGTCAAAATTGTCGCATATGTAGTTCACAGAACCCATCCAAATTGTCGCATTTGGATGCAAGTGTTTGTCAGAAAACAAATGCATCCACAATGTGTCACTGTTTGGTGCAGACAGACTTTAAGCATCACAGTACTATAGCAATGTTAATTTCCAGTAAGGTTACGAAGATGGCAAATCTTCGGTAATGGAAGTTATTAATCATATCATTTTAATATTTCCACATTCAGGTCATTTTACTATAAAGTTTTTGAATTTATAAGAACCATAGTAAAAAGATGGTAACTAATAACTCGTCATAGAAATTTCGTTATAAATCCAATTAATCTTCTGATGTTATTAATCCAAAGTAAATAACACATAAATGCTACCACCACCGGAATATTGAGAGCTTCTTGGATTCAGAAAGATATTCATCACATACTACGGTAGTGGGTAAGGTTAAGTTTTAGCATAGACGTTTACGGTACGAAGAGAGACGGTTTTAAAGGCCGCTGTATCTCAGGAACGAAAAAAGCTATGAAGATCAAATTTACAACGCATTGTGAAACCCACTGATCTGATTCACCCATCTAACGTACCCACCGGTACGTATCAAATTATAACATTAAAGAAATATTTAACCGTAAAATTCGACAAAAAAAAAATCTTAAACTTTAAAAACCTTAAATTTTAAAGTGGGATTAAAAATATTTTCCTCTCACATGATTACATAAGTTTATTTTATTATATGTGAAATAATCGACCTTAAATTGTGTTTTAAATACAAGCTTTTATTTTATATTACATTTTTATTTATTAAAATTTATTAAAATTGACTAAAAAACTCCCACCTCTTGAATATCCCACCACTTCCATTACTTATCAACACTACAGGAAATATTTTCTAATTCCATCATCGTTTCATCTAGACGGTACCAAATTTCTTTATTGTCATCAGCTTCAAAGCTGTGTCTAAAATTTCAAAGCTCTAGTTCAATAAGTCGAAATTTAGGTTTTTCCCTCACATAAAATCAAACCAACTGCAAGTGAAGTGAAATAAAAGCTTGTTATAAACTAAAAATCAATTATATGCTTGTAAGGCCACCCTGTATAGATGGTATATATTCTATTAGATATAAAATTTCAATGAATAATAAGATCGTTTGTATAATTTACACACGTATACCAAATAAAACCTTTATTTTATAGCATCAATGCAAAAGTGTAACTGTTAACAGGGAAAATTTAACAATATTCCTGTTAGGCATGCACATTACCTTATTTTTTACTGGCTAGACGGCAAAGGTGAGCTATCCTAGTTAAACTTACTTACACATAAAATTTCAAATTCGCCTCCTTTACCTAGATCTAGGTTTTAATTTAATTTACCCTTTACCTGATCTAGATACAGGGGGCGAATTTGAAATTTTATTTCAAAAACCTAGATTTCTCACTAATTATCATTCGATAATATAATGTTTACTTACACATATTATTATTTGCGTATACTTAAAAAGGCCTTGGTATTAATGTGCATTCCCATTAAGATTACGCAGACATAAGTATGAAAGAACAAGCGTATACTATATATACTAGCGTATACTATATAAACCTGCCCTACGTAGAGGCTACATAAACCAGAACGTATGTATTCTTTCGGACAGTCAAGCTGATTTAATAGCCTTGTCTGGAGCTGAGGTCACCTCAAGGGTAGTCGAGGATTGTCTGGAGGAACTTCTAAAACTAGCAAAACGGAATAATGTTAAATTGATCTGGGTCATAGTGGCTTCGAAGGAAATGAAAAATCAGATACCTTAGCAATGAAGGGAGCCGGAATGCCCTTCATTGCAGAACCTATCTTAGGAATTCCAAGGACTGCATGTAAACAGGTGATCAACGACTGGTCAAATGCTACACACCGCGATCACTGGGAAAAAGTACGGCGGCAAGAGCTCGGGAACGTACTGCTTCAGAGTGCAACAAAGAGGCTCTCTCGATGCGCACTGAGGTCGAACAGGATGCAACTGCAGAGAGTTACCAGATTCATTACCGTGCATTACCCTCTGCGGAAGCATCTGCACACAATAAGACTCCATAACGGGTCCATTATGTGCAGATTGTTTGGCGAGGAGGAAGAAATATCCAGGCACACTATCTTTGACTGCGAACCTCTAGGTTACAGCAGATATAGGATATTCGGTGCATCTCAACCCGAATATGTGAACCTTCGGGAGGACCTGATGAGCAAGCTCCAGGCTATTGGCAATATGGGAGAAACAAATCTCGTCGAACTGAGCTAGAAAGGGGAGCACAATGGACCATAAGGTCAAAGTGCAATACTTTTTAGACCCCAAGATGAATAAATCAATACCATTGAATTTTATTTATTACTATTGATATGAAAAAATTAACTCATCCACCAGGTATCGAACCCTGGAACTCTAGATATCATACCCAGTATGCTATCCGTTATGGTCCACGGGTTATATTGCTAAAAGAAACAATTGTTTCATATCATTGACAGTATTAGATAGATAGATATATCTTGGGGTATATAAAAGTATAGAACTTCGACCGTATGGTCCATTGTGCTCTTCCTTCTACTTCAGTCTGACCAGATTCGCTTCTCCCTTTGGCAGTATTACTTTGAAGTCAACATTAACTAATTATTCCTACATATTATTATTTGTATATAAAGGGTGTCCCACAATTCACACAATATTTGAATTTGCCGCCATTTGTGCGAACATAGAAAACAGTTTGACAGTTGACAGTTTAGGGTTAGAAAAAATGGAGCACTACACGAAAGAACAACGCGTTTTCATTGTGGAACAATATGTCGTCAACTTCGTCAACTGTGAAGAGAGTAATTGAAAAATTCAGAGAGACTGGATCAATTGGGGACGCTAAACACACTGGCCGTCTAGTAACAAGCCGATCAAATGATAATATCGAAGCAGTGCTTGAGAGTGTTGGTGAAAGTCCAGGAACATCGATTCGGCGTCTTGGACAAGAATTGTAAATATCAAGAAGCTCTCAACAGCGTATACTCACTGAAGATCTGCGTCTCCAAGCCTAATGACCATGCACAGCGAAGAGCGTTCGTTGAATGGATTATTGAACAACAAGTAGTGAATGCTGATTTTTCGAGCAAAATCATCCTCAGCAATAAAACTCATTTTCATCTTGATGGCTTCGTTAATCGTCAAAATTGTCGCATTTGTGGTTCAGAGAACCCATCCAAATTGTCACATTTGGATGAATGTGTTTATCAGAAAACAAATGCATCCACAATGTGTCACTGTTTAGTGTAGACAGACTTAAAACATCACAGTACTGTAGCAATGTTAATTTCCAGTAAGGTTACGAAGATGGCAAATCTTCGTAACGAAGTGTAATGGAAGTTATTAATCATATCATTTTAATATTTCAATATTCAGGTCATTTTAAGTTTTTGAATTTATAAGAACCATAGTAAAAAGATGGTAAGTAATAACTCGTAATAGAAATTTCGTTATAAATCCAATTAATCTTCTGATGTTATTAATCCAAGGTAAATAACACATAAATGCTACTACCATCCCAGTAAACAAGATCACATGTGTTTGGTTAGACACCTTTTGCTTATAGATACTAAACACCTTACCTCGTAATCGATATTTTGGTATTTTCACTGGGTGTTTCAGTTTTAACTGCATAATCTCTGAATGTCCCAATTCACAAAAACAGAATTCGTATATAAAATAGTCGTTTACATTCGAGTCAATGTAAATCGAAAATAAAATTTAAGATAATCAAAGAGAACTCTAGGTTTATTTTGAAATTAAATTTCAAATTTTTCCCCAATTCTTAAAGCAATTATTCATATTTTATAAATACGTATTTCGACTATAAAGTAGTCATTATCCGTAACTATCTCCGGAATATGAAGTCAAAGATATGTTAGATAGATAGATAGATTGTAGAGGCTGCCCTGGACGGGCTACACTTCGACCATAAGGTCCATTGTAATGCCTAAGGATGTGAAGATGTGAGTGGAGTGGAAGGAATTTTTGTGTATAGACTAGGAATGGGTATGATATGTGGCTGCAGCTGACTATGATAGAAACTATACCGATATTCATATGGAGTTCGTGCAGGAAACTGCAGAAAACCTTCTCAAGCATAGCAGGTTACTTACTATGGACGTTCTTGTCCATACGCCAAAAGTTTAGTAAATTAACCGCCCCTTTTTTTTAATAATTAACAAACTGCCGATGTCGGGATTCGAACCTATAACCTCCCAGTTTCCAAGTTGGTATAAAAAATTAAAGATATGTTACTCGTTGCTAATTTGGTGAGTGTCTCACGTGTGAATATTTTGATATCTTTGACTTCATATCCTGGAGATAGTTACGATTAGCTAAATCATACTGATGATAACTACTTTGTAGTCGAAATACGTATTTATTTAATACAAAAAATTGTTCTAGGAACTAGGGCAAAATTTGAAATTTAAATAAAATTGTGTAATCCTCGAAAACAAACCCAAGTTTGAAGGTACAAGAAAAAAATATTCATTTTATTACATTGTTTGAGATCAGAAACAGAAAACTACGAACGTTTTGTTTTTTTTTAAATTCCAAGATAATTTTGTTTCTTAACCTGACATAAATAAAGTTGCAAATCAAATTACGCCCCAAAGACATTCAAGTTGTTTACTATAATAAGACTATAGCTATTCCGTAGAGGTAGGGATATCCACACTATCCTCAATGATGTAAAGTAAATAACTGAAGAATTTTTATATAAACTGAATATAGAAAATTAATATTTGAACTGTATGGCAAACTAGATCTGGGACAGCGGTGTAGCTACCAGGGATGTTACAGGTAGAAATCACTGGGGTCCCCAAACTATGGGACCTACAAATTCTCGGGTCAACTTGTGCAGTAGCTTGTAGCGATGTTGGATAACGTTTATTGTGAAAATTTTAGGAAGCTGACTGAACGTTATGATGAAGAAATCAGTGACAAATTTTATGCATAATTGTTGTCTCTCCGTGCTTGTCTCGTAAGTCAAATAAAATAGCTTCATTATGTGAAACAGGTCACACATTTGTTGTTATTTTTCTCTAAAATTCATTCAATTTACATGAGAGACTCTGTACGTAGATATAAACACTATCGTATGCGACTACGGATGCATTTGCTAAAGTACACAATGATGAATACTACTCAGAGTTGGTAAGTGTCGAGGGATGGACAAAAAGGAAATCGATGTTAATGCTATTGAGTCAAAATGGTATTCAGTCATTTTTCTCAGCCATTGTCAAATATATGTTATATTTGTATAATATATATTTTAGAAAAAATATACCCATTCGTATAATAAATGATTTATAATAAAAACAGACGTAGACAATAATTGAATCCGTTATGTTCTTAGATTTTGCAATGTGAAATGTTGTGTATACATATATTATGTGCTAATTGTTTTTGATATATGAAAACCTATATACTGGAACTAACGTATAACGTCTAATCTATAATCGATGATCGTACCGAAAATTGTGTTTAATATCAAATTATGCTTTAATTACTTCAAACGTACACATGTTTGAAATAATGGATGGGTGAAGTGGTGGTCTCTGGAAACAAACAGAGAATTGAGTACCTAAAATTGTAATTTAATTGTCAATATGATTTTCCATTTAACATATTTATAATATACTAGCCGTGTGCCCAATGGAATTTACTATCGGCAACATCTGACTTTTCTCACATGTATAAACCCTAAATACCAACTTCCACGTTTCTTACTTCAAAGATATCGCACTTCCCATACAAACTTCCATCCCTTATTACCCCGTCAGAAGATGAACTTCTAAAAAACGCCGATACAACTGACTTTATAAACAGAAGCCTAAACACCAACTTCCATATTTCAAAATTAAACAATGGAGAACTTCCATAAAAACTTACATCCTCTATTTAACCCCCTTGAGAGATAAATTTTTAAAAATTATTTCTTAGTGCTAACCTATTTTATATAAGGAACTCCTGTACAAAATTTAATGATTCTAGAGTCACCGGCTTAGGCTCTGCGTTGTCCGTCAGTCAGTCAGTAGATTTTTATTAAGTTGGTCCTTTTTAAATTTAGAAGGAAGGTTGGCATGCTTGTGGGAAGTATGTGTGAGTAAATGTATCTGTGAAATTAGGATTGACTTGGAATTACAGATTTATGTAATTATGTAAAATTGTAAAAGAATGTTTAACTTCGTTTTAAAATGTGGACAGTTAAATTGAATATTTTTTATTTAAGGACGTTCATGCATGAGGCTTGATAGTTAATAAAAAAATTTTTTTTAATGAATTTGACTAGCTGAATTATGTAGTTATCCTCCCTCCAAAATATAAAACCAGTCGTCGATCGTTTCAACTTTTAACACAGCATCTTATGGAAATCAGAATTTTTTTGTACTTAAAATTATAATAACTATATTATTAAAGTAGCTACCATAATAAATAATGTTTATAAATATTCTTTGAAACTGTTTTGTTAGATTTGTGTTTGCCACCATATTTTGAAAACTGGCGACAACGCACAGTATAAAAAATATGCACATACACTATGAAAGTCATAGCAAAACATAGTTTATTGTCAGATCTGTCAAATCAATTCAAATCAATTTCAACTTACAATTACTGATATTTTACAATAAATGCTTTTAAAATATTTAGGGCAAATAAAAAAAGGTTATATATCGTTGTAAGATTATTCATATACTTTACAACTTTTTTAAAATCCTAAATAAATTTTATTAAAGATAGTACTCACTTGACTCTAGCGTAGCGCATGAACGTCATTAAATAAAACTGAATTTAGTATTGTAAATGAATTTACATGGAATAAATTCTTCTATTATTCAAAACACAATTGCTTTTTATTGGTTTTCAATTAATTAATACTGATATGAAAAAGTATAATATTGTGGTATGCATCAAGTGTACTCAAATATTAATTTGTGGTTGTTAATTATATAAAATAATTTCAATTAATTAAAATAATTAAATTCTCATTATAAAAAAATCACCATTTAAAATTAAAATAAATTAAACGATTAAATTTCTCATAGAAAACGTCATTTAAAATTTTTATATGACGCAATAGTGTATCGGATAATGGAAGATTTTATCACATGTAAGTTCTTCCCAGTAGGTACTATCAGTTGATTTAACAAAAATTATTATTTACTTTTACTAAAACTAAACTATTACTAAAAAAAAAAACATGAAAAAATTAATTTTGTTAGTTACATGATATTAAAAATATAAATTTAAAAAAATGAATTAGTTTCTATAGATCTTATTAACTATCAATCCAGTAGCAATTAAATATGAGAGATCCAACTATATAGCAGCCGATTTTTTTTTTCAAAAATTATATCGAAAATATGTCTACAAAAAGAGTTAAATTTCGAAGTTTAAATAAAAAGTTTCTCGGGTTATTACAATGCAAAATATCGAATTGCAATGATGCACTTCTAAATGTTAATTAATATTACCTAAAAGTTCAAACTTTTCATCATTTTGCACGATATTTTCGATATTATTTTTGAAAACAAAAATAGACGATTTTTTTGAAGTGAAACTTTTTATGGCTGAAATTAAACTAAAACATCTGTTAAACTATTTGTCCTTTTTGTACTTATTGTATTTATCTCACTCTGTTACTTTATTATTTAGAAGAGACATAAGCCGTTAACTTTTGATTGACGCCTAGTTATTCTATAAAGTCTAATGTAGATAATATAATTCCAAATTTCGATATGTTTGTTTAATAAATACGTTTAAATACTGCTAATAATTCATCATCAAATATGAATTAAAAAATCCTAAATATTCTTCATGGAGACGAATATCGTATCATTATACTGAATTTAAAAATAAAAAGTCACCAAATTAGCAACGAGTGGCAGATCCTTCAGGATTTTATGATTTAACCTAGGATTAAAAGGAACAATATCTGTGGAACTTTCACGAACAATCAAATATTTCACGGATTCTTTGACAAAATGTCTCCTTTTGTTGAGCTAGTTTGGCAAAGATACTTAATAGAAATAAAAAACGACAAAGAAAATGAAGACGATACATGTATACAAGGAGCTTATAATATGATCCTTCTCAGAAATATTTCTTAAAAATCATAGCCCTTAAAGAATTATTATAGAATTAAATGAATGAATATTTTCTTCAAAGATATAAATTTATATAGAAAACTGAATATAATAATATTTTATATAACTAAAAACAGTTGAGATCGTAAATTTAAGTGAAAATACTTTTCCATATGCTCGGTTATCAAATAAATACCACCATAGATAGCATCTTTCGGTTAGAAAATTCAATATTTACGACATACATATACATTATAAAAGCTATCTACCTATCTACCTATACACTCATATTGCTTTTATCAACCTTCTTTTTTCATCTAACAAAATTACACAAATATTAAAACCACAAAATCAAACATCATAAAACAAATTTTTGATTTGAAAAGTAAACACATTTAAACAAATACTACTACTAGCTCCAATACTTGACATTTTTTATTCAATAAACTTTTTTTTACATCCATATACACAATTTACAAAGTATGCAACATGGATGTTTTATGTTCAATGTAATAGTCGGAATACCCTTCATTGGCTCAGAGCCTAGTTTAGGAATTCCAAGGACAGCATGTAAACAGGTGATCAACGAGTGGTCAAATGCTAAACACCGTGATCACTGGGAAAGAATACCGCGGCAGGAAGTCGGGAAAGTACTGCTGCAGAAGGTTCTCCTTAGAAAAAGCAGGAGTTTTTTTTAAGTGCAAAAAGAAAATAATCTAGTTCGATTTGTTTTTTTTCTTTAAACAAAGTTTTTTTTTAAAGTCGAAAATTGAAAAGAAAATAGTAACTGCTTTTGATTTAAAGTTGTTCTTTTTTTTTAAATCAAAAAAATTGAAAATAATTATCAGATATAATTTAAGAAATTGGATTCACATTTTTTTTAAAGCCAATAAAATCAGGTTTTTGTTTCGTAAAAATTTTGTTTAGTTTAATTTTTTTTTTCTTTAAAAAAACGTGCGTGGCGTTTCCAATTGGAAAATATTTAGTAAAACTTTTATAAAATATAACTAATATTTTTTTTTTTGACGAGGAATAAAGAGAGCCAAGATACTGCGACAATACCTATCACAAAATAATATGTCACAAGCAAGGAGGGTAAATTTTTTTTAAATCTATTTATTATTTAGGTATAAAAACACATTTAGCAAAATTTATTTGTTTTGATAACTCGCAATTCGGTAATGAACATACAATCACAACTATGTCGTATAGTTGGTTCAACAAAATCAGTTTCATTACTTCAATGTTCAGGCATTTGGCATAAGTAATATTGATTAGCCTGTAAGTAGTACCTGGCATAGTTGGGTTCACTATTTTATTTGTTACACTGTACTTACATACTACTAGTTGTAGGTATCTAGAGATAAGAATATTAAATTTATGAATTTTAATTCGCATGCATCATATTAAAATTAATTAGATTTTTTTTTATACTTCATTGTTTATGTTTCATAACATTTTTTAAATGTACAAATGTTTATTTATGATTTTATCAAATTCCTAAAGAATTATGAATTTGTGTTTTATATTGGGGATCATAACATAAAATTTTAAAAATTAATTTTCATTCTTAAATAATAATAAACATCAAAATAATATGGCAAATCATGTCTGTAACTCGGAATATAAATTATCAATTGTTGCCCATAATAATGAACTATAATGGATTTGTAATTTCACTATGATATTAGCATTTTTGACTATCGTAACATATCATAACCTTCCTCAATAAACGGGCTATCTAACGAAAAAAAAATTTCTCAAATCAAACTAGCATTTCCTCAGATTAGCACGTTCAACAAACTCTCCAGCTTAATAATATTAGTGCCCAGCGTAACATCAAAAGTTTTGTAGTTTATTGAATGATATGTAAAATGAAAATCAATTGTATGTTTAGACTAACCGCATTTAAGCCAAAAATATAAGGGTATATAAAAAAATATATTTCAAAACAAAATTATTTGTTTTTATAAGAACATTTTTTGTAATTAAAGAAAGACGTTCATTTATCATACAATGGCAAATGGAATGTTGAAATTATGAAATGTTGGAATGTTGTTCATGTATATCCGTCTGTGAACACGATAACTCAAAAATGAAAATAGATAGCGAGCTTAAATTTCGTAAGTCTATTCTTGTGGTAAAAAGTAAGAACATGTTCGAGAATGGGCAAAATCGGACCATATTTGGGAAAAATGGGTAGTTTATCTTTAAATCCGTCAGAGATAGAACAAAAACTTAAGGACAAAAATATTCCTTTTTTAAAAATAAACAACTTTTGCTTGAAGCTTTTTTTTCATAAATTCGGTATATACCGGGTATTTAAGCAATTAACTCAGTTAGTTGTTATTTTCGCTTGTTGTAAGTATAAATTTAATCAGTGTATTTATTTTCAATCAAGTAAAATTTTATTTTGTCATTTTAGACGCTTTTTTTTTGGTAAATAAAAGTCTTAAAAACATTTTCTTAATGCCTACCAATACATGGATGTCGACACTAGACATAAAAATTGTTTTTACCCTATTTGTGTAAAAAAAGTTTCTTTTTTTTTGTTTATATCCGAAGGAAATAAATTACTTTTGTAAAAGTAAACAATATGATTCTCAGTTACTCCATTCGTCTCCCCATATTATTAGTTTTTTCAATCTCACATATATATTTATAACTTGAAATTCAAACAAATAAAAAAAGTTTTGTAACACATGGGTTTTCCATCATCAAAATATACAGAGACGAAAAAATACTTTTAAAGAAATACACTGCTCAGCAAAAATGTGGTGCGCTTTGAAAAATGCATTTAAATTATTTCACATTAACAAACCATATTATTAGAAATGTTTTGAAATTTTTATAAATGTTTTGATTCCAAAAAAAAAAACCTGAAACTTTTTTAACAAGGAAAAAAATTTTTCCTAAATTTCCAATTCGTAAAAAGTATTTTATTTCAAGATTTTTAAAAGGAACTAAACTTTTAAGGTCGGGGATAGTACCTCCTCTTATTCTAATAACTGTCTCAAGCGTTCTAGACATACGTTTAATCTACGTTCTATCTCATTCTTGGACTAATCCTATTCTGGGCTACTGTCAGTCATCAGGAGGGTTAATTCATCTTCTTATTCGTCCTGACAAGTTTATCCCAGAAATGTGCTATTGGATTTCACTCTGGGTTGAGTGCTGGTCATTTCAAAATCTGAATTAAGATTTGGTAGCCCCTTCTAAGGGTACCAAACGGCTCCGTATATATCGTGGTGTTCTAATAATTGTTAGAAGAAAACTTGCTGGAACAAATTTACAATACAGAAAGCCAGCCGTAGTACCTACTAACGCTCACTGTAAATCATCAAAGTATCCACCTATAGCACATCTGGTGGGTGTAATATTACTGGCAGAGTACAATTCAAAGGTGGTTCAGAGATGGAGGTGACTCTTCGATAATTTACACTAACTATATTGGTAGGAGTGGCCTTCTAGACCATCAGATCATTTCATCAAGCCTTCTTCTAACAATTTCTGCACTAATTGCAACGTTAAGATTAATATAGAGCCTTCCGACAGTCTCAGAAGCAGTAGAAACACGATTCCAAAGGGTGTGCATTAAAATAATACGATCGAAATTCAGATTTTGAGAAGGCCAGCACGGAGCCTAGAGTAAAATCCAAAATCCTATGGAATATCTCTGGAAGGAACTTGTTAGACGAATATTAGAAGATAAATTAACCTTTCTGAGCTCACAGGAAAATTCATAGTGAAATTTCATAGTGAACTATGAAATTAAAAAATTAAAAAAAAGGTAATAAAATATCTTTTTTTAATTGAAAATTTATGCAAATTTCTCTATTTGTCTAAATAATTTCTTTTCCGAAAAATTTAAGTTTACTTTTTTTGTCAATTTCACCCCAATATATCAACAAAAATAAATTTATAAAAATATAGTAGAAATGTAAAATTTCACAGGAAATAATTTAAATTTTTCAAAGTGCGCCACTTTTTTTGTTGATCAGTGTACCTAGATATATGTTTTATGTATATTTAATTTCTTTTTATCTACCTCTAATCGTTTAACATAATACTTTTTTTATATGTTCTACAACTTATACAATCTGTATGGTAATTAAATTCAACAATAGAATATTCTCCATAAAATTCTCTTTTTATTATTTATTTATTTTACTTTTCAGTTAAATACCAAAAATAATAACCTTGTTAATTCGGCTCGCACTCACTAAAGGAATACGGGTGGTGTAAACATTTTTGTTTGGATCCTTCATGGTTCTAAGCACTTCAAAAGCACACAAAAATTGGAGAACTTCAATAACATTTTTTATATTTTAGATTTAAGACCGTGCTAGATTATAGTACATTCACAAAAGTCTACTAAATTGAACATTCATATAGAACATTCATAAAATTCTACAAATTCACAATAAAGTTAATCCTTTTTTGTTGTAAATAAAAATAAAAATTAATAAACACGCTAGTTTCAGTATATTATTTGCATGAAAAAAATAGTTAATTAATTATGCTGAATAAAATAATTAATAATTAATTATAACGATGGTTAATACTATAATTGTTAATTCATTTGAATAAACTATAATCAATTGAAAATATTTATTTCAGTCTCTAATGCATTAACATAATTGTTACAACTTTAAATTCAAAAATTCTATATTCCGATATGAATATTTTCATTTTTGTGGAAGCATAATCGAGTGAAGGAACTTTCCAAACATCAAAGATTTGAAATTTTTTATAACATCAAGTCAAACGCATCAACTTAAATATTAAACTGTCCAAATCTATATTAGTTTTAAATAACAACAAATTAAATTTTAAAGTTGACCTTTAAAGATGACCTTGAGAATGACATAACAACAACCGTCCAACAACGCTTTCTGCCTAAAGTATATTATTTAGTTCCAAGTCCATTATTTATGGATGGAATAAAAAAAAAAATCAAAATTACGATCAATTTTAATTAAAATCAAATATAATTACGATGTTGTGACGTCACAAATTAAAAATTTAAATATTTAAAAAAAATTTTGATTCTTGTTTTAGTATAGAATTTCGGAAAAAATGTCTTAAAATCGGGCATACCGAGTCGATCCCTTTAGGAAATATGCGGGCAGCTTGTGAATGAGATTGGTAACGGATAAAAAAGCTTGGAAGCATGTCCTTACCTTGTTGCCTGTACTACCAGAATAATTTCGGGGGAGGCCGTATACCCAGAAATGGGTGCAGGCTATCGGCATACAAAAAGATTAGACTACGATTTGGTTTTTTAAGTAGTTTTAACAATTTAAATCAAGAACAAATTGCAGAAAACGCGAAAAGGTTAGGAAGTATTTATAAAGATGATTTACATGATAATCTTGCAATGGAAATGTTACAGTTCCAAAAATTTTGTTGCGATTCATCACAATATGACCCTAAGAAAAAGATTACTAAAGAACAAGAAATGTATTCTTCGATTATTGAAAAAGGCGTTCGAGAATCTTTTCCTAATGTTGAAATGGTGTTAATAATATACTTAACTCTAATGATAAGCAACGTAAAATATGAAAAATCATTTTCGAAATTAAAAATAATAAAAAACGATTCATGAACTTCGATGAAACAAGAACATTTAAATATTTTAACAATAATGAGTACAGAACGTAATATATTACGTGATACAAACATCGGCAATGTCTTAATCTCTAATCATTAATCTCTTTGTTGTTAAAAAGTCAGAAAACTCTTTATTTAATTTAAATATATTGCCAGAAATCTGTTTACCACAATTCGAAATATCAAAAAAGTATGATTTTCTGAAACTATGTGAAAATTCTCGGACGTTTACAAAGCGAAAATTTTAACGAGGGCACACATTAAAACTCATTTTCAATTATATCGTAACACTACTGTCTGAATACAAATACGAATTGGCATTACAAATACGAATAAGGAAAAGTTTAAAAATAAATTTACATATAACACCCATCTTAACCGACCTACAGTAGTAAAGGTAAAATAAAATTAAAAAATTACGAATAAAAACAAAATTCCCACTCTTCGGTTTTTTTGGTCCATTTTAACATACAAGTAATAGTAAGATAAAAAAAATTAAGAAAACCCGACTGCTTCAAAAATAATTATCTAAAACGAGAGAAAGCTTTTATTTGATATTCTACCCATATTGTTATAATAACAAAAATTTTTATTTACATTCCCCCTCTCTTTTTTTACTTGCTGACGCCCTACTTAAAGTTTATACCTACGTCACAATTCCCACACATATAAAATAAGGTAAAAAAATTACACATAAAAACAAAATTCCCGCACTTAAAAAAATTCAGATTTTTTGGTCAATTTTAGCATACAAGTGAAAGTAATATAAAAAAATTAAAAAAAACCCGACTGCGTAAGAAAAATTAACTGAAAAGAGAAAATGCTGTTATTTGATATTTTGTTATAATTGCAAAATATTATTTTTTAATTTCCTCTCTTTTTTGTATGCAGATGCCATATTTTAATATTATACCTTCGTCGCTTCCACAATTAAGACGAATCTGGCGACACCTGATATGTTAAAATCTATCAAGCCGTTTAGGATACACAGCGTGCCTAAGAACACCCTTCTTTCCCGTCTGATAATAAATGGAAATCTGAAGAGTTCATATTAATACAAATTTAAATAAGGCACTTTCTATCAGGGATAGAGGAGGGTATCTTCGCAGTTTTAAATGGGAAATATGTTTCGGCCAATTATTAGCAAATTATGGGAAAATGTTCTTTGAACCCTTCAGGCTCATTACGGATTTATGAGGGTTTATTAAAGATATCGTGTATAATATAATACATTTTTGTTACAAAACTATAAAGGTTCAATTTGGCGTACGAAATTATTTTTTAAACAACACTAAATTTTATTTCGAAAACGATAACATTTTTGCGAAAACCAAACGGATTTGACAATAGTTTCCTACAATAATTATTTCTACATTCCGATGCCAAAAAATGAACCCTCCTTAACTTTTTGCTCGCCCGAGCAATACTAGATTACGTTTCTATATAATGTAATTTTTTTCGTTTGACAGAAAGTCTGTAACAATAATATTCTTGCATATTCTTAATTGTTCTCCATCATTTAAACATTTCATAGGATGTCATTGATAATGAGAATTCTCGTGGAAATATAGGTGTCATATCACATTGGGCCTATGGCATTTGTACTCCGTAGGCACTGCGAGAGCTTTTTATCGTCAATCGAAAACGAAAAGCGCGATCAGTCTGTATTTGTAAACAAATAAATTGGTATGCCCAAAATGGTCGTGGTACGTACGACGATAATGGAAAGAATAGTATAAATATGGTGGATATTTCTCCTACGGATCCTTATAAAAGTGATTGCCGTGGTAATACTTCACTCATTGTGATTGCAAGGTGATCATTTTTTAATTTATATTATTTATTATTTTGATTATAATATTAATCTGTACAAAATCTATAATGACATGCTTGGTTGTATGTTGTACCCTTCTACTGGAAACTTTTGTATAGGCCAGCTAATTTAATATGATATTAAATCTTAAACTTTGCCCTAATTCCTAGAACAATTATTTGTATTATATAAATACGTATTTCGACTACAAAGTAATCATCATCAATAATAATTAGTTAATCGTATCTATCTCCGGGATTTGGAGTCAAAGGCATGTATTTGTTAGTCGTTGCTAATTATTTACTCCATATTTAATCAAAATTTACAAATTATATAGCTGTTTAGACATTTTTCTGGATGTCTGGATGTCTTGAGGTCTGGTTTCTGCGTACCAAAAATGTACAACATGTTATTATTTACGTTTTCGTGAACGTTAAACATGAATCTGAATAATGATAATGTTGATAAGTTTAGAGAAATTTTTCCTGTGAAAATGATGGTTTTCCCATTTACTTCAGATTCATGTTCAACAACCACGATAACGTAAATAGTAATATGTTGTACATTTTTGGTGATTGGTACGCAGAAACCAGCATTCAGAAAAATGTATAAAAGCAATATAATTTGTTAATTTTGATTAAATATCAAAGAGTCAAAGATATGTTGCTCGTTTCTAATTTAGTGCGTGTCTCACAACACCAAATCAGACACCATTTGGTGAGACACGCACCAAATTGGTAACGATTAACATAGCGTAGTCGAAATAAGAATTGGGGCAAAATTTGAAATTTAATTTCAAAAAACCTAGAGTTCTTTTTGATTATTTTAAAAATCTTTATAACAATTTAATATGGTTTTTATCATATAACAAACTAGCATTACCCGTCGCGGCTTTGCCCGCAAAAATTTTGTAACGCCTTTATAACCAAGTAACATAATATTTTCTCCCGTCAAGTTGCGTTTAATTTTTGAAATACATTTGTTGTATGCACTACCACCTATTTACAAAATTTTTTAAGTACTCATGTTGTGTATAACTTATTTGTTGTATGCATCGCTATCTATGAATAGCATATTGAACACATTGGTTGCTTACTGCCATCTATCGAAAGGCGGAGGACTTTGTTTAACAATATGACACCTCCAACAAATATCATTATATTTTAGCCAATGTGTACAAAAACGAATATTTCTATAAATATTTTCAATTTAACATTAAGACCTAAAATATTGAATTTCTTTCTTAATATTGGTAAAATTTATAATAAGTTGCGGTAAATAAATTTCTAAAAATTCATTACCTAATCATGTTTGTTGTAACTGTAATATTTACAGAAATATTTGCAATTCAAATAATACCCATAATAATGAATAATACAAATGAATCACCATGGTTACTTGAGTTTTTTTTTAATGTATTTAAATGTGTTTTCTGAAAAGAATGTAAATCAGTTTAGGATTTAAAAATACTGTATCAAACTTGCATAGATATAAATATTATTAAGAAATAAAATAATTCAATATTTTCCATAAATAGGAATTTTTCTATTGGGAGAATACAATTAAATAATATTAACGATAATATTTATTAAGTGAAATTTTTTTACTTCCAATTTCTGAGAATAAGCGTTTACGTAAATCCTGCGTGACGCATTTTATTTTTTGATCATGAGTAGTAACCTTTTGCAATAATATAACAAAAATTTAATTTTCGAATAAAATTGACACCTACTGAATAAAGAAGTGAAAATAACAACTAATTGAGTTAATTGCTTAAATACCGGGTATATACAAAATTTATGAAAAAAATTTAAAGAAAAGTAGCTTAGTTCTGAAAAAGGGGCAGTTTGTGTTTTTAAATCTTTGTTCTATCTCTTACAGTTTAAGATTTGACTATTTTGCCCAAACATGGTCCGATTTTGCCCATTCACGATCTTGACTTTACTTTCTAGCTCAAGACCACACATACAAAACTTCAGCTCGCTATCTCCTTTCATTTTTTGGTTATTGTGTTTATAGGCGGGCAGACGGACAGACAACTTTGCGGAAATGGACTAATTAGGTCATTTTATGAATACCTATACCAAAATTTTATTTCTGCAATCAATATTTTAAACCGTTTAAACAAAGTCGGAACTAAACTTAATATACCCTAGATAGATAGATAAATATATCTTGGGGTCTAAAAATATAGCACTTCGATCGTTTTTTTTAATCAAAACTCTACACGTTGTACCCCCCACCCACACTCTCCGCCTCACCTGAGAAAATGCGGCTCTTGCTTTCACGATATCATGGGAAACTTATGAGAAAATATCACGACTATGTTTTATCAGTTCACTTTTATGTAGGCAGATCTTAGTCTATAACTTTATCCTCAGTAAAAACATACCCAAGAAAATCTTTAATATACCCTGGTATACAGACTGTGTTGGAATGCTTTTCCAATAGAGAATCAATATTAAATATTATTTATTACTGACAGGCCGTGTGGTTACTATGCGGAATCAGTTAGTACACATGTAATGAGTACACACTCTTGAAAGAGTCAGTACACACAGTACACACAGTCAATAAGTCAGTACACACTCTTAAATGACAAACAAACTACCATACGCATATGAGATGACTCTCATTACATGTGCACTGACTGACTCCGCACAGTAACCATACGGCCTGCCAGTAATAAATAATATTTAACATTGATTCTCTATTGGAAAGGCATTCCAACACAGTCTGTATATTATATATACCGCGGGGTATAAAAATGATACTAATTTGTATTGTATGCGCGATATATATGATAATAATAAAGTATAGTACATGTTTAGAAAACTAATTATCTTATTTTCATTAGCACCTCGTCATGGTTATTTTAAAAGTTTTATATTCAAACTTTTCGAACTTAATTTATTAAATTTATATTTATAAAGAAAAACGAAAATAACTTGTTTTGCAACTTATTTTTAACTTGTTACATTTAGAAGAGCAAAACGGAGAAGTTTATTATAAGATCGATCCTTTGTAATTCTTTGATTTAAATTTATAAGAATACATGAGTGAAAACTTTATTCTTTTCATACAGGGTGTACCACGAATGAGATACCTACAAAGCTTTCAAAAATCTTCTTTGGTGCTATTATCAAAATTGTTTTTAGTGTACTTTCGTACTTCGAAATTTGGAACACTTACGGAATCACCTCTGTATCTGTCTGCCTTTCATGTAAACCGAATACGTTTTTCTCAGAGCTAACGATTAAACTTTGGCATAGTTAAAGCAATGGCACGTCAAAGTTGGACGGAGAGGCAACCGGATGGCGAGTGGTAATCTGGGTCTCTGGAAGTGATACTGAACCTCCCCGTGCCGTCTGAATGGACCTCAAATGGAAGGGGTTGGAGATACGGAAGGGGGGCAAAACGTAAAATATTTTGACCAGGCAACCGAATGAAAATGCGGTTGCTTTTTGATTTGCGGTTGAAAATGAGGGTGAATTTTTTCCAAACCGAATGGCATTGATAACATCATTCCTTGCACTAGAGGTAGATTGTAAAGGCTGCCCTGGACGGGCTACACTTCGACCATAAAGTCCATTGTGATGCCTAAGGATGTGAGGATGTGAGTGGAGTGGAAGGAATTTGTGAATAGACTAGGAATTGGTAGGATATGCGGCTGCAGCCTACTATGATAGTAACTATGCCGATATTCATCTGGAGTTCGTGAAGGAAACTGCAGAAAACCTTCTCAAGCATAGCCGGTTACTTCGTTCTTGTCCATACACCGACAGTTTAGTCAATTAACCACCCCTTTTTTTATTTTTATAATTGACAAACTGCCGATGTCGGGATTCGAACCCATAACCTCCCAGTTTTCAAGTACTGCATACTGCAGAGACATAACGCCTTAGACCGCTCAGCTACTTGGACTGGTGCACTTTTTAGAGCTTATTAGAACGCTAAGCTCTAGAGCTTCCTTGCACTTATTAGAGCTTAAATTTCGAATGCTATCCGATTTAAACAATTTTAACTATTTTTTTCGATTTTTGTTTAAGAAATTCGAAAAAAAGGTTTTTTTTTTGCGACTTTGAAGCGTTGTTTCTCAGAGATTGCCCATCAGGATCGGATGGCATTTTTTTTACAACCTATAGTGGTACCAATAAATTAGCACACCATTTTTGGAGCGGTTGCCTCATAACTTTTTTTTTTGTAAATTCGCGAGTGCGAAAATGACCCACGTGTTTCGGATGGCAAAAAAATGTTAAAATATAAATATGGTATAAACTTCAAAACAAACCGCATTTTCATGTATTTCTCAACATTCCTCATATCGAAAATAATACAACCAATGAGAATCTCATGTTCGTATCATTTCAATTTTTTTATTTTAATGAATATTATCACCGTGTACCTTCATAGTTCATTTTCTGGATCATTCTGTACATATATTAAACTTAAATCAAATGCAGAAATATTGATACATTGATGGATTCCATTAGTAAATGATGGATCTTTTTTCAAAATTTTACACTTATTTTTTTCCGAATCGATTTGGTTTTCGAAAAAATGTTTAGAATAGTTAGATAGTAATTTGTATAACGAACAACATTTATTCTAAACATTTTCTCGAGACTCAAATGAATTCAGCACAGACCATCTTTAAAATTTAGAAAAAGAACAACCTATTTTGTCTATTGATAGTATAATAATGTAGTACCTATGTCATTGTTAATATTATAGTAAAAATCCGAGATTTGTTAAATGGTGTAAAATCGTTGGTAAGACTAAAAATGTATTTCCCCTCGTTTTTTTCCCTTTATTAATATTATTTAAACATTAAACATTAAACAATGATTTTCCCTTCAGTTTACTGTAAACAATTGCAAATTATTTTATGAAAATGTCAAATTTTTTCAATATTTTTTATAGATAAATCATAGACACTTATTTGTAGCGTATTTCACATATACACTCCCGTTCAATAAAATTGAACAGACCTGAAATGTTAATTTTCTTACATTTCATAAAACTCCTCACTTTTGTAACTCTCTGGATAATGATTCATTTACAAACAAAGATAAGAAGTAATCAAAATTGTGAGAGACTGATTTGGTTCAGATCTGTTCAATTTTATTGAACGGGAGTGTACATAGGAAAACATTTGTTGGAAAAAAACTTGAAAATTTCATTAAGCAATGGAAGATTGTTTATACAAATTAATCTATTCGGCGAATAGTTATGAAAATTAACAGGGTTCTATTCAGACAAATACGAACTGATTAAAAAAGAACAACAAAATCGATCTAGAATTGCGACTTGTTGCATATACTGGTTCTTACATTCAGACGCTATATTTAAAATCAGTGAAAATAACAACTGACATAGTTGTTTCGAAACTCTGTATAAACTGAGTTCATTATCAATGCGTAAACTGCTGAATTTACTTTTTACACACGCTCAGATTGATAAAAAACCATAATGAGTTCGCCTAGATGGTATCATATTAATTGAACCGATTGCCATCAATATTACAAACATTTTCAAATCAATACGACAATTAGAAGGGAGTTAATTTCAACTCACCAGATTTGTCTACAAACTTTGTTACTATACGCAAAAGTTAGGAATTAAATAACAATTACTATCAACTATCAAACGTTAAGAGTTTGTTATCAAACATTTTGCATCGATTTCTACACAGCCTAAAATTTAATTATAAAGAAAATGAAAATTAAATAAAAATGAAATTATCTCACTTTGGGCCTATCTCTTTTGGAGATAGGCCCAAACGATGCTCATACGAATATTCTTTGATTGTACAAGTAACATGGACTATTGTTTCAATAAATTAGTTGCGTTAGGGCTATTTTACACAATCATATAACTTTTGAAGTAACTATCCAATCGCAATAAAAATATTTTATATAACTAAAATTACAACAGTGTCCACACGACGATATTATCTTGAAATATATCAATCGCATGTTTCTGAACAGCTATAATTATCGTCTTGCTTACTATTTCTTTCGTTGTTAACCACTTCAGTCACATGATCAGGGTATACCAATCACAAGGAAGTAGCATATAAACATATCGTACACACTATTCTTAATATTACGTTACATATAAGATTACATAAAATAAATCGTCAAAATAGAAGTCTTCTCTATTTCATCAAACTAAAAACATGTATCAAAAAATACTACTGCGCATGCTCACCAAATCAATCGCATGAATAATTTCATCAGACGTTACATGGAAAAAAACGGCCTTAGAATAAATTAGATGGTATGAATTTATAATGCCATCAATTTATATTCATGAATATATAGATAGATTGTAGAGGCTGCCCAGGACGGGCTACACTTCGACCATAAGGTCCATTGTGATGCCTAAGGATGTGAGGATGTGAGTGGATTGAAAGGAATTTTTGTGTGTAGACTAGAAATTTGTAGGATGTGCGGTTGCAGCCGACTCTGATAGGAACTATGCCGATATTCATCTGGAGTTCGTGAAGGAAACTGCAGAAAACCTTCTCAAGCATAGTCGGTTACTTCGTGCTTGTCCATACGCCGACAGTTTAGTCAATTAACCGCCCCTTTTTTTTCTTAATAATTGACAAACTGCCGATGTCGGGATTCGAACTCATAACCTCCCAGTTCCAAGTAGGCATACTGCGCAGACATAACGCCTTAGACTGCTCGACCACTTCGACTGGTCAAAATAGAAGTCTTCTCTATTTCATCAAACTGAAACCATGCATAAAAAAAAAACCATGCGCTTGCTCATCAAATCAACCGCATAAATAATTACAATGTAAATATTACATGTGTAAATTGGATGTTATGAATTTATAATGTCATTAATTTATCTTCATGGAAAATCAATGAATAAAAAAAAAGTAATATTTTGTTTTTCCTTTTGGCTATTCTAATAATTTGGGTTTTTTCTTAGTATAGATTCGATTTATTAAGAAAGTAATTGTACCATCGACTTGATAAGTGATGTTTCTTTTTTTAAATTTTTACAGTCGATTTGTGTACAACTTTGTTTTTTTCGAAACAAACATTTTGAATAAAATTTATGCGTTGTAAAAATAGTAATCACATTAAAGTTCTGGAATTTATTTAACAACAGTATGAATTCGATACAAATCAAGTGATTTAAAAAAATATCAGTAGGTACTTATGAAATGCCGATAGTACTTTTCGACTTCAAGTCAATTCTAGTTTTACCATAAATTCAAATATTATCAATTTCCGATTACAACAGTAACATTACGATGATAAAGGCATCGTGAATTATAATTTACATTCTTTGAACACATTATTTCGATATTGTAGATAATTTATCTTTCTTTTTGTATTTCATTCTTTCAATGTTAAAGCTCTTATTCGTATTGTGTAATAACAAAGCCAATTATTCTTCAGTGGAGTAATCTTTCATTATTTATTGTAAATTCTCTAATTTTTATCAATTTCAAATAGAAAATAAGCGAAAGATTGGATAATATGAAATAAATTTAGTTAATTAATAACTTTTGACTTTTTTTAATAGGCAAAGTAATAATGACTTATGACTTATTACTATTTATTATTGCTATTTTTATTCTTAAAATCACAAACGAGTATACCACGTATAGTTCCGCAGAGGCGGATTAAGACAATTATGAATGGGCCATGATCGGAAACGTGACGACTTTTCACACCATCATCAAAAACATTTGAAATGGGAATAATATCAACTTCTTCGCTTAACGCCAATCGCTATTAAATAGAACTGATTTATTGTAAATTCGCTATTTTCGTCCTATTTTGTCATCGACGTAGAAGCCGCAACTCGAGAAAATGCAATTAATTTTAAAAAATTATATAATTTTACTGTCAAATTAGTTCAACGTTCGAGCGTTGACAATCGACACTCGACACTAGCGTTGATAACGCTCCCATGAAATTACGTTACCCATCTAGTGTTTGGAACGTATATGCAATGAGTATATTAGGAACTAGATATTCGTTTTATCTAGTTTAAACGATCAAAATTTACCGCCCCCGAACATTTGTCGTCCTAAGCAGCTGTCTAACTTACCTACCCGGTAAATCCGCCACTGTTAAACCCTTGGTTGTTATTGAATCAGATATTTATCGAAGAAGAAAGTTGTTGTTGCAGACAACATAGAAAATTCTATTTAATTGATTATCGATTACTGTATGTCAATTCAATAACCCTACAACTCAAAACCAAAATCCTCATAAATCTTTCGTCAAATTCTTTTAAAGGTGAAAAAGATCTTTACCCAGCTTTGGATAATAATGAAACTAAATTTCTAAACTACGATCGAGACCATTATTAAATTATAAAATTTGGTAAAAAAAAAAACGTTTACAAAATTAAATTTACATACATGTGACATACCAAGTAAATTATTAAAAAATATTTTTGTTTTTTTTATTAGTTACAGCAATAACCACCAGAGGCGTAACGCTAGCAGGATTTGTGGATAATCAAAGAATGGTTTCCCCAAAAAAATAATTTTTTTCCTTGTCGCTTTAATCATTTTAATTTAACAGTACTATATGTATAAAAATTACCTTTATTAAAACTTTTTTTTTTGCAATATGAATTAAGTATTATTAGCTACATATACATATATATATATATATATATATATATATATATATATATATATATATATATATATATATATATATATATTGTATATAATAAAACACTATACTTAACTCCTATTACTTACAATAAATAAAAACCCCTGAGAATAAATTTTTTTAAATGATAATTGCCAGTTACGAATTTAATTAGGTACCAAACAATATAAGAACTAAATATTATTTATTAGTATTGTTGTAGGTTTGTTTTCATAAACACAACCGTTTTTTTTTCCATCGATATAATAATATTTCAATCATTCATGGATGTATTTTAATTGTTAATTTGTCTTTACTATTTACACATACAACAATCCAAGTTTTTTGTGTTTAGAGTTATTAGTGTTGCTGCAATCGTGTGATTGTATTTATTAATTCATTAAATTTATTTTGATTTTTTAAACTCATAGTTTTGTATTTGTGCATGTTTTGTGTTTGTTTTTCGGTGTATGAGTGTTGTTCGGTATTATTTATTTAAATCATGGTGAGAATTTAATTTCAATATTATTTATATAATTTATGCTCTATTTATTACAAAATTTGTGCAATGTTTATGAATATTATGTAATTATTTATTAAGAATCGATTTTGATTTAGGATTAAAAACAAATATAATAGTTTTTTATTTTTGACATTATTTAACATTATTCTGATCTTGAACAACAATATTATTTTTCAAAAAATAGTCGATATTTTTTTAAATTTTTATTTTATAAAACATTTTATTCATGGGCTATGATTTTAATGAGAATATAAATCACAAATGCAATACGGACAGGAATGTTTTTCTATACCTCTGACGGTTTTCGAAATAAGATTTATATAGATACAGGTTAAAGAGTGATGGATATCGGTCCATTAACCAATTTGTATGTGCAATATATCTGAAAATTTTGTATCTGTTATCTTGAAATATCAGAAAAAATACATGTGAAATATAAAAAAGACAAATAAACATTGAACTTAGCAACTCAGAGAAAAACTGCGCAACTTGACAGCGTTTGCACAATACAGGTCAGTAACTTTATTGACAGTTAAATTGGATAATAACCTAGCCAGTAAAAACTCCCAATTTTCATTCTTAAGGTATCTCTGGAGGAGAGCGTTTCTAACCGGAAGAAGAATTAGGCACTTTAGTAGAAAATGTCCTATAATTACACTTGTCAACTAAACTCTTACAGTTTCCAATATAGAGATTCTCTACCCTCGCCCCCCCCACGTATATTCTGCCTATTCACGAGCTTGAAGTTTTGTTTTGAGCACACACAAATAACAGCTCGTTATCCGTCTTCGTTTTTGAGCTACAGACGGGCGGATATGCGGAAATGAACTTAGGTCATTTTACGTCTATATCAATAATTTCTACCCTCTTTTGGTGAAACAAGTACAATTTGATATTTTCTCGTTTAAAGTTTTAGTAAATACTATGCATTATGTTTATGTTACTATGAGGATTACTGTATAGCATGTATTAACATATATCATTAAAAGTGTTCTGACCGAGTTGTCCGTTTTGTTGTTTACATGCTGTTAAAGTAATATTTAACACTATTTATCATAGTGTTAGACAGATAAATAGTGAAAAAACATTAGTCTGGCAGAATCTTAACGCTAAAACGGACAAGTCAGTTAGTCCGGTAACAGTCTTAATCTATTGTAGATTTGCAAAGTTTTAAAATATTGTGTTAACAAATATTTATTAAATCAATATACAAAACACTTTAGGTACTTATCTAAATATATACTGTAAAAACTGTAAATCATTGCTACAACTGAAAATTAGATGTACAAACTGAATTGAAATCATTTATTAACGTCACCTTGTTTAAAACTATTTCCAAAAAAATGACCTTTATTTTATCATGTTAATTATTTCCAGCGGAATATCAAAAAAACATACATTTTTTATTAATAGTTTTTTTTAATTTTTAATTATAATATTTAATTAATAGTTTATACAAAAAGTTAATTGCACAAATACCCGGTATATAAGAGTTTATTATCAATGAGTGAACTGTTCATTTCCCTTTTGACACATGCCCGGCTAAATAAAATCCAAAGTAGTGTATAAAGGTGTAATACTGTAATATATGTAGGTTATATATTCATAGGCATGCTATTGTAATTAATGGTACACATGTTTTAGCTAAAGTTGCGGCAAAACTATTCGGGTTTTGAATAAAAATTGTTTAATTAACAATACATTTTTATACCTGGTAATGATAACATATTATCCTCCTATATCTATATATATATATATATATATATATATATATATATATATATATATATATATATATATATATATATATATATATATATATAAATATATATATAAATATATATATAATATATTATATATATATATATATATATATATAATATAGATATTTAAATCCAGTAATTATGTTTTTCCTAAAGCATTTTAACCCAAAGAAAGTCAAAATTATGTCTGATTAAATGCTAAATTTGTTGTTTTTACCATATTGCTTGTATAAGTCCTACTAGATTCTAAAACATGTAGCCATATTTCGAAAATCATAACTTGAAACTAATTTTCGTTATTTATTGGTCGGTCTTAAAACATGATTTCTTTTAAAATAAGAGACAAAAAATATTTTTCGATTTTTAAGGTGTAGGTACTCCTTTGAAATATTTCAAAAATTGAGAAAAATTTTTCATTTCCGATTTTATTAAAAATTATGTTTCTTAACCATATTCATCGAAAAAAAACGAAATTTCAGTCTACTTGATTTTCAGATTTGTAGTTTGTATGATCTTGCATATATAAGCCCTTCTGGAATCGAAACTTTTGATTCCAAGACACATACAGATAGTTACTTCCAAAATCATAACTCGAATCATATTTTTTAATAAATTTTCGTTATTTATAGGTCAAATTGGTCTAAAAACATGACTTATTTTAAATCGGAGACAAATATTATTTGTTATGGGGTTAGTGTACAACCGAGACTAATGTTATAATTCAATTTTTACCTCAAATGTAAATATGAATAAAAAACTTAATAGCAGAATAATGGTATTCCTAAGTGAACTATAAATCAACACATCTAGACAATTCAGTTCAAGTGCTCACTTAGTCCGGATACTGAATAGCATAGATTATTCTTAAGAATAATTGAACAGTCCCAATGTTCTGTTATTCCGGACAGTGTATAGCATGAGGGGCAATGTTTGACTGCACTCAGCTCTGAGTGAGAGGTAGGAAGAGAGATAGAGTAAATACAGGGTATCCTACCTACCAATAATAATAATAATTTTTTTTTTTTAAATTAAAACATTTTCTGAAAAAAATATAATAATACCATCTCCTTTTTATGGTCAGTATTATACAAAGTATACAATACATACAATACGTTGAATACATACTCTGGAATTTTGGGCTGGTAATTTGGGGCATCAAATATACATCTCTTGATCTTTTACATTTACCGCTTGACCGTTAAAATAAAAGAGGGAAATTTTTGCTAAGAAAATTGAATATAATTGAAAACTAGTTTAGACTTTTAGACGAGATAGCTGTAAATTTTTTTGATGGTTGAGAATTAGATTTTTGGAAATTCCGAATAATTTGCCTAAACTATTCATATCGGAGAACTAATAAACAATTATTTACCTGATTTAATTATTTTTTCACCGTATACCCCCTACGAAGTGTCATGGCACTGGATGCAATAAACATGTCAGTGATAAAGCTGGGGGGGGGGGGGGGGTTAATTTGTTACTGCTTTCTCAATGGTTAAATTTTACATAAAGTGGGAATTTTATGTTAGCTTACTCAACCTGACTGAGTTTTTTGAGTTAGTCTACTTTAAATAAAAAACTGAAAAGTACTATTCGTGCTAGTGAAAATTATTTTTCGCATAATTTCTTTTTTCAATAAAAATAAAACCAGTGATTTTAATAATGGTGAATACCTAAAACTATTCCTAAATTGATTGAATGAATTATTGGGCAATAATTGGTAGGCAACCTGTATTAAAACATCGTTCTGTCTTACTTCAAAACATACCTTTGTTAATTACTCTCACACAGTTCGGCTCCGGAGAGCCGTCTATGCCTACCTCTGGTGTATAGCGAAGATTTCCTTAAGTAATAACTGAACAACCAATCCGATTGTTCAGTACTTCCGGATTGTTTATGGCGACCTTTTATACATCATAAATTTCCTATTAAGTTAAGTTTCCAACCTATGTATGTAATATTACATGCATGTTCAGGGCCGGAATTACCACTATAGGCTAAGTAAGGTGTACACTAGGCCCTAGGGTATTGTTCACTCACACTAGTTTGATTCTATTGTTACATTTCGTATACCGTACGTATTGGAAAGAATTGTTAATAGAGAATCAATGTTAAGATTGTTGTGAAGAAAATTCAATTTAATGGCAGGTTCTTCAAAATTTTATAGCTTATTATTTTAATAATAACGAATATCCTGTCAAAATATGTAGTTGATCCTGTTTTTAGTTTTTGAGTAAAAAAAAGTTAAAGTTACGATTTTTAAGAGATTTTTACGTAGGTTAAATGCACTCGTGGGTATAAAATTTCTTTTTCCTTTAAAATGCATCTAATCTATCTATTGCTTTATGTTTTTTGTAAAAATGCGTGTTACTATATTTATTTTTTTTTTAATTTACTTTTTATAAATTTGCCTCGGCCGAGGCGAGGTTTTTGGGACAATAAACCTCGCGCCTCGCGCCTCGTAACCGAAAACCGACGTTACCTCGTAGCCTCGGTGCAACACTAGCTAGAAATAAAGTTCGGCGTAAATAAATTGGTGCATTTTACATAAATTAGTGCTTGTAAATTAGTGCATTTTGTATTTACGGTCATAAATGTTCAAGCCATGACCATGAATACAAAATGAATTAATTTTTAGTAACTTGCTGGATTATTGCCGGTATAGTTTACTTGGTTAAGTTAAGCAAATACATTCAAATTATGGGAGGGAGGTGTGCAAACAATTTAACAGTCTTGGGCGGCCAATACCCTAAGTCCGGCCCTGTTTTGTAACAAACTTTACACATATTGTATAATAAACAGAAGAACTTTTAACTGTAAGCGCTGTAATATTAAATTTTATACATAATATATTTTAGTCCATTGTCTAATTGAAATAATGTTTATATACCTTCTCTCAAATAACTTTTGTAAAGAGCTTTTAATTTTAAAAATAAAAATAATGAAATTTAACCTAATGCTTTCATTTCTATGCATGAAATTTGTATTATTTGTTGGTTTATGCATCCAGTCCAAGGGGCAGTTTGTCAATTATAATTAATGGAGTGGTTAATTGACTAAACTGTCGCTGTATGTACAAGAACGAAAGTAACCAGCTAGTTTCTATCAAAGTCGGCTGCAATGGCACAACTTACCAGGTCATAGTCAGCATACCAAATTCTTGTCGGCCGTCCACATCCTTAATGCATAGATATAATAGGTATCACTATGGACCTTAGGGTCTAAGTTAGTCTTGTCTGGGACAGCCGCTACAACCTACCCAAACCTAGGTGTATGCATAAACTTAAATGTTTCAACGTAGGACTTTTATTATTTGCGCGGAAAAAATAGTATTGATTTTTATTTAATACCAGCATTCCCCATCACGTCTTACCGCTATAAACGATTTGCACGTTTTCAACACTTGACGTTTTGTTACTATTCTCACAGAAACTGGTGGTACTTTTCTGGAATGAAAAGTATCCTATGTCTTATTCCTAGATCTAAAGTAACTAATTACCAAATTTCATGAAAATCCGTTCGGCTGACGGTATGCTAAATATTGAAGACAGCTCACGTCGTCACGTAAATTATCGAATCGTCTTGGACCGTATATTATCGGTATATAGCTGAAGATTTACCCCTCAATATGGGGTGAATTTTATTTTATGAAAAAGTTAAGCTCCGGATGCCGGAGCCAAATGCGTCTTGTTTTTCAGCTAAGAGGCGGTACTACTGATATTCATGTTTATAAATAAACATAGAAATTCAAATAATTTCTTTATTGTATACAATTATTATTTGTTCACGCTTTTATATCGAAACCAGTTTATTTTCAAGGCCAAATATATAATATAGGTGTTAAAAAAATGTTACAAATAAATATAATATGAATGTTATAAGTTATAACAATAATAATTCTTATACAGTTTTAATCATAACAATAACTTCAAAAAATAATTATTTTTTTCGCCGCTGAAATTGTGGCGAAACGAATCAGTTTTTAAAACAAAATTTAATTATTTATAAAAAAAAGTAAGCCGTCGCGGCGACGCCTGGCAGATGTGAAACACCGAAACTAATTTGTATCGAAAATATGCATGAAAAGATGGTTTATTATAGGAAATAAATATGGCATAATCAATAAATATGGCATAATCAATAAATATGGCCTAATCAAGGAAGGAATCATAATCATTATTGTTTTTCTTTTTTAAGAAGTTATCGTTTAGACAGACAGACAGCCGTTACAAAGTCGAACTTAGCTTAATATACCCTGGTATATATTGTATATACCGCGTATAATAATATACCCTAGTATATATTGTATATACCGGGTATAAAAATATTAATCTCCAATTTAATCTCAAATTCTTCAATTACTTTTTGTAAAGACATCGTGAGCGATCGACCAAAATTTGGGTTTGTGATTGACTTGTTGGCCACCCTTACCTTAAACTATTAATCACAGGATTTGTGAGCTTAATTAAATTTTTAAAAGTATAATAATACATGGATATATTAAGTACTCAATTAATAAATAATTTGTACATTTTAAAAGATTAATGTTGTTAATTTCTTAATAAACACACTTGCATTCAACAAGGATAATATAATCTAATCTCTATATACATTATAAAATACATACTATATTAAAGTAAAAGTCTGTTTGTTTATTTATTAATACCCTTCATAGGCCCAGAGCCTATTTTAGGAATTCCAAAGACTGCATGTAAACAGTTGATCAACGATTGGATAAATGCTAAACACCGTAATCACTGGGAAAATTTACCGTAGCAAAAGCTCGGGAGAACACTGCATCGGAATGCAACCAACCAATCAGACTGAAGTATAAAGGGGAGCACAATGGACCATATGGTTGAAGTGCAGTACTTTTTATTTTAGACCCCAGGATATATGCATATATCTATCTTGTTTAATTGTTCGAGCATCATGCTTATGATTAGATCTAAAGACTTGGATGTATTTTATCTCGCTTCGTTCGCGTTTTATAGTTATATATCCGACTCCCGTCATCGTAGCGAGATAAATAGATAAGAATTTTAAGTATAATCATAAGCTTTTAAACACAAAAAGTTTCATCAAAATCGGTTTAGTACTTTTTGTGTGCTGCTCGAAAAAACCAACAAATAAACAGCCTTTTACAATTTTATAATAGTAGAGATATGAGGTTTTGTGTTTTTTTTTTATTTTAATGCAATTATAGTAATTATTTGGCACTTATTTATTTTGTAAGTAGATAAATAGTAGGTTATGTTAAGAAACAAAAAGTATTTAATTAAAAATAAAAACCACTAATTTTGTAAATAATAACTGCACATTATTCTGAAGTAATATATATAAAATATTTATTGAAATTTTAAATACAAGTTATTGCCAAATGAGTCAATAAAAATTTAGTAGATATTATGAAACGCGTACATTATTAAATACGGTTTCTGTAGAAAATACACTTTCACTGAGATTTTAATCACGGATCTCTAGCTAATCGAGCTGGTGCTCTTCCAACAACGCTATGAGTCTATTTTTTCAAACTAAATCCACTGACGAATATATTTAGGTATCGCAACCATTAACGTAAATCTCACATATTATAAAATTGTAAATGTCTGTTTGTTTGTTCGAGCATCACGCAAAAACTACAAGACCGATTTGGATCAAACATTTTTTGTTTAAAAGCTTATAGTTAGACTTAAAAACTGGTATGCTTATCTGGCTGAAATAATTACCTGGGAACTGGAGATATAACAATTGACGCGGAGTGAAGCCGCGCTTATAAGCTGGTATCTAATAAATTGTTAATAATAGCATCTGTTTTTATTACTTATGTACTAAAGATACTGTCACCAAACAAGACCCAGTTTTCTAATACTGCCCAGTATTGAAAATCGTTATTGTAATTTTTAAATTTTTTGGAAATCTCCAACATATAAAAGGGAAAATTTTTACTATCTTTGACTTATTTTGCATGAATGTACATATTATGGTTAAAAAAACTTATATATATATATATATATATATATATATGTATAAATTTTAGAGACGATGATTTTCGACATCTACTACGTAGGATTGATGGATATTTGAAAAAATATTTGCAAAAATTTTTACTTTGGTATGAGACCAATAGCTCTATTTCCTTTCCGAAAATTCGCTAAAATAAAATAGAATATACAAATTAGAGAGAGGGAGAGAGAGAGAGAGAGTTGAATAAAAGAGAATTGCGCTTTTTGGTGTGAGAAAAATATACTAATATAATCAATAGAAATCTACATATTAAATTACGTTTAGAGTTGAAAAAATAACGTAAAGAACTTCGTTCCTGACGGGGTCCCCCGACCGCACAATTTTTTTTCTCTCTAAAATAAGAATATGCAGCCGATCAACAAAATAAAAATAATACTTTACTTTTCTGTATTAAATTTACAAACCGGCGATGAACAAATTTATTATTATTATTATAAAAAGTAATCATGGTATAAAATTTCTTTTTCCTTTTAAATACATCTAACCTATCTATTGCTTCATGTTTTTTTTATAAATACATGTTACTATATTAATTTTTTTTTTAAATTTACTTTTTGTAAATTTGCCTCGTCCGAGGCGAGGTTTTTGGGACAATATACCTCGCCTCACCTCGGTTAGTAACGAGGATTAAAATTTTGAACCTCACCTCGCCTCATGCATCGTGACCGAGGACCGAGGCGAGACGAGGTTACCTCGTAGCCTCGGTTAAGCACTAGTTCAGAAGCGGGCGAATCGGCTAGTGAGATAGTGGTAATGACTAATGACACCTAAAACTGCCCACTGGCTCAGTAGCCAACTAGTTAGTGAGTTAACCACGTGTTGTGAATACGTTGTTGTTTTTCTTTCATTTCCTGAACATTACTGGGTGTTAAAATGAAGTGGAACGTTAATAATATTGTGGAATTTCATTTTGTAGACACTGAAATTACTCGCACCACCGAGTTACTCGCAGCTAGTTAACTAGCAACCATGATGACACACGGCTAATTTACGAACTTACAATCCCACACGCCAGCGAGTAGCGAGTAAAGTAGCCCGGCTTTCAACTTTACTCGTAGAAAAATTTACAATCAAAATAAAAATTTACAATCAGCTAATGGACATGATTACACTGGGTATGTTAACTAGCCGCTAGTAAATTCGCTCAATGTAATCGAGGCTTAATGTTATCATTTTAATAAAGTGGATTATTGCTACATAATATATATATATATATATATATATATATATATATATATATATATATATATATATATAATATGTTTTTGTATTTTTTAAGTCAAAATAAATCATAATGCAGAATTATATTATACGTGATTTTATTGAAATATGTCCTGATTTATGACTGACCTTGGATGTTAACATATGTGCAAGAATTATATTATGAATATTTCAAAAATCTTATTTTTTTTCATTAATCAATATGGAGATCAATATGCCTCTAGGGATGAATAATGTAATCGAATTAATTATGGCATGCAAATTAGACAATTCTTATTAAACTATTAAACATGACATTAATTTACTGACTTGTTTGAATTTGTAAACAAATTTTGACATAACCAAGACTAAATTAAAATTTCTAATTCCTCGACAAAATTGAAATTATTGATAAAAAAAAAAAATTGCATATTCTTGTGCCAATTTTAGTTCACCTAAGCAAAAAATTTTAAATGTATATGTACAATTATTGTAATTTTTGGCGGTGTCAGCATAGAGAAATTCACATAACTTTTGGACACCGCCTCCAAAAATAACAATGTCAAAATAGGTTTTATTTCTCGCTTTTTAGTGACTTTTAGTGCTTTATTTTATCCGGTTTTTTTTTTTTTTTTTTAATTTTAAGTGCATTTTTACACTAATTTACAGATTTCCAGTTTTTTTTACAAGCATTTTGTTTTTTTTTTGTAAAAATTTTTTTTTTGGGTCGGTTTTTTTTTGTACTAAATTTTTCGGTTAAAAGTCGGTTTTAAAAAAAATTTTCCTATTTTCCCATTGTGAATGAGTATGCCCTTTCAAAAAAAAAAAAATTTCGCAGAAATCGGTTATCACATATAAAACGAGGATTTTCCTCGATTTCCTCTAAAACAAAAACAAGAAATTCAAAATCAGTTCATAAATGACGGAGTTCTGAGGTGACACATTGAAAAAAAAAATTAAAAAAATACAGACGAATTGAGAACCATCCTCCTTTTTGAAGTCGGGTTAAAAATACACATCTGACTACCTATCTTATCCACAATTTAATAACATAAATCGTGCAGATAATCCTTTGATACATTTGTTTAGTAGTATTTCCGCTGCGTAAATGATAGTCTATTCAATCAACTTTTCCAGATAAAAGCATAAATAAGTATTATCGAATTTTTCAGAACATTTTTTATAGAAAATTTTATATCTATAATTTAGGTCTGGTACATTTTTTTGTAAATGCTACAGTTTTCGAATTAAATTCGAAAACGACTAAATTACCCTCTTCGATCAACCCAAATTATCAAAATTACTTTCTTATAGAAATGAACGAAATAGGGGGGAGGGAGGAAGGAGATTGTTTCAAAATTTTTTTCCTTTACCTATAAGGAGTCGTTTATAAATACGTACGCAAAAAGGGGAAAGAGAAGGTATTAAGGGAAAGAGAAGACGGAAATTACCTGACGTGATGATATGTGCCGAGGAAGGGGGATAGGGGACTTTGCCGAAATTGTTATTTAGTGTTACGTAGGGGAGCGGGGGGTGTTAAAAATGATGGAAAATCTCGTAATTTATGGATGGGCCCTTATTAATAGGAGTTGACAAAAATGTGATGGTGTTGCAACTGACCTTGAGCCTACGCAGTCAAGGATGTAATATAATTAACTAGCATTACCCGCTGTGGCTTCGCCCGCAAAAATTTTCTAACACCCTTATAACCAAGTAACATATTTTCTCCCGTCAAGGACTGATAAATTACACACCTATACATCAATAAATTGTACAACTATACCTTCCTCATGAATCATTTTATAATATGTAAGGACCAATGTATACAAAAACTTGACAAATTATATACTAAAACCTTCCTCGAGAACCACTCTATCCATTGGTGAAAACAGCATGAAAATCGGTGCAGTAGTTTTTGAGTTTATTGCGAACAGGCAGACAGACAGACGCGGCTGGGGGACTTTATTTTATACTATGTAACGATAACGCAGTAGAAATCTTGCGTTTGATAGATATAGTTAATAGTTATACTCGGTGTGTGACAAACGGATATCATTAGAGTGTTGTTAATTTAAAGGTAATTTAAAAAAAATCTAAACAACTTTTATGATTGAATTGCAAAATTTGTTCCAATTCCTAGACCAATTATTTATATTTTATACATATTTATTTCGACTACAAAGTAGTCATCATCATTCGAAATTAGCTAGCCGGGGAGATATTATTCTCATTCCTAATTTACCAAATAAGGAACGAGTAAAATATCTCTCAATAGAATAATTACAATCAGCTTATTCATCTTGACAATGACTACTTTGTAATCGAAACACGTATTTATACAATTCAAATCATTGATCTATATAGGAATTGGTACAAATTTTGAATTTTAATTACAAAAACCCTCTCTTTGTATACAGACTAGGAATTGGTACCCATACTAAAAAATCTTAAAAATTATCTACAACCCTTTTTTTTAGAGTTATATTCAAAAATATAAACTGAAAACTCTCTCTTTCGCTGTTCTTTCTTATACTTCATCCATGTTATTGCTTCCCAAATCCATTACTCTTTTACTGGCCACTTTGAGCTTCGCTGACTTTATCTGATTGTTAAGAAAGTGGGCACCCTGTTTTTTCAATCAAACAAATATTCAAATTATTTTATTTCAATGTATTTTATTTTTTAGTTAAAAATTACGAAAAACTTAAACACTTTAAAAAGTTCGTCTCTTTATTATAACGCACCCTTACGGGTAACTTTGTAATGCAAACAGTTCGTTCACATATTATTTATTCAAGCAAGTAAGATGTGTCATTAAAAATAAAATATCACATAGCAGGATAGTGCGTCGGGCAAAGTTTGAACATAGACGTAAACGGTATGTTTTACACGAAGTATTATTATTAATTCTTTATTTGTTTTGATTTACTGAAGTACAGTTTATCAATTTAAATCTTCGTTTACAAATTTCAGATATTATAATATGTAAGTGAAATGTGCACAAATAAACTTCAAAGAAGAAAAAAACACACAATAAAAATAAAAACACAAACAATAAATAAACATACAAATTATGTAAAAAAAAAAAGAAAAAAGTTTGATATAAATTAGTTAATTATAAATTACTTTGATAGACTTTCTTGTCTTTTTTTATTGCCACACTTTTAAATGTTGATAATTTTGTTAGCTCCACTCTGTCTTTATTGTCCATTAATTGAATAATGTTCTCACTCACGTCATCCATTATTTTGTCTCTTGCTTCATGTAGGCCGTTGCATTCTTTTATGATGTGTTCTTCGTTTTCAACTGTGGAGTTACATATATTGCATACTTTGTTTCCATGTTCATCTTTAATGCTGTCGTAGTTCCAGTTTCCCAGCCTTAATCTCGCAATTTCTCTCTAAGTCTAATTCATTTATACATCTCGCTCCATCCTTATAGTGGTTTAGCATTGAAAACAATTTCAGGCTGATTTTTTCGTTTACATCTTCCCATATTTTTTTATATTCCTCATCCTCCAATATGTCAGTTACTCATTTTACCCTTTTTGTTACTGTAATAGTTTCATCAAATTGCCATTCATTTATTCCCATTTTCATCAATTTATCGAGTGTTTTAAAGTTCGCATTGTCCTTAACGTTTACGGATTCACATAGTACTGGCTTTGCTGTATTATTCTGGATTTTTTGGATAATATCTGATGGAGTTTTTAATTATTTCTAAGTTCAGAGGTAATTTTCCTACTTCAATCAGTATTGCACTGTTTACCGTTGCTTTCCCTACTCCCAAGACTTGTTTAAAAAATCTTGTTCTGACTTTCTCCAGCTCTTTTACGTTTGCGTTACTTGCCCATATTTAACATCCGTATAGAAGAATTGGCTTATTAAGCACCTCAAATATTTTGATAATGGTTGGTGCTGGTATCCATTGGTTTGTGTACATGAATTTAACTATATTCAGAATTCCTCGTTTTGCTTTTTTTTATTGTATTATTTAAGTGTAAGGTCTATTTCCCATTCCAATTGAATTCAATTCCAAGGTAATTGAAATTGTTGACTACTTCAATGCTATTTTTATTATAGTACCATTATTCTTTTTTGCTACCCTTAAATCCATTTCTGAATATTAGTATTTTTGTCTTGTCCTGATTAACCTTTAAATTCATTTCATCACAATATATTTGTAAACCATTCAAACTTTTTTGTAGCCCAACTATAGATTGTGATATCAGCACCAAGTCATCATCGTATAGAGTACACGAAGTATTTGAAATGAAGTTTAGGCCTCTGTATCTCAGCAGACAAAAAAAACTGTTAAACTCAAATTTAAAACGTAGCGTAAGAACCACCATCTGATGGTACGTACTAACGTAAAATATGGAATACCTTGCACCTGATAAACTTACACAATAAATTTTAACCAATAATTTGTATACTTTTGATAAATAGTGGTCTAAGTATATTTTGGTCATTTAGCCTCACTTTTAACATCTGAAAATTTGTGAAAAGTCTCATTGTATCGTAAACTTGCAGTAAACAAATTTGCAGAACTATATTTTATGAGTTCAATTTCAACTCAAAGTTAACCACTTTACCGCTTCTGGGAGCGGTTGGGCCTCAACCTACTCAATATGTAATACTCCACCAATTTTCAGAACTATGTTCGATCTGTTTTTTTCATCAAAACTCTACACGTTTGACCCCCACCCACACTCTCCGCCTCACCTAAGACTTCTGCAGAATGCGGCTCTTGCTTTGACGATATCATGGGAAACTTATGAGAAAAAATCACGGCTGTGCTTTATCAGTTCACTTTTAGGTATGTAGCCAGCTCTTAGTCTATAACTTTATCCTCACTAAAAACATACCCAAGAAAATCTTTCGCAATAAAATTATATCAATCATTTTCTTACTTTTGTCAAACAACTTGCACCTTCCATAGATTTCACTGCTTTTATAGGTGAACATTTTTGTTTTTGCTGCCATATCAATACTTTTTGTATGCGAAAACTTGTCCCTTTCATATTTTTATTTTTGGTGAGATATAATTAATTTCGTTTATTAAAGGAAAAGAAATGAATTATTTACATTTCCCTTAAAGTTATCCTCATTATATTGCATTAACGTTGAACTTGTTTTTTTTAATTAAGAATTTTTCGTAATTCTTAAGCCCTTTAATGGTACAATAAAACAGAACCACACCTGTTATCATGTAAATTTCTTATTATAGTGGAGTCAAAAGTGAAAAAATAGCCCGTTTTTTGTAGAATAATCCGATTTTCAAAATTCCATTTGTATTATAATGGGTTTGGTTTATATAACAGAATTCACCCATTGCGGATACTAGGATTTTAATTTTTTATGAACAGTAAATAATTCATGAAATTTGGTGTATAGGGGGTTTTCAGGAACGCTAAACACGAATCCGTCAGAAAAGTCAGAAAAATCGAAAATATCTAGAACAAAATTTCAATATTGGAAAGTGACTCAAACCTACCATTAAAATGACCAGTTTTAATCAAAATTGGAAATGCTGATCAGGATTTTGAACTAAAACCAGTATAATTTTGGAAAACTTTCGAAAAAAAGTTTTTTGAAAACCATAAACATACACCATTTTGAACTTTAAAAAAAATCGGAATCATGAATTGATACAAACTTATTAACAAATAGCAATTCTCATCAAAATTTGCAAAATATAGGCTTTCAGGGGTTTTTATAGATATTGTACAGTAATTTTCCTTATATAAGTTCAAAATCCTTATCAGCATCCATAAAAAATCGTTCTTTTGCAAACCTATAAACTATGCAAATTTTGATTAAAAATGCTATTTGTTGATAAGTTTAAATAAACTTTTCGAATTTTCCTGTGAAAATGATTTGGCTTTCCCATTTTTTAATTCCGATTCATGTTCAACGACTACGAAAACATATATAATGTCATGTTGTACTTTTATGGTGATTTGTACGCAAAACCAGCAAAATGTCTAAAAAGCTATATCTATAGACTCCAAAACGGCTGAACCGATTTTGATGAAATTTTCAGGCAATCTTTAGATTAGCCCAGCGGGTGATCCTGTGAAGTTTGGTAGCGATCGGATCAACAGAAATTTTTTTTGTTTGTTTATTACCAATTTTGTGTCATATTTTCCCTACAAATTCATACAAAATTAGATGTTTTCTATTTTTCCTGGCTATAGATAATTAGAGCTACCCGTGCGAAGCCGGGGTGGATCGCTAGTAAATTATAAATTTTGATTAAAACAGTCATTTGATAATAAATTAGAGAGAATTCTCCGGATTGTGAAAATGAGGTTTTCTGATTTTCTGACTCCGGATTCGTTTGTAGCGTATCAAAAAACCATTGAAATTATTTTCACGAAATTGGAACATAAACAATCCGAGATATTCTATCATCCGCTATTGGTAATTTCTATTATGTAAACCAAACCCAACATAATACAAAAAGATTCTTGAGAATCGGACTATTCTAAAAAAAAAACGGGTTTTATTCAGTCAATTTTTAACTTTATTAACTAGACTACTATTTATAAAATTTCATCTCATCTGATTAATCAAATAACCTTTAAATACACAATTTTTATTTTATTTTATTTTTTATTGATTATTAATATAAAATTAGTCAATGTTAACAATCCTGTATTTCTAAAAAAAAACTTTTAGATTTATAAAATATATAGGTCATTGAAACTGTTTTTAACACGCTTTTATTTCTTGTTTATTTATTTTTTTGAAAATAATTAATCAAAACCGGTTATATTTTTATTAAACTACTACAAATCTACTATTCAATTGCAGATAATAGTGCAGACATTTAATTATTTCTTAATTATCTGTTTTTCTCCGCCTGTAGTTTAGTTGGATTTTTTTCTGTAAACCAGTAGCTTACATTGAATGCATTTACATTAATTTTCAAAGGTCAAATACTAATCAAATACTAAAAATTTTCGAAGTTATACTACTTTTAGGCAAAATGAGCAAAATTGTCCATCTTTGAAACCGTAAGAGACAGAACAACAATTTGCTTGAAATTTTTTTTCATGAATTCAGTATGTACCGGGTTTTTAAGCAATTAACTCAGTTAAGTATGTATATATATATTATATATAAATATTTATATATATATATATATTATATATATATATATATATGTACTCAGTATACAGACTGTGTTGGAATGCTTTTCTAATAGAGAATCAATGTTTAATATTATTTATTACAGGCAGACCGTGTGGAGTCAGTCAGTACACATGTAATCAGAGTCGTCTCATATGCGTATGGTAGTTTGTTTGCCATTTAAGAGTGTGTATTGACTCATTGGCTGTTTGTACTGTGTGTACTGACTCATTTAACAGAGTGTGTGTCATTACATGTGTACTGACTGACTCCGCACAGTAACCACACGGCCTGCCAGTAATAAATCATATTTAACATTGATTCTCTATTGGAAAAGCATTCCAACACAGTCTGTATATATGTCTCTGTATACCTGTGTGAATCGGCATTTTCATACTTAAAGTTAACAAAGACTAAACAACATTCTGTCCTGACTAATTCCCATACTGAAGACTAGTTATTATTATCTTTGTCAGGATATACATCTTATTATGATTCCATGGTCATGCAATCGCAATCTTCCCATTCATGTTAAGGCAATAACATAAATTCAAAATCTGTCTTTATCTGTAGCTCGTTTGAATTAATTTTGACCCGTTAAATAATTATATTGTTTTTGTACGTAGGTGGATTTACAGGATGTTTCAGTACGAGGTTTTACTCCCGCGAGCTATTAACCCAAAAAATTACCTAAAAATCTGACACCATTCTTCCATGATACATTTTCCTGACTCATAAAAAAATCACGAAAATGAACTCTTAAAATTATCAGTCATACTGTGCATTTTTATTTTTTTTAAATGCATATGTAAGAAAAAATAGTACAAATCGATCGTGACACATTTTTAAGATAAAAAGTAGATCTTATCCCTGGCCTAGAGTACACAACTAAAAGAACTTTTGGTAATTAACGCAAGTTGGATAGCGTGGGTAGCGATTGTATATACTTGTTATTACCGTATATTAGACGTATTTGTCGTCAAAAGTTTTAATTGACATATTAAATGGCTTTAACAAACTTCATTTTCGTTTATTTTATTAAAATATTACTTTGTTTGTTATCTAACAATATACTAGAAAATAGTGCCGATGAAAATTACGTATCACAAGATGCTACATACAATTTTTCCTTAGGTTAAGGTTAGGGAGCGTAGGAGTTTTATTGGAATTAGTCTCATTAATCAATTTGAATATACATTTCAAAAACATCCTTTAGTAGAGATTAATGGGTAAGCCTTCAATATAGAAATTTTCAATTGTTCAACATTTTCACGGATAAACCACTAAACGCATTTTGATGTTTGCTATGGACATAGCTTGAATTCTTTAGAAAGACATAGGGTAATTTTTTTTTAAATTCTTAACAGAGTGAAATAGGGGATGGATTGTACAATATTAGTTATTTCATATTATGATTTAGAGTGTAAAAGATAAAGATTACATCAGATATGTGTAAAGGGTATAGAGATGCTTGCGTACATTAACAATTTAGAAAAATTTTGAAAAAAAAAAACAAATATTTAATATAAATTAATATTATGTCGGCGTATGACATAAAAAGATGTATATAACAAGACAAAAAGATATCATGACATAGGCATTTATAACATATATGAATGTTTCTTTCATTTTAATTTATATATAAAACTAGCTGGCTGTATTTGCATCTTCATTGACGTGGACTTTTCCAAAGCTATATATACATATCTTTGCATACAAAGGAATGCATAGAATTGGATCCTTGAGAACAAAGTCGTGGGTAGTTCAAAATAAACTTTTTAGACATATATACAATTCTGTCTAGCAGTTTTTAATATTAATCATCTCTGGCATTAAATATATCAAAGTGCTTTAATATTTCTATAAGACTTCTGTGACCAAACTGACTATTTTATTAAGCGGCTTAATGTGTCTTATGATAAATTAAAATTGGGTATTTATAATTATCTAATCTGTAAATATAAGCAATCAATACGATGTCTGATGTCGCATAATAATTATTATTATCATATGTAATTTAAATAATAATAATAATAATATTTTATTTGAATGTATAATTCTTACAAAGTGTTGCACCAATCAGAGTAATATAAAAAATATAATAAAAAATTAAATTAAATTATCTTTCAATTTTTTTGTGGAACCAATTGTATTCTGTTTCAATTCAGGTTGGATTTCAGCCTGAAATATTTAGAAGAACGTGAGCATTAGAATTATTAAGAAAAGGCACAATATCGGAATGGGCCTAGGGCGGCATCTAATCTAAATCCGCCACTGTGCACATTTAATAATTATACGAAACAAATATATTTTCGAAGCGTTCTTTAGTCCAATAATCATTTTAAATAATTAATTAAACAATTTTTTTAATAACGTAGAAATTATTTTAATTAATTAATAAAAATGCATCAACTTAATTCATGTTTACATGAACAAGTATTGTGAAAACACCAAAAGTAATTACGATTATTATTTATTGTTTTTTGAATGATAAGGAAGTTTTTATTGAATTCTGATAATTATTTATAATACTCTCATTGATTTTACCATTTATAAAAAAATAATGAACATTTAAATTGTTCTCATTTATATCCCGTAGGTACAGACTGGTGTAATTATAAGAAACCCTTGGCCTCATACGCTTTATCCGTTTTCTAAATGAAGTAATTATTTCTTTGCATGTATATACAACAAGCAATTCGTGAATATAAATATCACTAAAACGTTCTACAAATCATCAGAGGGATTATTATTTGAAATAGGAGTTTGTATTTTAATATACAAACATTTGAATGACAAAATGTTTATACTTAAATGTTTAATAAAGTTAAATCGTATTTTAAATTGGTTTTTAGGAAACTATTCGGCCTTGGCTCCGCGTCACAGAAAATAACATTACATGAATTGTAAAAAAAGTTTTTGGGGGGTGTCCGATTTTCTGGGGGGTTTCAATGAAAAAATAGAAATTTCCCGTCGGTTTCAAGCAATTTCGCGTCGAAAGCAATAAACCCGCAACTTTCTAGCATGTCTAGAATTGCCTTAGAATTTGAATACAAGAGTGAGTGAGTGTGTCAGCTTCACTTATGGCTATATATTATATGTAGATATATATAAACTAAACGTACGGTATATACAATATATATATAATATATATATATATATATATATATATATATATATATATATATATATATATATATATATATATACTGTATTTACCGTACGTTTAGTTTACATCTTCGCATAGCAGATCTCCCACGAGTATGAGAGAGTACATATGTATACATTAAGCAATGTGTATGAAAAGGAGGTCTTATAGGTTTGTTTTGTTACTGTTGTGTTGTATGTGCCTGTATAAATTTTAGAGAGTGGGGATTTTTTGTTGAATACAAATATTATTAATTGTTTTAATAATATGCAATCATTACTATGTGAATGCTTTTGGAAAATACGTGTTTGTGTATTTTTTTTATTGGTATTATTACAATAATGGGTTATTATTACACAAAAGTGCAAATTGTTAAATGGTACTTTTCCGGACATTCCACACACAATGTGTCAATTTATTTATTGTGGCATTTGAAAGTAGACAATCACTAACCACTAGAACAGTTATGAATATTGTTCACTGTTTGAACATGCTTGTTTATCAAACCTATAAGACCTCCTTCTCATACACATTGCTTAATGTATACATATGTACTCTCTCATACTCGTTGGAGATCTACTATGCGAAGATGTAACTAAACGTACGGTATATAGAAGTAGATTGATAATAATATTATATTATAGAACTTTTGTAAACACAATTAATTGATACCAAAATTAGCTAATCATATTAATTACCTGTCAGTTAAATATAGTTCAATTATTTCTTAATTAAATACTTTCAATATATTTACAAAGGTTATTTATTATTAACATAGTATATAGGAAATATAATTATAACTGATTAACAAGTGTTACATATCCTTGAAAAATAGATATATACCTTTACAAGAAGTTTTACCTTTCAATTAAAATATTATGTATTTAATACGTGTATAGGAACTAAGTTACTGAATGACATGAAAGCGTATCAGGTTTAAGCGGTCCGTATACGCTCCCTTTTTTAATTTATTCATTGTTTAGACTACTATTTTGTTATTTGAACGTAAGTGTTACAAACCCTGATGAAAACATTCAACACGAAACACGAAAAACATTATATGTTTTTTTTTTTAATATATATCATTTATTGCGGCGGGTTAGACCGTTACCATTACCGTTTGTTACCTGACAACGGCCTCGCAAAATTTCCACGCGACAAGTTGTTATAAGGTGATATTACATGAAACAAATCAGCTTTAAAAAGATGCTCATAGATGGCGGTACATATACAGGTTCAAAAACGCATTCATAGGTGGTGGCAATACATATTTTCTATACAAAATAGTATAATACAAAATAGGTGTTCACATCTGCCAGGAGTGGCTTAATTTTTTTTTTCTTTTAAAGCCAGAATATTTATTTCAAACCTAAAAAAAGTTCGTCACGAAAGACTAAAATAGGCTAAACGAATTTTCTTAAAGAAAGAAATTATAATGATATAAAATAAAGTTACCCATGTAGTAGAATTCGCAATTAATTGAATAAACCATGAAAAAAGGTCATCTCTTTAAAATAAAAAAAAAGCTAAATTGTGATTTTCCCGGTTAAAAGTTTTGCTTTTTCGCTAATAATTGGTATTGTAGGATATTTTTGTCCTCAAAACGTTCTGGATAGCAATCCGGATACTTGAATAACAGTATTATCAAATATTGGAAACTGGGAGGTTATGGGTTCGAATCCCGACATCGGCAATTTGTGAATTTTAAAGAAAAAAAACAGGGCGGTTAATTGACTAAACTGTCGGCGTATGGACAAGAACGAAGTAACCGGCTATGCTTGAGAAGGTTTTCTGCAGTTTCCTTCACGAACACATCCTCACATCCTAAGGCATCACAATGGACGTTATGGTCGAAGTGTAGCCCGTCCAGGGCAGCCTTTACAATCTACCTCTCATTATCAAATATTACAATTTTAAACAATTTCAGTAACTATCAGTTACAGAAAATAAATTGTAGTAAAATTAATTTTCTACAACTTTACTCATGCAAAGTTTTTCTATTTAACTAAGATTATATTAACAATTTTAAAAATATGCTATGGTTTTGTCTACAGTGCAAAATAATTATGTTGTTATAAATGTCTGTTATTTGCATAAAATATTCGCATCTATATAAATAATCTAATTTATAAATACAATAAATCTATTCTGATATTCTCACGTGTTTTAAAGATTAAGATATGTAATGATTCAATGAATTTACTTTAAGATTCAATGCATTAATAAGAAATAATGCCTTGTTAAGAATAAGAGTCAGATTTTTAATACTTCCCAGTTAGAAAAATGAATTATGCAAGCAAATCTTTTTGCACTTCTCGGAAATAAATTATTTGTGAAAAATTGGTTTACAATTGGATATTCCACCAAAAACAAAAATGTGAAAGGGCCAAAAATTTTCGGATTAAAAAAGTATTGATATCGAAAGTAGGTAAATCTTAATAAGGGACAAGTTGTTCACAACTTGTAACCTTAGTTGTTTAACAAGTAAGGTAATGATTGATATAAATTTATTGTGAATGATCTCCTTGGTATGTATTTAATTTTCTGACTTTCTTCTATCTTTTCTTCTATCTTTAACCGTTTTTGAGGTAGAAATTTTCAAACCCCCCTAGCAAAGAGATTCCTAATACATGATTTATTTCGGTAAACGAGTGAATGATTTAGTTAAGTAAAAATGGTTGAGTCGAGTAAAAAAATGCATTATCTTTTAATGTAAAATTTGAGTTTTGGAGCAATTAATAATAAAATATACACATAAAGCAATTGTTTGTATAATTAAATAAATAACAACAAAAAGTGTAGTATCAGTTTTTAAAAATATGCACACAAAAAAAGAAAAAACAGCTAAAATATTTTTAAAAGAACATAAATAGAAACAGTTTTTAAAAATAATGATTAATAAATTTTCAAAACAAAAAAATAATGTCTATATAATAGTTTTTTATTCTTATCAAAATATAATACACTCGTGACGCAATACCATACTGTAAATGATTTAAAAAATTTGCTGAATCACTGTCGTACCCGTGTGCTGAATCACTGTCGTACCTGTCTGTCCACGATACAGCCACTATTTGGTCAAATGTTCAATTTAAATATCACGATAAATGTATCGTGCCAGAAACCATCTACTTCTACTACGCCATAGTGTGCGTAAATTTAGAGTTTATACCCAGGGGGCACACAACCCGGTAGTTATACCCTTACCCAGATACAAGTGCACTTTCGAGGACAACTCCTCGCTTAGATAGATAGATGAATTGTATAGGCTGCCCTAGATGGGCTACACTTCGACCATAAGGTCCATTGTGATGCCTAAGGATGTGAGGATATGAGTGAAGTGGAGTGGAAACAATTTTTGTATATAGACTAGGAATTGGTAGTACATATGGCTGCAGACAACTATGATAGAAACTATACCGATATTCATCTGGAGTTCGTAAAAGAAATAAAACCTATTTTGACAAAATTTATTTCTCACTTTTTAGTGACTTTGAAGTTCTATAACTGATTTTATTTGTCTAAATATGGGTAACTAATTTTTAGTGCATTTTTTTATATAATTTTTTTTATTCTTTTTTTTTTTATATAATTTTTAATGCATTTTTTTATAACAGATTTTCAATTTTTTTTTTGTAAAATTTTTTTTTTTTGGGGTCGGTTTTTTTTGTAAAAAATTTTTTTGAAGTCGGTTTTTAAAAAAATTTTCTTATTTTCCTATTATGAATGAGTATATCCTTTCAAAAAAAAAAAAAATTTCGCAGAAATCGGTTATCACATATAAAATGACGGTTTTCCTTGATTTCCCGGGGATCTATATGTAAATGATTGCAGTTAGAAAGTGATAAGTATAATGTAATAGTTATTTATGTTATAATACAATACTGATTGTTTAAGTGTGACAAAGTAAACCATATCATAATACATTACATATAGCGATAGATACACTATACAGTATCCCAGATTGGGTGTATTTTAAAAAACAAGCTGTATACTACCATCTCCTGAGTTTATAAGGCATGACAATTTATGAACGCATACATAGAAAAACAAAAATATAAAAACATAAATCCTGCTGTAATTATGCTTTAAAATAATAATCCATTTTAATTTTTCTCAACGTCATTCAAAACTCGTAGATTTAATTAAAATACATAAACCTTTGTTCTTCAGATAAATATCAACACTATACCACACCTATGAACATTCAAATGACACATAATCTAATACTTCCGCTCTCAAAGTCAGATCAGTACGTTGTTTAAAAAAACCTTTAGGATTCCGTAATCTGCAGATTTTGAGTAAAATCATACTCGTGCGAACTATTAATAGTGAGGTTAATAACATACTTCAATTTGAGGCAATTTCCAGATAACAACACTTCCAGAACCTGTATCTCAAAAACTTCAGATTTCTGGAACGTGTTCTTATGATCGAGGGGACATGTACTGCAACATACTTAAATTTCAGCCAATTTCTAGATTACGACACATCCAGAGACTGTTACCCAAATTCAAGGATTTCTGGGACTTGGTCCTATGAAAACTTCTGATCGAGAGATCATGCACTACAACATTGAACTGAATTTCTGCCAATTTGACTGGAATCTAACTCTCATAAGGATTGAGGACTACTTGGTGCGCACGCAATCAATGAACACAGACCAGACATGGTCCCTGCTCATGCATATTTACCAGCCTTGTATTATGCCATACTCAATCGTATAATTTAAGTAATAATAAAAGACAAACAACAAGAATTTCAACATTTCAAATTTCAGGCACCCGAACATAACATTAAGTTCCTCCGAGTCCTATATAACGTTGTTCAACACTTAATTGTTTTTTAAAAAATATCTAACTTTGTTATAAACTTTTCTTGCAAAAATATTTAATCTACAAAAAAAAGCAATTACCATAAACATTAATCCATGCTTAATGTGCATATCTATTATACGAGGTCTGTCCAAAAAGTATCCGACCTGCTTTTATATCTTCGCTCCAGACTGTTCGAGCGATATCTGCGAGGCATTAACGTCAGCAGTAAAGCCTCACGAACTTATCGGTTGCTCGCCGACACCTACAAGACTTATAGTTCATGCGCAGCGTGTATTTGTTTACAAAGCCCTTTTTGGGTTCGTCGGATTTTGTTATTGTTAAAAATGACTGAAATATCAGATTAACGAATTTACATCAAATTTTGCTTCAAACTCGGAAAAACTAGTTCGAAAACTATTAATATGATGCAGAAGGCCTTTGGGGATGAGTGTATGGGCAAAACACAAATAAAAGAGTGGTATAATCGTTTCAAAAGTGGCCGCACATTTGTTGATAGTGACCCTCGTTCTGGCCGACCTGCGACGACAACAACACCGGATAATATCGAGCGCTTGCGACTTGCGATTGAAGAAGATCGACGTTTGACTATGCGAGAATTAGAAGATGATCTTGGAATACCAAAAACTACAATTTGGGAAATTTGAACCTCAAATTTAGAAAGTGAAAGCGGAAATCTAATCGAATCTTGTGCAGCAGTTTTTAACTAAACACAATTTCGCACTGCTTCGTCAACCTCCGTACAGTCCCGACATAGCTCCCTGTGACTTTTGGTTGTTCCCGAATTTGAAATAAAACGCTCAAATGACACCGGTTCGACGACAAAAAGTCGGTTGAAGAAAACGCGACGAGGGCACTCAAGCCTATTCCAAACACTGACTTCTATGATGACTTCGGAAAGTGGAATCAACGTTGGGAGCGTGTTATTCAATCAAATGGGGACTACTTTGAAGGATACCACTCGCCTGATGACGAAAAATAACGCCGGCGCGGAGATATGAAGGTAGGTCGGATACTTTTCGACAGACCTCGTATATATTTTTTGTAAATACTTACTTAAAATCTCTTTAATTTTTTTTAAATATGTAATAAAGTCATTTAGTTGTAAAATTGTATTCGAATAACATATAGCTCAAAAAAGAATATTTAATTTCTAAGTACCAATGAGCAGTGTTGTTGAATTTAAGAAACAAAATGGAAACTACAGAGGACGTAAGTTTTTACTACTTACAAATGTTATCATTTAAAAATAGTCTAAACAATAAACGTGCATTTTCACACAATAGCTTTTATCCAACATATAAGGTATTCGTGAAGTTAATTCAATGTCAAGACTTTCCCATGAATTATAAAGATGGGAGGTCAGCCGTTTACGAGCTAGGAGGCGCGATGGGTGCCAAACAAAACGCGCGATGGTTTTGCACGCGCTACTAAATCATAAAATAAATTTAAAATTAGTTGGTTTAATTCCGAGTCAAGCTCAAGTGCGAATTGTTTGATTTTTCACATACATTTTCGGAAAAATTCCGTGCAGCATTTTTGTTTAAAAAGCTGGAAATGATTTCAAAATTGCATTAAAACGGAAAACACTAAAATTTATCCTCTTACTAATAACAAAAGAGGAGAAAGTTTGTACATAATTGGGTTTCGATAGACTTTTGTTGACCATGTTCGACACAGAGACTAGTTGATTTTAATAGTTAAATGGATAATATAGATCGCGATCTTTATAATTTACAGATATAAAAATACTTTTTATGAAAGTATAGTAAATTATTTGGATACATTTTTTTATTATTTGGATACAAGAGTTGCTAGGATGGGCTTTAATATACTAAAATTATCTTAAGAACACATCATATAGTGTTTTATTCCCATAAATAGGAATATTATGATTTTTCATCTAAAATTATAATTTTACATAAATATTATTTTATTAATGAAAAAATAATAATATTCCTATCACTTACCACATGTTCTCCTAGCACTCCACTTTGAGTGCTTTGGTGTTAATCATATCTTTGAGCTAATAACGAGTGGTCTTCGTTTGTTTCGGGGTGATGATCGATTTATCGATTTTTATTGGATGTTATTGGGGAATGAGAGCATCATAGAAAGAAATGGAGGCGTGTGCTATTATGCACTTGGTTCGATTCACCCTGTATATACATATATGTATATATATGTATATATATATATATATATATATATATATATATATATATATATATATATATATATATATATATATATATGTACAATATACATATATATATATCGAATTACTTTTATTATTATGTTTAACGGAAAATTAAATTAAATAAACAAATTAAAATTAATCTAATCACTTAAGTTATGAACATCGCCTACTAAATGTGTAATCAATCATTAGGTATGCCCATTAAATTTAAATGAGTTGATGGACATAAGCAATTCTCAACAATTTCAATAATTTGTTATTTATGTTTTAGTGTCTCTAAGCATTAACTTGCTAAGCAATATAAAGATTATTAAGATAATCAAAGTGAACTCTAGGTTTTTTGAAATTAAATTTCAAATTTTGCCGGAATTCCTAGAACAATTATTTGTATTTTATAAATACGTATTTCGACTACAAAGTAGTCATCATTAGCATGAATTAGCTAATCGTAACTATCTGCTTGAGTGCGTGAGACACGCACTGAATTAGCAACGAGTAACATATCTTGTACTTGAATATTTTGTTCATTACTCTGGCCATGATTAACGCTTTCTCAACGAAGTGGAATTTCAGAAATAAAAGTATATAGCAACGACGTCAAAATCAACTGGTTTATGTGACACGGCTGTATGTAGGGTTACCAACACTGAAAAAAAGTCGATATAATATCTGATATGATAACGACTTCGTAATCCGAGGACATTTTTTGGGGCACCAAATCTCGTAAATCAAATATGATATCGACTTCAATTGGGATATCAATCGAAGTGTATTTATAGACTTATATCTGCAGTTTTTCTGTTAAATGTCCTATTACTGTTATAATTAGGAATATTAATAGTAATTTTAGTTGATCGTGTGGACTTCGTGGATCGCACTCAGAAATGTAACACTTAAGCGATAAACCCACATTAAGGGTTGTTTGTGTTTAAATCAAGCAGTTTTAAACCCAACATTTTATTAGATAGATAGAATGTAGAGGCTGCCCTGGACGGAGTACACTTCGACCATAAGGTCCATTGTGATGCCAAAGGATGTGAGGATGTGAGTGGAGTGGAAGGAATTTTGTGTATAGACCAGAAATTGGTAGGATATGCGGCTGCAACCGACTATGAAGAAAACTGGAGTTCGTGAAGGAAACTGCAGAGAACCTTCTCAGGCATAGCCGGTTACTTCGTTCTTGTCCATTCGCCGACAGTTTAGTCAATTAACCGTCCCTTTTAGCGAATTCCTCCTGAGGAAATGCAGCTATTGTTTTTGTACCAATGTTGGAACTTCGTAAAAATTTTTTGATGAATTTCAAATGTCCATCGATCCTACCTATTAGGTGTTAACAATCACAATCGCTAAAATTTGTATATATATATATATATATATATATATATTTATATATACATATATATATATATATATATATATATATATGTACTTTTTTTAAATGTCTGTGGACTCTCTAGCGGTCACAGTTTTATTCCGATTAGAATAAAATTTGGTATTTGAGTCGCTTTTGGTATTCTAAAGGTCAAGTTCGTTAATGGGTAAAATCGGAGGAGGGGAAAGGGGATTTAGAGGGAGAGGGAAACACAAAATTTGACTATCTCCCTTAATATTTGAAAAATCGAAAAATTTATTAGGAGTTAAGTTGTAGGTACTAAGTTTTACTGTAATTTTGTTTCTTATCATTTTTCTGTTACACTAATATTTACAGAAATATTTACAATTACAGATTGAAAGTTAAAATTCTAAATATCTCTGTTCACATTAGAGTTTGAGAAAAATGTGCATGGGCTTACAAGTTTTTCAACATTGAGTTATACCAGAGATAATCAAATAGAGATAGTTTTCGTAATCTGTAAATTTAATTCTATAAGCGTTTTTTTTTTAGCAAACTTTATACATTAATAATGTCTCGATCTTGTTCAGAACCTTATTTATTCATGCAATAAAATAAGAACTCCAGAAATATCGTTTTATTACTTTCCAAGGCTATAGGTATAAGAAAAAATATGTTTTAAAAATAGGTTGGGGTGTAAATCTTTAAAAAGTAGGTACAAAGCGTGGAAATTTAAATTGAAAATTGATAAACTCATTCGCAAGCAATGGGTTATTACATTAAAGTAATAACTCTCGTCTTGCTAAATATTTGTTTCTTTGTCAGCCACTTCAGTCACATGATCATAGTAAACCAATCACAAGGAAGTAAACCAATCTCCCTATTCTTACATCTGAAGTTATATATTAAATTGCATCGAAATAGACGCCAGGTCCATTGTGTTATAACTGCATAGTTTCATCAAAAAATACTACTGCGCTTGTTCACCACGATATGCGTTATGAATAATTGCTAGAAAAGTTACATGTGTAAAATAGGAGGAATATTATGCAATATATATATATATTTTATTAACTTTTTAAATTTTGTTTCAGAGTACCATTCATGGTCAGGTCAATCAGGGCTATCAAACCAGCTATGATAATACTGACAATGAGAAAACATTACCCAAATCGATTACGTCAAGTGCCTCAACGAAACTTGAATTACAGGTTAGTAACAATTATATAATAGGTACACTTGGCCGCTAAAGTTGATGTCATTTTTTAAATTTTATAGTTGATTTGTGACTTATTCATTCAATTTTTGAAACAATTTCCGAATAAAAGTTATATTTCTAATGAACAACTTTTATTCGAAGCATTTTTTCGAAAACCGAATCAATAAAGCACAAATCAATTATAAAATTTTTTTAAATAACATAAACTTGTGAGGTCCATATAGTACTACACATAAATCTATCATATTTTTCTACGCTATACCGAATCGAGTATTGTTGAATTGTATCATGATCGTGAATATCCACATACGATTTTTACGGTTAGATCCGTCAGGCGTTTATCCAAGCATTTCGTGATGTTCTCAACGGATGACAACTGTTCATGCAATGATTGAAAATATCATAACTTGCCGAATTCTACTTCTTCATATAATAGTTCGACATGGAATATAAACTTCACGTTAGGCGAGGATTGTCTGTAATATTGTATTTTTAAATTTATGTTTTAACAATTTCCCATCTTAAAATCCATGGTTATTATACAATAAAACAAGATTATTTGTAAGCAAATATAGAATTTTTTTATGATTATTGTCATAAAATTTTGTTGTTTTTCATTTATAAATTTTATATTACTTTTAATAAGAATAAAAACACTCAACAAAAGTAATGTACCATGTCATTCAATACAACTTTCAGAAAAGGTGTGTCTTCTTTCATCTATTCTAGGATTACCAACTCTGCGGTTTTAGTCCGAAAGCCTCCGGAAAAGTTTTCGCTGGTCTGCAGTTTTCATAGAATAAGGCTTGTCTGTTGATAATCCTAGGTATTTAAAGTTATTCACTTGGTCTACTAAGGTGCCGTTGTTTGTTAACACTTTGGATTTAGAAGTATTGATAACTCAGCTGACAGAACGCTAAATCCCACATTTTAGGCTAATAGACCCTAGATGTTGATACATAAATACATGAATATGAACACGACATCTTAAAAATGGAAGTAGCTATAATTTTCAAATTCAAGGTTTTCTTTCACTAGATCTTGTTCGATTAAATGAATAATTTTGCATCCTCTATAGATATAAAATTTAATATTAACATTAAATGTGGAAACTTTTTCCTTTCTAGAGATATTTGATTCGAAAATTAATTTAGGTGGTGTCGCCTAATAAAGCCAAGCTATGAAAAGTCGTTATTTTAATTATTTTGAATTAATTCGAAATGTCCAACATATAAGCTAAATTAATGTAAAAAGAACATTTTTCTAAACAAGCTTTTATTTAAATGCTCTAAAAAGAAGAAAATAAACTTTAAATTGAATCAAACCCATTAATTTATTGCATTACAAAATTTGTATGCTATTAAAGCTTGCGAGATTTTTATACACAAGTAAATCTCGTGACAAGATTTAATATCATATAAATTTTTTAATGTAATAAATTAATGAGTTTGATTCAATTTAAACTTTATTTTCTTCTTTTTAGTGCATTTAAATAAAAGCTTGTTTTTAAAACTGTTTTTTTACTATTAATTTATTTTAGTTATCGCTGTGTTATTGTTTCTGAATGTTTCTTAACCTGTTCATTTCATTTAAAGCGTCATTGTTGACTGGTCATTTGGCCGTTAATTTAGTACTAAACCGTTAATCTAGTCATTTTGCAAAAAGTGACTTATAATAGGCACTAGTACCATATACCATGCAATGTAAACTATGTGGATTCAAACCGACTAAGAAAAAATTTGTTTAATTTATTTTTTTCGTCTTGTAAAAATTTGATTATAGTTTTATGGGTCATAAACATAATCCTAAGAAACTCCATTCTCGAAAAAATTTTTAATTTAAAAATTCAATTGACTAATTTATATTAGATACAGTTACATTTACCGCATTGTAATAAAATTGAAAAACCATATTATGATTTCTTTTTCATACATATAATAATAATACATAGATAGGAAAGATACGTTATCCGTAACGTATTTACGTACAAAAACCATCAATGAATAAATAATTTCAACACGCAAACGTAATAAATAAATAAATTAGTAGTATTACTTGAATTTTTATTAATATAATCAAATACACAAACTCTGAAGAACGTAATATACATATATATATATATATATATATGTACTACCTGTAGCAGTGTATAGTAATACCCATCACAATCTCCTGAGATTGAATTTTTCTAATAAAATTTATAGTACACAACAAATAAATTTACAGATTCAACGTCATGTGGTACTACAATGTATAAATAAATATGATCATAATATATTTGTGACAGTATGTGCCGACTATTGCGGAATAATATACGCATGAATGTCTATGGTATAGTCTACTAAACGCATACACTCTCGTTGAGAGTGAGAGCTTCGATGCACAACAGTGGACTAACAATTTGGCGCGTTCTGTAATACTTGCGTGATCACTTCACCTCAAATCGATATATTCACCATAAGTCAAAGGAAAGGAAAAACTGGATGAGATCACTCTTAAATGTTTTCATGGCATTTTATTTGTAACAAGTGAAAATAACAACTAACTGAGTTAATTGCTTAAATACCCGGTATTTACTGAATTCCTGTAAAAAAAGTGTATCATGAAAGTTGTTTATTTAAAAATAAGGAATATTTTTTGTCTTTACATTTTTGTTCTATCTCTTACGGTTTCAAAGATGGGCAGTACTGCCCATTTTTTTCGAGCATTTTTTTCGAAAACAGAATAGATTCGGTACAAATCGACTGTGAAGTTTTTAAAAAAGGACTGCACCACTTGTGTGGTTGACAGCAATATGTGTGTTAAAATTTTCACATTGGAAAAACATCCTAAACAATTGTATAGAAAACATCATGTTCTTTCACGAATGTATTGAATAATTTTCGTCATTCGTTAAAAATAAAATAGTTGAAAATTTATTATGAATCAAATGAAATTATATTACCTACTAAAATACCAACCATTTTGAATGTTATAAATTTTCACTTTTGTTTTACAAACATTTCTAGTATAATGCAGACCAAACATACAAAAAAAATCAATACTACATATGGGAATTCTATATTATTCTGTAATCTTCAGTTGTAGCTCCTTAAAAACTTGCATATTTTTCAAGTAAAACACCAAAGGCGATAGACAAGACAAATTCTCTACCATAGTATTTAGGGGTGGCCTGGTCAAGTCGATGTTTCGATGGAAGTGCGTCTGCGATGTCTTGACAAAGAGTAATTGAAAAAAAATTTGAGATAAGATTACAAGATTTTAAAAAATTTAAGAAAGTGTGGAATTGTCTCTTTTAAAAAAGATTCAAGTGCAAAACACATTTGCCAAAAAATTGCAACCATATTTCATATTTCATTTTACAAAACTGATTTAATCTTACAAGCTAGAAAATTAGAAGAAGAATTTTGGAAATACGTCAACCGAGAAAAATATCCCAATATCATCAAATGTAGCGAGTATAACTATTCTTGTTTCGGATCTACATATACCTGTGTGAATGGGTATTTTCATACTTAAAGTTAACGAAGACTAAACAACGTTCTGTCCTGATTCCTAATCCCATACTGAAGACTCATTATTATTATTCTCTTTGTCATGATATACGCCATATATGATATGTAACATATGATATAATTATCATATGTTAGATACATGCAAACTCAGTCTTCCCATTCATATTAAGGAAATATAATAAATACCAAATCTGTCTTTATCTGTAGCTAATTTAAATTTAAAAAAAAATCGCAAAAATTAAATCCTTAAATTAAGTACAAGTCGATCGCGACACATTTTTAAAATAAAAAGTACTTCATGTACACACAAAACTTGGCCACCCCTGTTATAGAGGGTGAGTCGAGAAGAACAAGCCTAACATAATAGGTGTAATAAAAATAATATAATAATAATATGCGCTTGTTAGTAAAAACAAAATCAAACAGTTACTGGGCAACCCTAAGGATAAAATTATTAATGAAAAACAATCGGGCATAAATGGTGTCAGTTGTCAAAACTGTTCGAAAATTTATGTTGGTCAAAATCGTCGCCAAATCGGAACTCGAATCAAAGAACATATGGCTCATTTGTAATTTTGGGGAACCGAAAATTCGTGTATATCTGCGCACGTTATTGAGAACAACCACAAAATTCACAAATCGACTTTAACTACTGAAATCGGTACAAAACCCCACAGAATTAGATGCTTACGAAAGTGTCTACATATACAAGTTGAGAAAACAGATAATGAATTTAGACAATGGCCCAATTCCAAATTCTGATTTAATAAAATTAATCCATTTTCAAAAAATTCTAATACTTGAATATCAAGGTTAGCTTCGATACCCTCACTTTAGTGACAAAAACAACGCCGCATAGTCACAAAAGGATACCGTCAATAAATAGGTGGGGTTCTGCACACACCTAATCCTTTAGTCAGTCAACTCAAATAATCCTTCAGGTCAGATCATACCCTCAATCAAATCGTATAAAAGACAGAACTTTTCTAATATCATTGTGAGACACGCACCAAATTTGCAACAAGCAACATATCTCTGAATCCATATCTCAGAGATAGTTACGATTAGCTATTAACTACATTGTAGTCGAAATACGTATTTATAAAATACAAATAAATGTTCTAGGAATTGGGGCAAAATTTGAAATGTAATTACAGGTGTACTCTATACAAAAAATTAAGTTCAACATTTATTGTTCCCAGCTTATACTTTGTAGAAGTCCAAGTGGAAAGAATGTGAAAGGAAGAAATAAGTAATCCAAAATTTTATTTGCTTCTCTACCGTTTATTTAAATCTGGACACTTTTAAACTGTGAAAATTTGTTGTTTTTAAATACAAATTATGTTTATTTTAGCTAAGTAAAAAGGCTTAAATTAATTAAATCAGTTTTTTTGGATCTCAATAGCCTTCTAAAGATTTTGTTTAAAACCCTTTTTTTGCCATGTGGAGAATTTCTGTTCTTGTATTTGGTTTGTAGTTGTTCTCAATCTAGAGTTAATGAAAGTTGAATCGGTTTTCTTGTTTTTCCACAATCTTCAGTGCTCGGCCATATCTTTTATGTTGGACTCTGTGGTCAAAACTATGTGACCCATCTGTCCAACATAAAAATTAAGGCAATCCATGTAAGACAATCAATACACACTAGACTTTTTGTCGTTGTCAGTTTTGTCTTTTTGATTTGAAGGCGACATTAGTTCCAATTTTTTCAGTTCCATTCCTTTTGTGTGAGGGTTGACCGTCCAGGTAGCCGAGCGGTCTAAAGCGTTATGTCTGAGGTGTTATGTCTACTTGGAACTGGGAGGTTATGGGTTCGAATCCCGAAATCAGCAGTTTGTCAATTATTAGGGGAAAAAAGGGCGGTTAATTGACTAAACTGTCGGCGTGTGGACAAGAACGAAGTAACCGGCTATGCTTGTGAAGTTTTTCTGCAGTTTCCTTCACGAACTCCAGATGAATATCGCCATAGTTCCCATCAGAGTCAGCTGCAGCCGCACATCCAATTCCTAGTTTACATACAAAAATTCCTTCCACTCCACTCTCACCCTCTCATCTTTTGGCATCACAATGGACCTTATGGTTGAAGTGTACCCAGGACAGTCGCTACAATCTATCTATCTTGTGTCAGGGTTAAATGACACAATATTGATATTTTATTACAACAAATTTCGCCTCTATATGCGTCATTTGTTTGACGAAACTCATATTTTTACCAAATGCGTATTTTTTAGAATTTTATTTCATTTGTTTCGTAACTACATTACAAAATAACTTGTGTCTATTAACCAAAAATGTTCACAGTTTCAAATCTCTGTATTAAGCGAAAAATGTCTCAATAAAATTTCTTAACAACATGACTCACTAGCATAGACATCCGTCCTACCTCAAATAAATCACAAATGAAGTTTCGTCAACGGAGGAAAAACCCTATGAATAAAATAATATATGTGTAAATATTTCATGAAAACAAATGAATGAATTATACAAGGACAAGGACATGGATATTATAATTGTTTTATTTTTTTTGTAGATCATTGTACTAAACAACAAAGTATAAAAGATTTAATTAATTACTTATTATACGACATTTAATTACACAACATATTTTGAATTATTATTTTTATACCTGGTATATACAAGGTGGATCGTTTTAATCGATTATGAGAAATATCTTGTTAAACAAAAGTTGTTGTGTTTGAAGAAGGGCACATTATGATGGCCTTGAATTTGATCTTAACATTCTAGGTTATTAATAAATCAACTCGAACTCGTTACTGATAAGCAATAAAAGAAAACTTCAAATTAAAAAGTTGTTCCTTATAAAAGTCCGAACATATTTTGCTGGAAACATTTTTTCGTAAATTGAATAAATTCGGTAGAAATTGAATGCAAAAATCTAGAAATTGCAAAATTAAATACAGCGGTACTACTAAACACAGGGCATAGTGACCATTTACCAAAGATGGTTTGATTTATGTATTGGAGCAAACTGTAAAACTTTTGTCCTTTTTCTCTTACCAAAGATTTTTACATTCAGATTTCCACCGAATCTATTCAAATTACGAAAAAATGTTTCCAACAAGAGATGTTAGGATTTTTAAACAACTATTTAATGTAAAGTTTTCTTCTATCGCTTATCAGTTCGAGTTGACTTTTAAATGATCCAGAATGTCAAGGTCTAATTCAAGGTCACCATATTGTGTCCTCCTCTAAACCGAACAACTTTTGTTCTGAATTATTTTTCTGTATCTCACTTCTACAAGATATTTCTTATTAACGATTAAAACGGTCTACACTGTATATAATGTATACAAAAGTATATAATGTATATTAGATAGATAGATAGAATGTAGAGGTTGCCCTGGACGGGCTACACTTCGACCATAAGGTCCATTGTGATGCCAAAGGGTGTGAGGATGTTAGTGGAGTGGAAGGAATTTTTGTGTATAGGCTAGGAATTGGTAGGATATGCGGCTGCAGCCGACTATGATAGGAACTATGCCGATATTCATCCGGAGTTCGTGAAGAGAACTGCAGAAAACCTTCTCAAGCATAGCCGGTTACTTCGTTCTTGTCCATACGCCGACAGTTTTGTCAATTAACCGCCCCTTTTTTCTCTAATAATTGACAAACTGCTGATTTCGGGATTCGAACCCATAACCTCCCAGTTCCAAGTAGACATAACACCTCAGACTTCCTTTTTCTAAGCTATTATATGTTACGACGGCTTTCTTGGATTTAAAAAAAATCTCGGTATTAGCTTTATAGCTTTGGTAGATATTTTTCAATGTCAAAGAAAGCAAAACTTTAAGTTTTATCGTTATTGGTGGTACGGTTTTTTGGTTATTTTATGCATGAAGCTTTTTTTCGAATGGTGGATTATGTTGTTTGGATTATAAAGTTTTTTCATCACACTCTCCGCACGTAAAACAAAATTTTTCGAAAATATTTTTTGAATGCTGCCCTTTAATTACTTTTTCAAGTTTCTAAGCTACTCTTATACAATGAAAAAGTTCGTTTCCGCAGAAGCTACGATTTCATTAAGAGAACACGACATATTCAGGGGCATAAAAATGTTAAAATTAAATAAGTAAATAGAAATAAAAAATGTGGACATTTCATATGGTGTATAAAACAAAATCATAAGACTTAATAATTATTGTAGTACACTCCCGATCAATAAAATTGAACCGATCTGGATTGAAAGTTCCATAATTTTGTTGACGATAGTAGTAAATCTTTAACACAAATATTACCTATTTGTTAATTTTTATATTTATGAGATAGACAGAATATTTACTTTACATGTATTTTGTATAGACTCGCTCTATTTATCATCTTTATGACATTCATATGTTTACAAATATTATAAATATATTTATAATAAAAATATTGAACACTCGTCAAAACAATTGTGGACTTTTACGAAATGTAACAAAATTAAAAATTCAGATCGGTTCAATTTTATTGAAGGGGAGTGTACATTGCCTGGTAAATAATTTAGAAAAAAACATTTTTTAAATAATATTTTTGAAAATATCAGTAATTCCCTAGATGGTTACGTATATTATTAAATTCCATAAATCACAAACAAATACCATATACATACTTTTATAATAAATATCAAACATGAACTACAAAATATCACTATAGTTTATTTCAAAAATAATATTAATTATTTCCAACTTTCTGAAAACACGAGAGTATACAGAGGGGGTCGGCCCCTCCTTAGTCCACGCAAAAACGCAAAATTACTATGCAATAACGCCGAATATCGACATATCATTTTCCCGCAGCTTTCTGCGTATGAGCGATGATATGTTTATGAAATTTTCAATTCATTAATTTTATTGGGGTTTACTGCTCTGTTTTATTTCTAGGGTGGGGAGCAGTCACGGGGAAAAACAAGTTTAACTTTGTGCATTGTTGGGTCACCTCCCATGTGAAAGCTACAGCTACGCCCGTGTACCAAGATATTCTTTAGCTTAGATTTGTAACAAGAGAGTTTCTCATGTCTTTTACAAAAACATTTTATAAAAATTCTTTATTAAAAATAAAATGATTGAAGCACCAACTTTTAAAAATTATTTTACAAAATGTATTTCAATATTTTTCAGCAAATATGTTATATACAAAATTTAATATTATTTTAAACGAGTGAAAATAACTGAGTTAATATGTATATATATATATACATATATATATATATATATATATATATATATATATATATATATATATATATATATATATATATATATATATAGTGAAACCTTAGATAACGAACCTCAACAAAACGATTTCCTCGAGTTAACAAATTCTTAGAAATCCCCTAGAACTGGCCGTAAGAGTTAATGCAAAATATACCTTTACATTACGAATAACTTATACCTCTTTATAACGATTTTTCAATTATTGCAAATCATAAATAGAAAGTATAATTAACCTCTGCATAAAGTATTCTACTAATCCATAAAACAAGAATTCATGTCTCGACAGATTCATGCACGTTCAATTTATCGTAAGACAATCCAGGAATTCAAACTGTCATAATAAATTAATATTTAGTGTTGTAGGCCACAATTTATTGATTTTTCTCTAATCAAGACAAACAAAATGAAAATTAGGCTACCATAACCACAATGTTGATTGTTTAATAAATTTTGATTATTTCGTACCAATTTTTCATATTGTATTTTTAAATAAATATTAAAATGTTCATTACAATGTGTTTTACTTTTTTTCAGTTTGCTTACCTTGCTAAAACGAATCTTAGACCAACCTAACCTCTCTATAACAAACCTCATTGTAACAAATTACTTGGTATAACGAATATTTTCTAATCTCCTTCAGATTTGTTATATCAAGGTTTCACTATATATTCAATGCGTGAACTCTTTATTTTAGTTTTTGAGCTAAAATCGGGCAAATCTATTCAGTTCACGTAAAAAAGGTTTTGAATCTACATAGTCTAAACATGAAATACCATCAACAAACAAAATCTCTAAATAGCTACAAAATCTCTAAATAGCTAAAATTACTATTTATTTGACTGCTGGACTATAACTAGTATAAAAATGAATAATATAAACTGTAGATATTTCTGATTATGGCTACTTATGAAGAAGAAGAGAATGATGCTTAATCAAACAAACTCCACCATTTTAAATACCTGTCAAAACGATATAACCTAAATTAAAAACCAATAGTACCAGTTAAATATTGTATTTGTATTTATAATAAAAATAAATATTTATATACCTATATAGATAATAGATAGGTAAGTACAAAAGGATATTAAAATGTCCTATTAACGTAAATAATGTGTAATAAAAGTAATGGGTTAGAACAATAAAGAATGACGTCATCGCAAAGATGGATTCACTAATTATTTTTCTAACAATAAAACTGGTCAATGAATGAACGGAATGACAAATTATAATGAAAAACTTCACATCCATACTTTCCTTCTAGCGTGTTGATGATGGTATAAAGTACGTATTCTATTATATATACATACAATTTTTTTTAGTCTGACGCAAAACCCGATTATTGCCCGACTGCTTCAGAAGGAGGAAGTGACCAGCGTTTACTTAACTTGACGTTTAAGTAATATGTCTGAACATTGATAACATTATGTGACATCAAATGCTTGATATGAAAGAATGTTATCAATGTTTAGATATATTACTTAAATGTAAACGCTAGTCACTTCCGTTGATATGATATAACCGAAAGGCAACCAGTCTAAAAACTTGTATAAATCGACGCTAGTTTACAAAAAACAATTAAAAAATATGTAAATAGTAAATAAACAAATTAATATTACATCGTCATAAAAGATTGTGAAAGATCGTATGCATTCCACTACAATAACATCTCAGGTAGCTCAGTTGTTAGAGCATTGGTCTAGAATACCAGAGGTTGTGGGTTCGAATCCCATCCTAGATATGTATGATTTTTCATATCAAGCATGTGATATGAAAAATAATGTTATCAATTGTTCAGGCATATTACTTAAATGTCAAATTAAGTAAACGCTGGACACTACCTTTTACTCTAGCATTTGAAAAACCGAAGGACCATATTCTTATATTAATTATTTATAATTTACTAAATGAACAAATTCGGTGTTTGAATTTTACATAAATATAAATAAGTTTGTTGTGTTGTTCCAATTGCTAACGGCATATGATATATAAATATACAGTGTGTTAACGATTGTTCTGGTTAACAATGTAAATCTTCAATATTTGTTTTTTCTTGTTGATATGGTCCTAATTTGAAGATAGAGCTTTAATGATAAACAAACTGAGGCAGTTGATGTGATTTTTTTAAATTTTATAATTGATATGTGCCTTATGCATTCGGTTTTCGAAAAAACGCTTTGGATAAAAGTTGTTCATTCAAACAAACAAATATGCAAGTTAAATAAAATCATTTATTATTTAAATTTTGAAGGAATGTCGAAATAGAAGATGAAGGGTAATGAAAAACAAATAAGTTAGTCGAAACGTTTTTACTAGACCTTAAAAATTCCCAAAGCTCAGTCTTCATTCGCTTTTTCTCTAATGACATTTGCCGACATCCCATATACTTGTTGGGAAATATACTCTTTCCTTCAGGCAACGACTGATTTACTTCATTCTTCATGTATCGATGCTCCATAGATATAAGCTGTCAGACGGGAAGTCTCGTTTCCCTTTCTGAGCCCAAATAGGTTAGTGTTCTTGTGTTCTATATTCTTTTGGGAAATGAGTTTCAGAGTATAAAAGTGCAACTCAGGATTTTAACAATAAGATTAAGTTTCAATTAAATATTAGATTATCAAACGATAATTAATGAGAACTCTAGGTTTTTGAAATAAAATTTCAAATTCGCCCCTTGACTTAGATCAGTTTTATTGTATTATAAATACGTATTTCGACTACAAAGTAGTCATCATCAGTATTGAGTAACATAAGAGTAAGCAGCAATATAAGAGTAATTTTAATAAGAGTAAGGTTAACAAGAGTAAACTTGAATTAAAGAAATTTTAACAAGAGTAATTTCAATAAGATTTATTATATTCTAATTTTAATTTATTTTGATTAATTTTTTTTTTATTTTTATTTTTGTCTATTGATCTCGACTTTCTATCTATTTCTAATTGTCAAAGAGTAAATTACGACTAGCTAGTTTAAACTGATGATGACTACTTTGTAGTCGAAATACGTATTTATTATACAAAAAAACAGATCTAGGTAAAGGAGCGAATTTGAAATTTTATCTTACCAATTGACAAGCAAACCATATTGTCGTTTCAATGGCATACCTATTGCCCGTTATTATGGACCACAAACGTTTCAAAATCGTATATAGTTGATTTGCTCCTTATTCATTCGGTTTTTGCGAAACTGTTTTGAATAAAAGTTGTTAGTATATTTATAATGAACAATTTTTATCCGAAGCATTTTATCGAAAACCGGAAGAAATCACGAATAAAATTTTAAAAGAAGAAACGCTTGATTTGTGCCCCAGATACAAACAGTTTGAGCTTCATAAGCAGTATCGTTAAATTCTGTCTATTTTTTACATGAGACATTCAACTACAAAATAAAATTTTTATCACTTAGAAAAATGTAAAATTTATATATGAGAATGAAACATTGGATTTTTTTATTATTTTCACGTTTTTTTCACATGAATGAACTATTCAATTCACCAGGTCATGTGTTTTGTAACAACCATACAATCTAATAAATTCACCATTAAAAATACAATTTTTGTGGAAGTGAAACGCTCAAATAAATTATGGTTTACCTTAAACTTTTTTATTTTAGCACAGAAATAATTTTATGTTTAAATTTCTAAAATAACTAAATAAGAATATGAAGATGTTTAGTTTAGAAAAGTAATATATGTAAAGGTCATTTCCTTTCCGTGCTTATTTTTTATTATTTATACTTAAACTAGTGAATCCATAGTTATTCAAATAATAAAACTCTTACCACAATACTTCAAATAAAATAATATATAAGAAAAAATATATTTAAAAAAATATAATTAAAATACATACATCTAGATACAGGTGTTTCGGTTACAACGTAATCATCGTCAGTATAAACTAAATTCTCTTAAAACACAAATTAAACAAAAATTAAAGCTAAAACAATCATATATGGAAACATTATTTTTTTTAAATTCGTTTATTACGCAGAAGCTAATATCCTTAGGATAATTACATTTCTCTTCTGGAAATCGAACTAAATATAAAAATTGAAAAATTCGAATAAATATTGAGAGTCGTCATCACAATTCCAGGCGCACATTTCTTACAAAATTTCATTTCGATTGGTTTAAAACTATGTCCTTTAGAGTCTCTATAGACACATGTATTTATAAATAAATATGTATCCCACGTATTTGTATAATCTATAGGGGTCATAATTTTAGTCCGTTGAAATAAAATTTCGTATCTGATCCAGAATAGTAGATTAGAAAAGGACAGAGGGACGAGGTGGTTAGAAAAAGAATAAAACACAAAATATGTCTCTGAATATTAGAAAAACAAAAACTTGTATAAGTAGTGAAGTTGTAGAAAATCAACTTTTCTACACTTCAATACCTGATCATTTTTTCTCAAAGTCTAATGTAATCAGACATATTTATATATATATATATATATATATATATATATATGTATATATATAAAAAGAATTATTTGTTTGTATATTTGTACCGATAAATCTGTGAATCGATTCTAAAAATTATTTCACTGATAGAAAGCTACACTATTCCCGAGTAAGCTATAAAAAGTTTTTGTTGTATGCATCCGTGTCGCGTGACTGGTACTAAATCCGTGTCCGCGTGGCATGACCTTAATAATATGGTGAAATGTTACTATTGTTTAAACTGCCCTGAAATTGAACTTTTTTGTGAGCTCCGAATTAACAAGCTAGTGCACTTTCTTACGTTAACAAATTTTAAATAATTATTTATCTGTTTCTTTTTTGGGTACGTTCAATTGAAATTTGAATTTATTAAATTACTATTTCCTAAATTATAAAATTCTAATTCAATACTATTCGCGGATCTCAAACTATTTGCGAAACAAACATAAAATTATCCTTACCATGTAATGAGTTTATGCGTTACATGGTAAATGTGAATGCATGCAAAAATAGGTTGTCATTGACTAATAAATAAAACAACAGCGTATGAATAATAAAAATTTATTCTTCCTAAACAATTCAAAAAATACCCTTGGTAATGCAAATCCAAAATCCAAAACATATTCCATGTACTATACTAACACAAACCCTTAACTGTTTTTATAATAAAGAGAACTAATTAAAATTATAAATATTAATTAATTCCTTTCCTATTTTAAGTAAAGAACAGGATGATGTTTAAAATCCCCAGATACTTGTTGTAAATTCTCGGTTGATATAAAAGTTACTACTAATCCTCCGTTAGAAGTTCTATATTGTTGTCAACAAGAAAGTTTTATACACAACGGATGTGAGTATTTGGGTTTCTGTTATTAATTTCACTTTATATTACCATCGCATAAATGTCAACACTAATGCTGAAATTTGTTGGTTCGTAAAATGGCTAGAACATTTATCGGATGTTTACATTCGGCTCAATTCATTAATTTAGTTTTTATACCCGGTATATTATAAGTTAAGTTTAGTTCCGACTTTGTAACGGTTGAAAATATTGATCACAGAAAAATAATGTTGGTATAGGTGTTCATAAAATGACTTAATTAGTCCATTTCCGCAAAGTTGTCAATCCGTCAGTCCATAAACACGATAACTCAAAAAATGAAAAAAAAAATAGCGAACTGGAATATCGTATGTGTGTTTTAGAGCAAAAAAGTTAGGCCAAGTTCGTGAATGGACAAAATCGGACCATATTTGGGCAAAATGGGCAAAACAAAAAAAATTAAAAATAAACAACTTTTGTTTGAAACATTTTCAATAATAAGTTTATACCGGGTACTTAAGCAATTAACTCAGTAAGTTATTATTTCCACTTGTATATTTTACGCCTTGTAATTAGGTTGACAAGTAAATAGCTAAGTTTGTAAACAAATCTAAGAGATTGATTTCAAGGCACTTCTAGTTCTCGTATCGACTTGCAACGTTGCGAATTTGTACAATTTCTGTGATAACAATATGATAAGATTGTAGTATCAAGCTACAATGGTATGATAGTATCAAGCTTTTCTCAAATACCCAGTCAATACTCAGGTCGTTCGCAGTGGGAGAACTGTTTTAAATTACAAATAAAAAGTAGTCAGATAATAAAATTTTGCCGTCCCTATATTCGAAAACACATGGCAATTACCCAGAGTAATCGAAATTAAACCGTGTAACCTAAGTAATTCCAAGTAATCACAAGTATCCCAATTAATCCAGCTTACGCCAGTGCATTGAATTTTCCATGTTGGGCATCAATAATTTCAAATATTTTAGAAGATTACAAAATCATTCCAAAAATTTTGCCGCTCTCCTGACTTGGCCACCCCTACGCCATGACATCGGTGGCGTATAGGGTAATCCGGCCCTGAAAGTAGTGTATTCCGGCCCTGAAAGTAAAAGAAAATACAGATATTTGAGCTGAAATGTTGCAAAACAATTCAGTTGTTGAAATAAAGTATCAGTAACACTCACCAAACTGGACAGTGGACCAATTTCGCCGATTCACAATCTTGACCTCACTTTTTAGCTCCAGAACACACACACAATTTCAACTCGTTAACTGTTCTTTGTTTAGTTATCGTATTGACAGACAGATAGAGATGCAGGTGGATGGATATGTGGAAATGGACTAATTAGATCATTTTCATTCGTTACAACATTGAAACTAAACTAACACTCTTGTATCCTACCCTGCTAATATTATAAATGCGAAATTTTGTATTGAATGGGTCGTTACCTAACGAAAATCCATTATAAATATAAAATAAAACAAATATTTGAAGTTTTCGTAAATTCACTTTATTTCTGAGGAAGGAACTGTGTTCTGAGGCTAGTCAAATAAAGTGCATTCGCATTCGCAATAAGCAATGCCTTTTGCGGAGCTTTTGTGGATGTGGAAGTGGCTTGTTTTGTTTAGCATTTCTGACTGTCAATAAATCACAATGTGTTTAGACGTGTGGCTGTTTTATTTCAACAATTTACATTATTGTTTAAGTGTTTCGCCTTGGATAATCTATTTGACAAGTGAATCAACAATACCACCACCGACGCAAAGTGTGATTTGATCTTATTTTAAAGAAAATGAGCAAGTCTGAGATAAATCTCAGAGTAAAATATGCAATAAACAACCATGTCTTTGAGGAATCTTCTAAAATCGATGCACCCGGGGCAGTTTAGACTGCTTAGCATCAGATTAATCTATGAACCTCTTCAAAACAGATTGAAACCTGAAAGACATTGCTCTTTATTAATTATAATGCACCAATTTTCATACTAAAAATTTGATTGCAATAAAACATACTCCCGCAAGGGCTGTACAACCACGTCTTTGAGGAATCTTCTAAAATCGATGCACCCGGAGCAGTTTAGCCTGTTTAGCGCGGGATTAATCTATGAACCTCTTCAAAACAGATTGGAATCTGAAAAGGCAGCGACATTGCTCTTTATTAATTATAATGCACCAATTTTCATACTAAAAATTTCATTATAATATGAAGATTATTAAAAAATATTACCATTTTTTCATTTATCATGTACTTAAATTTACCTCATGAACTGAAATCTGTCAAAAATTTCGCAAATCATTGGTGTAGATACAATTTAGCTAGACTTTATAGAGAGTAATGTATTTAACAAGTCGCATAATGTATCTTTTTAATCTGCGAGATTTTCTTAATCTGTTCCTTAAAATATGTTTACACACTGTTTATATTTGCAAGTTTTTATACACCTAGATGTTAAAAAATCAATGTTTAACTAGAGACCGGGTAGTGTATAGTAATTGAGAGTCTTGGTTTGAAGATGATAATGCTCTTCTCCTTTCTATATGTGTAATATATTATTTCACACGTTGCAATTTTTGTTATTAAACATAAATAACACAAAATGAAAAGAATAACAGACATACTATTAGTATATTCGAAAATTTGACCAAAAGGTTGATTTATACAAAAATGTACTTGACATAAATCACTTTCAATCGTAATAATAATTATTCATTACTTTAAAGAGGGATGTATGATATTTTTTCTACCCGACTTCGGCAAAGCCAAAAGGAAGGGTTATGTTTTTAGCAGTCTATGTATGTTTGTATTTATGTATGTTCCACCGTAGCACCGTACGTTCTGGTTTATGCAGCCTCTACGTAGGTTCTCACGGACGCAAACCAGTATGGCCAGAATGGCCTGAAAGATTGTGGCATATATCCCTAAGTTGAGGCTTCTGTTTGCCTTGAGTTTTTCCCCGTAAATTCCGGCCTCGGTCCCTTTCCCAGTTTTGAGAAAGCCGTCTGTATACCAAACAATTCCTTTCTTGAGATAGTGTGGATACAGTGAAACGTTTTGAGAAGGAGTATATTTTGGGAAGTACATCTGTGCCCATTTCAAAAACGGGATCTGTGATGACTGATGTTGCCATGATTCATGCATGTCCAACCTGATTTTTAGTAATCCAGTTATTAGTGCAAGATAGTCTATAGGCTCTGGATCTCGCTTTACGTACTATTACAATGTTTAGCAGAGTCAGCCCTAGTATGATTTCCGTGGTAGCTATGGGTGTACTGTTCTTGAATACAGTAATGCACAAACAAACCAGTCTTTGGATCCTGAACATCTTTATGCATGCCGTTATTTGATTAACCTTTGGCCACCACACTAGAGCCGCATAGGTTATAATCTTATCTCAAAAAAAATTTTTCACTTTAAGGTATTTCCAAACTATATCAGCTGATCGGGTACCCGCGCGAAAAGAACTATGTAAAAACTTATGTGTGGAAAAAAAATATTATTAGTACTCCTGCGCGTTGTTGAAAACAGCTGTCCGTTGTCGTCAGTGTTCTCATTCGTCACACAACATATCATACATATACTAGTCATCATACATATACTAGTATCTAATTTCAAACTACTTTCAAACAGCGCGCCGGTATTCAGGATGCCAACTGAACCATAAAAAATAACATTCTGCTGCGGACATGAAAAAAATGTACTTTTTTACGCATATTTTATCAAAAAACTTAACAACCCGATGGTCATTGTTAAGGAATTGAGGAAAGTATGTGTCGAATTTCAGAACAACCGTAACTATATTGAGAGAGTTCGAAGTAATTAACCTATTTTGACAAAATGGAAACCCGACTTCAAAAATCAAATATTCTATAACAAAAAATGCACTAAAAAGTAAAAAAATAATTGCATATTCTTGTGCCAATTTTAGTTCACCTAAGCAAAAATTTTTTTAAATATATATGTACAATTATTGTTATTTTTGGAGTCGGTGTCAGCATAGAGAAATTTACATAACTTTTGGACACCGCCTCCAAAAATAACAATAATTGTACATATATATTTAAAAATTTTTGCGTAGGTGAACTAAAATTGGCACAAGAATATGCAATTATTTTTTTACTTTTTAGTGCATTTTTTGTTATAGAATATTTGATTTTTGAAGTCGGGTTTCCATTTTGTCAAAATAGTTTTATTTCTCGCTTTTTAGTGACTTTGAAGTTCTATAACTTGTTTTATTTGTCTAAATATGGGTAGACCAACTAAACGACCAACTAACTTTTAGTTTAAAAAATTCAGCTGATTTCTGAGGATTCATTTTACAAATATTGTGAATTTCGTGAAGTTCTTGACAACCTAATAATAGTTTGTAAATACCTATAAGAGCAATAATATGATATGACATTAAAAAATATATAAATTACAAAAGCTGATAAAATCAATGAATTACACATACGTTTAATGTGGTAACACTACATTAAACACATTGATAGGTAGGTAGGTAGGTACTCGTATCTATACTATTATTTCATTCGGTACCTATATAAATACATTAATAATATTATGCTGAATTGTACTATGTAATTTTATTTTGATTTCCCATAGAGAATTTATTCATTGAATATTATTTATTAATTTATGTTGATATGCCATGTTTTCTTTTAATCATTTCAATTTCATTAACTTCCCAATATTTTGTGTTCGTTTATTTTTGTATCTATATACAGAGTATTACGTAATAATCGTAGGATCGGGCTTACCATTAAGCTGCGTAAGCTGAATAATTTTACATTTACGTTATTCATATTTACCGTATTTGTTCTGTGGTTGATTCGGAGAAGTGAACTGTGATTTCTGATTCATACAAATGTGATTCATATTTTGAGTTCGTATATATTACATACGTGTTTTGGTCTAAGATCCGGCATTAGAAAACCTTTTCTCATCTGTTAATTGATTGAAATATTATTGAAAACGCTTATTGCAATATAAACAATTTGGCAATGTAATGTCTGCCAGGGTAGTTCTGCTGCAATTAACATTAATTAATTAATTAAAAATTGATTTTTTTATAATTAAATCCCTCACGTGTTAATTGAATTTTGCTTGTTAAATAACATAGTATACGATACGACAAATCTAGTAATAGCAGGCAGCGCTGCTTATTACTGCTACGGTTACCTGCAGCCAGGTGTTCAAACTTAAAGTAAACTTAGCTTACTTCCCTCATATGTTAATTGAAAAATATTTAGCTAATTTAAAAGTTTAGAATAATTAGAATACATCCATAACTGGCAGACATCTTAAAATCCATTAAAATCAATTGCAGCCTATATAAGAAAAATTTTAAAAAATAGAAATTAAAAAAAAAATACCTTGTAGAGAGAGAGAGACCATTGCATTATTCCACGTAACAAACAAAGAAAGTATATGATCATGCGAATGTAGAGTGTATTCATTATACATTTATCATGAACTCTGCATTCTCTATACACAATACCACTATTAGTATAAAGACACTTATAAATGGAGTAGGCTCTAAAATGCATGAATCATATACTTTCCTTGTTTGTTACGTGGAATAATGCAATAGTCTCTCTCTATTTAATTTCTATTTCTATATTGGTATTTTTTTTTAATTTCTATTTTTTTTAATTTTTTATGGTTTAGTTGGCATCATGAGTACCGGCGCGCTGTTTGAAATTGTATACTAGTATTTGTATGATGACTAGTATATGTATGATATGTTATGTGAAGAATGGGAACACTGACAACAACGGGCAGCTATCGTCAGGTCAAATTTGAGAAAACCTGTATATAGACCTTTCTTAACGATACATACTTAAAAATCATATTCAAATTCAAGATGGCGATTTCGAAATGTTTAAATGCTTATGTATGTTTACCGTCTGTGCGCGAGTGCGTTCTATAGAGGCCTCAATTATTATGAAATTTGGTATGCAGTTTTGTAATTGAAAGGCCAAGTTCGTTTATGAAAAGAACGATGAAGAGAAGAGGCAGCTTAGAGGGAGGGAGAAACACAAAATGTGTAATATCTCTTCTAATATAGTTAAATTAACTTACTTGATTTGATATTCAAAATGAAGCCTAGCTCTGAGAGTATTTGCTTGCCGACGTAGCTTCTACGTATCGAATTTTTGATGTAATTAATTCACTCATCAACATTAAATAATTGAACTTTTATTCTTATAGGATTCAAAAAATGACGAAAAAGAACGACCAGAATGGGGAAATGGTTTAGAATTTTTAATGTCATGCATTGCAATGTCCGTTGGATTAGGAAATATTTGGCGTTTTCCATTTACAGCATTTGAAAATGGTGGTGGAGCATTTTTGATACCATATATAATTGTATTAATTTTAATTGGTCGTCCAATGTATTATATGGAAATGCTTTTGGGTCAATTTTCATCACGTGGTCCAAGTAAAATGTATAATGAATTATCACCTGGTTTTGTTGGTAAGTCTAAATAATCTATTTATTTCATCTCAATTTCCGTTTTCTAATTGGACACTATCACAACGCCTTTCCCAGCGAATAACTGATCAGCGTTCAACTAAAAGAGTTTGTTAATCTTTATTAAAATTGTATTTTTAACTTTATTGAAAAGAAATTTATTTTCGTGTCTAATTTTACTGGATTAATCAGTTTTAAATCCATTTTTAAATACTAAAATACGAGTTTAAAACTGAATCTAGGTGCACAGCAATTTGTATTCTTTTTTCGCTTGAGCTTTTACTAATAGTAATGATTAAGGTATTACCAAACTATTATAAAGTTGTCAAGAACTTCACGAAATTCACAATATTAGTCAAATAAATCCTCAGAAATCAGCTGAATTTTTTTGAGAATTTATCATCACCGTGGCGTTTTTGAGAAAATCGTTATGTAAGTTGGAGAAATTTAACATGCATCTTCATAAACATGGTGAAATAAAATGCACGATTCCGACTGTTTTTACTTCGAACCCTCTCAATATAGTCACGGTTGTTCTGAAATTCGACACATACTTTCCTCAATTCCTTAGAAATATTTTTGCTTAAAACTTGGGGAGAATGTCCATCGGTTTGTTTTTTGATAAAATATGCGTAAAAAAGTTTTTTCATGTCCGCAACAGAAGGTTATTTTTTATGGTTCAGTTAGCATCATGAGTACCGGCGCGCTGTTTGAAATTCATTTGAAATTATATACTAGTATATGTATGATGTTTTATGGCGGAATATAGTTCTTTTTGCGCGGGTACCCGATCAGCTGATACAGTTTGGAAATACCTTAATACTGAAACAGCATTCCTATTTGAGTGTTACATTATATTTACTGCAATTCATACAAACCGTTAAAAGTTTATTTATTTGTTTTAAACACAGATGTACTCAAAGAACTTGTGGTTTTTGTTTAGCAAGTACTAAAATTATAATTTAAACTAACTACACAGTGTGTTTCACGAAGAATGGTAAATATTTAATTAGACGGTTGATTACATGAATAATTTTGAGCTAATGGTATAAGTCGTACTTGTCTTATGCTAAGCAGCCACGTAAAGTACCTCTCGAGAGTAATTACGCTCAGTTGTGTGTCCGTTTGAGAGTATTTTTGAAAATGTTTAATATCTGCTGTTAGGGGATTTCCTCTAAGTGTCGTGTCCACTGCTGCAAATGTGCTTTCGAGAGTCAGGTTAAACTCAAACTGCAAACAATTAAATTGTTGAAATGGGTGTCGTTTCCTTGATTATTTTTGTCTGATTTCTATTTATAGTGGATATGAAAATAATTTCTGCTGAAATTGTTGAGATAGATTAGAACTAGGTGTATATTTTAACGTTTTAGAGCGTAATCTATATACGCACTAGGGTCTTTTAATTAAACACCTACGAGCAGTAATTTTAACAATATTTATTTATTGGATTGGAACAATGAAGTTAATAACAATCAAGTAATGGTAACAATCAATATTTGCAATAATAAACTACAACAATTGCTTTCAATGGCCTTCAATCGCTTCTTTGCGTACGTGACGTGTGTGTTCCCATACCATTCATCCGATTTCGATGAAACTTTGGGGAATAGTTGTACGGGGGACCGAGAAGGTTTCTGTAAAAACGATACCCCCCTCATCGAGGGGTGGGAGGATTTCACACTACTGCCTCGTTAAATAGTACATGCCTTCTGGAACATTCTGTAATGATAAATAAAGACATGAAGATGGAAAAAATGCATTCCGTCTGTTCCTGTCAAGACTGGTTAATATGTACATTTTTATAAACCATTTTTACGTTCATATAATTTGGCTTGACGCTTTCCGTGTACCGTTTATAGAAGCAAATCGTTTTCATATACAGGATGAGTCAAAAGTCATGGAGTTTTTTGAAAGGGTGGATAGGGAATGAAATTCTAAGATGAAAAGTCCTTGGACATTTTTGCACCTGACCCACCGTTAATTTATATATTAATTAAATAAAGTAACCAATTAGAGAAGCACGTTAACGGAATCAGAAATGGTGGTAAATAAACGCAGCGACAGCAGAGATACTTGAGAGCGAACTCTTCCCATCACTACCGTAGAGCGTGGTTGAAATCGTAAGAAATCTAATAAAAATTTAATAATTCAAAACTCTGCTATAAAACCTCTACCGGATTTAAAACACATAAGATTGACTCGCTCTACGGTAGTGGTGGGGAGTGCTCGCTCCCCTCACGTATATCTGCTGCCACTGCGTTCGTTCCGTACAATTTCTGATTCCGTTAACGCGCTTCTCTAATTGGTTACTTTATTTAATTAATATCTAATTAACGGTGGGTCAGGCGCAAAAATGTCCAAGGACTTTTCATCTTAGAATTTCATTCCCTATCCACCACCCTATCAAAAAACTCCATGACTTTTGACTCACCCTGTATATAAAAATTTAAGATTAGCCCAATCCAGAAACCTTAAATTCACTGAGAAATGTGATACAACCCTGTATGTTTTTTCCCCAGTATTGCAGTCATAACACACTAAAAAAATTTAGTCGTGCATTTTCGATAGACAGAAACTGACTTTCGGGGTTTGGGGCGATCGTCGTTTATTCATCATCAGAAGGAATAAATGATTTTTTTCGATACTTTCTAATACAATTTTTGTAGCTATTCAATTAATCAGCAACTTTTTGCCCCATCATAAAAAGAAAATTTCTTTCTACTCCAAAACGCTCAGTCGAAGTAACATTTGACTGAATGAATGTAGATACTACCAGAATACATTTTAAAAATAGTTTAACCACTAAAAGGAAGGAGGAACCAAAACCAAAACCAATATGAGATTTTCTGTTATAATTATCATGTTTTAAAAGTCGCATTAAATACACGAGAAGTAGTATAAAGGTTATTTTGGAAAATATTAACTAGTCTATTTGTGGTTTTCCGTTGGCTAACCATACATTATATGAATGGTAAAAGTATATAAGTATTTATCATTGGCTAGCTGACATTGCACGCGCGGCTTCGCTCTCGAATATTTTGTAAAATGGCATCTCTTATCATACCAACAGAGAAATATAAATAATTTACAAATAATATCCAAAAATCAATAATTTACGTTCTAATTGAATTATATTCGATTGAGTATTTTAAGGACGTTCATACATGAGGCTTGCGATAGTAGATAAACAAATTTTTTTTAGTGAATTGAATAGCTCAATTATGTAGTTATCCTCCCTCAAATATTTAAAACCTGTTGACGAGCGTTTTAAAGGATAATTATCGATTAAAAATCTAACATTTAACACAGCGTTTTATGGAAAACAGAACTTTTTTGTACTTAAAATTATAATAACTGTATTATTAAAGTAGATACCGTGATAAATAATGTTTATAAATATTCTTTGAAATATGTGATTTATATAATTGTATTAAAAAAATGGTGTTGACGAACATTTGAATTAATTATTTAATAAAATTAAAACTGTTTTGTTAGGTTTGTTTTTGCCACCATATTTTGAAAACTAGCGACTGCGCCCAGTAAAAAAATATACACATATACACAAATATAAAATATAGTTTATTGTCAGATCTGTCACATCAAGTCAAATCAATTTCTAATTTACATCTACTGATATTTTACAATAAATACTGTTAAAATATTTAGGAAAAGTAAATAAAGGTAATAAATCGTTGTAAGATTATTGGTATACTTTACAAATTTTTTAAAATCCTAAATGAATTTTATTAAAGATAGTACTCATTTGACTCTAGTGTAGCAAATGAACGTCCTTAAGTATTATTGTTAGATAACCTACTCAAATTTTGTCATAGCTATATATTTAATACTCGCTCTGCTCACAATGGGGTTCCACCCTCATGATCTCCCTTCGCCTTCGCCTTTTGGTTCGCGTCCTTGACATAATTTAGAAAAGCCTAACTTTTTTATCATGAATAGAATTTAAAAAGGTAATTTTGAAGGGTTTTTCCCATTTTTTGGAAAGTTGCGTTGGGAAAATTAAATTTTTTCCGCAAGTTTGAATTTATTCCGCGTCGAACACAAAAAACCGCATCCTTCTAGCATGTCTAGAAGTGGGTTATAATTTGCATACGTGAGTGAGTCAGTGAGTTACACAAAGGGCTGTACATATATAATAAGGATTTCACTAAAGCGCATTTTACATATGAAGTTTGACTACCAGTGTCACATTCTTAGGGGCTTCATTTTGAAAAATCTTAAAACATATCACGCCTTCTAAGTATTTAGCCTTAAGAGAACATACACCAAGGTAATATTTCACTGTAAAATTTGACGCCCCGTTTCACACCCAGGGGTGTCAAAGTTGGACAAGAGATAAATGTCAAAAAATTTAAAAACGTGTCTCATTATTTTGTTTTAAGAGAATCGTCGTTTTATATCAAATTATGCCAAACAACCCTTGTTTGCCTTTCTCTAAAATGTATGTTTCCCTCCTGTATAATACACCCACCGATTATGACCCTTCTTATGAGAAGAAATAAAATACAGAAATCTTGAAGTCAGAAATCTTCAATAGAAAAATTGATAAGAGACAAAAAGTATGAAAAGTTTGAATTTTGTGAATTTAAGTGGTCGATCAACTCGTTTTTTTGCAACTTTTTGGGAGCAATACCGTTCACCTACTATAGATATATAAATGTAACACAAAAGATTATATCAACTATTAGAAGGAAGAAGCAAATACCACCTATATGTTAAATTGTAATTAAATTTCATCTTACATATATGGTACTCATTGAAAAACATATTTGAATTCATTATGCAAAATCAACAAGCGTATTATTCAAAGATTTACATTATTATTTGAGAACGGATAGGTAAATATAGGTATTGGCATATATATATATATATATATATATATATATATATATATATATATATATATATATATATATATATATATATATATACATATATATATATATACATATATATATATATATGTATATATGTATATATATATGTAATATATATATGTAATTATTAAATAACGAATTATTTAAAGATCATCTATATGTTTATTAAAATGAATTTATCAAAATGTCATAATGAGTTTGTTGTTAGTTACCAAAGTAATGAACATAAATAATTACCATGATAACAGAGAGAGTAGGTAGTTGAAATGCAAATGTTTCTAAAAGAAGCATGTTTGATTTTAGTAACGATAACGCTACTTATATAAGTAGGTGCAGTACTGAAGTACGCGCGTTATAACTTATATTTCTTTATCGTTATATTATCACTGAAATTCAGGGGGTTTTCACAAAAATATTTCGAGCAAACGTTGTTCGTATTTTTATAAGAAACAACTTAGATTTCGAAAAAATTGAAAGGTTGCGGTTAAAAATACGTTCACTAACCAATTCTAATATAAATTGTACACCAACAATAAGCCCTAAAACAGACAAGTGTATTAAAAATATTTTCATCGAAAGTAGTATTTTTTTATGGCATTGGATCACTTCGCATAGGCATAGAAAACACTACCCACATGTTTACCGCCATAAAAACTATTAAGTAAAATTTTTATCAAAAAGGATTTACTATGATTGGCTCTTCTATCGATAATCATATATAAAGTTGTTATTAAATTAAAGAAAATATAAAAGAAATAAATCCAGTATATAATTGTTTAATGTTTACATTCCACTTAAATTACACAATGTATTAAATAATATTTTTTTGTTGAAGATTATTAAAGTGATCATGCAACAACAATCCTACAGTTGACCCATTTTTTTAGTTTTTATTTTCCATTTTCATATAAAATAAACCAATTACATTATATTAACTTAATGTATTTTATAATGAGATTATTACACAAAATTATTTATTTTTATATGGCGGATATTCACATCCGCATCCACAATCGTGCATCTTCCGCATTAATTTTAGCATCCGCATCCGCATCGGCATCCGCAATAATCAATATTATTTATGGAGCTTTTGCGGATGCGTATGTTGCTTGTTTTGTTGTGCATTTCTGATTGTAAATTTGAAAATAAATAAAAACGTGTTTGAACATGTTATTGTATGGATGTTTTTTATTTATATCAACAATTTACATTATTGTTTGAGTGTTTCGCCTTGAATAATCTCTTTGACAAGTGAATCAACAATGTCACCATCGACGCAAATCGATGAGCATGTCCGAGATAAATTTCAATGTAAAATATGCAATAAAACATACTCTAGCAAGGGTCGTATAACCACGTGTTTGAGAAATCATCTAAAATCGATGCATCCGGAGCAGTTTAGCCTGTTTAGTGCGGGATCTATAAACCTCTGCGAAACAGAATGGAATCTGAAAGAGCAGCGATATAGCTCTTTATTAAATACTAGCGACCCGACCCGGCTACGATATACTATACATATAATAACCTTCCTGAAAAAATTATCTACATGATGGTGAAAACCGTTTCAAAATCCATTACGTGGTTTAGAAGGAGTTGGCGGATAAACAGACAGACAGACACGGAGGGCGACTTCCTTTTATACTATGTATAGATAATGCACCAAATTTTGAATTTTTATTCTAAAAGTTGGATTATAATATAAAGATTAATAAAAATGATTACCATCTTTTTCCTTTATTCATGTACTTAAATTATGTATCTCTTTAAGAAAAAAAAAACTTGACACATAAATCCGCAAACGCATTTGCGGATGTCAATAATTTCGCATCCACAACATCCCTGGTTTGTAATGTTTCGTAGTTTTTATTATTTATTCTATTATAATTCGTTTTTTTTAATTGGCAGCTTATGGTTTTTTAGCTTATAGCATCAAATTAAAGGGCGACCAATCGTATTCACAAAATTTTGAAATACGTCCCTGATTGTCATATAGGTATTGGGAGGGTGCAAAGATATACATAATATAATATGTTTTCGCAATTATATATAGATTTTTATTTGATAGGCAACTTTTTATACTGAAATACTATGCATATTATCTAAAAGCATACAAACATAACACATGAATTGTACATTTGTTCGTTTAGTAATTCAACTCTTAACACATATTTGTTTATCGTATTTATTTAACAGTCATTAGCAATTATTTGAATAACCAATATATTTGTTTTCATATCGTTTGTTCGAAAACTTTTAGACATAAACAAGACTAATTCAAGAATTGATTTATGTAATAAAAATTAAAATGAACCATCTCTTTAATTCTTTTCATTCCTGTTGTATTATTGACTCAGCAAATGTGGTCGATCGACCTCAAAACATGCATCGTTTAGTACTAAAAAAATTCAAAATTTTCGAACGACCGTTAAAGCGAATTTTAAAATTGCAGTCAAGGTTACTTAAATTCATATTGTTTATAATTACATTCTCTAAGAAAACTCGTTTAGTCTACCTAGCTCCTACTTTAAGTCAAACTTTATTACTTCAATATGTAATATTTCATACTAGTATGTAATTTAACGGTTATATGTTCGATGTCCAAAATCAATGTTGAATATTTTCCGGATTTTTATGTTTTGAGGTCTCCTGATTCTAAGAATACAAAATTTGATCATTAACGTCTGCGTTTGAGGATTTGTGAATACTTCAAAAATATTTTCGTGGGCCAGTTTGGGATAAATAACGATCTATTACTGCTATACCCAGTGGATGGACACATTTTTTTTCTTGATTTTCAGAAAAAAGAAACGAATTTTGAGAAGATGTTAAATATTTTTTCATAATTTCAATCTTTACAATGGTTTATTAATTTTTTTTTTAAAACACTCTAAAGCAAAGCATTTTTAAATAATTTTTCTAATCTTTGATCAAAACTTTCAAACTTAAAATATTAATAGTAAAAATTTGTTTATAGGAATTGGTTTTGGACAAATGTTGGGTACAATATGTGTAGCAACATATTATTGTAGTTTAATGGCATTAACATTTTATTACATGGTCGCATCATTTACCACTGAATTACCATGGGCAAAATGTTCACCAGAATGGAGTGATATTTGTTATGATTCAGGACCTGGTGGTAATTATACAAATGCAACAAATCGAAGAAGTTCGTCTGAGTTATATTTTTAGTAAGTATTTTATATACACAAATATGATTTTTGATTGTTCATAATCAAGAATTGATTTCCAAATTTTGGATATTTCATTATTACAATTCAAACCATAAATGAACTAAAATTATGCAACAATTGATGACAAATTTTTGTACAAATAAAAATCATTTAACGTGCTAGGATACATTAAATAACGTACAGTCCCGTTCAAAAAACTTGAACCCATGAGAATTGTTAATTTTTTTTAATTTTCTAAAAATCCTCATTTTTGTTGGTGTATGTAGAAAGTTTAATATTATTATTTTATTCGCCAAATATATTTGACCCCAAAAACATTAAATAATAGTTTAATCTGTTTATTATATTCAAATCAATATATCGTGTGTTCGTTTGAAAACTGTCCACCTAAATATGTTTTAAAATATGTATAGAAAATATGTTCCTTAGTTTTGAGGAGAAACATAAATATTTTTGTCTCATGTATTCGTGAACGCGTGGTATAAATTATCTTTTAATAGTGCAAAACCTTTAAATACGTCCAGCGCTGTTTTATATAATCAGGACAAAAAAACCAGTTTGATTTTATTATAGAACAAATACATATACACACATACGCAACACATAGACAAATTCACAGTTCATATATACAAAATAATGTTATATTGAAAAAATAATAATTTTAAACTTTTATATTTCGAAAACAAAAAGGTAAAATGCGATTTTTTGTCAAATTTATTTAATGAATATTTATTTTTACTCTCCTAGTTTTTTTTTAAATTCTGTCAAGTATTTTTTTTAATACAACAGATAATAGTTGGGCGGGCATGAAGTTTAGCATGCTTCTAATGAGAGAGAGTGAGAGAGAATGATAACTTTGCTATTAATTATCTCGCGTTCTAAACGGTCAAAAATTCTGAAACTTTGGGATTTATTAGAAAACGTTATTTTTAGCCTGTGAAAAAAAATGAGCAAAATCTGTCGAAAAGTGATAGTATGCTGGTACATCCTTAAATACAAAAAATGTTAAAAACAAACAACTTTTATTTGAAATATTTGTTCATACATATCTTAGTTTTGGTTTGTTTTTTATAAGATGAATATTGTATAAGGACTCGTAAAAACAAATAACTAAATTACTTTTTTAAGACTATAAATTAATAAGAAATAACGTGATGGGATGAGATATATTAAATCGATAAATAGCTCCATATAGGAATAATATTATTGTTTTGTTATGAATTATTTTAAATATAGGTCAATCCAAACAGTTATTTTATTATTATATAATATTATTTGAATACTTCTGTCCCTCCCACCTAAATTACGTCACTGTTTTTATTACTCAAGGAGCTATACGCACAAAAATTTGGACGTAAATATTTGCCCATCGAAAAATTCTTATTTGTAATTTTATAAGTATTAAGATAAATTTATTACAGTAAAACAGTATTAAAAGAATCCCCAAATATTGATAATGGAATTGGTGTACCTGATTTACGTTTAACAATATGTTTATTAATATCATGGATATGTATATTTGTGGTTGCAATACGTGGCGTAAAAAGTTCTGGTAAAGCATCATATTTCCTTGCGTTATTTCCATACGTGATAATGTTTGCACTTTTTATCAGAGCTGTTACACTTCCTGGTGCTGGAGATGGTATAATTTTCTTCATTAAACCACAATGGGAAAAACTATTAGAACCACAAGTAAGTTAATCCTTTTTTTTTTGCAGAACTATGTTTATAGGATTTTCCACATAATATTGTTTTTTTTTTACTATCGGATTCGGAAAGTCACGTTACTTTTCTTTAAATTTTGCAGTTAAATTACATGTTCCTCATGTAATTTGCAACAACTTTTGTAGAATTGACTTTGAAGTGCAATAAATCCTTTTCGTACGGGAACGCATCAAAGTTCAAATTTTGCAGTTAAATTAGATGTTCCTCATGTAATTTGCAACAACTTTTGTGGAATTGATTTTGAATGGCAATAAATCCTTTTCGTACGGGAACGCATCAAATTTCGAGGTGTCGTGAATAAGTACTTTCCCACATCTTAATGAAAATACAGGCATACCCCAATTTATTACAAATAGAAACACTTCATTTTCAAAAGCTTTCTTTGTATGCGTAAAATCGCTGACTCCTCAATTACAGCATAGTCAAAAATAGTGATCCAAGTAATTCCTTCGCTAGTAAGCTGAAACACAATATTTACTGGAAAATAAATGCGCTGTTATAAAAGAATTCACCTCCGTAATATGATAATTTTCGGAAGTTTAATATAAATAACTGGGGACAGTTAATTGAATCGTTTAATTTGTATTTATCGTGGCTTAACTTTCATCTTAACTCGCCTTTGTACTTTTGCCTCACTTCAGGATTAATGTAATCCTTTAGGATAACTTTTCGTTGTATCGCAAGTTAGTCAATGTTTGATATGAAAAATCATACACATCTTAGAATGCATATGAATTACTGAGCTACCGAGATTCCATGATAGCTTAGGTTGGGTTCCAGTGGTTGTCCGGGTAGGACACACTTAGACCATGAGACCCATTATGATACCTGAAAAAAGGTATCGTCCCACACGGAGCCATTACACCTTGAACCATTTGGAGCTGTTCAAGAACAGCAAAAGATGTTTGATGTCGACCGATTTTAGATAGATTGCATTATGATGCCTAAGGATGTGAAGAAATGAGTGGAGTGGAAGGAATTTTTTGTGTGTAGACTAGGGAATGGTAAGATGTGCGGCTACAGCCGACTCTGATAGGAGCTATGCCGATATTCATCTGGAATTCGTGAAGGAAACTGCAGAAAACCTTCACAAGCATAGCCGGTTACTTCGTTATTGTCCACACTGCCGATGTCAGGATTTGAACCCATAATCTCCCAGTTCCAAGTAGACATAACGCCTTCGACCGCTCGGCTACTCGACCGATTTTAGTTCAGAGAAGTCGTCATAGAATGGCTGGTCCAAGAGTGTCAGTCTTCTGATAGCAAGAGCTGGACAGTAACAGGGAAGGTGAATCATCGTTTCCTCTTCCTTCTCGTTGTGGCAGCTTCTGCTATAGTCATGATGCACTGGTAGGACCATGTGATCAGCATGTTAACCTCCCAGCGAGTGCCCCGTAATGGCTGCTACTGTATTGCTTATGGAGGACCTTTGATAGGAGATATTATTTTCGGAACGCCTCCTATTTTTATCTGATCATATCTATCTTACAGTGTACGTTCCTCTGTACACTTAATATTAGCCTTTCTTAGAATGGTTTCATTCAGAAGTAGCTTGTAGTTCGTAAAAAGTACACCTGGATGTTTAGTGATGCTAGTGTCCGATAGCTTATAGAAATTTCTGGCAACATCGTCATGGTAGGATGCGTACAATTTCTCACTATCTGATGTAGGTATATGTCTTTTTTTATACGCTTTTTTTATTAGTTTCACTTGTATGTATGTATGTATGTATGTAACCGACCCTTTTGGGCTCGATTTTCTCCTACTTTGAACGATCAGATTTAATTCAAATTTTGCACACAAAATATCCGATATCCTGATTAGATTCGCCAGGATTCATCAATTTCTTTCCGCATCCTTTGCATGAGAGTAAGAGAGATGGAGCTGGTGCGCGAACTTCAACTAAAAAATAAATAATAGTTTAAAAAAACTAAAAAAACACACTTTTATAGAAAATCCAACTAAAAAATAGAAAATAAAATTTAATAAATTTGGATTAAGAAAAGTGTAAATAAGAAACAAATGTATATTAATGGAATAACTATTGACACTATGCACTACACGCTTTTTTCCACTAATATACATTTGTTTCTTATTTACACTTTTCTTAATCCAAATTTATGAAATTTTATTTTCTATTTATGAAGTTGGATTTTCTATAAAAGCGTGTTTTTTTAGTTTTTTTAAACTATTATTTATTTTATTATCTTGTTATTGTTTTTGATTATTGACTTACTATTTATTTTTGTAAAATTTTTGTGTCTATACCCATCCTTTGAATATTAACCTTAGATTAATCGAATTTGTGAATGATGTGATTTATGTTATAGGTATGGTATGCAGCAGTTACTCAAGCCTTTTTCTCTTTGAACGTTGGTTTTGGTACAATTATAATGTATTCATCGTACAACAATTTTGCACAAAATGTAAAACGGTAAGAAAATTTATTAAGAATGCGTTACATTTCTTGTTATCTTTTTAACCCGACTTCAAACAGGAGGATGGTTCTCAATTCGCCTGTATTTTTTTATGTGTGTCACCTCAGAACTCCGTCATTTATGAACCGATTTTGATTTTTTTTTTGTTCTAAAGGGTTTGGTTTCCCATTGATCCCATTGGCACCAAATCATATTCTGATGAGGGGATCCCCGGGAAATCGAGGAAAACCCTCATTTTATATGAGGGTAACCGATTTCTGCGAAATTTTTTTTAGAAAGGGCATACTCATTCATAATGGAAAAATAAGAAAATTTTTTTAAAAACCGACTTCAAAAAAATTTTTTACAAAAAAAAAAACAAAATGCATGTAAAAAAAAACTGAAAATCTGTTATAAAAAAATGCACTAAAAATTTAAAAAAAAAAAAACGGATAAAAAAAAATGCACTAAAAGTTAGTAGGTCGTTTAGTTGGCCTACCCATATTTAGACAAATAAAATAAGTTATAGAACTTCAAAGTCACTAAAAAGCGAGAAATAAAACCTATTTTGAAAAAATGGAAACCCGACTTCAAAAAAAAAATATTCTATAACAAAAATTGCACTAAAAAGTAAAAAAATAATTGCATATTCTTGTACCAATTTTAGTTCACCTAAGCAAAAATTTTTAAATATATATATACAATTATTGTTATTTTTGGAGGCGGTGTCCAAAAGTTATGTAAATTTCTCTATGCTGATACCGACTCCAAAAATAACAATAATTGTACATATATATTTAAAAAATTTTTGCTTAGGTGAACTAAAATTGGCACAAGAATATGCAATTATTTTTTTACTTTTTAGTGCATTTTTTGTTATAGAATATTTGATTTTTGAAGTCGGGTTTCCATTTTGTCAAAATAGATTTTATGTACACATCATCGATTAGAATATAGAAAATGCTTTAATGTATACATACGAGTGTATAATTCCCTGGACACTACACTGTGACGACTGTTTTCCTAGTGTGATACAAAAACACAATGCCAGAGGTTAAATTCAAATTAGTATTATAATATCATGTAGTTTGTGACTTGATACGAATAAAAAAATATGGTTACAACATGGTCGCATATAATAGTCAAAAGGTTCTATATTACAACATTCATATGAAATGATTCCCAAGCGTACTTTACCAATATTTAAAAAAAACTGAACCAATATACAGTATGGTGGAAAAGTCTCCTACTATACAGATTACAAGTTACATCCATTCATTATACATATTACATCATTTTATTTTCAAGATATTTACACTGTTTCTACATGCTGGTTTTGTGCTTTTTATTTTTTTCTCTGGTTGTTCGCCAGAATGATTTCTTTGGACTTGCTGGTACCTTCGTTTAAATCATCTGATACATTAATTGTGGTCTTGAATGTTTTAAGCAGTCTGTCGACTGTAGTGTATCACTAGCCATTCAATTCAAATCTTCTACAACATCTTCCTAAAAGAATCCTTCTGTTCCACCTAGAACTTTCTGATCACCTTATAGAAATCTTTACACAAACAATTTAAATTTAGCGTATCATTCTACTTAATAAAGAATATACGGTGAGAGACCTAAAGCAAACATAAGCCTCAACTTGGGAATATGCCACGGTCTTTCAAGTAGAAGTCTACGCCATACTGGCTTGCGTCCGTGAGAACCTACGTAGAGGCTACATAAACCAGAACGTATGTATTCTCTCGGATAGTCAAGCTGCTTTAAAAGCCTTGTCTGGAACTGAGGTCACCTCAGGGGTAGTCAAGGATTGTCTGGAGGAACTGCTGGAGCTGGCAAAACGGAACAATGTTAAATTGATCTGGGTGGCCGGGTCACAGTGGTTTCGAAGGAAATGAAAAAGTAGATGCCTTAGCAAAGAAGGGAGTCGGAATGCCCTTCATAGGCTCAGAGCCTATTTTAGGAATTCCAAGAACTGCATGTAAACAGGTGATCAACGAGTGGTCAAATGCTAAACACCGTGTACACTGGGAAAAAGTACCGCGACAGGAACTCGAGAAAATCCTGCTTCAGAGTGCAACCTGAGTGCAACCTCTCGATGCACTGAAGCTGAACAGGATGCAACTGCGAAGGGTTACCGGATTCATTACCGGGCATTATCCCCTGCGGAAGCATCTGCACACAATGGGACTCTATAACGGATCCATTATGTGCAGATTATGTGGCGAGAAGGAAGAAATATCCATCCACATTATCTTTGACTGCAAACCTCTGGGTTACAGCCGATACAGGATATTCAGTGCATCTCACCCCGAACATGTGAACCTTCAGGAAGACCTGATAAGCAAGCTCTTGGCTATTGCCAACATATGGGAGAAGCGAATCTCGTCGGACTGAAGTAGAAGAGGGAGCACAATGGACCATAAGGTCGAAGTGCAATACTTTATCTATTTAGTACACAGGAACACAAAAGTAGCGTTTCTTTTTTCAAAAATTTATAATTGATTTGTGCCTTATTCATTCGATTTTTTAAAAAATCCTTCGGATAAAAATTGTTGATTTTAAATATATACAACTTTTATTCAAAAGATTTATCCAAAAACCGATTGAAAAAGCACAAAGCAACTATAATATTTTGAAAAAAGAACCCTACTTTTGTAGCCCATAGTACATTCAAGGCTATATAAATTGCAACCTAACGTGAACATTTAGTTAAAATGTCACTAACAATAAAAATTACACTAATAAGAAACAAATCCCTGAAAAATACCAGAATGCTTGCAGGTAAAATTAATATCAATATTAAAACATATTTGCTATTATTTATATAGATTGATTTGATTTTACCATTTTTAATAAAATATATTATTGTGATTACAATAGAATAAAATATTAGATATCAAATGAAAAATTGTATGTAAAATTAATATAAAACAAATGAAAATAACAACTAACTGAGTTAATTGCTTAAATACTCGGTATATCCTGAATTTATGTAAAAAAAGTTTATAACAAATGTTGTTTATTTTTAAAAAAGGAACATTTTTTGTCTTTACATTATTGTTCTATCGCTTACGATTTCAAAGATGAATATTTTCCTCTTGGTAGAGAGAGGTACGGAACGATTTTGCCCATTAACGAACTGAAACTTACTTTATAGCTCTAGAGTCTAGATCACACACACAAAATTTCAGCTCGTTATCTCTTTTCGTTTTTTAGTCATCGTGTTGACGGACGGAGGGCGGATATGCGGAAATGGACTAATTAGGTCAATTTATGAATTACGCATTTTTTCTATGATTAATATTTTATTTTTCCACCGTTAAAACGGGACTAAACTTAATATACCTTTGTATATACCATACATACCGGATATAATAATATATGAAATCGATCTGTTTAGTAAAAAACAAATATGTTTATCAATAATTCATTTAAATAATTTAAATTCTTGTACATTTGGATTTTATGTAAGGTTTGTTTTTCTTTAGCGTGCGATTATTTCTATAGCACGTTTCTCCTAAGATATAACTAACTAATCTGCTTAGTAAATCATAGCTGAAAGTGTATGAGGACCATCTGGACCATTGGCCTAAATCTATCACTACCATTAACGTACAAAAGGAACTGTTCGGACAGCAAGATACATATTTTAGTGGTTTTTGTAAACTTAGCGTTTATCCATCCATTGTTAATAGGGCTGTTCGGTTATACTATACTAACGGAAGTGATTAACGTTTACTTAATTTGATATTTATGTAATATATCTGAATATTGGTATATCATTCTTTAGCATAAATGCTTATGATATGGAATATATCTTTTCCGGACCAATGCTCTTCCAACTAAGCCACCGAAATGCTATATGGGTGAAATCAATAATTCTTCACTATCTTATTATACATGTATTACTAGTTGTAATAAATCATAATATTTCAGGGATGCAATGATCGTGACTACATTGGATACATTGACAAGTTTATTAGCAGGATCAACTATATTTGGTATATTAGGCAACTTAGCATACGTATCCAAAGAAGACATCACGAATGTAGTTAAAGGTGGAACTGGTTTAGCATTTGTATCATATCCCGATGCTATTGCAAAATTTGATTGGGCACCACAAGTAAATATATCACAAATTCAAAACTCGTATTTAATCAAATGCATTACCTGAAATTAAAAATATTTTGATCATTTTTTAGTTTTTCTCTGTTTTATTTTTCTTTATGTTGTTCGTTCTGGCAGTGGGAAGTTTAGTAGCACTTATAAATAATTTATCAACATGTTTAAAGGATGAATTTCCAAATTTAAAAAGTTGGCATATTTCTGCTGGACTATCAGTTGTTGGTTTTATTGTGGGATTAATATATGTAACACCAGTAAGTTTTAGCATTTCTTTTTAGAATAAGAGTCGAAGGTAAGGATGTTGCACAATATCCGGTCAATATTCTTTAGATATTTGGAAAAAACTGTATTATACGAAACTGTCATTTGCGTGAATTTTTTATACTCCGCCACACTCATATATGAACGGGTATGCTGAAGACAGTCTAAAGGTTCGTTTAGACTACGACACTATACTTAGTGTATACATCAAGTGTCTATGTGTGCATACGGGTGTCTCTAATTGTGACATTTATTGCGACACTATAATTACTGTCGAATCATCGGCTGTGTGTGTTTTGTTATAGGTCATTTTCTATAACAAAACCATAAAATCGACAAATCTAATTTAAAACTTGTAAAGGTAGTACAAAATTCTTCAGAGCTGGATGCATACGAAAGCATTTACACTCAGAAATTCAAAGGAAATATTATGAATTTAAACAATGGACCGGTTTCAAATTCAGATTTAATCAAAATTTTACGGAAAAATTAATTATCAGTATGGCCGTCTCTCTCTTTCTAAAGATGTCAAAATACAAAAACTCGTTTACTTCGCAACGCATAGCTCAGCACTAAAATAGCGTTAAACGTCGATCAAACATATATAAAGCTAAGCAAAACCAAGAAACATCGTGAAACTGTCACCAAATTAGCAACGAATAATATATCCTGAGACAATATAAGAGTAATTTTAATAAGAGTGATGTTAACAAGAGTAAATTTGAATGAAAGCAATTTTACTAATATTTATTTTTGTCTATTGATTTCGATTTTCTATTTCTAATTGTCAAAGAGTAAATTACGACTTGCTAATTTATACTGATAATGACTACTTTATAGTCGAAATACATATTTATAGTGAAAAAACTGAGCTAGGTATTGGGGCGAATTTGAAATTTTATCTGTTTTGTTAATTATGGGCTGAACTAAGAAAGCAATGTGTTTTTTTAAAATTGATTAAATTAATTGGATGACATATCGCGACCCCAATCAGCTCGGGGACTCTAGACTCGAGCTCTTATGATAAAGGCTGCATTGGGTATAGGACAATATTCTTACCGTCGTCACTTGTTCCAATTTTTTGTATTCCAAAATTAAGATGTTTTTTTATTTCTAGGGTGGACAATTTATGCTAACATTGGTGGATTATTTTGGTGGAACATTTGTTATACTTGTAGTAGCAATTTTTGAAATGGCCTGTATAATGTGGGTTTATGGTAAGAATGAATAATGATCTTATGAGATGACGGAATAACACTTTGTCCGCGTTCTACAGGCCACAATTTTTATACGATCAAAATTAAATTAAAATCAAATGTGGAATATCGCTTCTAATATTCGCCAAATAGAAAAATTAATGATAAAGTTGTAGAAAATATGCTAATCTACGTATAGCTTCTATGTGACGAATTTTTTTTTGTCAATACAAAACTTTTTCAATAGCTTAATTTTAGTTTTAATACTACTGAATATATAGACCTAAGTTTTTAACAAATAGCTTTTTTACTTTTTTTCCTAACCGGATTAACAGGTTGAGAGGACGTGGGAACTCCGGATTAGCGGGACTCTACTTTATAGTTACAAAGGGTGCTACCTTGGTGTGGCCTGCGCATAAATCTAGTTTAGTCTGCATATCCAACGACCAATTTTCAAAATTTTGAAATTTATCGTCAAAATTTGGCGTACCTATTTGCTTTTTTTTAATTAAAATTCGTCGATCTTGTTTCGTCTCCTAATTCTAGTCTTATTTTGAGTTCTGACCAGATCAAAAGGCCTAAATTACAACTTTCGATAGCAGGAAATTTTAAAACTAATAAAATTAAAGTAAAATTTATTTTAGGTTTAAATAACTTTTGTATCGACGTAGAATTTATGTTAAATATAAAAGTTGGAGTTTATTGGAGGATGTGTTGGGGATTTGCATCGCCTGTTTTACTCATTGTAATTACTATATACACATTTGTTACGATAGAACCCTTAAAATACAATGGAGTTGGATATCCCACACCATTTTTGGGTAATTTATAGTTAATTTTATTAATCGAATCCCTTAAATAAATTGTTGTTTTTTTTAGTTGTTGGATGGTTAATCTTACTTGCAGGTTGTATACAATTACCCATTTGGGCATTTTGGGCCATATGGAAAAATTTCAAGAATCCTAAAAATACGGTAATTATAAAAATTCCAGACTTATTCAAAATATTTAGCTTTGGTCCCCGCATAATCTTAACCATTACTTAAAATGAGAAAAAGGAAGATTTGCATTAACAGGTGATCAGGTTTTCTCGTCGAATTACATAATCCTCACAACGATCGTTAGCGCAAATTTTTTTCGTTTTATAATAATGACTGTTGACCGCCTGATAAGCATTGAAAAATTTATAACATAGAAGTTAATAAATTGTTATAAGCTGTAACAGAACTAAAAAGGTCTGGATAAATAACTAGTTACGAATCAATTCTAGAACTTCATGCTCAACCAATTATAAAAGTACAACATACTCCTAATTTAATTTAGAATCCTTTAAGCATTAATTTAATGAAGCATAATTTTTACATTTATTTTAGACAATTTGTGCGGCTTTTAAACCCAATGAAAGTTGGGGTCCAAAAAATTATAATTCCAAAATGGATTGGATTGATTACAAAATGAAAGTGAAAGAAGAATTTCAGTTTGAAAAGCCAAGTTTATTTACATTCCTCAAAAATACGCTTTGCGGAAGTAGATAAAAATATTTAGCAAATTAATAAGTGTGTCAAATTGTATTTTTAATTTACGATATGGTTACCCGTCCTTACACACTAATTACGCGTAAGCTTGATTTTAAAATCTGCAAATATGCAGACACGTAATATTTTAACAAGTCGTAAAGAAATTAATTTCTTATATAAATATTTATATTTTATACGAAGGTTTAGTCGAGTTTCGGAGACTTGAATATACACGGTGTAGCGTACCAATCCACTGACCACTATATAACTGGACACAGTATCCCATGTTACGCCATTAACCAGAATGAAAGATGTAATCAGCGCTGTTTCAACTAGCTAAGGTACTCAATTTTGCTTCAGTGCGCCTGTGCAAAGTTTATGTGTAATAGTTTGTGTACTAATGTATGTGTGACTGGCACATGTATTTCCACTAACACACATAAAGTTTTTGGTCACACAAGCGCATGGAAGCAAAATTTAACACCTTGGCTAGTTGAGGTAGCGCTGTCTACCCTTTTGATTTTGTATGTTATTCACGTTTAGGCCCATAAGGATCCTCTATCCAGTTATACAAAGATCAGTGTACTTACCAACCGCATAGTTTTTTATATGCATGAATATGCATGAAAAAACTAATAGTCTACTATCATTTATTTTTCAAAAATTTTACAGTTAATTTGTGCCGAATCCATTTGGTTTTTTATAAATATACTAACAACTTTTACTCCCAGCATTTTTTCGAAAACCCAAATGAATAAGACACAAATCAATTATGAAATTTAAAAAAAAAACGCCACTATTGCTGCAATAGTACTATAGGGCACAAGAGTAGCGTTTTTTTCTTAAAATTTTATAGTTGATTTGTACCTCTTTCATTCGGTTTTTATTCGAAGCATTTTTTCCAAAACCGAATGAATATGGCACAAATCAACTATGAAATTTTGAAAAAAAAAAACTATAGTACCTCTATAATCTAAACTTAAAACTGTTACTCCCCCATCTATAGTAAATTCAACGTAAACAAGCCAACATAGAAAAACGAATCTATGTACTGCACGCGTGAATCTTAATAACAAAACAGATGGGGCATACTTTTATCGTTTTCGTTTTTTTAAACTAACTAAAAATACTTAAAAATAAACAATTTCGAAATGATAGACTACAAAATGTTTATATCATTCGCCTCTGTAGCTTAAGTACATGTATATAAAAATCTCTGTTAGATTTTACTAGACTTTCGAATGTGCGCATTGTCAAAGAATACAATATTGTATTCTTTGGCATTGTTAACATCCCTTAATTTATTCGTATTGTAAATTTTATAATGTTTGTTTAATTATTATTAAATTTAATGAAAAACAATATTTATTATTTATTAATTGTCAATAAAACTCAATCCAATAGAGACTATTTTTACTAAATCAAGATTCTTTGACTACACGTCATGGCTTCATCAAAAATTTGTTTAGAAAAAATGGCATGTATATTAATAAAGGTTCGCCATCCCTGCAACAGACTAGAGTGAAATGGTGGTAAGAAAGAGAAAAGGGAAATAAATTTTCGTAACAAATATCTTTCTTTCATATGAAGTTAAATTATGATGGTTATTTTATTTTAAAAGAATAAAAATTTTATAAGGGAGATTTTTTTAAAGAAATATTAACGATTGGTGAAAATAATTATTATGATTAAACTGATGAAGTGAATGAGTTTAGAGTTTACAACCAATGGTTCGCAAAGTGGTCTCTATAGACCCTTTCGAACCCACCCCAAGGGTCGATTGCGACAAAAAAATTTGGGCTGCATGAGATGTAAATGGAGGTCTACGAAAGTAGATCCTATTCAGGCAACTAGGTACCCAGTCGCTTTGTGAACACTGTACTTGTGCGAGAGAACAAAACTTGACCAGAGCTTTGCAGGACGACGCAGACTTAGCAGATTGGATCAATGATTTTGTAACAGTTAAAAACTATGTGATTCAGGGCCGTAAAATTATCGTACATTCAATAAATTATATTACATAAACTAAAATTACAAATTTTCGAGTAAAAACACTAAAATTGATTGGTATAATAAGAAATAAACTTTGTGCCGTTTTAATTAATAAAGGTATGAATCAAAAACTATACAAGTTTTTTTTATTTTAAAATTTTCCACTCTACAGTAAACACTATCGAAGTAAGTAGCTCTCTGTCCACGGTTTAAAAATATGTTTGAAGTTGATGAATTAGTAAAAATTCAATATAAAGGTAGGCGGGTCTACGGTAAACAGAAACTATGGTAAATAGAAAATCAGCACGTGGTCTACAATAGAACATTGTATAGAGCATTTAACCATTTCTATATTAAATATGTTCAAAAATGCATTTTACCCATCCCTGGAATTATGATTAATAGTTGAAACATAATTAAATTTCGCAACAAAATTTATGAAACATAAAAATAATTATACATTTTGATAAATAATTAACAAATAATATATAAATTTTAATCGGCGAGTACTGCAAATGGATTTTTATTAGCAGTAGATTGTGATGTTGGATCATCACTATTAGAATCTGAATCATTGGCGTCTGTTAACTTTTGTGTTTTAATATTTGACACTAAATTATTAGTATCAACATCATCTGATTCGGAATCTGACAACACAACTTTACTTGATGACGATGTACCCTCATTTGTTCCTTTATTGATTGCTTGAATCCATAGTACTTTTTGTAAATCAGGATGTGATGCCCATTTATCTAAAAAACACATTTTTGTCAGTCAATTAATTATAAACCTGGCTTAAAATCATATTTAAACAAGAAATGTAGCACACGCACAGAAGTATAAAAATATGACTTTTGGTGTATATGTCGTGGTCTAATTGTGAAATCTGTTTTTTCATGAAGATCCTAGCATTTCATGAAACGTCGGCGTATTGTGTAAACATGAAGAGTAACATGCATTGCCTAGGCGTTTCGTGAAAAGCCTATCATACCGATAGTGTCTAACATAATCTGCCTTATTTTATATCGTAGTCTCACTTCATGAAAAATTAGCGTATTTCTGCACGTATAAAATTATACGTTCTTACTATGGAACCGAGACCAAAGACTTATTTATTGCTCATTATAATCAATATTATGAAATTAAGCCAAATAATATTCCTTCGATAATCGGATGCATCATATGTTTTATTTATCCGGCTAAAATAACTTATTTTCATTCCAGTCCAATTCAGTTTAATTCCTGTATGCCCTCAAAGGTTACATTGTATCTTTTTCAGTTTCAAATGCTAATTATTTCAATAGTTTGAACCACGATATCCGAAATACATAGAACGCCGATTAGCGGCTCCCGCACTCGGTCATAACCGGACGAATAAAAACATTTTTTTCTCCCGTTTTTTAATATATATTTATATTTAATTTTTTAATATTAACTAGAGTGTCAGTTTTGAAGTGAAACTTTTTACGCGCACCGCTCAAAATAAACACAGAGGGTGAATCGGTAAAAAACGTAACGTCATCACTTTGGTATGTTATGAAACTTGCGTACCGTTTCTCCTCTGCCTCCATTCCGTCTTTCTTCTCACTGTCTACTCCAGCATATACAATGCTGTGTGCGCACTCTTTCTCACTTCAGGCGTATAGGATACATACATAGTACGCACTCATATGCATGCATATATGTAGTATAGTCCGAGCTCGTTCTCTCTCGTTCTACGACGCGCTTTCTCCTTCACACTATATTATATGTATACATATAATATAGTAGTAAGTTGATCTATACATACTATATACGTATAATATAATATGTAGTAAGTTGAGCTCCGTGCGTTCACAAATTTTTGTTTTTTTATTTAGTACTATGGCACTAACATTTATTACAATTTATTGCCATTCTACAAAATCAATTATAAATATTTATAATTTATATAAATTTTGTTTCAATATAAAGCGAGTGAAGTTTCACTACTGTCCTGAGTCCTCCGACCCAGTCTCTTTTTTTAAAGAGACTCGGGAAAGGAAATATTTATTTTATATTGATATTTAATATAATAAACATGTATTACAAATAAGAGAACTAACAAATTATTTCAATTATTTGAACATTACCGAACATACTTCAAGAACATAATTATAATTAATGTACAAACAATTTTTCGCTTCTATCATTATTTAGTAATATTACAAAAATAGAATCATGCACAATATACCCTTCTACGCTCACATACGCTTAATTTCAAAGCAATAAAAAATAATGAACAATAGTTGTAATAAGGAATGAAAGGTTTATATTACTTCTATCGGCGAACGGTTTTTCTATCACCTATAGTTCATTTATCCATCACGCATCTATAAAGATGTTTTACTTTCGGGGGATTTTTGTACATAAAAAACACAAATTTTATTCAAAAATGGGATAATTTTACTAATATACAAAATCAGTGCCGTCAAAAAAATTCGATACCTTAAAATTAAAAAGATTAAAATATATATATGTGTATTCATTACATTACCTTTGTTTGCCAAATAGCCTACAGGACGTAAATAAACACATATTTTCCCTTCTAACTGCATACGTAATAAACTATTTGCAGCTCGATATGTATCCGAACGAGCAGCTTTCGCAGTCTTATAACCTCGTTTTTTGGCCCAAGCATCACAAATATCCATTGCTGACCATGTATCATCATTATCGGGATGTTGGATATTTAATAAACTTGGTAAATTAACACGTTCCGCTATAAATCGTATCACATAATACGGTTGACGTAATTGTGCAATTGGGAACAATCCCATTAACACTTGTAAATTGCGTGGTACGTTTGATGGAAATATTAAACCAGGACAATCGCATAAACGTACATTCGATGTTAAATAAATTGTTTGAAAATGTTTCGTATGTCCAGGTGTTTTGCTCACACTTACAACCTTTTTACCCATTAACGCATTCATTATCGATGATTTACCCACGTTTGGTTGACCGACACAACCAATTGTTACAATACCATCTTTGAATCGCTCACTGTACTCAATGTAAGACGTATCAGATTTTTGTTTTAATTCAATATTTTGTATTTCGCATTCTTCATCTTCATCGTATTCAATTTCTTCTTTAATTTTTTGTAGCCATGTAGTTAAATCAATTTTACTCTTACAGTGTGTAGTCACAATTTCATGAACAGTATCATACAATAATTGTGCACCTTCTGCAGCCATACGTAATTTACCACGACGTCGGCGTATTTGTAAACCATGTTTATCAGACATAGATTCAACACCACCACGTAAATTATATGCAGGACAAGTTGTAAAAAAAACAATTCGCAAATCTGGGTATTTAGTTTGCAAATAATATTTCCATGCAACTACAACCAATGCTGGTACTAAATCGATTTTATTCAGAATTAATATCATGTCCTTTTTTAATGTATTTGTTACGTAATGATACAAAGATGGTGGAAACATTGCTGCCTAAGATTTAAAAAAAAAAAATCTTATACTAAAAATAAAATCTTACACGCATTGATAAACAAAATTCGCCATGAAAGAGCTGCGTGAATTTCCTCAGATGAATGAATATCAAATCAATTAGCAATGACGATATGTGTAATAATAATGTTCAAGGTTCAATATTCATTAATTTATGATAGATGATAATTATTAGAAAATACAAATCGCAAATATTTCTGTAAATATTAGAGTCACAGAAAAAATAATCAGTTACTTTCCCTCGACCGATATTCACTAAAGAACGAAAACGTATTTTCGGTAACCGAATTGATTTCGCACAATTGGAATGGAAAAAGTGTGAATTATTTTATCTATATTATGTAATTATCGATAAGTATGTTTTACAGTCGATTTGTGCCAAATCATTCCGACATTCAAAAAATTGTTTCGAACAACTCTTAATTAAAATTTTTGCTCTATCTCTTACCAATTTGTTGTTTGTCATTAACAACAACGAAACAATTATTTATCTATTTCGATATCTCAAAAAGTATTGAATCTCCCAATCGGAAATTTGGACAATTTAGAAGATAAGTGCGATATCTCAAATGCCCTAAAAATTATTTTAGGTACTTAGATCTGACATTTTATAAAATGCGTATATAAAATTTCATTTCTGTTTTAAGAAAAGCAGCTAAGAACTTTTCCAAGTTTTATAAGTATCAAAAACTTTCACCCAAAGCCACGCAAGTAAAAGGCTCCATCTGAACAGCCGAGCTGCCCAGATATTCCAAGTATTTACCATACACTATCTAGAAAGCCTTTGGAGTAACTGACCAGTTGAACAAAAACAGTTTTTAAACCAAGAATAACTGTGAAGTTACCCTGAACAGGCTTGACTCTAAAATTCACTCGAATACCATTATGCGACTCAAGTGTTTTTACATCTTCAAATATCCGCGCATAGAAAATTTCTTTTGTTATTTTATTATGATACAACTTTTTTTTAACCTGCCAAAGATATGGTTCCGATTCGTAAACCTCCAAGAAGTTGTCGACAATCAACAATGATGTGTTTCAGATGTCAATGAGTTAATTATAATAGATTTTAAGCGAAATCGAATATCTGACATGTATCTGTCAGTTATAACCGGGTTGGTAGGATGGTACCCATACACCTGGGGCCCTAAGCCAGGTAAGCCAATCTACATTTTTTTTGCCTGCCCAGACATGCAGCATACAGATCATTTTTCAAATCTTTAGACATTAAACTTACAACGAAACGTATATCCACAATAAAAAGCAATATATCTGATATTTCCAAAACTCTCCATAACTGTCGCCATGTTTCCAAATTTAACTCAAAATATCCAATATTTCGTACACTAAAACTATTTTCAATTTTCTTTATATACTCCTGCATAAAATTGAAAAAATCTATTTTGTTTAATTCGTAGTTTACTATCATTAAACTTTGAATTGTGATGGAAATACTTACAGTAAAATATCTTTGTTCTTTTGCATTCAATTGGTCAACATTCATACTATAATCCCAAGGGGGTCGTTTAGGAAAATCTAATTCGTCACAATAAAAATCTTCTGTTTTAATTTCCAATTCTGCTTCCGATGTAGGTTTTACCTCTTGATATGCAAGTTCTGTCAATTGTTTCAGCTGTTCGTCTGTTTCTTTAAAAAATTGTAACACATACCGGTTTGGATTTCGATCTCTACTATTCGATTTTTTACTAGGTTGTTGATTCACTTTCAAAATTCCATCATCGTTATCATCGCTTTCATCATCAGTATGATTTTTGGATTTTAGTAAGTACTTTTGCTTTCCTAATTAAATAAAAAATGCATTTTCGTAATTGTATTTTATATTTAATTGATACAAACCTTCCAAATGCGTGTCTCCTTTAGCATTTTTTTTCGCTTTTAGTTGTTCTTTTTTTGCTTTACCGCTAAATGGTGTTTTTCTTCTACCTTGAGGCATATTTAAAAATAAAATAACAATTTTGTTACTTTGTTAATTCAAATAATAAAAAACATGGAAAATACTAGAATAAAAAACACCGCTGATCGTACGGTTTATTTATATGAACAGCTGACATGAATTACGTATAATCACTGACCTCTATATAACGTCATGCGTCTATATATGTAATATTCCTATATGGACAGTTGGTATAGGAAAGAATGTCCCAACATTGCGGTGCCGACTATATTTATTCTCTCTCTCCTCCAAGCACATTGTCTATGTTACGCATGCCTGGAAATTCTCTAAATGTGCATAACACAATTGGTCGCTCGGAGGATAGAGAGCTCGAGACACTAGCTGTCTCACTTTATGGCTTCCACTTATATGGACTGTCCATATAGGAGTATTACATATACGCAGTGTGTATAGCTATAGTGTATACCGGCTCAGGCTTGATAGACATTTCCAGCGTCTAGGGGCTTATTCCGTAATGGTAACATCAATAAATTATAAGTTGGCATCACTTAAAAAGGAGGGGTAGGGATGGATGGATCTGTGTTCCACCATCATAAACATCATCAATCATAAATCTTCTGCTGTCAGAATCATGCAATGACTGGGAAACAAAAAATTAAATAAAATTGAATAAAAACAAAAAATTATATTTTATTTTGTTTAATAACAGACTCGGCCTTGCGCACTACCGTGCTTTAGATAAGATTAACTAAGTATAATTAACAAATGAATAATAAAAATGATTCCTCTATCATTACAATAGCATACGTCATACGACTTTTGATGAGGTTTATGATGGTGGAACACAGCACCATCCATCTCTACCTCTCCTTTTTAAGTAATGCCAACTTAAAACTTATTGATGCTATCATTACGGAATACTCTAGATGATAATTTATATGTAGACTCTGTTGATTTTTTTGAAAAAACAAGTGAAAATAACAACTAAATGGGTTAATTGCTTAAATACCCGGTATATAATGAGTTTATGAAAAATTTTCAAATAAAGTAAAGACTGTGGTCAATAGGCTACACTAATATTAGTTCGGATTTATTCGATATTACTCGTTTTAGTACGGTAAGCCGCAGGCATGTATGTAATCATGGAGGCTATATAATCATGGAGGCTATATGTTTATGGTCTATGTATGTAATACTCCACATATATGGTTTGAACTTTGTAAAGAATCGTTTTTGTTTGAACTTTGTGAAGAATCATATTTTATTTTTATTTTACAATAACTATCAGTATACAATAAATAAATACATATTTTTAAGTAGACACCGCTCCTTTAATTTATTTATTATGAATTTTTCTAAACAATCCAGTAATCCGAACATTTCAATTATCTGGCATCCTCTAGTTTTTAATAGTGTTTTTTTCCGGATTAATGAGACTCTATACAGATTGTCCCTAAAAAGTCTTTACAGCGCTTTACCACATATACTATGGCTTAAAACAAGACGATTGAGCTAAATTTGCCCTAATATAAGTTGCGCTGTTTGAGCGCTGTACGCTCTTGAATTTGCAGTTTTTAAATCGTTTGTGTACAAAAAAAAAATTTGACCACATTGCACGATTTGTTTTATCATACAAAACAACCCATATGACCAAATTTTATCTAGTGATAGATATTTAAATTTTCAGAATTCAATAATTTCGAATTGGTTTATTTCTAAAATAAAAAATGTGAGGTGTATGATGGGATATGGGTAGTGTGGACGTGTAATCAATCGATTCTGGATGTATTAGGAGGACTTCAGCATGGTAAAATGACCCCATCGACAGTTCATTAAATTTTTATTTATTTATATTTCTTTATTTTCTCCAATATAAGCTGAGCTTTTTCTTGTAATCAGCAGCTGATCTGTTGACTTTTAAACAAATATCAGACCGATCACGTTCGTTTTCTGTTCATTAGCATTGTTTCAATCCTGTTGAACTAAACAGGTCAAACAGGTCTTGGTTATTTAAACTATGGATTCGTTTATGTTGAGTTAAATGGCATTTAAATTTAAATGTTTTGTCACAAATTTCACATGAAAATGGTTTTTCTCCAGTGTGGATTCGTTTATGTTCAGTTAAATTACTTTTCTGATTAAATGTTTTGTCACAAACTTCACATGAAAATGGTTTTTCTCCAGTGTGGATTCTTTTATGTTGAGTTAAATTACTTTTCTGATTAAATATTTTGTCACAAATTTCACATGAAAATGGTTTTTCTTCAGTGTGGATTATTTTATGTCGAGTTAAAGTACTTTGGTTATAAAATGTTTTGTCACAAATTTCACATGAAAATGGTTTTTCTCCAGTGTGAGTTCGTTTATGATAAGCTAAACTGTTTTTTTGACTAAATGATTTGTCACAAATTTCACATGAAAATGGTTTTTCTCCAGTGTGGGTTCGTTTATGTTCAGTTAAATTACTTTTCTGATTAAATGTTTTATCACAATCACTACATGAAAATGGTTTTTCTCCAGTGTGGATTCTTTTATGTTGAGTTAAAAAATCATGTCTACTAAATGTTTTGTCACAAACTTCACATGAAAATGGTTTTTCTCCAGTGTGGATTCTTTTATGTAGAGTTAAATTACTTTTCTGATTAAATGTTTTGTCACAAATTTCACATGAAAATGGTTTTTCTCCAGTGTGGGTTCGTTTATGATAAACTAAAATGATTTTTTGATTAAATGTTTTGTCACAAACTTCACATGAAAATGGTTTTCCTCCAGTGTGGATTCTTTTATGTAGAGCTAGTGTGCATTGTCGAATAAATGTTTTGTCACAAATTTCACATGAAAATGCTTTTTCTCCAGTGTGGGTTCGTTTATGATAAGCTAAACTGTTTTTTTGACTAAATGTTTTGTCACAAATTTCACATGAAAATGGTTTTTCTCCAGTGTGGGTTCGTTTATGTTCAGTTAAAATACTTTTCCGATTAAATGTTTTGTCACAAACTTCACATGAAAATGGTTTTTCTCCAGTGTGGATTCTTTTATGTCGAGTTAAAGTACTTTGGTTATAAAATGTTTTGTCACAAACTTCACATGAAAATGGTTTTTCTCCAGTGTGGATTCTTTTATGTAGAGTTAAATTACTTTTCTGATTAAATGTTTTGTCACAAATTTCACATGAAAATGGTTTTTCTCCAGTGTGGGTTCGTTTATGATAAACTAAACTGATTTTTTGATTAAATGTTTTGTCACAAACTTCACATGAAAATGGTTTTCCTCCAGTGTGGATTCTTTTATGTAGAGCTAGTGTGCATTGTCGAATAAATGTTTTGTCACAAATTTCACATGAAAATGCTTTTTCTCCAGTGTGGGTTCGTTTATGATAAGCTAAACTGTTTTTTTGACTAAATGTTTTGTCACAAATTTCACATGAAAATGGTTTTTCTCCAGTGTGGGTTCGTTTATGATAAACTAAACTGATTTTTTGATTAAATGTTTTGTCACAAACTTCACATGAAAATGGTTTTCCTCCAGTGTGGATTCTTTTATGTAGAGCTAGTGTGCATTGTCGAATAAATGTTTTGTCACAAATTTCACATGAAAATGCTTTTTCTCCAGTGTGGGTTCGTTTATGATAACCTAAACTGTTTTTTTGACTAAATGTTTTGTCACAAATTTCACATGAAAATGGTTTTTCTCCAGTGTGGGTTCGTTTATGTTCAGTTAAATTACTTTTCTGATTAAATGTTTTATCACAATCACTACATGAAAATGGTTTTTCTCCAGTGTGGATTCTTTTATGTTGAGTTAAAAAATCTTGCCTATTAAATGTTTTGTCACAAACTTCACATGAAAACACTGGTTTTTCTCCAGTGTGGGTTCGTTTATGTTCAGTTAATTTGCTTTTATAATTAAATGTTTTATCACAAGCAAAACGTTTATTTTCAATATAAATATTTTCATCGAATGTTTCATCCTTAATTATAAATTCTGTGTGTAATTCTTTCTCAAGTTTAATGTTTTCATTTCCATTGGTTTGTTCATATTTCACTGTAACATCTTCATCCTTAATTATAAACTCTGTGTGTAATTCTTTCTCAAGTTTAATGTTTCCATTTCCATTGGTTTGTTCATATTTCACTGTAACATCTTCACCTAATTTTTCAGTTTCAATTAGTTTATTTTCCATTTTCATATTTTCATTAAATATTTCTTCTGTAATTACTCTATGGTCCATTGTAAAACTTTCATCTTTAATTATTAATTCTGTTTGTAATTCTTTTTCAAGTATAAAGTTTTTATTTCCAAGTGTCATTGTAATATTTTCATCTATTTCATTTTTAATTTGTGCTTCTGCCATTTTAACATTTTCACTAAATATTTCTGTAATTAATTCATGTTCCATTATAACTTTTTCTTCTTTAATTATTAATTCAGTATTGAATTCTTTTTCAAGTTTAATATTTTTTTATTGATTTCATTATTTGCCATTTTTGTTTTGTGTTTGATTGATTTAAGAGTTTGTGCCCATAGACAAACTAAAAGAAGTTTGTCTATACTATAGTATCAGAGACTAGTAGAGTCTATTAGTCTCTGATAGTATTACTAGTATTTTTCTCAACAACGTCGATATCAGTGTTGCCAATGTGCGGGTAATTACCCGTTTTAAGATTTAACTGGTAATCCCGCAAGTAATTTGAATTATCGCGTAAACCGCAGGTACTTCGTTCTTTTGAGAACACTTTTTAATTATTTATTAGCCTTACTACTAATAACCTCCATTAAGTTAGCCACCCGACTTCATTTTCCAAAACTTTTCTTTATACAAATCGTTTGAGAGGGTTTGAGAGAAAACAAAAATTATTTGAGAGTTAATATTTTTCACGTTAAAACGATTTCAAGTTTTTATGTGAAGTTAGCCCCCAAATACAAATCTCAAAACTTTTGTTCATGCAAATCGTTAGAGTTTCGTTTGAGAGAGGACAACAATTGTTTAAGAGTTAATATTTTTTACATAAAAACGATTTTAATTTTGGGTGTGTGTGAAGCTGGCCCCCACTTAATTTTTTGTGTGAAGGTCGCCCCCACTTTGCCTCATTGCATTTCTCAAAACTATCTTTTATGCAATTTGATAGAGAATCGTTAGAGAGAGATAGTTTGAGAGAGAACAATAATTATTTGAGAGTTAATATTTTTTACGTAAAAACGATTTCCAGTTTTTGTGTGAAGGTTGCCTCCAGTTTTTCCCGTTGCATTTCTCAAAACCTTCTTTTATGTAAATTGTTAGAGAATCGTTAGAGAGAGTTTGAGAGATAACAATAATTATTTGAGAGTTAATATTTTTTACGTTAAAACGATTTTTAGTTTTTGTGTGAAGGTGGCCCTCACTTTTCCCCATTCATTTCTCAAAACTATCTTTTATGCAAATAGTTAGAGAATCGTTAGAGACAGTTTGAAAGAGAACAATAATTATTTGAGAGTTAATATTTTTTATTTAAAAACGATTTTTAGTTTTTGTGTGAAGGTGGCCCTCACTTTTCCCCATTCATTTCTCAAAACTATCTTTTATGCAAATAGTTAGAGAATCGTTAGAGAGAGTTTGAAAGAGAACAATAATTATTTGAGAGTTAATATTTTTTATTTAAAAACGATTTCAAGCTTTTGTGTGAAGGTGGTCCCCATCTGGATCCGCGCGTACCAAATGAGTATTCTAGCAGAGGGTTATCACGATGATACTTGGTTCGTATCGTAGGCGAACCAATATAATTTTTAATAAGTTTTATTATCGGCCCATCTGAATGCGTCCATGGTTGTTGAGAAACTAATTTGCTCTAGAAGAATTTACAAAAAGATATGTTTTCAAAAACAATATTTTCTAAAGTATCAACAAGTATGTTTTTAGAACGATTTATGATCTGTATATAAGCAGCGACATTCGCCAGTTCAAATTATTTATTTAGTAAACTTTTACTAATATTTTGTGTTTTTGTGTGAGTCGAGTATCGGGATCTGTTGTAGGTTCTACAGCGCTCCTTTGAAGCCTAAAGAGAGTCAAGATGCCGCGACAACTGTAAAGAAATTGTTCATAGAAAAGCCCGCCAAAAGTACATAATGTGTAATGAAAATAAATAAATAAAAATAAAATAAATATACAGGTTGAATTAAGTACCTCCTTCTTTTCGTCGGTAAAAATAAATGGAAGATCGTTTATTTATTTTCAATTCAACTTACGTTAAATCATGAAAATCAAATTCTGGTATGTAGATAATAGATCCAGTATGTAGATAATTTGTTTTCCAGAAATTTTAGCATTAAGAAGTCTTAAAATCTGAATTAAAATACGCAATATGCAGATTTTATTCTTTCACTATAAGTTCATATGTAACTGTAAATTTTATTAATGAAAATTGTTAAATAAATATATGACAAGTCCAACGTAATTAATTGGTGAGTGTTAATTTATTAAATTTTAATTCCCCAAAAATTCTACCATGGAAAATTACAAAAATTGTATTCATTTAAGTTTTTATTTGTTATCACATAAAAAGATTCTACAAAAAGTTTTATAATAATTTATAAATAATCAGTTTGTTGTTAAAAAAATTCTAATATATTATTTATTATTATAAAAAAGGAGAAATAGGCGCGTCATATCCGAATGAGCCTCGCGATTGGCGCTCATAATAAACTAAATCCGCCTCTGTTTATAATCGCTTGTAAACAAACGATAGAAAACTGTAAAATCCATATTAAGCCCATTACACAATGAAAAAAATAAGATATAAGAATAACATATAAGAAATAAAATATAAGATATAAGGAATAGTGGAATCCAGCAGATGGCAGAACCGTTGATCAATTCACAATTCAAAAATATGGAATAAGAAAAAAGATATAGCAACAGAATTTCCGTCGCGTTGAATATCCATTCCTTATTTCTTATTCCCAGCCAATCACAATGTTATGCGCAGGATGCTATGCGCAGACGACTCTCCGACTTATGTTTTTTACATTTGTGCACACACCAGCAGCTGGCATTCAACCGCTGTGATTGGTTGAATATTATATCTTATCGCCTATTGTGTTTTGGTCGCTGTGCTATATCTTATATCTTATATTTTATTTCTTATATGTTATTCTTATATCTTATTTTTTTCATTGTGTAATGGGCTTTACAATTGATTCAAACAGTTAGAAACAATAAAAAATTGTTCTATAGTTTTCTAATTTTTTATTACAAGGGATAGTTTCATCAGATCAAAACTGTTGTCAATTCTCTAAATTGAAATAAAATTCCAATATTTATATAAACTTGCATTAAAAAAACGATGTCCAACAAGAAGTGCTCTTTGAATCATGGCTAATAATAGATAATAAGGCACTATATGTAGCTGCGACTCCACCAATTAAACCAATAATTATCAACTCCCATAAATATACTTTTACATGCATAGGTATAAATCTAAAAAAAATACAAAACATTTTAATACAATATAGCGAGTGTCCCAATAACGACCGCCCAATTTTAGTACAGTGATACAAAGAAAAATATTCTTTGCAGAATAATCTTAGCTATTTTTTAATCCGATGTACCGTTAATGAGAAATTTATTTATTAATTACCAAAAATGATTGCATACAAATATTCGTAGGCACAACAAAGTTAAATATTTAAATACAGTAGAGCGTCGATTATCCGAACGTCAGTTATCCGAACGTTCAATTCATGGATACTACACAAGGATACCGAACTCCATGTAAACAAATAATTGGCAAAAAAAAAGATGTCAGTAGTGTCGCTTTTATGCCGGAAACAGTGGTGAGAGTATAAGGCGCGATTTTTAATTGAAAAACATTACGCATTTATAGTATTATAAAAATTATTTGCAGCCAAAGTATTTTTTCAATAAAATACTTTTTTTAATAAATGATAAGTAATTTCAATTTTTTAATAAGGAATTAGTTGAAACAAATTGCATACTTCAAAATAATCACTACGAAATAAAACTGGTTACTTGCTTACTTCACTCCTATTTATTATACTATATTCACTTCGGTACGGATTGTAGTACGGATGAACAACTAGCGACGCTAGTGGTATAAAAAGTAAATATTACTATTACCATTTCGTTGCCATATTTTGTCAATTCTCCAGCGGCCGTTCGCTATCCTTGTTGAGTTCGGTATCCTTGTGTAGTATCCATGGTTCAATTAACGGAACCGGTTTTTTTTTCAAATGTAATTTTAATTAAATTGATCATCTAATTACTTATTTGTATTGTTAAAATTACTGTATACCTAATTAGTTTTAAATCGATCTTTGTGAGGTGTATATCGCATTTGTGATAACTTTTTTTTTTTAAATTACACACAGCTTGTCAACAAAAAGAAAACGAGTGGTTCTTTCATTAAAAGAACCATTTTTTGAAGTGAATTTCGATTATCCAAACCACCCCTGCCAACATTAGTTCGGATAATCGACGCTCTACTGTATAACAAAGTTAAATATGTTATTGTACCTCTGTGGCAACCATTCGATACTAGGCTGAGTCTTCTCACTTTGTGAACATAGTTTCAAATAAAAGAAACATGGGAATATAAATGTTAACAATGTAACAGTTGAACCTCCAACTAAAGATAAAATTTTTCCAAATTCTGGAATAGTCTCACCGATAAATATCATTATAATTATCATAAATGTTCGTAATACACATCGTTTTATTGAGTATTCTAAAAAAAAAATTGGTTAAAAGGTCTTAAATTTGCATACCCAAGAAACACTCGTTAACATGCTATAATATGCTATAGATATAGATTACATAAATGTGCTTATTATGCACTTCAGAGAATTTGGGAAATTTTATTGTCCCATTAATATAGAATTAACTCGGAAAAACTGTTATATTTTAATTAGTTCTCTGGAAAAGTCTGAATAACTCTTCTGGCAGAGTCCAAAATATTATATGTTTTCTGTCTTTAAATCATTTATAAAACACTTATTTTATTTTTTCAAAGATTTTCAGAAAAATAAGAAGTTTTATTCATAGTTTTAAAAGAATTATTCTTAATTATTCTTAGTTTTTGAAGAGAATTATTTCCACCAGAATCTATTCACCTCATTTATACAATGACGCAAATTTCGTATACCAATTGCCTTGAAGATTACATTCTATATATCAATTGAAAAGTTTTTTCGTTTTCCTTGTTTTTTCAATTATTAAAAATAATATAAACACAAGCATTCAAAAAAATGTTACAATGGTAATATTTGCAATTACGCTTATAATTCAAATGTTCATTTATATACACTTAATTATCCCAAGTTCCAGAGAGGGGGGGTAGCTGCCTTCCCTTGCGTAGAACTGTATATTATATTCTTTGGTAGAACCTATGTAATACATTTTAATAAAATAACAATTATTTACCATGCGGTACTTGAAATATTTCTTCTAACTCTTGACAAACTGGATTAATTACGATTAAAAAAGCAAAAATCAAATGAAACGCCATACATAAATTAGCCAACGTTACTAAACCACTATCAGACAACGATAATATAATATTTGGTTGAACATCATCACCATATACAAAATAACCACCAGCTGTAACTGGCAAATATAATACTAATATTATACTAAATGCGATAACAATACTTTTTTGGAAATCTTTCTTATTATTCATATCATTTTGTATTGTTGGAAATGTGGATACACCACCAAATGAAAATAATATAATACCAAATGCCATAAAAAAGTCATGAAATGTGTGTGGTGTATGTTTGATCGGTTCAATTGTATGATTTAAACCATCCATTACAATTTGTGTGAATATAAGGACACATGCGAATGCTGTTGATAATATTGCACCAATACCAACAAAATTAAAATCTTTTGGACTCCCTAACCACATTGGTATTGTTAACGTGATGGCAATTATTAAAAACCATGTACAAAATGTTATATTTGGAAAGTATGTTGTAAACAGATCTTGTATGATTTGTGATGCTAACAGTAAATATACGGTACTAGCACCAAATAATGTAAACTGGACACATCCTGATACCAGCACACTGAAATATATTAAAAACACAGTAAAATGTTTTATATGGTTCTCAATATAATTTTAGTACTATCGATAACTGACCACTTTGGTCACGATGTCTGGTGATCGAAAAAGAAACCAGTTTTAGTGTATAAGTTATAGTCGGCTCAGATCTCTAATATAGTTCATGTTTTCTATAGAAATACCTAGATTAACAAAATTTTGGAAATAATTTACTTGTTAATTAATAAATTTAAAATATAAAAAAATTGACATTTCAAACTGTCAAAATTTAGAAAGAATAATTATTTGACATAAAACATATATATATTATTCTTTCGTTGCACACAAAAGTTAGCCATGTTTTTGAAGCCCCGCCCTCAAATCAGTTCTCAATAACTAGGAACCATATATTTTATTTAATACTGTAACTAGTATGAAAGTAATAAAATGATTTTTTTGTAACTTCGAATTGAGATATAATTATATTTAAATAACTTCCAAATATATACCACAATACTCGAAACAAAATTGTATATAAGAAAATTTATTGCAAAATATACATAATTAAACTTATTATCTAGATACTGGTATTTTGATTGAAACGTCAATAATTATCGCCAGTAGCTAAATTCTCGTATAAAAGTACATACAAAAAATTAATAAAACTAATTTTGGCTTAGGCCAAAAAGTAGTATAATTATTTTTGTCTAGGTTTTGTTATTTTGTTTAGGTATCCCCAAACCGCATTCGAGTAATTTAATTGGCTGTTAGACTCAGAGAGAATTGCTACATCCCGATTTCGTTAAAGTTAACATCTATCAATCGCCAATAATATTTTGGTTTGAAAGATATAATTTTTTTTAAGTGTTTTTTTATTGTTAGATCGTCCTCATTTTGTTATACTATAGACACCCCTTTCTCCTGGATAAAGGCAAAACTGTTGATATTGCAGTTTCCACAATATCTAAATTCAAAATTAATATACTATTATGTCCCGAATACTTTTGAATTGAAGTTCGTTTATTTTACCTTCCCCATCTTCCAATTGCTCTATTTGCTATTGTAGCATAAGGATTTCTAGTACGTCCACGATGTTCAGGAAAACGTTCTTCAATAATATCCCAACATGCACCTAAGCATGTACCGCTAAAACCAGCATTGAAACAAAGTACAACCACCAAAATTAATCCAATCCAGCCTGAAATATTAATTAGTATATAATTTATTCCTAGATATTATATTTTTGATGTTAAGCTTTCACCAAAAGTTTACGTTATGAAGTCCTCTGATGTTAAAATACCACTTTTGTTAAAAATATTTTTTTCTGGCTCGATTACATAAGATTAAGCTTTACACATTGTGGAGAGTTGCAAAAGACAAACGAAGTAATTTTTTGCAAGATCAAAAAGATCTCCATCAAGATCTCATGTAGGCAGTATCATTCCTCTTGGAATAAACTCTTTTCAACGACATCCCTCACAGGTGGGTAACGGGTACAATTTGTGTATCCCCCCTTTCACATTTATACAGCTCCCTTAATTATACAGTTATATTGATATTAAAAAAATACTTTGGCTAAAGTATATGCTACCACTAAACAAAGTTTCTTATAAACTTAAAAGTTTCTCCTAAGTATTAACAAAAATTATCCGAAAACATCAGCTCGAAATCTCATTCCTACTATGAGCTCAACGAATATTCATTTTCTTATTTGAATTACATTAAAATTTTTTTTTTCAATCGATGTGCATAGTTTTATAGGAAATTAAATTATCTATAAAAAATATATCAAATATTTTCATCGTAAATCTAACAGAAAATAAGTAAAGAAGCTTTAAACTATAGTAAGTATGAGTGTTGGGTTGCTTTAATTAAGTAAATTAATGATTTGTAATTGAAGATGAACTACAGAAGCAGTATCTTTTACAGGTTATTTCAAATAACAGGAAAAAATATCGTAATTGCAATCAATAGAGAAGCCCATTACTCTTGTCCGTATTGCACCAAATTACAGGAGTTATTTATTTTTAATTAGGTTCAGTATCACGTACTGAATGCAAATGAACAAAATCCTTACAAATTTCGACCCCGGAAGTGCCGTCATTTTGAGATAAAGTATATCGGCCTATATCTCCATTACCGTGCACTTTAGATCAAAAATGGTAATAACCTTTCTTATAGATAATTGAATTTCCTTTTTTTTTGTATCACTAACCGTTTACGACTTATACGACTATTACTATATTTATTTATTGACTTTTTGTCCGATATCTCTTCGACCGATATGTATGTATATCGATATATATTTATAGTTACTATGGAAACTACAATCATAATTGATATTTCAAAATTGAAACAAAATTTTAATAAAATAATTTTATAGTTATTTTTTAGAAGTATAGTTTCTGTGGAAATGATAAAATCAACAAAAATTTTAAAGCACTCCAAATAAAAGAAGGAGACTACTATATACTTTCACATTTATGTAGTAGTATGATTTTTAACATCTTTCAATTAAAATGTTATTTATTTAAAAAATAGGTAGTAAACACTTTTTTTTTTTAAATATTGACCTTTTAACATTAGTAAATCAATGATCATTAAATCTAGATAACTTGTATTAAATATTTTAAAATTTTTGGAAACATTTTTATATACAATTATTAATAATTATTATTTTATTATTTTAAACTACTGATAAAAAAGTAAATGGAAACTTTTTATAATGAGACAATAAACTGTCTATGTTCGAGCACAACTATAAATTAATCATTTCATAAACAATTGTTTCTCACGTATGTTAATAACAGATATAATTTTAAGGTATATTATATTACAGATACAAATCCCTATTTTTATTCTAAAATTTCGCAAGTTCTAAGATCCATTTACTTCCATTGTTTATTATGGAAAAGATTATAATAAATTCAACTTACCAGTTTCAACAATTGCTTTTGGTAATGCTAAAACACCACTTCCAGCCATTTCACCAACAACAAAAACGGCTGCTTGAAATATACTTAAACCATGTTTATTTTCTTGTTTTGATTCATTAGTTTGTGTTTCATTATTTGACTGTCTATCCTACATAGACAAAACTAACATTTTAGCATATTTCAAAAGTTTGAGTGTACTTAGTCTGTCAACCGGACGAATTAACAGCGAATTTTTCAAACCCATTTAATTTTCGTAACAAACAAAAAAGTTAATCGTTCGGTTGCAAGTGAAGAAACCATCGTGTATTACCTGATTTCTATCGAAACCATTCAGTAATTGACTTTGTGAACCATAATTTGAAGCATTCGCCAATATAGAGTTCCGTCTCGATCCAAATTGTTGATTATTTGATGAAATCCTATCCATTATATTCAAACTGCTAAACTAATACACTAAGCTCTTGTTATCAGTGAATCACTTCATTTAATGTTTTCAAATATTGATTGAATTTGAGCGTGCATGTATGTATCAATACATGCCGTATTGATATTTAATCAAGGTTAATATACTGAGCCACATTATATATATATATACACGACAATTCCCCAGATAATCATATAATTATCTGGGGAATTGACGAAGAAATTTAGTTATGAATATATTAATAAATATTCGTATATTTAATTACTTATGAATTGTATGAGACTATCTGTGGAATATATATATATATATATATATATATATATATATATATATATATATATATATATATATATATATATATATATATATATATATATATATATATATATTTATATATATATATATATATATAAATTATATATATATATATATTGATATATATATATATATATATATATATATATATATTGATATATATTGATGTGTGTTCTAGAGGTAAGAAGTAAGATCAAGATCGTGAATGGGTAAAATAGATCAACGTTTGGGCAATATGGGCAAAAGTGTCCATCTTAGAAACCGTAAGAGATAGTAGAAAAATTTAAACACAAAAAATATTCCTTTTGTAAAAATAAACAACTTTTGTCTGAAACTTTTTTTTTCATAAATTCAGCATATACCGGGTATTGACGCAATTAACTCAGTTGTTATTTTCACTTGTTTTTTTGTAATTTTCAAAAACATTTACGCGTAGATGGAGTGCTACTTGAGTTTCGCATATCTCCCACCAATTCGCCGCCATCTTGGCAAACGGATGTGAATCTTCAGAACGACACATGTTGTAAAAAATTTGTAGAGGTTTTTGTTTGAAATCGAATTCTGTACGATTTGACTTCAGACAATTTTCACCGTGATGTGGATAATTAAAAAGTTATAAAAGTTAGCGAACTATTTACATACTTTATTCCAGATGGCGGTGAATTGGGGAGAGCCTGACCTCGAAAACTGAATTATAAAATCAAAATGATTTCCAGTACACAATAAAAAAGTAAAATCGAGTCTTACAAAAAATCCAAAAATGTACGAAATCGATGGCTCATAAAACCAGTTTACATATAATTTATGAACCATATTTAGCGATCTTCTAGCGAAATTATTTTTATTCAAAAACGGGATTTCAGGCAGATTACTCGGAACCGCAATTTTTTTTTAAATCGATTCATTTTGACGTCTTAAATATGACCCTAAGAATTTGATTTCAAACAAAAACCTCCACAAATTTTTTGAAACATGTGTCGTTCTGAATCAATTCTGAATTGGTGGGAGCCTGACCCCGAAAATTGAATTTTAAAATCATATTGGGTCCTTCAACACTACAAAAAACATTATGTCAAAATGTAAAATGTACGAAATGAATGGCCTAGTGCCCTCTCGTCTAAAGTAAGCATTAGTAAGATATTTTTATCTTTACTGCTCTCTGTTATTTTTATGTGAGATGTAAGATATAACAATGAAAATAAAAAAATTCTTAATAGTAATCAAAGATTTTATATTAGAAAATTATTTATTGGTGTAAGTAAAAAAATCCATAAAATTAAACCTACGTAAGACTTGTGTGCCAATGACCATCCCCACCTTTCCATCTTCACAGGTGATTACTAAATTCTGAATAAACCCTTATACCGAATTGTGATGAAATTCATAAGAAAAAATTTTAGATACTTTTGTGTAAATTTTTGTTAAATTACTTTTTCTCGTTATATAAAATAAATAAATGAAAATGGATTGAAAAATAAATGTGTGGGTACTTACTATTTTTATTTTAATTATTTCATTTTTATTAAATATTAGCTGTTTCCCGCTTAAATATATATATATATATATATATATATATATATATATATATATATATATATATATATATATATATGTGTATATATATTCATTTATTTCTTTATTTATTTATTTATATTTATTTAAAATACGATACGATTAACGGTTTTCAAGGTATCCGATCCATAGTGCTAAAATTCCAAACTGGAATCAAAATACGATACGATTAACGGTTTTCAAGGTACCAGACCCATATTGCTAATATTCCAAACTGAATGGATTGAGAAGGCAAAATTTTGAAATGTGTTGGTCGGACGATAAAATGAACCTGATTTTCGTACTGTTTGGATCGAAATTAGCCTAGAAAATGATAATTATTAAAATCGAGACCAAAAATTTTCTTAACTTTTTTCACATTTTTTCCAAGGGGTACCCCTTAAAAAAATCGCTAAAATTAGAGGAAAATTTTATGTCCCCGATTTTGATAAAAACTTGGTTTTAAGCTAATTTGGATCTAGCGAAAACGATGGCGTTGGTTAAAATATGATACGAATAACGATTTTCAAGGTACCAGACCCATATTGCTAATATTCCAAACTGAATGGATTGAGAAGGCAAAATTTTGAAATGTGTTGGTCGGACGATAAAATGAAACTGATTTTCGTACTGTTTGGATCGAAATTAGCCTAGAAAATGATTATTATTAAAATCGAGAACAAAAAAATTAGCCTAGAAAATGATTATTATTAAAATCGAGAAAATGAACCTGATTTTCATATTGTCGAAGGGGAAAATATATATATATATATTTATATTTATTTTTCAATATGTACAATAGTGAATAGAGTCTCACTAATCCGGCACTTCAATAGTTCGGCACGTCCAATAATCCGGCACCCTATAGTTTTTTATAGTGCTGGATTAATGAGACTCTTTTGTATATGCATATCGATATACAATGATTTATAGTGTGCTATTAATATAAAATTGAAACAAAATTTTAATAAAATAATTTTATAGTTATTTTTTAGAAGCATAGTTTCTATGGAAATGATTAAATCAACAAAAATTTTAACCGACTCCAAAAAAAATGATTAGATTCTATGTTTGACTGTATGTATTTTTTTTAATGTTCACCCGCTTCAAGATTGTTTTTTGAGAATAGCCTATGTCCTTCCCCAGGATATAATCTATCTCCTTGCCAAATTTCATTACGATCCGTTTACCCGTTTAGTTGTGAAGAGGTAGCAAACACACAGAATTACTTTCACATTTATATAGTAGTATGGATAAGCTAATTTTGAAAATCACAAAGCTATAATACACAAAATTAATAATTTATCGTATATCAATAACAAAATCATCACAATGTAACTTTAAGTTTGAAAATGTAACTTTTCAGGCATACCAACGTATCTTTCGATCAAGCTACGCTGGCAACACTGATCCAGGGATATAAAAGACGTCTAATTATTTCGCTGCAGCCAATGTAATATGTAAACCTGCTTCTTTCAGGTCATTTCAACAGTATCAAATAGAAAAATGGCAAAAATTACTTTTCGATATACTTTCATACGAAACTGTTTTAGCAATAATAAACCATTAAAAAAACCGATTGGAGAAAAAATATGTAAATTCGATGTTCTATTCATACATCTTTTCAAAGGTTTTTATGCACATGCGGTTTTCGAACTTTCCACAATAAGATGAAAAAAGACGTGAAGTATTGCTTATTCATTTTTTCCACTGACCTCCACATTTTTTCACATTGATTTTTTTGACATCTGTCCAAAACAATAACAAATTGTGATTTGAAATAAAAAGGTCTACTGCACGGTATCTTTTTGTTTGAACGGAATAATGGATATCCATTATTTAATACAGAAAAACCAATGAAATTATCTGTTCTCCAAATTGAATTATCTTAGAGGCTAATAAACTCAGAATACAAATTTTTTGTGAAATATATAATTTTCTAATTTAAACTTCATGCCTACCTCTTTTCAAACAAAAGTTGGTTGTCGGGATTATCTTTAGGAAAATTTATTGAACCTTAAAGCTTTTGGCCTAATTACATAGGGCAAAAGGCATATACATATTATATTGTTAGAAGCAGTTTAATTGTGCGACTAATATTTAAGAACATTTCATACTAATCTCTGATTTCACATTCATGACGACTTTTCCTCGAAGAGCCGACGAATCACCGTCGCGATAGAAGGTACCCATTGATATATTTAAATTATGGAATAAATTTTACACTTTTGAACGAATCCTTTTAAACCCCACAAGAAATATGCGATAATAACTATTTGGAGGTTAAATATGAACAAGATAACATTTATTTATTAATATTTAATAATAATAACACTAAATTTAAATAAATATAGTGGACATTACAATAATTGTTGCAGGTTATCTTAATAAATATGTTTTCAAGAACCTGTATGTTTTATAAATTTGATAAATTTATTAGAATTAAACAACATAAACAGGTAACCAATCGAAATATTAAACTAATTTATTGATGACTAAAAATTAAATTAAATATTTTAGTACACCGTACAAATATGCCAACGAAAGATTAATGAGAGGAATCCGGTTGTCTCGTTAAATTCTACTGACCATCGGTTGTGTACAGATTCAAAAAAAGCATTTAAAAATAAAACATTAATACCGACTTATTTGAATCATAATGGATTATTATCAAATTTAAATCGAAGGACTCGTAATTATGTATTGAATAGTGTATGTTATATGAGTACTGTTAGTACTAACAATACAGATATTTTAAAATCTATCAGTAGTTTGCCAGAAATACCGAAACCTCCTTCAGTCTCAACAAATGAAACTACAGCAGATTTACTTGAATCAACCACTACTTTAGCGACCCAAACAGTAGATGCTCTTAAAGAACCAGCATTTGAAACTTTAGGTCTTGGCGGTTGGACTCCAGTGGGAATGGTACAACAATGCTTAGAATATTTACATATTGGTTTAGATGTTCCTTGGTGGCTAACCATTGTTATAGGTATTATTTAATACTTATAAATTATTATTGTCCTAAGTATATAAGTTTTCAATATTCATTCAATCTTTCAAGAGCTTTTTATTTTTCAATAAAAATAAAAGGTGTAAAAGAAATGTTTGCGAGGTTACGAAGATAGTCGCTTTTTTTGGATGTGCGATGTTTGTAAATTAAATTTTCCATTTTTGTAATGCACCAAATATCGTTAATATTAAAATTGCTCAATTTTCGAATTGTCACTTTTTTTAAAATTACGCAATTTTATTTGAAATTTAAAATATAATCATATAATATTGAATTGCGAATTAATATTAATAAATAATAATATTAATTGAAAACATTTAGGTACAATGTGTGTAAGAATATTAATATTCCCACTCGTAATAATTGCGCAACGAAATGCAGCTATAATGAACAATCATATGCCAAAATTACAAGAATTACAAGTAAAAATGTCAGAAGCGAGACAATCAGGTAATAACATGGACGCGGCACGATATGGACAAGAAATGATGTTATTTATGAAAGAAAAAAAATTGAATCCAATAAAGAATATGATTGTACCATTGGCACAGGTAGGTTCAATCAATTCAGTAATACCATTAGTTTTTAAAAGAACCGTGCTATTTGGACACAGGCGGTTCTCCAGCATGAGTTAAAATTTAGATTAAACTAACGTTCAGATATTGTGGCAAAAACTATTGAAATTAAATAAGGTAACTATTCCAACCGAGTACTTTAGTTTTTGTCACAATATGTGAAATATATAGAACGCCTTTTAGTGCGGGTACCCAAAAACACGCAAACCCGACCAACTCGGGGTATGACCGATGAAAAACATATTGTAATGGCGTTAAACGCTTCACGCTGAAGACACGCAAGAGACCCGCGTGTGTCCGAATAGCCATATCGTTTTTAAAATCTCTTGTTCGAAAATATCTGTATTTTTTTCTGGTTTTGTTATAGGCACCACTTTTTATATCTTTTTTTATGGGCTTACGTGGAATGTCAAATGTACCTGTAGACAGTATGCGTCATGGTGGTTTATTTTGGTTCACTGATTTAACCTTGCCGGATCCATTTTATATATTACCAATTATAACAAGTTTTACTATGTGGGTTACAATTGAGGTAAATTAATGTTTCTAATAAAAACTAAGGTTGAGATTTATATAAACTGCTGAATAAGTAGAAGTTTTGTCAACAGGCTTTTTGTAAGGCCTAAATATTAGACTTTTAAGTTTGATATTTTGTGAATGAATGTTAATTCGTCGAAAATCTTTGGTCAAAGAAAGGCATTTTTCGAAATTTTAATCAAGAACAGTTTTATTTTATAGGAGTGTGTGTGTCTTCTTCTATACAAGTAAAAATTTATAACAAGTTTATTTCTCTAAATTTCAGTGTTGCCAGCGTAGCTTGATCGAAAGATACGTTGGTATGCCTGAAAAGTTACATTTTCAAACTTAAAGATACATGATGATTTTGTTATTGATATACGATAAATTATTAATTTTGTGTATTATAGCTTTGTGATTTTCAAACTTAGCTTATCCATACTACTATATAAATGTGAAAGTAATTCTGTGTGTTTGCTACCTCTTCACGACTAAACGGGTAAACGGATCGTAATGAAATTTGGCAAGAAGATAGATTATATCCTGGGGAAGGACATAGGCTACCTTTTTTTTTTTATCCAAAAACTATTTTGAAGGGGGTGAACATTAAAAAAAATATATACAGTCGAACATAGAATCTCCTCATTTTTTTTTTGGAGTCGGTTAAAATTTTTGTTGATTTAATCATTTCCATAGAAACAATGCTTCTAAAAAATTACTATAAAATTATTTTATTAAAATTTTGTTTCAATTTTATATTAATAGCACACTATAAATCGTTGTGTATCGATATACATATACAGAAGAGTCTCATTAATCCGGCACTATAAAAAACTATAGGGTGCCGGATTACTGAACGTGCCGACTTATTGAAGTGCCGGGTTAGTGAGACTCTATTCACTATTGTACATATTGAACAATAAATATAAATAACACTATAGGTCTGATACCTTGAAAACCGTTAATCGTATCGTACTTTAACCATCGCCATCGTTTTCGCTAGGTCCAAATTAGCTTAAAACGAAGTTTTTATAAAAATCGGGGACATAAAATTTTCCTCCAATTTTAGCGATTTTTTTAAAGGGTACCCCTTGGAAAAAGTGAAGAAAATTTTTGTTCTCGATTTTAATAATAATCAGTTTCTAGGCTAATTTCGATTGAAACAGTACGAAAATCAGGTTCATTGTAAGGTCCGACCAACACATTTCAAAATTTTGCCATCTCAATTCATACAGTTGGAATATTAGCACTATGGGTCAGGTACCTTGAAAACCGTTATTCGTATCGTATTTTGACCAACGCCATCGTTTTCGCTACATCCAAATTAGCTTAAAACCAAGTTTTTATCAAAATTAGGGACATAAAATTTTCCTCTAATTTTAGCGATTTATTTAAGGGAAAAAATTTGAAAAAAGTGAAGAAAATTTTTGTTCTCGATTTTAATAATAATCATTTTCTAGGCTAATTTCGACCCAAACAGTACGAAAATCAGGTTCATTTTAACGTCCGACCAACACATTGCGAAATTTTGCCTTCTCAATTCTTACAGTTTGGAATTTTAGCACTATGGGTCTGATACCTTGAAAACCGTTAATCGTATCGTACTTTAACCAACGCCATCGTTTTCGCTAGATCAAAATTAGCTTAAAACCAAGTTTTTATCAAAATCGGGGACATAAAATTTTCCTCCAATTTTAGCGATTTTTTTAAGGGGTACAGTTTGGAATTTTAGCACTATGGGTCGGATACCTTGAAAACCGTTAATCGTATCGTATTTTAAATAAATATAAATAAATGAATATATATATATATATATATTATGCCTTATATATATATATATATATATATATATTAAAAATATATTATATATATATATATATATATATATTAAAATACAAGAACCGGGGCGATTTTAGTCATCTAAAACCATGCGTGGTCGAATCCTATAAGATTGCAATCATGCATCTCAATATACAAGGATTTCATAACAAATCCAATCTACTTGAAATCGAAAATACGGATATTTCAGCAGATTTTATTTGTGTCAGTGAACATTGGTTAAACCAACAAGAAATAGAAAGCACTCATATTAGCGGGTTTAAACTAGCAAATTATTTCTGCAGATCGACTTATAGCAGAGGTGGAGTGTGTATTTTAGCAAAAAACAAGTGGCACTGTGAAAATATAAATCTAGAAAAATTTTGTGTTGAGAAGGATATTGAAATTTGTGGACTCAGGTGGAATTTAGAAGAATCTATTTCTTTGTTCGTTCTCGTCATTTATAGATCGCCAACCGGTGATTTTAATTCTTTTATTTTAAACTTGAATCTTGTTATGGATGAAATCTACGATATGCACGTACCTATAATTCTGTCGGGGGATTTTAATATAGATTTCTCAAAAGAGTCAAAGGAAAAAAATACTATATGCCATTTACTGGGAACCTACAATTTAATAAAGCTAGTAAAGGAGCCCACTAGAGTGACAGCAACCTCAGCCACTGTTATTGACAATATATTTACCAATATAAACTTTGATTATAAGATTTCTGTAAAGGATGTACACTTTTCTGATCATAGATCTCAAATACTTAATATAGAATTGCCAAAAACCAATAACAGTAAAACATACACGTATTGTAGACACTTTTCAGAACTCAATACTCAACTTTTTGCACATCTTTTAACTAATGAGCACTGGGAAAATTTAGATAATAATACAACCGCGAATTTAGAAAGCAATTTTAGAAATTTTATAACAACTCTAAACCATTACTTTAATATCAGTTTTCCTATAGTGAAATCTGAATGTAAAACTTCACAAGAAGTAAAACAATGGTTGAATGAAGAAATCATTGAATCCAGTAAAGCATTAAAAGGTCTATTCAGACTAACTAAAGTACAAAACTCAGAGAATATTTGCAATTTTTATAAAATAGCGAAAAAAAAACATATGAAATTGGTTAAAGTTACTAAACAAAATTATTACCATTCTATTGTAACTTCCTCAAACAATTACAGTAAAAGCTTGTGGAACTTAGTTAATAAATTTACAAATAAGAATACAAACAGTCTCCGAAATCAAAATCAAAGTACTAAATATGAACTCAATACAGAAAATGGAGTCATCCATGAAAAACAGAAAATTGTAAATGTATTCAATGATTTCTTCAAAAACCAGCCGCTCAATATTCTTAAAAATATTCCAACCACACAATCAATAAAAATACCTGTGTTAAACCACAATAGTATATTTTTCTCTCCCATAAGCCAAAAAGAAACAATGGATCTTATAACAGATCTCAATAATTCTAACTCGACTGGAGGGGATGAAATATCAAACAACACGCTAAAAAAGTTTAAAGCATACATTGCTGATCCTTTAACATCCCTTATAAATGATTGTTTCAAATTGGGATTTTTTCCTAATGCTCTAAAACACGCCCTTATAACGCCGATTTATAAAGCAGGAGATCGTACACTTCTTGCTAATTATCGTCCAATATCATTAGTTTCAAGTATCTCGAAAGTAGTCGAAAAAGCTATATTATCTCGGCTAATGAGTTTTTTAGAGAAGCACAATCTAATGTGCGATGCACAACATGGTTTTACACAGGGCAAGTCAACCGAAACTGCAATCATGACATTTCTAAATAAAATTATAAAATCAATTGATAATCACGAAATGTGTGTCGGAATATTCTGTGACTTAAGTAAAGCTTTTGACTGTGTAAACCATAATAAACTACTCAACAAACTAGAGTGCATGGGAATACGTGGAACTGCATTAAATCTATTTCGTTCCTACTTGATCGACAGAACATCTAGTGTAATTTTACGAGAAAATCACCTGACATTTATATCCAATACGACTTCACCATCTTTAGGCGTACCACAAGGAAGCATCCTAGGCCCAATTCTATTCCTTGTGTATATAAATGATCTAATTAACTACGTAAATAAAGATTACAATATTGTTGCTGTCATGTACGCCGACGATATTTCATTCATGATACAATCACAAAACATACAAGATCTACAAGCGAAAACTAAAATGGTAATCGAGAAAATGACAAATTGGTTTAATGCAAATGGATTATTCTTAAACGTCGATAAAACAAAATATATCCATTTCAGGACCCCAAATAATAGGAATGAACTAGATTTAATTTTACAAGTCAATGGTGCAAATATACTAAAACAAACCTATATTAGGTTCTTAGGTATAGTTCTAGAAGAGAAACTAACTTGGGCTAAGCACTGTAATGATCTATGCAGTAAGCTAAGATCATCCTGTTACGCTATTAGAAATCTAAGGAACTCATTACGCCCAGACTCTTTAATAGTTATTTATTACGCTTACGTCTACTCGAGAATCAAGTATGGTATTATATTTTGGGGAAGTTCCCATTGTGCACAAGACGTGTTTATTATGCAGAAAAGGATTGTGCGACTAATTGCGAACATGACACAAGGTACATCTTGCAAGAATCTGTATAAAAATTTCAAAATACTACCGCTGCCCTGTATATACATACTGGAGTGCTTACTTGTAACTCGAAAAAATTACAACTATCTCGAATTGAACAGTGCTAATCACGATTACAATACTCGCCACTGTAATGACATCAGAACGCCAATTCACAACTTAGCTCTTTATGAACAAAATCCACTTTACTGGGGACATAAATTCTATAATAGATTGCCTGAAAGAATTAGGGGTATAAAAGATCATAAAAGGTTCAGGTCTGCATGTAAAGAAATTCTTCTGGAAAATTGTTATTATAATTTTAAGGATTTTTTGATGACATGACTTATTGTTATTGTTATCATTGTTGTTATTGTTGTTATTATTGTTATATTACATTTATTGTTATTATTGTTATTATCATACTTGTTATCATTTTTATGAATATTATTGTTGTTGTTATTGTTGATTTTAAAAATTTTAACCTGTATTTACTTATGAAAGTTTTAATTGTATTGCTTTTGTTTTGATGAAACCTGACACTATTTATACTGCAGCAGCAGTCATACAAATAAAGAATTATTATTATTATTATTATTATTATAAGCGGGAAACAGCTAGTATTTAATAAAAATTAAATAATAAAAATAAAAATAGTAAGTACCCACACATTTATTTTTCGAAGATTTGTGAATACCGAAATTATGGCAAACTTATTATAACGAGAAAAAGTAATTTTTCAAAAATTTACACAAAAGTATCTAAAATTTTTTCTTACATACAAGTTACATGGGTAGATGAAAAGTTACGTAAAATGTAAGAAATTTAACCTTCTGGCAACACTGCTAAATTTACACAGTGCATCTTACCGGGCTAAAATTTTGCCTCAAATGATAGGGTTTTTATTTAATATATAATTTTCAATAATATTATATTATTTGGTCCATTGATGTTGTAGCCATAAGGCAAAAATTCTATAATTAAGGAAGCAAACTTAAATATAAAATTAAAATATTGTAGGTTGGAACAGATGCTGCAAGATTATCTTCTCAAAATTTACAAACAATGCGTTATGTATTAAGAGCGCTACCAGTCATTATTATACCGTTTACAATAAATTTCCCTGGAGCAATATTATGTTATTGGGTATCAACAAATTTTATATCATTATTACAAGTTGGATTTTTACGTATACCATCTGTACGTAGTTATTTTAATATTGATCCATTAGTTACACATAATCCAGAAAATTTACCTGTTAAACCAAAGCCATTTGTGGAAGGAATGAAAGAATGTAAGTAAATAACTAGTTCATTTTTTAAATTTTTATCGGAAATCCTTACTATAATCAATATCTGTTACTTTGAATAAGAGACGCGTCAATTAATTAAAAAATAAATAAAAATTAGCACTCATTTTTATTAGAGTACATTCTTTGTCATTACCAACATTTATGATGTTGAAATAACACGGCCCGTGGATGACGAATTACAAATACCCCAACCCCGAATCCGTAAATCGTTTGATACCTCTGTTTACAATAAAACTCATTATAATAAGTAATTAACTATTATCATTTTGTTTGTCTTGTTTAGAGAAAAAGCAATAAATTGTGGTCTTCAACACTAAACATTAATTTATTATGACCCTTTTAATTCCTGAATTGTCTTGCGATAAATTGAACCTGCCTGGATCTGTCGAGACATGAATTCTTTTTAGATGGATTAGTCGAATACTTTATGCAGAGGTTGATTATACTTTTTATTTATGTTTTGCAATGATTGAAAAATCGTTATAAAGAGGTTTTTACAAAAGTTATTCGTAATGTAAAGGTATATTTTGCATTAACTCTTACAGCCAGTTCTAGGTGATTTCTAAGAATTTGTTAAATCGAGGAAATCGTTATATTGTGGTTCGTTATACTAAGGTTTCACAGTAGTATCTAAAAGAATTCATTGCGATTAATTGAAAGAGTTCATACGAATTAGTTGTTGAAAATACTATTATTTCTCTCTGACTGAATTCAATAGTTTCTCGGCACCTACGTTTAAAGTTGACACCTTCTTGACACAGTTACATCAATTTGTGGAAGACATTCCTTTCACATTTCTTGTATAATTCGTATACGTTAACAATGATTGTATATTATTTTACAGCATGGCGTAATATGAGAATAGCTAAAGAATTGGAAGAACGTGAACGATTTGATGATATGCAATTTCAGCGAGCAGGACGTGGCCCAATAGTTAAAACATATAAATTAGATCCCACAAAAGTAACGCCAAAAAAGTAGTTTTCAATGTTGTGTATAATATGTTGTTATTTATGACAGTACATATGTTATGTATTATTATGTATAAATAAATAATCTAATAGTTTGTTTTTTATAAACTCCTCGAACAAGTTGCCGTTTTTTTTAAGTGTAGTGTCAGTGTGTAACCATACTCAATTTTGATTTTATTTAATACTAAATTTATGATTTATATTTGGAGTATCAGGAATTTTGTAAGTAAAGAAAAATTAAATAACAGATAGCCTGACAATAAAAGGGACAACAACACCCCCTATAAAACCAGAGTCTTTGTGGGGCTGGGCCATCTTTTCTTAATGGGTATTGTAGGTTCATAGGATACCTGGAAAGCTAGGACGGTTGTAGATTCTGTGCAGTGAATCTACAACCGAAACATACCCTTCGGGAGTTCGATGGTGTTCTTTTATAGGCTTGTTTTTAGAATAGGCAACTCTGTTCGAATTTCTATCTTAATTTATTATCTATAGTAGAATAAAAAATTATATAAAAAAATTAATTCAAATTCATTAAAAAAGAAATTCGTTTTATAAATTAAGAATAAACTTCAATTTCTATTTAGACGGTGGTATCAATTTAGAAAGTTTATCAATTGTATTACGTAATGTATTATTTTGTTTATTTAATGCTTGAATCTGTTTTTCATTTATATCTAATTGTCTTTTCATGTCTTCAAGTGGGTTACCAGATAGTTTAACTAAAAAATAAATACATTATTTATCTATCCGTTATGTATGTTCATGATTTTCTCGAAAACCACTGAGCCAAGTAATCTTTTCTAGAAATCCAAAGCATTTAAGGTTCGTTTAGACTACAACACTAGACACCGTACACTCAGTGTATACACCGAGTGTCTATGTGTGCACACGAGTGTCTCTAGTTGTGACATTTATTGCGACACTATAATTGGTGTCGAAGCAACGACTGTGTAAACACCTTGGGTCTGAGTGTCCAACTGTCTGTTCAGGTTTTCAAACAGATTCTACATTTAAGAAATGAACCATTTTTCTTTGAAAAATTCTTACTTTGAGAAGTTTGTTGATCACTATTATCATCTGACGTATCATTTTCTTGGCTTTTAATTTCTTCAATTTGTAATCTTAGCGTATTTCCATTGTCAACAGCTTCTTTTAAATTATTTTCCAAAACTATTATTTTTCGTTGTTCATATTCTAATTTTTGTTCGATTTGATTCTATCATATTTAAAAACAAGTGAAAATAACAACTAACTGAGTTAATTGATTAAATACCTGGTATATACTTAGTTTATGAAAACAATTTTATTTATTTTTAATCTCGATAATTATGAATTTTTCAACGAAAATAGTTATAAAAATTGTAGTATATAAAGTTGTACATAAAAAGGTCATTAAAAATTTGTAGTTAAGGATGTACGAGCACTGAAGCTTCAAAAAGATTAAAGCTTGATTTTTTGTTTACATGTAGTTGAAGTGCATATAAATCAATTATAAAAGTTTCTGGGGGGGGTTGCGGGGGTCTTGAATTAATTATTTAATGTTAAAGTTCGAGTTTTAATGCATTGCTCTTATGGAGAAACCCATATTTTTACACATATTTTGATAATTTTCACTTGGAATCAAATAAGACGAATAAAAAAAAAACTACGCAATAGAAATATTAATAAAGAGATTGATCCAATAAAATTCCTATATGACGGGCCTAAAAAAGATATTTAAGAAAACAACTGAGATTTCGGGTAAATTTTATTTCTGTCGGCGGTAGCTTAATTACCCGAAATCTCAGGTTTTTTTTTAAATATCTTTTTTGTTAGGCCCGGTATGACGGGCCTAAATTAAATTTTAACTTACGACAAAAAATAATAAACATTGTGGACTTTTATGAATGTATTATATAAAATTTTGAAGAATTTTATAAATGAACTATACATCAGCGTTCGTACATCCTTAAATCTCACTATTACTTGTAACGAATTATGTAATCTGTTTTAATAGTTAATAACTATTTAAAAAATTGAATGTTTGATAAAATTTATCTATCGAATCTACCCAATGAACCGATTTTGACAATCTTATCACTCACTGGTGGGTAAAACGTTTTGGTCGGTAATATTTACTCTATACAAATTTATTGTTTCTTGGAGATAAAATTACGTTATAAAACTAATCTTATAACGTAATTTCAATTACAGTACAAAAAATTTGTTTTGGGCATCTAAAATATTTTAACATTTTTTAATTCGATTTTCATGCATCGTAATAGCATTTTGACGAACAACATCTAGTTATTTAAATTGCAAATGTCCCACATAATAAACCCTATTTTTTTTGTAACTACAAAATGTTTAACTGCCTAAGTCAAACAATGTTTGAAACTTTTTTTTTTTACTCAAAGCCGGTCTCAAAAATATTGCAATCATAATATAGTTAACGTAAGAAGTTGATTTCCTGGTTACAAGTTACTAAAATTTCTAATTATTTGAATACTTACTTTTAAATCGTCTAGTTCATCATGGAATTTTGTCAATTTTAGAACCTCTTCATTTTTTTTACCTAACATCGTACTTAAATTTGATAATTCTGATTGATATTTATCACTTAATATTTTCTGTTCATTATGTAATTTTGTGTTTTGTTCACTTAATTTTTCAATTACATTCTGATTAGTCTTTATGGTCTCTTTTAATTGATTGATATCATTTGTTGATTGATTCATTTGTGTTTTTAATTTTCTTTCAAAATCATTTATTGTTTCGCTCATATTGATATCATTCTTTTCTATTTTTTGTTTATATTCATTCATTAATTTTTCTAATTTATGAACTTTCTCTGATAAAGACGCGTTTCTACGTGTGGCTTCAAGATGTGCTTTTTGTAATGTTTCATATTTATTATCATCCCTTTTATTTTTCTTTGCTAAATGCGTATTTAATATTTTACATTTTTCTTCTAATAGATTAAATTCGTTTGTTTTATCATTGAATTTTTTATCTAATAATGTTTTTTCAGTATCAATTGCATCTATTAATTTTATTACTTTTTGCATATCGTTTAATAATGCACGAGACCATTCTTTCATTGCTGCCCATTGTGATAATTCATAAATAGTTTTTTTAATATTTACTCTAAAATCATAGTCACGGTTGAATAAACTAGTTGGGCCTGTTATATAAAATAAAAGCCAGATTCGTTATCTATTGAATTAAGCTAGAGTTTTCGAACAGGTCTTATATACTTCCAGAACAATCATTTAAATTGATCTAAGCCGCCCCCTTTCTCCATAATTTTGCCTATTTTAAACATATATATATATATATACTTCGAAAATTTGCTAACACGCTTGTCAATAGAGCTGTTTATGTTGAGCAGTGCAGTGGTTCATTCTTTTGGTATCGACAAACGATAACAGCTGTGTTAGTGCTTTAGTCTATATCAATAAAACTTTCTCATTTAGTATTAGTGTCAAGAGCCTCATTGTGGAATGGAACAAAAGAGATGGGATACACCACAATAGATTCATATTGGACAAATTGCGGGATGAACCATCACAAAAATACAAAAAAAAATCATACCAGTTTTTCAGAAATGTTCATTAATATATAATCGAAGGTTTCTATTTGCATTCTTATATATTCTACAAATTTTGTAAGATACTTTCTTAATTGTTTATAAAAGTGATGATATTTCCCGATTACTTTCCTTTGTTGAGCTTCTGCTAGACACTGACTTTGCTGTTACCTCAGCTCAGACGTGAACACTACAAAACATCGATGTTTTTGTCATTATTCCCATCGTTAATCGCAGCTTTACCATAATAGCAACCTCTTGCTTCATCAAAACTGTCATGTACAATTATTATTACTTACATTTGTTTTTCCACATCAGATTCAATATTATATTTATTAACAATAGATTTCATTTGAAAAATCAATGATTTGATAATGTTACATGCCAAATCACAACTTTCACATGATTCTGGACCGTTGAGTTCTGTTTGTGTGTATTTCAATTTAGAAGTTCTGTGTATATTATTTTGATTGAAATCTAATGCTTTTCTATCCATAATATAACAATTTTATCCAAATTATGGAATCTTTTTTTTTTTTTAATTTATGTAAACATTAAAAAATGTATGAATTTATATAAAAATATCAGTAAAATTTTTATCATATGTAGTAACTATGGAAAATAATATTGAAAAATAATAATTCAGTTTTTTTAATAACGCACTAGAAAGCAAAAATTAATTAAATAACATAAAATAAAAGCGTGGAACGCTTTATATTCGAATTAAACCATTGGTTGAGTGAAAGGGCGAAAATATGCATCAAACATGGCCAAGAACCATCCCGATTAAACCAGCCTTCCAATAAAAATGCATTGAAATCGGTTTATCAGTTTGGGAGCCACGATACCACAGACATAAAATCATAAGCAAATACTTCCCAGCTCTTTCACTCCTTAAGGGTAGAACCACACTATGATATCGATCACGGTTCGTTCTCGGTCCGGTCGATTATATTTATATTGTTATTCTCGATTAAAGGAAATAAAACTATCTCACTTTCTCCCAGTAATGCCTGTCATTCCCATAGCAAGATGCTCCGTAATTTACCGAATCAAGGAGTGGCTACGACAAGCCCATTTCGATTACTTGGACTTTGCGCAGGGCATGGGACAGGCCAAGCTGTGCATAACCACAACTAGGCCATTCAACTGTGCTCGGTTGAGAAGGGTGTTGGGACTCTTGACAGGACACTGTCCATTGAACTACAACCTTCATAACTTGGGGATCTCTGATGATCCCACTTGTAGGGCCTGTATGGGGGACGATGAAACCTCCATACATGCCATTTGCACCTTCAGGGTGTCAGGTATAGAATGTTTGGGTCCGAAACCCTGGATCCATCAATTCTGGGAGTAATCCCGGCGGAGAACCTGTGGGCTTGCTGTGCGGCGTCTGGCCTCTACAGAATTCTATAGCTTCTCTTACCCGGAGCTTAAAATAGCACCTCTTACCCGGAGACGTCTCGCCTTGATCTAAGTGCTAGGGACCCATTTGCGGTACCCCTCTTATGTATTATTAATACACAACAATATAAATAAATATGAATAATTATTTAATAATATAAAACAATAATAGTAACAATATAATACATATTAAATTTATTGTTGTTGTTCTGTTTGTTGTTTATGATGTGTATTCATATGTGTTATTAAACAATGATTTTGTATAAAACCACGTCCACATACCGAACAAACAAATGGACGTTCTCCAGTATGAATACGATTATGCACTTTTAAATGACTTGCACGATTAAATGTTTTACCACATGTTGTACATTCATACGGTTTTTCGCCTAAAATAATTATTTACTGTTTAATAGGGTAAAAATGTAAAGGTGCTTCTTCATGCTAACACTTTCTTTGACGATAAACTTCGTCACGTAGAATAATACGAGTGGCCCACAAAAATCAACGAAAAAATATTCCATGACTTTTGCAGGTTTTCTGACTAGAAAAATATATTTTTAGGTCTTTACGCTAATTTTTCAAAATTTTATAATTTATTTTTGCTTTATTCATTCGGTTTTCGAAAAAGGTTTCGGGGAAAAGTTATTCATTATAAATATACTAACAACTTTGACTAAATGAATACAATTTTTGGGGAAACGTTTCGAATAAAAGTTGTTAGTAAATTTATAATGAATGAATCTTTTCCGACATATAGCCACGGAGAAACGTATGAATATTACCAATAGTACAATCAATAAAGAATATTGCGCTGCATTAAATTACAGGAGTTATTTTATTTTTACTTAGGTTCAGTATCACGTGCTGAATGAAAATGAACAAAATCCTTACAAATTTCGACCCCGAAAGTGCCGCCATTTTGAGAAAAACTATATAAAATATATAGTTTTTAAATAAAGATATAGGCCAATATCTCCATTACCGTGCACTTTAGGCTCATAATGGTAATAACCTTTCTTGTAGATAATTGGATTTCCTATTTTATTTTTTTTGTATCACTTACCGTTTACGACTATTACTATTTATTGAATTTTTGACCGATATCTCTTCTAATAATTGTTTAAACAATAAAATGCTAATAACTTAACTTTTATATCTGTAAATTACCTACAACTTTTTAATATTTATATATTTATTATATTAATATTTTTAAAGTATATAACGCGTTTAATGTTGCACTTTCGGGTGCAAGGTTAATAAAAACGAGGTATGCATAGTATAATGATGAAAAAGAGATATTGGTCAAAAAGTCAATAAATAAATATAGTAATAGTCATATAAGTCGTAAACGCTAAGTGATACAAAAGAAATAGGAAATTCCAAGAAAGGTTATTACCATTTTTGGCCTAAAGTGCACGGTAATGGAGATATAGGCCGATACACTTTTTCTCAAAATGGCGGCACTTCCAGGGTCGAAACTTGTAAGGATTTTGTTCATTTACATTCAGTACGTGATACTGAACCTAATTTACAAAAAAAAAATAACTCCTTTAATTTAATGCAATGCAGACAAGAGTAACGAGCTTCTCTATTAACTGTACTACAAGTATTTTACATAATATATAAAACTAAAAAGCAGAGTAATATAACTTTTTTTTAAATCATAATTACCTGTATGAATTTTTAAATGGCATGTTAAACGTTTACGAAATATAAATTCTTTACCACAAAAGTTACATTTAAAATGTGGTACATCTGTATGTATACGCATATGTTGTGTTAAGTCAATTTTACGTTTCCATTTAGTGTTACATATTGTACACTCAAACTTCCGTTCATCTGTATGTACAGCTTGATGAAATCGTAAAGCGGCATGTTGCCCAAATGATGTGGAACATATCGAACACTTATACGGTTTCTCACCTAACACAAGAAAATTAAAAAATATTATATGAAAAATACGATATCGAATTAAAGATGTAAAAGAACGTATGCAATATCACAAGTTGCCGAATTTGTACTGAACCAAACATGAAAATATTTACCCAAAAAAATTAATATAGAATAAATTATTGTTTATAATTTAAGTAAATTTTGACTTTACCTCAAGTTATTGTGTTGATTCACAATGAGAAAAACAAAGTTAACATTGACGCAAGGTTTTAGATTTTCCATAAAATAGATAATTAACGATAATGGGGTATCCCACTGACCTCTATGTGTGCGCGCCTGTATGTGTGGCTGTCATATGTATTTCCACTACACACATAGAGTGTATGTATACTTGTTTTAAATGAGAAGTGAGCCTGAATATTACTAACTTTGTTATTAATTATCTCGGGTTCTAAACGATAAAAATTTCTTAAACATCGGAATTAATTAGTAAACGTTATTCTTAGCCAATAAACAAAAATTTATAGATATCTATCTATAAGTGATTCTACGCTGGAACTACCATAAATTTATATTGATGTTATAACAATGTGCAAATGTCATCCGGATAAAGGACGAAATCTTTAGTTTTTTAAATGAGAATTTACTATTTTTTAATAAAATTAATTAAATTATTCAAATAGAATCTACTTAATAAAAATCTACAGGCTGGCTGACATATAACACATAGCCTAAACCGGTTGATTTAGAACGATAAAATTTTGCATAGGAGTTGCTTATATAATGTAAGTGAGCACTAAAAAAGGAGATTTTTTTAAATTTATCCTATACGGGGGTTAAATAGGGAATGAAAGTTCGTCATTCTTGAAGTTAGAAACGTCGAAGTTGGTATTTAGGCTTTTTACATTTAAGAAAAGTCGGATGGTTCTTGAGATGTTGCCGATCGGAAATCACACCGAGCACACGACTAGTAATACTAGAATTTCCTTAGTACTGTTGCGGAATCTTGGCTCTCTTTAACCTTCAAAAGGAGCGCTTTAGAACCTACAACAGATTCCGATACTCGACACAAAAAAGAAACACACAATATTAGTAAAAGTTTACTAAATCTATGTCAATTGGACAACACGCACTTTAGAAAAAAATTAAATAAACAAAATCCTTATGATATAACCTGAATTGATTTGATTTAAAAAAAATAATAATTTGAATTTTTATATTTCCACAATTTAAATGAGTCTCTATCTCTTTTTAATACAACAATATACAACTGACTTTACTTGAACAAATTTCACTTTTAAACCGACTGTTAATCCAACAATGTTTAATTTATAACTTTGATACTCGAACAATAGTAATTTTGAACTGATGATAATCAAACAATGCCAATTTTAAACTGATTTGAAATTGGTAAATTCCTCTGTTTTTATAGGGTCCTGGTCTATTCTAGAAGAGTGCTTGTTTGTACTAACTAGAAAATATTGTTTTTTGAAAACATATTTTTAATTAAATTCTTCTAGAATATTCAGTTACGTTTCAGTCATGGTCGTATTCAAAATTCCAGCCATGGTCAGCAATTGATAAAACTAAAATTAACTGGGTACGAGCCAATACAATACCCCGCTTATATGTCTGACGCCTTAACGCACTGGCCCACCGCTGGCTGTGTATATTAGACATTACATATTTACCGATTTGAATTTACAAAAATACTAATTTTTTATAAAATTTAATTCGTACTTTCAAAAGTACGAATTTTCATTCGTACTTGCTTTGTTTTAAAGATTAAAAAAAAATCAAAACTAGATCTTATTATTTTCTTTTTGTAATTAGAATTGAGTGCTGAGGTCTTAAACATTATTTAAATAATTTTCAATACAGCAGTACCATTAATATTTTGAATGACATCAAATTGTCACTCTCCTCGTCTCGCACATCAGACTACACGGTAAAAACGAGAATTTGTGATATTGCAAAAATCTCAAAATTTTTCCACCACATTTTATAAAATTTGACTGTACTAACCAGTGTGTATACGTTGATGTGTTGTTAAATTTGATTTAAGTAAAAATGTTTTACCACAGATGGTACATAGATGTTTGGGTTTAGCTTCATGATTTTTAATATGTTTTAATAAATATTCATGTATAAAAAATTCTTTATCACATTTTGTACATTTGTAAGCTTGTGCGTTCTGATGTTCATTATTGATATGGTCATTTAATTCCAGTTCAGTACTATATGTTTGTATACAATATTTACAATGATAACCACTTTTAATGCCATGTACACGACGATGTCCCAATAAACTTTTCTCTGAATGATATGACATTGTACATAAATCACATTTATATGATTTTGCCAAATGTATACCATTTATATGTTTACGTAATGCATTATTGTTGTACACTTGTTTGTTACATATATTGCATACAACTGGATTATAACCTACAAAAATTATATTTTACAAATTATGCTTCGTTTAGACTACGACGTAAGTTGCGACATAAATTTCTTTATTGTTCACACTTAAACAGATTTTTGGTGTTTGGACACAAGCCAGACACAAATGTACGGAACTAGTGTCCGAGCTGTTCACACACAAAAGAACTTATTGCTGATTATATTGTAATTAAACAGCGACGTAAACGCTATATTTATTACTATATAATATGAGACATGCACCAAATTAACAACAAAAAAACATATCTCTGAATCCAAATCCCAAAGGTAGTTACGATTAGCTAATTCATACTGATGATGACTACATTGTAGTCGGAATACGTATTTATAAAATACAAGTAAATATTCTAGGAATTGGGGCAAATTTTGAAATGTAAATACAATCAATAGTTTAGATAAAATTTCAGTACGAAGTCTGTGCGGGTCAGCTATAATAAATAAAGAAATACACATTTCAGCGTTTTTCGAAAATCAACCTTTAAGGGGGTAAAATAAGGAGTCAGAGTTTTGGTTTTCTTGAAGTTGTAGACATGAAAATTTCTATTTCAGTTATACATCATAAAATACGCGTTTCCGAGTTTTTGGAAAATGGAACCTCAATGGGATTTAAATGGAAGTTCTGTTTATTTAAAAATTAGACATGAAAATTGATATTTAGCCTTTAAATTATAAATAAACAAATCAATGCGTGTAACAGCGTTTTAAGGCAATCTTTGACGGGAGGAAATATTATGTTACTCAATTATAAGGGCTATACAAAAATTTTTCGGGCGAAGCCGTAACGGGTAATGCTAGTGTTGTATATTTTTATTTCTAACATTTTACTACTTACGCTAAATAAGGCCAATGTATAAATTCATGTGTATGATAAATGATGAACTACAGTTCTGACGTGATTACTTTCAAACTCAATCGAATAAAGATTCTTCTTTCAGACACCATACTCATAAATTAAAAATTCGCGTCTTCGTAATAATTATGATGCTATTCGGACACACGCAGGTCTGTTTCGTGTCTTCAGCGTGAAGCGTTTAAAGCCATTATAGTATATTTGTCATCGGTCATACCCCGAGTTGGTCGGTTTTGTGTTTTTGGGCCCCCACACTAAAAGGCCTTCTATATATTTCACATATTGTGGTAAAAACCTAAGTACTCGGTTGGAATAGTTACCTTATTTAATTTCAATAGTTAACCATTATGTTAACTATTTCAACCAAGTACTACAATCTTTCACTTCATCGTTCATATCCCGAGTTTGTCGGGTTTGCGTGTTTTTGGGCCCCCGCACTAAAAGGCGTTCCCTATATTGCACATATTGCGGCAAAGACTAAAGTACTCGGTTGGAATAGTTACCTTATTTAATTTCAATAGTTTTTGCCACAATATCTGAACGTTAGTTTAATCTAAATTTTAATTCACGCTGGAGACCCGCCTGTGTCCGAATAGCACGGCCCAATAATTATTTAATTTATAAATAAAAAATATAATACCTTTGCGCATTTTTTCATTGTGGACATCACACATATGTCTTTGATATTCAACTAATGTTTGATAATACTTCTGATCGTTGCACAATGTACATACACGTGGTTCTTGTTTAGTATTCAATATTTTTGTTGATTTATTATTAACTGTTGTTGTATTATCATCATTATCATGTACATCTAATATATGCCGATTCATATTACCTCTAGTTACAAAATATTTATCACATAAATGACATTGAAATCGTCTAATATTCATATGAAAATAAATATGATTGATCATATTTGTAATATTTGGCTTTTCAATACCACATATCTTACATTTATAACGTTTCATATTATTTAAATGTATTTTTTCAATATTTTCTTCAGCTAATGCCCGATTCTCGTCATTATCATTAATTTTACTATCAACTTTATCATTATCGTTTTCATTTTCTATTTTAATTTTATTCATTAATTCATCATTGAATTCTTCTTTCATTTCAATATTATCATCATTATCATTACATAATATTGATAATGATGATATTTCAACTTTAATATCACTATCTAATATTGATTTATCGATTTTAACAATATTATCACTTTGATTTTGATGATGCGATAATTCATGCCGTTTCATACTATATTTTTTTGTAAATATCTGATTACAAAATGAACATTTAAAATTAAATTCATTATCATGGACTTGACTGATATGTGACTTTAACAATCGTCGTTTCGTTTTAATAATACCACAAACGGTACATTTATATGAACCATTTGGTATTTTTGTAAACCATTTTGTTTCGGATGTTTTAATATCGTTTTTCATTTTTGCTAGATTTCGTCTTTTGATGCGTTTACTGCATCGTTTTTTATTATTATTTATCATTGATCGTGTATTATCATCATCAATATTATCATTATCACTATCGTCATCATGAACATTTTCAGTATCAAAATTAATATCATCAACAGCATTATCTTCTATTTTAATTGATAATCCATATTTATCATCAGTATTATCACTGTAATAATTACTTGTTAAATTTTGTTTATTTGTTGTTGATAATAACAATTGATTAAGAATTGTTTGTTCAGATTTTAAACAATTTACTTTAAAATCATAACTTGAATTTATTAAATCAACACATTTTTGACATATTAATTTTGGTAATTGATCATTACTGGATATCTAAAATCGAAAGTTGAATGTTATTTAATAATTATTAATTTCAAGTTAGTATCCATAATATTAACGATATGGCTATTCGGACACGCGGGTCTCTTGCGTGTCTTCAACGTGAAGCGTTTAAAGCCATTATAATATATTTTTCATCGGTCATACCCTGAGTTGGTCGGGTTTGCGTGTTTTTGAGTTCCCGCACTAAAAAGCGTTCTATATATTTCACATATTGTGGCAAAAAAATAAATTACTCGGTTGGAATAGTTACCTTATTAAATTTCAATAGTTTTTGCCAAAATATCTGAAGGTTAGTTTAATCTTAATTTTAACTCACGCTGGAGACCCGCTTGTGTCCGAATAGCAAGGCCCTAATTTAAATTAAAAAAACAACTCGGATAAAACTAAATTTTTTCCTCAAAATTAGTATTGTACGGAAGAGGCTACAAAACTTTATGTTTTCACATTTAAAAAATTTGAATTTTTTTAATATTTTTAACTATTTTCAGAATAATTTTTAAGATTGATGATTAACACAGCCAAGAGCACCATGAAAAATGTTATTGATGTTTGTTCCCTAAGACTATGACTGTCACTCTGGTGTCAATAAATAGAAACAGAGTAATTAGACTCAATTGTGATAGTTATATATGCATAGCATAGTTAAATACTCTACTCTCTAAATACTGCATCGTTAAACCTTAGCATAGTTAAATATGCTAGTCTACTCACAAATTCCTTCCACTCCACTCACATCCTAAGGCATCACAATGGACCTTATGACCGAAGTGTAGCCCGTCCAGGGCAGCCTTTACAATCTACCTCTCTACGGTGCCAGCAGCCGTGAAGCATCTCGAAAGTTAGACATGCTAATTTCATATTACTATATATTTATTCTTATTATTTTCTTAAACTTGTTCAACTTCATACACACATAGATAAATATTGCAATATATTTACAATATACAAAAAATTTGTATCAATAAAAAATAATTTTCAATGTAGTAAACTCTACCTAAAATTCAAATGATTTTGAAGCTGTTTGGGAGTGTCATAGAATTATTTGAATTCGTGAAGTCTTGGGTCAGCAAAAGTTAGGGATTCGTTAAAAAAATCTGAAAATTTTAATCTAGACCTTTATTATAATCAGACCTTAATTATATTGACTATATTATAATCGTTTAAGCTCATAAAATATACGCTGCATGTATTAAACAATATATTTATTAATATTTGCATTTTCTTTGTATGTTTATTATTTATATGTATATATATATACATATAACTTTTATGACTTACTTGTATAGAAGTGCACTCATATAACATATCTGATAATTTGATATCTTTTTTTATATCATAATACTCAATTATATTCAACATTGTTAGATTATTATTTGAAGTGCCATCATATAAACATGTTCTGCATACGTTTTCAAGTTGATCATTCCCATTTTTCATTTCTTTTGTATCATTTTCGTTAGACATTATTACACTACATAGTACATGATAAATAAGCATAGAGATAATATATTTATCTCTATGATAATAAGACCATAGATAATATATTAGGTTAAGACTTGAACAAATGGTGAGTACACAAGGAGATCGAACTCCATGTAAACAAATAATTGGCAAAAATAAGATGTCAGTAGTGTCGCATCTATACCGGAAACAGTGGAAAGAGTATAAGGCGCGAGTTTTAATTGAAAAACATTACGGATTTATGTATTATAAAAATTATTTGCAGCCAAAGTATTTTTTCATTAAAATACTCTTTTTTAATACTTGAAAGTTGAAGTGATAGTTAAAAATTGGCAAAATAATTACATAACAATAAAAAACAAATTATAAAACATCTAATAATTAAATAGTAACCTGTAATTATTATTTAAGAATTTTTAATTAGCAATGATATCATATCTATCTGTGATATTAATTAAGTAATCGTTAAATTAATAAAAATAAATATCTGCTATACGAAAAATTGGTCAATGTAAAATCTTGAAAATCTAAGAATGGATTTAAGGAAAAGAAAATTAATTAATATTCATGTTTGTTATCTTATTCATGTTTATTTTTAGTCTAGAAGAACCATAAAAAGTAAATAACACACAGTACTTATACATGAATCTTAAAAAAATAATTTAAGAATATTGTTTCAAAAGTTTTGTCCGTTTTTATGAGTATACTTTAAACTGTAATATCTCAGTGAATACTTATTCAATTTAATCGAAATAAGCGCCATTTGAATCAGTGTACTTTTGCCAACGTAACACAAGTCGATTAATTCCGTCGGCTAAAAATTGAGTGCTCGGGATTCGATGAAGTCGACGAAGGCCGTTTTTGCCTGGTCCTGATTGGCGAAGGTTCACCGGTGAGAAAGTTATCGAAGTGCTTGAAAAGATGGTAGTCGGTTGGTGAGAGGTCTGGGGAGTATGGTGGATGAGGCAGAACTTCGACGCTCAATTCGTTTAATTTTCGGACGGTGATTTGTGAAACATGACAATTTCTGTCTATCGTTAAAATCGTGGGGCAGCCACTTTTCGAGCTTTTTGACCATTATCTCTCATTTTCAATAAAAAGTTCTTCAAAGTTTTATTCTAAATTAAGAAAATTAACATCTTATAGATTAATCGAAAGCTATGTTCATGAAATAAATAAGATGATACATGAATTTAAAAAATAGCATTTTAAAAGCAATACTTTAGAAATTCTAGTGATGCTAAAGCGTAATGTAGCAAGAGCCGTAATTAATTTAAACTTTATTATTAAAATTATAAGAAAAAAATAAAAAAGAATTAATAATAATTTTTGAATAAATTGAGAATACCTTTTCACTCAAACGTCTTATTTTCTTTTTTTTTAAGACCAATTGAGTTTTTGTACTATTGTTTTTTCCTTCAAAATTTTTCCTTTTTTTATTATTAATATTTTGAATGGATTGTCTAGCTTGTCGGCAAGGAATGCAGCGATATATTGGCATTTTTTTCTTGTAATCATTAAAGAATAAAATTCCTTTACAATCGGGTGAACACCTTAAAAATATATATATATATTATTCAATCCACACTGTTATAATTATAAAAATAACAAATAAATTTACTTTTTTTCATCGTATCCAGTGCCACTGCAAAAATTCGAATTTTCCATCTGATTTAAAATATCCCAAACCATATTTATTTTAGATATTGTTTTATTGATGGTAATACATTTGTCTGTATGTGCATTTTTAACCTAGTTAATAAAAAAATAAATCAATATAAAGAAAAAATAATAATTTTTCTAATAATTGTTGATAATAAATAGCGATTACTTACTGCAACTGTTAAATCATTTTTAATTATTACATGACATTTAAGTTTAAAATTAGAATCTAAATACGATAAAGTTATGACTAATTCATTTAACATCCAACTCCAGTGACTTGGTAAAGGTTTCACTTTTAATATATCGCAAATATCAGTAATAGATAATTGTTGATCGACATTATTTTCTGAGTCTTCATCAAAATTATTATAAGCCGTCATAACAATGTCAGAAGTTGATACTGAATTATGACTCATGTTGTTATTGTTTGAAACATTATTTACAGTTTTCTGATAACTATTATCATCTACATTATTAGATAATGTTGAATGATTAACGATGGTATTAGTTGGAAAATTTTCCTCGGTAATGTTCATATTTTCAGAACTATTTGGAATAGGATATATAAACGAAACATTTTCGTCTTGATTAGGGTTTACATTGAAATCGTTATCAACAGATTTGATGCAATTCACGTTTGCTAAATTATCACAATCAGTATTGAAGCATTTATTTACATTTGATTCAGGTATAGAATCAGGTTTTAATATAATTCTATACCTATCAGACACAAAAACATTTCCATCCGATAGAGTGATTTTATCTTCTTTAATAATATTCTGGGTACTAAAATGCAATTCACAGACATAATTTGTTGTCTTTAACTCTTGACCGATTGCATCACTCCATTGTTTTAACAAATCAGGTTTCTATAATGAAAAAAAACATTAATGAAAATAATTGCTGATGTAGTAGAGAACACTTTTTAGGTTACTTTCGGTACTTGAAAAAAAGATTTTTTTCGTTTATTTATAACACATTTATTTTGCACTTTACTAGAACGACCACTTAAACAACCTTTCACTGCACAACATCGCCCCATTTTTTCACATTTATAAAATTAAACAATTTTTATGCTTACAATGGGCGTGTTTGGCCGAACTAAGTCCTTAGTAAACTAAGTTAGTCAGAGTACTGAGCTAAGTTGTTGGCCGGGACACTTTATAGATACCATAGACATAGTATAATACTATGTCTATGATAGATACTTATTAAAGAAACTATGAAGAATAGATATATTAGGAGAGCGAACGTAATGTTAAAAAAACGGTCAAGAATTGGTGTAACTATCTTTTATCAGTAGGGGTCACTGGTCTCAGTGCCGTACGGAATTTAAATGTTTAAATGTAGGCGCCAGGAAATCACTTCCATTCAGATAATAAGAAGTCTTAGTTTTATAGATAATAAAAAATTGTTTTCGATTATCAAGTAATAATTAAATAAATATTAATAATAGAGAATTCTTAATAATTGCAATAAATTAAAAGATGAAGAATCATAGTGATAATTTTGCAATTAATAATAATAATATACAATATATGTTTACAATAACTGACATATATTAGATAAAGAAAGAAGATAACAAAACCGGTAATTACATACCATATTCCTTTCGTAAATGCAGATACGCATTCCTAACCGTAAACAACCTTTCACTCATAGATATATAGCAGTATATCTATGCTTTCCCTGTACAACATCGTCCCATTTTTTCACATTTATAAAATTAAACAATTTTTATACTTACAATTTTTATTTGTAAGATGTGATAACCGTTGATTTTAATATGTAATAATAATAATAATTCCGTACGGGCAGATTCGCACTGCCGCTAGTGGCGAAAATAATAACTATGATCTCTACACGTTTTTGAGGACACAAAAACAGACGAATTGCCTATGTCGTTCAATCTCCTAATATATCTATTCTTCATGAAAGAAACTTTGCTTATGCCGCCATTTTACTTAGTATGTCACGGGCAGTGTTGCCCAGATCTCCTGTTTAATGGTAAATCTACCGTTTTTTTAGTATTTCTTCCGTATTTTTCTTAATCTATATATTTTTTTGAGTAAATAAAACAATTTTTGAATTTGTGACATTTTTTTCAATTTTTTATAATAATTATTAATTTAAAACTCCCCAGTCGTAAAAATACAAAATCAGCCATTACAGACCATATTCCATTAATGTTCCATTATTTGAAATAATGGAATATGGTTCTGTAATTACTTTAAGGAATTATTTTACAATGGGATTTTAAACAATAAGTAATGCAATATATGATAAATACAAAGAATTAATATTATTTAATATTTGAAGAAAAAAAAAATCTATAATATATTAAATACTAATGTAATATAATTTTAATTATTCTGAATAAAAGTATTTATTTCAAACTATTTAAATTGGAATTTTCACTTTTTGAATCTACCGCTTTAGTAGATTGTAGTACGCGTAGATTCGCACTGCCACAAGTGGCGAAAATAATAACTATGATCTTTACACGTTTTTGATGACGCAAAAACAGCGAATTGCCTACGTCGTTCGATCTCCTAATTATCTATTCTTCATGTAATAGTTTTTTAATGTCAAATAATTATTTTTTTCTAAATTTTCAGTTTTAAATATCAATTTTTTATATTTTTAATTTATTGGCAGATTATTTCCAAAAACTTTTTAATGCAGATATTTCTATAGAAACTATATTAAAAGTTGTCAATCTTACGAATTTTTCTCAAACCTGAACTGAGTCCAAGAGAAGAGAAAATTTTTCTGCTATCTCTTACGGTTTCAAAGATGAATATTTTTATCTATAAGAATTTCTAGCATTTCGTCCTATAATAGTCCTATATTATAAAACAAACTCTGTCATTTTTATACCCGGTATATAATATTTAATTTTAGTTCGACTTTGTAACGGCTGTCAATTTTGTATGTGTATTTTATAGCTGAAAAAAAAAATACAGACGAATTGAGAACCATCTTCCTTTTTTGAAGTCGGGTTAAAAAGTAAGATCAAGTTCGTTTGAATGGGCAAAACCGGACCATGTTTGGGAAAAATAAAAACCGTAAGAGATAGAACAAAAATTTAAAGACAAAAAATGCCTCTTTTTTAAAAACAAAAAACTTTTCAGTATAAATTTAGTATATACCGGGTATTTAAGCAATTAGCTCAGTTAGTTGTTATTTTCACTTGTTATTTTATAATTACTTATTACAACATTAGACGGATTTGAAATAGCATCAGCGCAATCGAATTACCGCAATAATGAGTAAAATTAAATCAAATTTTCAATTTTTCTCGAAAAATACGGAATCGAAAACATTTTTATGAACAGTGTTGGAATGCACAAATGATTTCCGATCGATTGAATATCCACAAGTTAAGTAAATTTTTTTTTAAATGTTAAATTTACTCTGTAACTCTTTAGTTACAAATGAAATCAAAAGTGTAAAAAAAATTAAGAAAGTCCCACCCTTCTTTAAAGGGGCTAAGATCTTCAATGACTGGGTGCAGAATGAATGGTTTCTGTATGTTCAGCGTCCATAGAAAATGGATTCTTAAAACCAAACACAAATTTCGCTATCTGAAATGCTAAATGGGTCAAGAGAGGGTATGAGAAATTAATTTTATCTCAATTTATCTACCAATAATTTTTTATGTAAGTCTAATATTTACTAAATATTTAATATTTTTATATTATAATAATGAGACAAGAGGGTTTTAAAATAAATAATTTTGAGAGAAACGCGTTTTAAACTTTAGCTCTTTATTTGAATCGAAATAAATTGATAATTCATAAAAATATGGACTCAACGAATAACTTTTGATTATTTAGTTTACATTACAAGTTCAAAAACTATTTACAGAATTCATCTTCCAGAGAGCTCATCTTTCCTTTTAATTATCTGACATCGAAATAACTATCAAACCAATATCGTTCGTCTATCTATTCTATGCATTATTTTTTCGCATGCTTTTGTCTCTTATGTTTGATTAAATTGCCTCGATCGTTAAATATTTTATCACAATCACTACATGAAAATGGTTTTTCTCCAGTGTGGATTCGTATATGTCGAGTTAAATCGCCTTGCAGATTAATTGTTTTGTCACAACCATCAAATGAAAATGGTTTTTCTCCATGGTGGTTTCGTTTATGTTTAGCTAAATTGCTTTGAAACTTAAATTTTTTATCACAATCACTACATGAAAATGGTTTTTCTCCAGTGTGAATTCGTATATGTCGAGTTAAATCGCTTTGCAGATTAATTGTTTTGTCACAACCATCACATGAAGATGGTTTTTCTCCATGGTGGGTTCGTTTATGTTTAGCTAAATTGCTTTGAAACTTAAATTTTTTATCACAATCACTACATGAAAATGGTTTTTCTCCAGTGTGGATTCGTATATGTCGAGTTAAATCGCTTTGCATATTAATTGTTTTGTCACAACCATCACATGAAAATAGTTTTTCTCCATGGTGGGTTCGTTTATGTTTAGCTAAATTGCTTTGAAACTTAAATTTTTTATTACAATTAGTACATGAAAATGGTTTTTCTCTAGTGTGGATTCGTATATGTCGAGTTAAATCGCTTGGCAGATTAAATGTTTTGTCACAACCTTCACATGAAAATGGTTTTTCTCCATGGTGGTTTCGCTTATGTGTAGCTAAATTACTTTGACACTTAAATGTTTTATCACAATCACTACATGAAAATGGTTTTTCTCCAGTGTGGATTCGTTTATGTTTAGTTAAACTGGTTTGCTGATTAAATGTTTTATTACAATCACTACATGAAAATCGGTTTTCTCCAGTGTGGATTCGTTTATGTTGAGTTAAATTGCTTCGATCATTAAATGTTTTATTACAAACATCACATGTAAATGGTTTTTCTCCAGTGTGGATTCGTTTATGTTGAATTAATCTGTCTTTCCGATGAAATGCTTTATCACAATCATCACATGTAAATGGTTTCTCTCCAGTGTGGATTCGTTTATGTTGAGTTAAACAACTTTGAAATTTAAATGCTTTATCACAATCATCACATGAAAATGGTTTTTCTTCAGTATGCATTCGTCTATGTTGAGTTAAATAGGTTTGATAAATAAATGTTTTATTACAATCACTACATGAAAATGGTTTTTCTCCATGTTGGATTCGTTTATGTTGAGTTAAATTGCTTCGACCATTAAATATTTTATTACAATCATCGCATGTGAATAGTTTTTCTCCTGTATGAATTTGTTGATGTTCCGAAACATTTTCATCGAATGTTTCTTCCTTAATTATTAATTCTGTGTTTAAGTCTTTTTCAAGTTTAATATTTTCATTTTCATGTTTAACTTTAATTTTTTCATTAAATATTTCTTCTGTAATTTGTTCATCTTCCATTTTAATATTTTCATTAAATATTTCGTCTGTAATTACTTCATGTTCCATTATAAAACTTTCATCTAATATTTCATCTTTAATTCTTATTAATTCTGTATTCAATTCTTTATCAAGTTTAATATTTTCCTCTTTGATATGATTATTTGCCATTTTGTTTAAATATTTTGTTGATTTATTTCACTATTTCTTCCACGTAGTATATATATAAAATTAGACTAGACAAGGGGTCCGAACTCCATGTAAACATATAATTGACAAAAATTAGATGTCAGATAGATAGATAGATTCATGAAGAATAGATATATTTATTCTTCATGGATAGATTGTAGAGGCAGCTTCTTTCAGCACCGGAAACAATTATAAGGCGCGAGTTTGAATTGAAAACATGACGCGCCAAAATATTTTTCCAATAAAATACTTTTTTTAAATAAATGAAATAAAGTAATTAGTTGAAGTAGATAGTAGAGGCTGCCCTGGACGGGGTACACTTCGACCATTAGCGACTCAGCGCCGTCTCAACTATCCAAGGTACTTAAACTTTATATGTGAAGTGGAAATACATGTGACAGCACACATGCATGCTGAAGCATTTTTATGAATTATCAATTTTTTACGATTAAAATAAAGCTCGCAAGTACCAATAAACCGAATTAAACGTATCTAAAGCTCGTTGGTATACGAAGTAATTTTAATACTATTAACAGAAATACTTACGATTTAAAAAAATCGTAAATATCTTTTAATATTTTAGAAAAATGATCAGAATAATTAATCGTTGTAAAATTGATTTTCTACAACTTTACTTCTTACAGTAGGACCGGCGACCGTAAAAAACGGTGCCTATCGGAGATGAAACTTTCAGAAAAGATAGGACATATAGTAACTTCAACCACTTGTCCAAGCTGTCCAGCGAGAATTGATCGGGCAGAAGGTTGCCCCACCCCCAAATCTTTTATCGCGAATAACTTTTTTTATTATAATAACGAGAAAAACACATCAATACTTTTTTTCATAAAATTTAATTCCAACAACTTTTGTATGAAACTTTCTTCATATCAAAAAATAAAACTGATTTTTTTAACGGTATATTGCTTGGTACAATTAGTTCAAACCAGTACAACCGAAAAAATTCAACTTTCGAAAAATGTGGAGCCAGCTGAAAATTACGTTTTTTGCAATTCTTAGTAGACGGTTATTTTTTAAATATTTTTGAACGGTTTTTTTTTTCAACTCGAGAAGAACCTGATTTAAAAAAATGTGGAGCCAACTTTTATTCGGGTCATTTTTTCTAAATACCTTTCTTGTAGAAAAATTCAGGTGCATTGTGTAGGTATTCTTGAATAGGAATTTAAGTCAAAATAAAAAATAAACGGAAAAGAGATTTAGGATTGGTGGGAAGCAGATATGTTAAACATAAGTTGTTATTTATTCATAATTAATAGTATGAATATGAATATAAATAAAGATAAAATAAAATTTTAATTCATTAATTACTTTATTTGATATAAAAATTAAGTAACCTATTTATGGATTACAACTTACATGTATATAACACTAAACATGTACGTATAATATTTTTAAAAATCTTGATGATTCCTTAACTAGTCTCGTTTGGTGGAAAAGTTTCTTATTCAATCTTACGTACAAATTGTTTATTTAAATTATACAAAGGATGAATTAAACGGTTTTTTAATAAGGGTTTTGAGAAACTGAAAAACGATGGGTTAAGTCATATATGTAATACTTCACATACCGGTTGTTTAGTTTACATCTTCGCATAGCAGATCTTCCACGAGTATGAGAGAGTACTTATGTATACATTAAGCAATGTGTATGAGGTCTTATAGGTTTGTTTTCTTACTTAAAGTTAAACTGTTATCTGTGGTATGTGTCGTACGATACGCATTCAGTTAATGACGCTTGGAGAGTGGTTTTTTTTTAAGTGAACAGATCAGTTATTATGATTTGTTCTGTTGTTCAGCACACAACAATTTAACTTTAAGTAAGAAAACAAACCTATAAGACCTCCTTCTCATACACATTGCTTAATGTATACATATGTACTCTATCATACTCGTGGGAGTTCTTCTATGCGAAGATGTAAACTAAACAACCGGTATATGGGTTAAGTAGCCAGGTATGATGTGTGATGGTTACATATAGAAATGTACTGAGTGTTCTAATAAGCTTATATACTTTCTATGCATTTTTAATAAAAATATTGTCTTAAGCAGGGGGCGGATTAAGAACATTTGCCGCCCTTGGCAGCTGAAAATTTGAAGATACATTTTCACGCAAACGCTGGCATCGCATGTCGAAATGGGGATCAATGATCATCACGTGACTAATTTTGATGCCATCGGCGAATACGCTATAAGTTGGAATGAAACCAACTTCTTCTCTTGACGCCAATCGTTATTAATTAGAATTGATTTATTGCAACTCCAGCGCATACAGTATTATAATTTATGAAAATCAGATATCACTGTCAAATTAGGCCCAAAAGAGGCTCGACGCTGGAGTCGAAAACGCTCATGAAATCACAACTTTACTCACCTAGTTTTTTTTGAACATATAAGTAGCGACCCGGCTTCGCACAGATAACTAGTACACTTTGATCTGAGCTCATTAATCGGAGAATCGATATCATACAACAGCCAAATATATGGTTATATCCACACTATTATAACACCTCACATTTGAAAGTTTAAAAAAAATTGTATAATATATAACTAAGGTGATATGTAACTTTGGTGTATCAACTTAAAATTAAAAACGTAAGCCAAAAAAGTAATTTTTTTTCGAAATATCTTTATTATTTACACATACGAAATTTTAATTAGGATGTATTATACATGATGGTGAAAACCGTTTCAAAATTCGTTACGTGGTTTAGAAGGAGTTGGCGGATAAACATACAGACAGAAGCGGAAGGCGACTCCCTTTTATACTATGTATAGATATTGATGTGTATATTGAGAGTATGGAAGATTATTACTGCCTAACTTGCCTACCCGATAAAGCAGCCACTGATCTTAAGGCGTGCTATTTTTTGAGGTTCTCGAATCTTAATAAAAAATGTGAAAATAGTGAAAAAAATTTTTGTTCTCGATTTTAATAATAATCATTTTCTAGGCTAATTTCGATCCAAACAGTACGAAAATCAGGTTCATTTTAACGTCCGACCAACACATTTCAAAATTTTGCCTTCTCAATCCATACAGTTTGGACTATTAGCACTATTGGCCTGATACCTTGAAAACCGTTATTCGTATCATATTTTAACCAACGCCATCGTTTTCGCTAGGTCCAAATTAGCTTAAAACCAAGTTTTTATAAAAATCGGAGACATAAAATTTTCCTTTAAGTTTAGCAATTTTTTTAAGGGATACCCCTTGGAAAAAATGTGAAAAAAATTTGTGTTCTCGATTTTAATAGTAATCATTTTCTAGGCTAATTTCGATCCAAACAGTACGAAAATCAGGTTCATTTTAACGTCCGACCAACACATTTCAAAATTTTGCCTTCTCAATCCATACAGTTTGGAATATTAGCACTATTGGTCTGATACCTTGAAAACCGTTATTCGTATCATATTTTAACCAACGCCATCGTTTTCGCTAGGTCCAAATTAGCTTAAAACCAAGTTTTTATCAAAATCGGGGACATAAAATTTTCCTCCAATTTTAGCAATTTTTTAAGGGGTACCCCTTGGAAAAAATGTTAAAAAAGTGAAGAAAATTTTTATTCTCGATTTTAATAATAATCATTTTCTAGGCTAATTTCGATCCAAACAGTACGAAAATCAGGTTCATTTTAACGTCCGACCAACACATTGCGAAATTTTGCCTTCTCAATTCTTACAGTTTGGAATTTTAGCACTATGGGTCTGATACTTTGAAAACCGTTAATCGTATCGTACTTTAACGAACGCCATCGTTTTCGCTAGGTCCAAATTAGCTTGAAAGGAAAAAAGTCGCTAAATTTGGAGAAAAATTTTATGTATATATATATATATATATATATATATATATATATATATATATATATATATATATATACATATACATAATGCCTTATTCATATATATATATATATAAGCGGGAAACAGCTAGTATTTAATAAAAATGAAATAATTAAAATAAAAATAATAAGTACCCACACATTTATTTTTCAATCCATTTTCATTTATTTATTTTATATAAAATTTTTAAATTTTATAAAAGCGTGAGTTTTAATCGAAGATTTGTGAATACCGAAATTATGGCAAACTTATTATAACGAGAAAAAGTAATTTTTCAAAAATTTACACAAAAGTATCTAAAATTTTTTCTTACATACAAGGTACATGGGTAGATAAAAAGTTACGTAAAATGTAAGAAATGTAACCTTCTGGCAACACTGATTATATTACACATCAAGTTATGGTTGCATTAACCAGTATTGATAAACACATCAATTACGTTGTTTGCCAAAAGTTAATATAGTTTTAGCTTTGTAATATCTAACGCTTCGAAGGTGGTTATACCCTTTTTGATGTTTATTCGTTGTTCATGAATATTTAAACCTTCTAATTCAACCAAATTTCAAAATACAAACGTTGCACAGTAATTCGTTTTTAATAATCTAACTGAACATATTATTGCGTTCCATAATGATGGGCACATTTTGTACCTCATAAAATAGATCGCAGCGCTCTCTCTGAAAAAGATGTTAGTGGTATGTTCAATTAACAACATATATTTATTTATATAATCGATAGTACATCTGTATATACTGTGGATTTTTCAATTTTCGATAATTGATATCTGAGAAAATTGAACCAAACCAGACTGTGTATAAAAAATACATTTTTTTTAAATTTTTTTTTGTAATAACTAGCGTCTATTTATCCATTGTTAATATGGTTGTCTTTCGGTTACATTATACCAACAGAAGTGACTAGCGTTTACTTAATTTGATATTTAAGTAATATGTCTGAACATTAATAACATTGATAACTTCTGGCATTCTAGACCAACGCTCTGCCTCTAAGCTACCTGAGATGTTATGGTAGTAGAATGCATATCTCTCACTATCTTGATGAAATGTATTGCACTCTGTTAAGATAAGATATATAGAAGGACATCGGACACTAAACAAAGTTATCTTATATGGATATTAATCCAAAAAACTGATTGTTAATAAACATTTTTTTAACTGGAAAGTGACTTTTGTCCAACTAGATAATTTATTCGAACCACTGTGCGTTGGTAACATTCTAACAAAAAACCTGATTTCGACTCGTGTCTAACTAAATTTGCTAATGCAATAAATCTGTGGCAAATAACTAGTTATGCTTACGACAGGGTGCTAGTAATATTTTGGCAAAAATTTCCTGACTTTTTTTTGACCCAGAGTTTCCAGACTTGAATTTGAATTTTTCCAGACCATTTTTTCATATAATATTTTGTTATTGATAGGAAAATTATGAAAAATATAGATTTGTTCATTTATATTCATTTTTTATGGATAATATGATAAAACCTATACATTCTTTTTCATCAGTAACATACATAAAATTTTTTCAAAAACCTCAAAAAAGATTATTAGTAATAATTTTTTAGAAATAAGTATTTTAAACGCGATTATGCGAAATTCCATGAAATTCCCCGACAATTCCATGACTATTCCAGAAACTCAAAATTCCCTGACATTTCCAGGTTTTCCAGACAACTAGACACCCTGTTACGAGTACTTTGTACATTTTTAGAATCCTCTTATTCAGAGTTGTTGATACCTATAGGAGTAACATATATGTTATTAATCACTTACTTCTCTCATTATTTTAGTCGGGTAAAAAATATATTGATTTTCATATAACCTGTGAAAATCTAATTATACCTATGTTGATATATTTTTACTTAAGGATTTATTTGGGCGTTTTAAGCCAGCGAGAAAATATACATTCTTATATAATATAAATGTTTTATTTTATAAAAAAAAATGCATAACTCTCCAACATTTCCTTGAAAATAAAAGTACTTTTGCTCCTATGAATGATTGTTTAAAATCCTGTCATCTTCCAGCGAATCAAGCGTCATTGAGCTGTCCCAAATTGTTTTGATGTATCTATACGATTTATGTTTTTTCCCTGATAATTTTCCAGAATACAAAGATCAAAATTTGGCAAAGAGGTAGTTTTCAACGATATAAAGTTGTAAAAAAAATTGTAGAAGTATTAACCGTCTCTGTCAGCTGCAATAAATGTTCAAAGTTGTCAATATTGAACACATAAAGGATAGAAATCCATACTGTTACTGTTTAGGAAACATTTTTATTTCGCGTTTTTGATATAGAAAGTAAATAAGATGCAATCTACCAATTCCTAGTTTACACATAAAATTCCTTGTCCTCCACTCACATTCTTAGGCATCACAATGGACCTTATGGTCGAAGTGTGTCCCGTCCAGGACAGCCTCTACAATCTATCTATCATCCAGTATTCCCCATAAGAAAAACATGATGCCAAACGTGTATATCGCTGCGTTTAGAATTCTTCATTAAAAAAAGCTTTATTAAATTATTTGCTCGTTGTCCATTTTTTATTTACATTTGTTCCTTCTTGTCTTTAGAAGATAGTTTAGTTTACATTAAAAATCTTGTAGCTACGGAAAATCTGTAGCATTAATGTCTGGCATAGCAATATTTATTGTTTGGACATATAATGGAACAATCTAGCCAAAAGCACGAGCCACGAGCAAATAATTTATTAGAGCTCTTTACAGACAAAATAAAAATTAATTACTCATTAATGTAAAGACCTACACGCCTGGCGACGAGATATATGTGGAAGTTTGATCAACAACAATAACTTAAAACAAGAACCAGGCGCGAGCAGAAGATTTAGTAGCACTTTTTTTACATGTTTAATATTATTTATTTATTAATAATTAAATAACATTCTCAATTTCTGCCACACGAGCAAATTTCTTAAAAATTTCTGTCACAAGCCCCCTAGTTATTGCATTTCTATAATTTTAAAGATTTTATAGCCATACTGACAAATGTGATATGTTGAAAATGGAGTTTATTATCTCTCCGAAGTAATTTATAAAATATACAAATGTGACTAAACTATAGAAAGCGAATATAATCTAATAGCTCGGTAATCGTCAGTCAGGCTATGCTTTAAATATTGCAAATTAAATCGTCATGTTGATAACTTCTACACAAGAAGGGCACAAAATTAATTTTTAACTATAACAATATTTTTCATCATACAAACTGATTCAAAAGTCACTATATATTATGTTTGAGGAACTAATATATGTCTTGTTTATTTACATGTTAACGTAAATATAATATTTCATTTAATACATATGTGAAAAACGTTATTCTAGGTGGGACATCACATTGATTTCACAAAACAGGAAATTAAAAAACACAGAAAAAAATTAAGGATCTTATTCGTTTTACCACCCCCCCCCCAGTAAAAATGGTTTGTTTGGGCCATAAGAAGTGATTCCAAGTAGGAAAAAAAGGTCATTTTAGGGGTGAAACGAATAAGAACCAAAAGTAAAGCGCTAGCTTTGATCGGGCTGGCTACAAAGTAACAAAAATAAAAATTGTAAATTGTAATAAAAATTATTATTATTATTTCTTATCTTTATAAGATCTTATCCTTGAATAAAATATGCATTGATACATAAATATTAAATAAATTAGTGGTGTTACATTTTTTATAGTCAAATCAGTTTTTGAATCTTTCATTCAATTAATCAAGTACTATTTTTGTTATTACAAATAAGTTTAAAAGACCCGCCGTTAACTTGTAAATAACAACTAAATATATACGTAGACAACATTAATTAAGTACATCTATCTCTATGTGACCAAAAAAATAATTCTGGCACAACCTTTCTCGATGGCTTCGAATCGATTGTTCATAAATTTAATGGTTAATTACACTTTCTCTGTTTGAAAGGTAGATAAACATGCTTCGTGTGGAAACGGAGAATAAGATTATAAACAGCTATATAATTTCGTTAGTCTACACTCAAAATTTCAGTGTAGAACGTTACTCTAAAGCGCTATCATTATCAAAAACTGTTTTGGAAAATCCAGTTGTTCGTAAAGTAGTATGCAATCGTGAAAACTCTTACTTTAATATATTCTACTCTAACGCTACGCGAACTAACCCTTGTGGTGACAGTCCAGTGATTGTGATATCATAAAAAAAAGTCTCGTGAATCACATAGAAATATACTTGATTAATGTCGTAAATTTATAAATTTTTCAATAAAATAACATAGTACTCAATAAAATCGATGATGACCTTTGAATCCCTTGTGTATATATTAAATCACAAACTTTACTGTTTTCGCTGTTTACAAATATAGCTAATGAGACCTTCTTTATATTAATTATAAACTTATGTAAAATGTTATTTATACTATGTATATTATACTTTTTTTTCTAAATAAATATATATATATAATTCAATTTATTGTCTCCTAATTTTAAAACAAAGTTCATTTTTATGTAAGTGTCTGCTGACACTCGATTATTAATTAATTAATGCAAAATTAAATAAAAATATTGCAACGAAACAAATCAAATAATGAATGCAAATGAAAATTCACTTTTTAAGTAATTTAACGAACTATCTTTTGTGGTCCAAGATAACGGGTGTTTGTTTTGGTATGATAGAACTTCCGATAGGGATAAATTTATGAAAATAGGAATAATTTTATTAAAATTTTTATTCATTATAGTTTGCCATTTCATCATGGAAAGACTCACGCCTCAACAATGCTTTGAAATTATTAAAATTTACTTTGAAAATCAGATCCTTTTTTTTATCGAAAAATTGTGTTTAATGATGCTCATTTTTGGCTGAATGGTTTTGTTAACAAAATTGTAAATTTTGGAGTGAGACAAATCCAGAACAGATATTGGAAACACCATTGCATCCAGAAAAAGTCACTGGTGTGAATTGCATGCTGGCGGTATTATTGGTCCTTATTTCTTTAAAAATGATGCTGGAGCCAACGTTACGGTCAATGGAGCACGTTATCGAACCATGATCAACGATTTTTTGTTTGAAAACATAGAAAACATCGATCCAGATGAAATGTGGTTTCAACAGGATGGAGCTACAGCTAATACAGCACGTGAATCCATTGATTTGTTAAAAACAAAATTTAATGAAAACATTATCTCTCGATTTGGACTTATTACCTGGCCTCCTAGATCATGTGATTTAACACCACTCGATTATTTTCTGTGAGGATATGTAAAGTCGTTGGTGTACGCAACAAACCAGCAACAATCGACGACCTGGAAGCCAACATTGAACGAGTTATACCAGAAATAAGACCAGATTTGCTCGAAAGAGTCGTTAAAAATTGGACTGACAGATTGCAGATCGTCAGGAGCAGCCGAAGTGGACATTGGTCCGAAATCATATTTAAACATTAATGGCATACATTGAATTTCTAAATAAAAAAAATTTCATTAATAAAATTAATCATTTTGTAATTTTATTTTTTATTTAAAGTTCCCATCCTCTTAAAAAAACACCCTATACAATGGACGGCAAAAATGGCGTACTTTTTTCAATATTTAACAGTTGATTTGTACCGGATCTATTCAGATTCGAAACAGTGTTTCGCATAAAGTTTGTATTTTTATAATAAACAACTTTTATTTTAAGCATTTTTTCGAAAACTGAATGAAAAGAACACAAATCAACTATCAAATTTTGAAAAAGAACGCCACCATTGCAGTTGATAGTACCTTCATTGCCTAAACAATGCATGGAGATGAGATGTTAACAATAAAATTTATTCCTGTCAACAAAGTAAATATCTAGTTGAGTACATATTCTATTGTTTAACAGCAAATCCGAAAAATATGTATAAAAATTATAGTTTGTATCATAGCCTTTTAATAACGATAGACTAAGAATAGAAGCAGCGAGAATGGCTATTACCACTTTGATAGACAAGAATTACTTATCAGTATATCTATTACTCTTTAATTCATATAATCAGTATTTTGTATAACAAACAACTAAATTTCGTCACCAAACAGTATTATTATTGCACATAAACTAAATTTTCTCCAGGCTTTAAACAAATAGACACAACAAGTGGATTTTCAAATGATTCGTATTATTTTCTAATTCATCCTGATTCAAAGCTTATACACATAGAGAGCGTTCTGTTGCGTTACCAAGTTACATAGAACGTAACTTATTTGTGAGAGAGTTTTAGTTAGGTTACCTTATTTCAGTTTGTTCACTCATTGTTATTAAACTGATCTATGGCGATCCTGTGAAAAATTTGTACTTTTGTACAACCATATCGTTTATCGCTGCAACAGACCACTCCCAATGTGTCCGGGTTTTTTGTTTTACATCTTTAATGAAAACACGAAACTGAATCAAAATAATGAAAAAATGTTTGTTTATATAATTACAGTAACAAAAATAATTTAAATTTCACAAAAAAAAAATTATCTATTCAATAAATAAATGTATTTCAAGAGTTTCAAAACCTATAATTTTGTTTAAAATTATTTAAAAGAATTATATTTTTCAAATTTATTACACTTACGCAATGCACTTAAGGCATATTTAATAATATTGTAGCCTCATAACCATTTTTATTGAAACAAATGCGTTTCTTTTATACCGCGTAGTCAAACTCATGTACCACCAAAGTCGCGCTCATTAAAAAAAACATTTTTTTTAGTTGATTTATACCTTATTTATTGGATTTTTGGGAAAATGTTTCGAATAAAAGTTGTAAGTATATTTATAATGAACAACTTTTATCCAAAGCATTTTTTCGAAAAATTAATGAATAAGACACAAATCAATTGTTAAGTTTTGAAAAAGGAGCGCTACTTTTGTGGCTATTGAATGAAACAAAAATAGGATGAAGTATATAGACGAATTACTCAGTGCCATAAGATGTCTCTGAAGTATATAAGGTCTATGGTGTATGGAGGTTTTAGTTGTAGTACTGAACCGATTCGTATTTAGGCTCTGTTGGCCAACCAATGAGAATATCTGGAAACGGTAAAGAGTGGGTTATTTAGTATCACTTTAACCCTAAATCGTACTATTATAAGTCTAACGGTTTTCGAGTTATTTGCGATTTTCAATTTTTCGGATTACACCAATTTTTTCGTCACTGTAGCGAAAGATTTTTTAAATAAATTAATTGTCGCTTAATGATATAGCTAGCAGCCTTGTTTAATACAATTTAATAATATAAAAATTGGATTTACGATAAATGGTTTGATTGTAATAATCATAAAAAAACGATACTAAACGACTCCTTCGATCAATTTTTCCCACTGAGTCAACACTCCATTCAGCCATTTTTATCTATTTACAACTTTTGCCACAAGAATGTTATCAACAATAACCGCATACCAATACCCGCTAGGTAGCAATTAACGAACATGGATGTGAAAAAGTGTTCATAAATCTAAATATATATATATATATATGTATATATATATGTATATATATATATATATATATATATATATATATATAAGAATTTGAACTATTGGTAAACGAATAAGAATCGTATAAAATATATAATTTTTAAACAATATTATAGATAATGACACTTCGGAAATTAAAATAATAATTAAGATTTACTTAACAAATTTAATGAAAAATAATTAATTGATGATAATCAATACACATTTAATAATGGTTTGTTTTGTTTGATTCGAAGTTTATTGGTAACAAAAATCAATGTCAAATATAAAAATATATTATTACTAATAACAAATAAATGATATATTATTCTAATGTTTTTTTTTTTTTAAATATTCAATCAATAATTTTATTGATTGAATTTTGTTTAACAACATTAATTCATATAGATATCATATATTTGTTTTATTTGTTTATTTAAATTGACAAAAATATGGATGTTCCATTGCTTCTCTTGCCGTTAATCTTGTAGCATGATCATATCTATAATTGAAACATATTATATTAGAAATAAAAATTCGTTACGCAGGACCTGCTTCAACTTCGCGAATTTCTTTAGAATACATAAATCACTCTCTAGCTGTCACAATTTTAGTCTGATCAAAATGATATGTCGAATCTGATATGATTTTAGTACTTGCAAGGCCAATTTTATTAATAAATGGCATACGTCAAGGGTAAAGGGGGCATAAAGAAAGAAGAAAACAGAAAATATAAAATATCTCTCTTAATATTAGAACAATCGAAAAATGCGTAAGGAATAAAGTTGTAGAAAATCATGTTTGCTACAATTTACCACCCTATCATTTTTACCAGAACTTTTTTGAATTATTTTCACGTTTACAATACACTTTTGGAGTTTGACCCATTCCTCCCGACTTACCCTGTATAAATATATACATTTAAATAATGATCATTTTCGATATAACCTCAATAGCTGAATTTTCTTAAGAAATAAAATTCGATAAAAATAAAATTACAAAACAAAAATATTAAATCTTATTTCCGCTTGCTATCAACAAAATATTGCATATAAGTGCATAATTTCATATAAGTGTATAATTTTCATATATTTACGATGTATATTACGATGCATTACAATTTTTGCATACAATCAGACCTCTAATTATTATAAATGAATACATACCTTAATAATTTGTCTAAATAATCCAATGCCTCTGGTGATACTAAATGTTGATTTTCACTATGTACAAAACGTTCCCAGCGTTTTTTTGAATGTCGTCCAATTAAATCACTATAATTTGCGTCCAAATCTATATGATATTTATCTAAATATTCAAATAATTCTTCTGTTCCTAATACTTTTGCGATACGTATTAATTGATCGAAATTATCATGACCATGAAAGAATGGTTCTTTTCTAAAAATCATTGATGCCAACACACAACCAACAGACCACATATCTAACGAGTAATCATATAATTGATAATCCACTAGTAACTCAGGTCCTTTAAAATATCTGGATGCAACACGTACGTTATATTCTTGTCCAGGATGATAAAATTCAGCTAAACCCCAATCAATTAAACGTAATTTATGATTTTCATGATCGATCATTATGTTATGAGGTTTCACATCACGATGCATTATACCCATGCTAAAATAATAACAAATACGATTACAATTACAGATAACCTTCAAATAACAGGGCCGTGATTTCGATAGAATACACTTTACAGCATATATTTTATATTCATGGCTAGCTAAGATTCATAGATTTTTAAAACTTAAATTCTTTGAACTTTTACAGGATTTCCAGTCAAAATTTCTCATTGCTATACACGTTCCAGGCTAGTCTCGAGAGTCAACTAGCAAACAGACACAGTACTGAGAGCAAAAGTGGAAGCTATTGTAAGTTTGCAAATGTATGCAATTTTGATAATAATAGAATTTGCACCATCTAAATGGACTCGTGATGGAATTCATAAAAAGATGAGGATTTTGAACCTTAGTTAAAATATTTATTTTTGTAGCTTATGATCCGATCAAAAAAGTTGCTGGACCAAATTTTATAAATGGTCAGTTTTTAACTCCAACAAGATTATATGCAATAACTTGTATTGAAAGAAATGTTTAACTGATAAGTCTAAAATTATTTAAAAATAATAATTATTAAAAAATTAATTGATATTCGAAGATTAATTTAAATAAAAAGATATATAAAAAAATCAAGTAGCTATAGATTGCAGTTAAAGCACTTCACAATTTTGTATTATTTTCAATATTTGCGTTTTGCAAATGATTTGAATTTCACAATACGGGGTATTTGCCTAGCTGGGCTATTTCAATTGCATTCGTAACCAGTAATCAATGATTGATTTTCGTCTAGGCCTAAAAGGCCCCGGCCTAGGGGCTCAGCCAGCCTAGGGGCCCCAGCGGCGGAACCATCATATAAACTCAAAAGCCTGACTTGCCTTATCAAAAAGCTTTATCGAAAATATTAACTTTTGTCTTGAAACGATTATTATTCGAGTTTATTATACGATATTATACGAAACTATATCGTTTGAAATTTAAAGACATCCGTGAAGGAGCTAGAAACCTTTTAGCTTTTTATCCGAGGGATTTGGATAGGACTTTGAAAAACGAGCGTCTGCACCTGCGAGCTCATTTGTCGTCGAATGGTAAAGCTATACAAACACTTATCGGAAAAAAGTTTTTTGAACATTTAATTAAACGTAGGAATTGCGCTCCGAATGCTGTTGTGTACAGCAGCATCAAACTGCTCAGCAGAACGGTCGTTTTCAGCGCTTAAGAGAGTAAAGAATTACTAAAGATCTACCATAGATGTGAACAGGCTGCATTCACTCTCTGTAATGTACATAGAGTCAGAAATAATGCAGTCAATTGACTATGATGACATCATTCAATCTTTTGCACAGAAGAAAGTTCGCCTTATGATTCTATATTGAATAACTTTATTTAATAACGTAACTATAGTGACATAAACTGCATTATTCTGATGTTTATAAAATTAATTAATGTCGACTAAAAATTATATCTAGGTACTATTAATCTTGCTGAAGTGACGATCATTTTGAATATTTTTGTAGTTGATTTGTACCGAATCCGTTTAGTTTTCGAAAATATGTTTTGAATAAAAGTTATACGACACAAAACCGAACACCGAATGGAACAAATTCGGTACAAATCAACTATGAAAATCTAAAAAAGAATGCCTCTTTCACAGTCGACTACAATGACTTCACGATGTTACAACAATATGAAAATGGAATTATTTTGTTCATATATGTACAAATACATTCTGTGAGTTTGATGCGCCTCTCTCGACTCACCCCATACAATGAATATTAATACATTATACTTGAGTTTTACAATAAAATTGAATAGTGATAATGTAGTGCAATTAAGTTCATAGCTCGGAACACGGTTATATTGAACGGATTTACATGATTCTTTTTTGTTGTTATTTATATCAAATACTAAATAGTTTGCACTTTTAAAATTGTCGCTAACATCCGCCGTCCGATAATAGCCTAACGTAATTAATCGATTAAGACACAACGTAAAATGTTGCCAATAGAGGATTTTTAGGTTTGGCAGCCCTAGGCTATTGGAAACTCTATCGAAAGAATAGTCATTAAATATTTCATTTAAAGATTTGAATGTGGAGAATTATGAATTGTTCAAATTTATTTAGTATGATTAAATTTTTTTATGTAATTACTCTCTTTCACAAACTAAAGGCTCGTTCACAACAGCGGCTCAGCCGTTGGCAACACCGCTTTTTTTTTCAAATGAGGTTTTTTAAACGCATTTTTGCTGGTGCTGGGTGTAAGAGCCGTTAGAATTGTTTCACAATTCGGTACACGCACTAGCGAAATTTAATTTTAATTTTTAGATAGTAATTATTAAATACACGATACTCACAAAATTTTAAAGATACGTTCATTAATTAGTAATTAATTAAAATTTATTAAATTCAAATACTTTCGATTACATTTGCAGTTGAACACGAGTTTACACGATATATTACGTGATGTCATTGAATTGGTCAGTCATTTATTGCATAGGCGGGCGTGGTCTCTTTTTAAACCGTAGTAATATTTTAATTTAAAAGCTGACAGTATAAACTTTTTCTATGATGAAAGGTTATTTTGTAATTCTGAGTTGAAGTTTTCTAATCTAGTTTATTAGAAAAGTATTTTAAATTAAATTCAACTTATTTGTTAAAAAAAATAAAGATACCAAAATTTACCAGTATATGCAAAAGCTATCAGTTAGATAAACGCATATATGGACATTTCAAATCTAATAAAATATAAAATGGCATATCAAATTCAGTACCGAGTGAAGCACAACATATGATTAATTGATAGCGTAAAACTCATTTTAGGGGGATTTCAAATTCTTCGAACAATTATTTTAATAATACATTTTCATTACTCATGAAATGCATAAATGAATCAATTTTTGAATTTAAAAAAATTTTGCATGTACCCAATTGTTTCAAATGATTCTTATAATTATTTTTACTAAATTATTTTACCGTAGTGTCCTAACTCAATCCACAGAAAACGTAAAGCTCGAGTTCTATTAGACGTAGAGAGGCATGTAACATATCAATTTAAAGATTTCAAAGGCTTTTATTCGACCATGTTTTTCAAAATTTAGGAAATTTTTTTTTTTGTTCTTTAAAAGTTTTGAAAAAAAAGTTAAGTTTTTTATATTACTTCAAATCCTTAAAATCTTTATGGTGGAATTTCAAGGAGATCGAGAGCAAAAAAATTACGATGACTATTTTTGAATATCGGATTGAACTATCAGAGAATTTGTATGAAATGGTTTAAAATATTACTGTTCGCTTACCTATGACAAAAATCCAACGCTTTTAACAATTCATAATTATAATAACGAATATCAAAATCTGTTAAAGTTTGGTACAACTCTTTAAAGTCTGTATTATTCACATGTTCGAATATTAACGCTGGTGTGCGTGATACTGGATCTTTCACCATTGCTAACATTGTAATAATATTCACGCCACCGCGCAAATTCTCTAATATTTTCATTTCACGTTTAATTTTCTTCTTTTTTACAGGTTTTAATATTTTTACAACAACTTTTTCATTTGAATTCATGTAAATTGCTTCAAACACTTCACTATATTTACCACGACCTAATTTACGTACTAATTGATAATCTTCTTGTTGCCCATATTGTACCACATGATTTTCATAGTCCCAATATTCGCGTGGTTTATGTACATTTACTTCAGCATATACACGAGCTTGACTTGTTACTACTGCCATATCTGCTATAGATTTTGTATTCTATCGTCTTTACATTTGATTTTCCAAAATATCTTATTATACAGCTTGTTAGAATTCTTGTATAAATTATAAAACCTGAAACCAATATAACATTATTTTGGAAAAACATTAAAATTTATCAACAAAAGGGATTCATAAACGTTCAATGTTGTTAGTAGTTGTGGAGGGGCAGACCAAAGTCTAGCAAGTAAGCATTTCTATACTTTTTTGGCCAACTTCCTTTTCATATCATTTATACGTAAAGGGCACCAGCATTGATGGAAATAAACATACATGTTTTTATTTCAATGTTAAATTGTGGAATTTCCCCTAATAATTGATTGAAAATACATTCCCTTTTCCTTCGCTCAATTTGATGAAACATTTTGTTTTTCATATGTAGTGTAAGTACCTACTTTAAAATCTATATCGTAAAAACGCATGCTATTCAATTTTTCTTTAAGTTCTAGGAGAAAGGAAGCGATAAAAAAGTCAAATCATTTTTTTCAATTATCTTCAAAACAAATTAATGAACATTTGAATAAAATGCATACATTTTTTGCTAATAAATTAAACTATTGTAATTTATTAACTAATTAGTTAATAAATTAAACCAGAATTAATTTTTTTTAAATCTGTTTATTTCTTAAAAAAAGAAAACGAGTTATCGTGTTCAAACTTTTTAGGTTAAAATCTATATTCAAATTGATTTGATTCACGATTTCACAACTTCACCTCTAAATTTTATTTCTAAAACGGTAAAAGGCAGAAACAAACTTTATATTACAAAGTTGTTCCTTATAAAAATATCAACAACTTATTATAGGAATTTGGAAGGATAAAAATAAAATGTTTTTTATTTGCTACACATTTTATTAAGTTTCGTTTCATGAAGATGCCGTAACACATATCAAACGTTTAAATGATTTGTTTATATTTGTGTTGCGGTATTTTGAGTGCTTGAAGAAGTGAAAATTGTTCACGAAACGTCGCTAAACAAAATATATCACAAATAAAACAAGGAATATTTGATCCTTAGTCCTCCAAATAACTGCAATAAATTATTAAAAAATATAATCAGAGAATATTTGGCATATTAACAACTTTTGTTCGAAAACAACATGAATTCGGCACAAATCAACATTAAAACCCATACTTAAATGATGATATTATACAGAATCTTGCGTTGAATTTCTGCCAAATCCAATCTAGGATTTCAATAATGGTATTTTGTAAAAAAAATTAATAACGTAGTGGTAACCTAGACGTAGGTTTTCGCAATAAACGTTTCTCATTGAAATTTAAAAAGTGTTTATATTTTATACGCGGGTGGATAAATTTTTTCAAGGGTTTTAGTTTCCAGAAGTACTTAAAATTACACTCATTTTTAATTTTAATATTTATTATTTTGGGCAGATATTGGTGTAGTATCCCAATCTAGACAATTACCTTTATATGATAAATTAGAAATACAATGGACAAAGTTATATATATATTTATGAAATTTCATCTTTAATGTCAATTGTGGTGAAATTTATAGTCAGAGAATAAATTTTTTTGAATAAAATAATGAAATTGTAATTTCTGTTTATATATTATGCGTGAAATAGTCATGTTGGCATTGCGGACAATGTCATAAGTAAAAAGAAAATTCAGATTATATAATTTTAAAAGGTTTTCTCGAATACGGAAAAGTTTATAATTTGATAATATGAATATTCCATCAAAGTACCATGTAACGTGTTAAAATTTTGCAAATTTCTCAACACCTTATACTTTATGACAAATCAGTCCTCATAACGGTTTACATTAATATTGTACAGAACTTTTTACAGGAATGAAAAGTATGTTATGTATGTAAAATATAACTTGTACTTTAATAACAATAGAATTATTTACAATCAAATCTTACCTCAAACTGTTTTATTATTGTTAGATCCAAAGATATACAGAGAATGTATAAATAATCTTGTTTTGGTATTTTTTGGTTATGTTTTTACACAAATTATCTGTTATATTTGTTTTGGGTTGTCCATTATTATCAACTGGTTTGTAATAAACCAAAAATATTTACATTAAACACAATATTAATAAAACATTAATAATTTATCACTAGTTGTATTCAATATTCGTTGATGCTTATTTAACATAAATTTATATTTTTTGAATGATAAATTGTCATGTATGTGTATATCGTACTGGTAAAGTGGTAATATTACTATCTGTATTATCGTTGCATATCTAAATATTTGCGGCAAATATGAATAGTCAAAAATTTAAATTTGTAATTATTATCATGCTGTTAAAATAATTGAATTAATTTTCAACCAAACATCAGACAGTCTGGCAAGAAAAGAGTAACCAATGTCGTTTCAACTAAGATTTTATTTGTAGAAGTAACGCGCCAGTCGAATATCTGATATTTATCAAGTCAAAATAAATAAAAAAACATTGTAACTTCGGAAAATTTTGCATAGAGCTAAAAATTGGTACAGGTCTTCATATTAAATACACTATTACAAGTGAAATATCAGAAGTTCCCACCGATTCTACTTCTAAAAATTTTATTCTAGTTCAAAGGTCAAATTTATCGGTTTTTCCTATATTTATCTTAAACGGTATGTATCATCGTAAAAATAGATCAGGCAAAAGTTATAGACAATTTTCATAATCTACAAAAATTGTTCAGATAGATTTTTTCCCTACGAATCACTATTCCTATGAAATCGCAATTCCAAAAGTTGGAAAAGTCGTATTCTGCATAATATGCACATATTTTCACATCATTTATGAGGTAGTGTTCTTGGCGTTAGTGTTCTTAGTGTTCATACTGCACTATCTATTGTGATGAAGAAATTTTGATCAGACGCTATCCTTTTGATTGAAAAAGTGATACTATTGGTAATGATCAAAGTGGAACGGATTATTTTATTCACCAGTATGTATCAATTGTTCAGGCCAGTCTTGCTCCCATGTTGAATCAAAACAGATGAGGATACTTATATCAATGAAGAAACAACTGATGTATCTTTTTTCTTAGAACAATCTACAGAAATTCAGCCCCTTTTAAATTTATCCTTGATTCAATTAGTATTATTTTTTTAAAATTATATTGACGTTAAAAGCCCCCATACATGATCAAGCACTTTGCGCATCAACCGTTTTTGCACAAATAATTTTGATGGATTATGGCATGAATTGAGTTGTCGTACAATGGTTTATCACAAAATAAAATGAGGTGTATGGGGGCCTTAGACGCTTTGATTGGCATTCCGACATGTATATTTTCAAAAATAGTGCTTATAGACGGTGGTGATCTCGGAACATAATAATTTCCTAGTTAATAAGGGCCTTGAATAACTGGTACTGAATTTTCAAGACATTCATTATAATGGTCGAGCACAAATTGAAAACGAAAGATCAATTAACACAATTGTTGAATCAAGTATTTTGTATTATACGTACTTCGATTACACAGTATGTCACTATCGATATGAAACAATAAATTTCCAAGGAAATGTGTTAGTATAATTTTATTAGTTCCTTGTTTTTTAAAGTCGAATAATAACTTAATAAAAATGTCATTAATAATTTATTTAATTAAATATCAATATTTGTATGAAAAATACAAAAACATAGATTCACACATCATTATATAATCAACCAATCAGACACATTCATTCAAATTTTTTTAAATTATTTTATTAAATAGATTGTTTATTACGACGTTGTCGTTTATTTTTCACTTTTGATAATATTTCATATGCTTGTTGTATTTCCATGAATTTATCTTGTGCAACACGTTTTTGCTCCTCATCTTTCACTTTATCTGGATGCCACTCTTTTGACAATTTACGCCATTTTGCTGTGATCTCTGTTTGTGATGATTCTGGTGACACATCTAATACTCTGTATGCATTGTTTTCACCACTCGGATCAGATATTTCAATAATTTGTTTCCATATCTCATACCAACCATGATGTTGAGCATAATCCCATATTTCAAACAAGGCACTTTTAATATCGGTCCACCATGGTGATCTAAAGAAATGATTTACAGCCTCGTAAACTGGAATTTCTTCTCCATCTGCGTCTGTTATTTTACCATTAAAATATAAGTAACTACCCCACAATGACATGTATAATGTGAAACAAATAGATAAAACTATGACACGCCTGAAAATAAAAATTTATTTCTATTTATCATTATTTTTAAATATTAATATACGTCTATACGAATTTATGTTTTATATTGGTAGCTTTCCAAAAGTACCAAATTTAATTATAATCGACACCTAGAGTCATTTATGCCAAACCGTTTATAGATCGATCCGAAAAAAATTTATATTAATTTGGGTGAAACTGTCACCAAATTAGTAACAAGTAACATATCCTGCGACAATATAAGAGTAATTTTAATAAGAGTAAAATTAACAGGAATAAATGTGAATGAAGGAAATTTTAACAAGAGTAATTTCAATATAATTTAAAATTTATTATATTTTAAATCTAGTATATTTTAATCTAGTTAATTTTCTATTTATTTTTGTCTATTGATCTCGACATTATATCTATTTCTAATTGTCAAAGAGTAAAGTACGACTAGCTAATTTATACTGATGATGACTACATTGTAGTTGAAATACGTATTTATAATACAAAAAACTGATCTAGGTAAAGGGGCGAATTTGAAAATTTAACTAAAATAACTTCTTTTTTTTAAATTTGTCTCAGTTAAACCTCATTCACTATCAGAAAAACTGACAATTAGAATCGAAACATACCAATTCCTCTGATAGTCACTGGAGCGCTGATCTCGTATGTTATAACGGGCTCAAAGCGATACTCTTACATGAGTTTTAAAAGTTAGTTAATTTCTAGATATTTAAAACTAATTTCAGTATAAATATATTTTTATCTCAAAAACTTTTGAATATGCTTCTGTAATCTAGATCAAATGAGAATTTTTGATAAGTTGTTTAGAGCCATATTATTAACCGAAACGTTTTGTCTAGTTACTAACTGACGAATAATACAAGTTTTTTTGTACGAAAGCACGACTCTAGATTTGATTAAAACTAATTAATACCTGATAAAACCATGTCTTTTTGGTGGTTCTCGATTCCATTCTTTTGAAAATGTATCAAATACTAATGCTGACGAAAATGAAACAATTGTTATCCAAACAGTTTCATCGTAAAAGTACCATCGTGCTTGATATGCAACATATGCCGCTAATATAGCTAACCATGGTGAACCTTTTTGTCGGCCAATATTTCCAACAAACCATACACCTTAAAAATTTCATTATAATAAATGCATATAAAAGAAGAAAATTTACCGTTTTGTAAATTTAAAATTATGAAATACCTAAGCCGCACGCTAGAGGTGTTAACCAGTTTAAAAATTTCCAATTTATACCACCGAATTCTTCTTCAGGTACTGCTAATAAAACAAGCTGTGCCCAAAAATATCCAACCATTAACTGACCAATAAATCTATTTGTGGAGAATGGTGGCTGAAAATGAATAATTTTTTTAATATAAATATTCGTGATATAATTTTCTCTGAAAATAGACATTATCTTGCCAGAAGAAAGTTTTAAAGAAAACGAAAAAAGTCGTTAAGTGTAAGAATTGCAGCAATGGTCGACGACAGCGAAGTACTCAAAGGCGGATTTAGGGGCAATGAAGGGGAAGTGTAATAGGGTTCATGATCACCTCCAGAACTAAACAAATTTTATACATCTGTACGTTTTTTATATAGATTTTAGCAAAACACTTAATTTTGGCTCTATTGAGAGCCAAAATTACAGTTTTTAGAGCTTAAGAAATTTAAGTTTATGGTTTGATCCTTTTCTAATTTAAATTCTAGATCCACCCCTGGAAGGAACTGAGCCAAGAAAGTGCAAAATCGATTAAATAAAAATAACAACTTCTTTACAATAATTCCTTATTCCTTCAGCGTTGGAATCATGGAGATGTCTAGTCTCCATGGTTGGAATGAACGGGACCATTCCAACGAAGAATACAATATATGTATTCTTTGACGGGACAAATAACATGTAACTTAGAGGCCGACACAATATTTGCAATAGTGCGCATGCAAATACAGAACGTGAACTACTGAACCACAATTCTTTCAATTGGTGAATGAATCACTTCACTCAATTCAGCCCAAGGGATCTGTTCTATTTAAAAACTCGTTCATGAGTTACACAATCTCACTGTATACAACACGCATGAAATGTACTATAAACCACAAAAGTAACGCTCATTTTTCAAATTTTTGTAGTTAACTTGTGCTTTATTAATTCGGTTTACGACAAAATGCTTCGATAAAAGTTGTTCATTAAAAATATACTAACAACTTTTATTCGAAACATTTTCCAAAAAATGAATAGAGTACAAATCAACTAAAATTTTTGAAAATTAGCGCTACTTTTGTTCCCATAGTACCATGGGCCACAAAACTAGCTCTAATTTTTCAAAATTTTACATTTGATTTGTGCCGAATTCATTCGGTATATTTTCGAACAAAATGTGTAAGTATATTTATAATGAACAAATTTTATCCGAAGAATTTTCGAAATGTACAATATTGCCCAAAGCTGTATACTGTTTTACATTTCCAAGGAATACTGAATATTTATATTTATTTTATAAATAAAAAACTGATACTTTAAGCCTTAATATTTCAATGGTATAATTAGAAAAGTTTTAAAAACTAATATCTTGTAAAATTATGACGTTACTGCAAATTTCATTGTCAAGAAAAAATGGTTTACATGAACAAATGGCTAATGCCAATTTTGCCATGTCATTTGAGATACGTCACAATGGTAAATTTTATAATTTTCGCAAGTGATGAATAAATACATATTATCTAAATGAAAAGAGCCTACCTTTTTATATTTCCGTAATTGCTGAATAAAATATTCAATAAAAACAGGATCATCGTTAGCATCTTGTACATAACGTTTAATTTTAAATACGTCACCTAACCAACCGATACCAAAATATCCACCAAATGTGGTCGCCCATAAGAATGCTTGTTTATCACGACGTAAATAAAAATGATGTGCCCCAAATAATCCACCAAACAACCAAAATAAATATGTCAACAAAACACTTTTACCACCTTGAATAGGTTGATTTGTTTTACCAGTATTGTTTACATTTATATTTTTTTTATTATTACTATTTATCGATTGCATTTGATCCAGTAATAACATATCAAAACAATAATTAAATTAATCAACAGATGTAAAATGCTGTGTACACTTAATGATCTAGGTAAATGTGATGTTTTTTATCACGGTCAAGTTCATTGACATAATTTTACATTGATCATAAACTAAATCAATCTATTTAGAAGCCGAGATTTATTTTGTATAAATAAAACTTCTAATAAAATAAATAAAACTTTTCACTTTTGCAGGTAAAAACTTAAATAACAACAGGTTGTTGAATTTGTTATGACCACGTTCATTGATTGAATTTATTGATAACACTAGTATTTCATTTCAAGGATAAAATTCTTCTCAAATTTGTTTTTTTTAATGTTCAAAAGTACAGTAAATACTACCAATAAATCTATTATGATCATTTCATAATAATCTTATCAATAAATTTTCTATTTTGGATGTTTTTGTTACGAATACACGTCAGCTACATTTAAAATTACAGTTATAAAAGTTTGAAGTGCGTGTTGAAAAGTGGGGTTCCACAGTGATATACATTATACATCAACTACAAAGTTGACAAAGTTTATTTTGTCGAAATATACTAGCAAAAATTTGATGAGAACGGCCTCACAACCTCTGTAATAGACTGTAGTTCCTTTTTTTAAAAGTTTTGAATAATTATATAAACAATTCAATTTAAAAAATTTTATTTATTTAAATGTGTAGAAAAGAACTGGTATGAACAAGCCACACGTCTTATACCAGAGCTTATACATACAGACTTTAGTACATACTTTACTCCACTGGATGGTGCGGAGTACGGACTGTTCACTCCAAATTTGTAAACGCTGCATAATAAAGGGTATTATAAGTTTAGTCCCGACTTTGTAACGTTTGAAAATATTGATTTGAGGAAAATATTTTTGGTATGGTGTTTATAAAATGACCTAATTAGTCCATTTTCGCATGTCCATCTACCCGTCTGCCCGCTTGTCTGTCGGTCTGCCTGTTTGTCCATCTTTCAAAGAACTGAACAAAGAACTAAAATTTTGTGTGTTCTAGAGTTAAAAAGTGGTTTCAATTTTCTGAATGGATAAAATAGGTCCATACGTTCTCCTACTAGAAGTGGGTATATATATCTTTAAAATCATAAGAGATAGAAGAAAAGCTTCAATTCATTCAATGTTCCGTTTTTAAAATAAACAACTTTTGTAAAAAACTTTTTATTCATAAATTGTATAATTTTGATACAATTTCAGATCAAATATCTGTAATTACTGTTAATAATAAAATTGCTATGGCCTCTATAAATACGCTACTGATTACCTGTGAGTGTTTTTTTTTCTGCGGAACCCTAACAATTAAGTAGGAATTCAGGTGTATTAACTTGTTAAGGTTTTGTATAATGTATTTACAGATGTAAGTCATAAAATACTTACCTAAATTCGTAATAATGGTTCTATTACCTAAATTAATAAACTTTCGTCATAAATTTGTAATTATACGCATAGAGTTATGGAAAAAAACGGAAATTTTCAGAAATCTATTCTTGAAAAATTAACATTATCTTTTATTTTTATATTAGAATTCTAATTTTGATCTCAAAAAATTAATTATATGAAGTAACTTACATAAAAATTACTGGCTAAGTATATTATATAATTAAAGCATTTCATTTTATACGGATATTTTTTTACAGTTGAAGTGGCAAAGTTGGTCAAACGGCTATAATTTCAATTATGATAATTCTTATGTCAATGGTTCAAATCCAGACAATGCTGGTTGTGTTTATAATACTATAGTAATGATGAATCGCGTAGGGGTCCTGAAATCAGTCAGTTATGTGGGCTGAGAGGTTAGTGTAGTTAATAGCATGATTACTAGTTGTGAGCCTTGCTACGTACACAAAACCCCGATAAAACGCTATCTGAACATGTATACAAACTTTTTTTAACTGATCAGATAAATTTTTCCTGCATGTAATGATAGTAATGATGAGCTCTTTAGGTAGACATTTGCTGTAAAATAGTTTGAGAATGCCTAGAATAGACAATAGATTAAAACGCATAGACGAATTCATTAACGAAGAATATTCTGCCTGGCAAGAAAAAGATTATTAAAGTCCTTCGTGGGACCAGATCCTTTTTGTGGCTTAAGCGATTACTTCTATCGTGAATAGCTCAGGATAAAAGGCAAATACGAATAAATCTGTTATGGAGGAATCTTCCGAGGCTCAGGATATTAAAGACTCTCTCGGGAGCTCCAAGCGAAGAAAACTTGAAAAAGACACCCAGATAGATAAAATATAGAATGGGGCTGCAGTAGGGATTTTCTACATGGCATTGTAAAGCTCCAAGGTCAATTCAGGAAACTAGACCTCTGAAATGAGGGTGATTGTAGACGGTATAGGAAATTCCGGAATATAACTCATCGAATGCAGTGCCCCTATAAAAAAAGATCCGATGATTGAGTCATTTTGGAAATTTGCTTCCAAAGGGTAGTAGAGTTGTATATAAGATATTAATTGCCCTACTCTATTAATGTGGTAAACATTTATCACTTGTGTTTATCATTTTTTGTCGATACCACTGGGTAAGACTTATTACAGCGTTCCACAACCCTACTTCCCCGGGCATCAAGTTCGCGGACCGTTTTACGTATGCCCGTACGACCTCAATATAAAAGTGATATAATTTGTAATGCTTTTAAAAATTTTACATTTGATTTGTGTATAGTTAAATGGGTTTTCAAAAAAATGCTTAGAAAAATGCCGGAATTGCCCCAAAGTAGTCATTCCATTAGCTCTGCATTAATAATTGTGTGAAAGACTTCTACGCAGAGCAGATATCTATTCAAAGGTAAATTGTCCAAAGGCAAAATATTTGCATAATTATAACATACAAAGTTATATTCGTGGTATCATAGCTCTTAAGAAATCTACAAAACACCTGTTGTAGATACATCACACGCAATATCGCATTCAAATCTAGTGAATCATTTCTGTAATAATATCGATAAGGCTTAGCAAACAATTTTTAAAAAAACCGCATATTTTTGTATTGAATTGCCTTTCTATCAGCAGTTTAATACGTTTTATGTTATAAAGTGTAAATACTAACCGATTAGCAGTATTTTTTCTTTGAATATTTTCTGATGGAATTGACAATGCTGGTGTAGAATTTGGTAAGATTATCGGATCACATAAAACAGTTTCTGCAGTCATGGACATTTTTGTTTCATTCATATGATTGTAATATTCATTTCGGTTTTGTTTAATCTTATTGAAGATATCAGGATATTTTGTTTGAAATTCACATGAATTATTAAAATCCAAATGATATAAATGTTCAATAGCCACATTATCATCATCCTGATCATCATCTGATATTGATTTCAAGTCATTTATTATTATTTTACCTGACATTTTTCAAATCAATTGCATTACATCATAATATTGATAATAATATTATGACTTATCATCCGGATATATGACGTATAAATATTATCATTACATATAAGGTGTTAGTTGGCTTGCATATCATTTTGTGTTGCTTTGACATGTTGTGTTCAGTGGAATTCACAATTACTCTCGCATAAATATTACCTTCATCAAGATTAAATAATTCTCATCATCAAAATGTAAAAAAAAGCAAAGTTCTCATATGTTCTAAAACGAATACTTTGCCGAAACGTAGCTGTTTGAAATCTTGAAAAACATGGCTGTTTATTGTGTGCAACCGAAAGAGTAATCCATTATGTGTGTTTATATTTATGTCAAATTATTATTATTTTGACATATTGAAATTACAATTTGTTTATATTTTAAATTTATTTACAAATCCTTTATTTCCAATGTTTTGTTAATGTAGGTATTTCTATAGAAACTATAAACTATATTAGAGATCTGGGCCGGCTATAAATTTGAAACGGTCAGAAAATAGCTATAACTCTGGAATGGTTTGGAATTTTGAACTTCTGGTAAGTTTTTCTGGAGTCTTAACGAAAATTTACCTAAGGTTTTTTATCATCATTATTTCGCTATCTCCTATAGTTTTCTCCAAACAATACGATTTTTTCTTTTTTACATGTAAAGAAGATATAATACTGCACACTAAATTTGGTTTATTTTTAATGCCACCAGTCAAAGTGACCAAAATGGTCAGTTATCAATTGTACCTACGTTTTTATATTGGGATAAAAGTTAACATGCAAATGATATGCAACTTCGGCGGGAATCCGAATCTCTTCGAGACAAATAAATCGCGTTCAATGCAGTTTGGTCTAAACCATCTTTGCCAATCTCTTCCTGTTCTTCTTTCTTCTTCGTGAATGAAGTATTTTGCATGTATGTAATAAGCCTGGAGGCCCACGCAGGGTAGGGCTCGGGTGGCAAACGCCACCCTGACCCTGTGGCCAACCCGACACTGTCGTCGGTTGATCATTCGAAAATATGATGAGATAGAAAACGAGATACCTATTTGCAAAAAACCGATTTTCCAACCCATGACCTTTAATATTTTTACTAGCGGACTCAAGATTTTATGAATCTTTTTTCAGGTTTAGAATGTTAAAACAAAGTTTTATGCAAAAATTCAGCTTGCTCACTTTCATTCCGAGGTTGAACCTTGAATTCACCTAATTTAATTGGGTTAATATATTACATTTACATTATATTGAATAGTTCGAAACAGCGTGATTGTACTATTGATTCTTCAACAAGTTTCAGCAGAAAATAAAAACTGATTACAGATTTAACACAGCAAATCCACGGGACCTGAATTGTATTAAATTAATTATCAAAACAATAAAGGTAGTGTGACGAATATTGAAGTTGATTTAAAGTTGAAAAGCCTGTAAGAAATTACATTACTTGCTTCTATGTACTATGTACCACAGAAGTTGAAGTCATTTTTTAAATTTTATAATTGATTTAAGCCTTATTCATTCGGTTTTCGAAAAAAAATTTCGAATAAAAGTTGTTACTATATTTCTAATGAAAAACTTTTATCTGAAGCTTTTTTTTCGAAAACCGAATCAATTAGGCACAAATAAATTATAAAATTTTAAAAACTGACATCAACATTTATGGTCCATAGTACCAGGAACTGCATTTTTTTTAAGATGATACAAATACTATAAAGATCAAAATTTGCGGTAATGAGTAAGCACCTTTACTAGTGGTCATCAATACACACATTTATTCATCTCATTAATGAAGTTGACACCGTGTATGAGTCATATAGAGAGAAACATATGACTCAGACAATAACAACAAAGTGAACTCTCCAGAGTACAGTTCGTGTACGTTAAAAATTACACGAAACGTATGCATACTTACCGAAAATTTTAGCATACATCTGCATTAAAATATTATAAATAAGATGAATGATTTTTACATATTGCATATTATATGAAACATACTCAATAAAACACAATACATTCAAAATATAAAAATTGATAAACTGAAGTGAATGTATTCTGTGAATAATATTTATGAAAATATTTTTATTTGCATTTATGTTGATTTGAGTAGGTTGTAGTTTAGTGATTGTGAGATAGGTGTAGTGAATGTATTTATAATGTTTTTATCGTTACTAAAAAAGTGATAAAGGAAACTTTAAAACATTATTATGGAATTTATCTATTATTTATATTAAATAATTGAGAGATAAATAGGTATTATATAATTTAAAAACAAATTCATTATTATACTCTAAATGGTATGTATTTTATTTGAAAATTAAATAGCTACAATCTTTTATTTCCTTTAAATTTACCATACGATAGTTTGTTGTTTTGTAATATTTTCTCAACAAAGAAAATGTATTAGAAATTGTATACGACACAAATTTAAATAATAAAAAATAAATTGTTGACCGTAGGTTGTGTTCAGTCTAAAAAAAAATCGTTATGTTATATTTTAAAAATCTATTCCGATTCCGGCCGTTGTGAGTAGTTTAAATGAACCAATCAAATCAGTTCTTTATAAACTGTGAAAATGTGGTTTGTGTAAATATTTGAATTATTTTCGAATTTTCTTAAGAGAATTTAGCTATCAGTTTATTATCATTAAAATAATTTATATATATATATATATAACTTTTTCGATAATTACAATATTTTATTACATGTAAAGCTTCGTAATCTACAAGAACTGTTGAAAATGACAACCTCCAGCTAGGATACAAGAATCCAATCTTCTCCGCATTGACTAGCGAACTCTTTCAAAAACACCACGGTCGTTCTTATTTGAATTACACCCAACAATTATCCGATTTCTCAAATCTTCCACATTATCCACTGGAGTAGTGTAAACTAATGACTAGATGATCTTGGAATAACATATAGAGTTGTCATCCCGGAGTTCCCTACCCATTATACCAACTAGAAAAAGAGCTGATGTTCTTTAAACGGCTGAATTGATTTTCATCAAACATAGCTAAGAACCATCTCGATAAAACCAGCCCTCAAATAAAAACAAACTGCATTTAAATTGGTCTATCCGCGTTTGGGAGCTACAATGCCAAAGACCGGGAGTTAAAAATTGATAGTGTCTTGAACGCGTGAAAATAACAACTAACTGAGTTAAGTGCTTAAATACCCGGTATATACTGTATATATTATATATTATGAAAAAATAATTAATACCGGTATATATTATGAAAAAATTTCAAACGAAAGTTGTTTATTTTAAAAAAAAAAAGAACATTTTTATCTTTAAATTTTTTTAAATTTCTTACCGTTTCAAAGATGAATAGTTTTCCCCTGGCGGAAGGAAGTACGATCCGATTTTACCCATTCATGAACTTAACCTTACTTTTTAGATCTACTACACACACAGAATTTCATCTTTATCTTTCCGTTTTTGAGTTATCGTGTCTACAGACAGACGGTTAGGCGAGCATGCGGAAATTAACTAATTAGGTCATTTTATGAACACCTATTTCAAAACTTTTTTTCTCCGATCCATATTTTCAACCGTTACAAAGTCAGAACTAAACTTAATACACCCTTTGTATATATTATTTATAAAAATTGTAAAGCAAGGCCACATGATTATCATTCGTGACTGCCTAATAGACAATTGTTAAGGTTCGTTTAGACTACGACACTATACACCGTACTAGAGATTAGTAGACTAATCTCTGACCATACACTCAATGTATATACCGAGTATTGTGACATTTATTGCGACATTATAATTAGTGTCGAATCAGCAGCTGTGTACAACACCTTATGTCCAAGTGTCTCTTCAGGTATTCAAACAGGTTCGACATTTTTTCATACATTCTATATACATATTATATAGTAATAAATATAGCGTTTACGTTGTTGTTTGATTACAATATAAGCAGCAATAAGTTATTTTGAGTGTGAACAGTTCGGACAGAAGTTCCGTACATTTTTATACAATTGTGTCTGGATAGTATCCAGATCTACTATCTATTTAAGTGTGAACAGTAAAGAAATTTATGGCTGAAATTTGTGTCGCAACTTATGTCGTAGTCTAAACGAAGCATTATAGGCATCTTTAGTATTTCCTAAAATAGATTCAATGATACCTTGTGAGTAAAAAAGACGTAACAGGAACACATTGCCTTTATATGTTAACTATTAAAAATTATTTAACTATTTTAATAGTTATAACTTTAACTATTATAAAATTATATTTAATAATTATTATGCATTTTTATTTTATCGGTGAGTGTCCAACAGTTGAAGGATCACCAGTTGAAGGTAAACAAAGACAAAAAGTCTTTGTTTACCATGAATTACATTGGAGAAATTAGCAGAGTGAATCTGTCGAACCTCTCTGTATGTTTGGATATCGATGTTTTAAGTTAAAAAAATACAAAATACTATATTCATTTAAAATAATTAGTTTTCATTCAAAACTATCATTAATTTTCATTGAAAATATCAAAATAGTATACCTAAATTTTTACCGATTCTAAACTCACAAGAAAGTGTAAAAATAAATGAAATAAACTACCAATTTTTGAATTAGAGTCAAAATTTTCATCTTTTTCATTTACAACACATGCAATTGATTTCATATTCTTTCATATTCTAAATATAGAAACTTTTTTTATGGTCGAATTCAAATATTCGAAGTTGTCTTTTTTTTAAATGTGTTCAAAATAGTTGCGTTATTTTAGAATATCTGAATGCGCCCATTTGAGAGAGTGTGTTGTGTTGTGTATTCTGTTATATAAATGACATATTATGTTCTAACATAACCTAAAAATATTAAAATTGTGTTTATTTTGGGGTGATTCATACGTTTCTACATTTTTAAATAATAATTAAATAATTTTTTAAACAAAAATATACATACCTATATGTATATAATGCTATATAATTAACAAAACATGATAAATATATTCGATAAAATACTATGAATTATTTAGATAAGATTATATTAGTAATTTCTGTATATATAATATTATATGCATAATTTTAATTATGTTAATCATATCAATCAAAATTACATTATGAATCATACGTATACAAGTAATCAAACGTGAATTGATTCAAATTTGTTTTATCGAATATATTAATATTTGTGAAAAACCGTTTATTGTTATTAGTAATAGTAATTTTACCAAACCTTGTTTACCTATATCATTAGTTATAGATTTCTACGAAAGTTTTTCATTTTTTATATTAATAAATGTTCTTTTTTTTGTTTAAATATGTGATAGTTTAAGTGAAATGTGAATACAACAGTTGCAATAAACAAATAAACAATTGTATATAGCAGACAAACTTTTTAATTAACTAAAAATTTATAAATAAAACAATGCAGCATCAACAAACTCCACCGCCTAGACAAAAGCCAAATAAACGTTTAATTATATCACCTGAGCAATTACGAAATAGATTTCGTGTAAGTATACATTTTTTTCATTATATTTTCCTAAAATTAAGTTTCAGAAAATTTTTTTTTAATTACTTGCAAGTGTCAAAAATATGATTTGGCATTTAAATTTTATTTATTGGGCTCTTATATTAAGGTTATTCAGTTAATTTCCATGAAATTTCGATCGTAAATTGAATTTTTTTTTCAAAGTTGCGCAATTTTTTTCAATCTTAGTTAATTTATATATTGTGACCTTCCACATAGAAAGAATAAATTATAAGAATAATGCCCACGCTTAATATAAATTATTAAGATTTTTTCATACAAGAAATCTTTTTTTGGAAAATGTTTGTATGAGATTGTGGTTATTAATCCAAGAAGTTACCAAAAATAGTGAATATAAATGTCTGATTAAAAATTGAGGTAAATAATATTTGTTTTAAATATAAATAGGTCATAATTACCTATGCCAAGTTTCAACCATTTAAATAATTAACTAGATTGATTGTCATTTGTTCTTAAAAAAACATTATGTTACTCCATATTGAACTTAATTGTGCGTTTCGCTTTTAATAAATTTTTCTAAGTTGTTTATTTTTATATTTTGCTCATTGAGAAATTTATTGATGATTATCGTTTAATATTCTTATTTCTTATTAAGTATTAATAGCGCCCAATTCAATATTTATTAAGATTATAATATTTATGGGAGAATGGTGTACCGGTCTTCAATTTAGTTTCGAGTAAAAACATGTTTATGAATCTCATCATAAACATGTTTAATTGGCTGCCTTATTTTTTTCACTATTGGTACTTCTTAATTAAATAAAAGGAAAAAAATCGTTTTAGTAAATTGAAAATTTAATTATGCATTATGAACTCGAAAAATTATTACTTTACGTAATACCTATATAGTTTACGAGATCAAAAATGTAATTTATGTAAAATACGGTATAATACTGGTTAGCGTGCAATTTAGCCGAAGAAATTGTGTTATCGGTACAAGCTCATTAGCTACATTTTCTTTAAAAATTCGGTAAAAGACAAAAGTTATCAAATGTAAGGAAAAAAAAATTATTTATTAAATATTCGTTCATAAATCTTTGGCGTGTGTCATCAAACTTAAATAAGTATTGAAGAATAGCAAATTTTCAAAAAATACAAAAAAGTTGGTGTGTCAATGAACTTCGTATAATTTTTGATTAGAATTACTCAGAAATATTACTGTTTATGTGGGCACCACCCATTTTTATTTGTTATCGCAATATCTTACTTATGTATAACCACGGCAGGTTTTTCCAAACAGTCTTTCTCGGGAAGGTAATAAGTATTCCGCGAAAAAATATTAAAATAAAGCACTTTTTTCAAAGTAGTTAATCCCTCTTATGATCGCACAAAGTCTCATCGACGTTAAAATTATTTTAAAGTAAAACACTAACTACACATAAACTAATTTTTTGAGAAAGATCTGACGTCCAGTTTCTCAGGAATGAGTTTTTAAGGAGTTTTTAGGAATTGGAATTTAACACGTAGTCGATAGGGAATCTGTTTAACCGCACATTTATCATGAAATTGAACTATAATTACCAAAGAGAAAAGTTTAAAAAACTTGAAATTAAGTTATTGCAGATTATGTAAAAAATATAAACAAAGTCTTCTGACGTGTAGTTTCAAAGATATTTTGATATAAACAACGAAAAATGTCTGTCTATCTCGATATGTGTGTGTTTCAGTGTTGCCAGCGTGGCTTGATCGAAAGATACGTTGGTATGCCTGAAAAGTTACATTTTCAAACTTAAAGATACATTGTGATGATTTTGTTATTGATATACGATAAATTATTAATTTCGTGTATTATAGCTTTGTGATTTTCAAAATTAGCTTATCCATACTACTATATAAATGTGAAAGTAATTCTGTGTGTTTGCTACCTCTTCACGCCTAAACGGGTAAACGGATCGTAATGCAATTGGGCAAGGAGATAGATTATATCCTGGGGAAGGACATAGGCTATCTTTTTTTTTTTATCAAAAAACAATCTTGAAGGGGGTGAACATTGAAAAAAATACATACAGTCGAACATAGAATCTCCTCATTTTTTTTGGAGTCGGTTAAAATTTTTGTTGATTTAATCATTTCCTTTCCTAATTTCCTAATTTTGACCCAAACAATACGAAAATCAGGTTCATTTTAACGTCCGACCAACTCATTTAAAAATTTTGCCTTCTCAATCCATACAGTTTGGAATATTAAAACTATAGGTCTGATACCTTGAAAACCGTTATTCGTATCATATTTTAACTAACGCCATCGTTTTCGCTAGGTCCAAATTAGCTTAAAACCAAGTTTTTATCAAAATCGGAGATATAAAATTTTCCTCTAATTTTAGCAATTTTTTAAGGGGTACCCCTTGAAAAAAGTGAAGAAAATTTTTGTTCTCGATTTTAATAATAATCATTTTCTAGGCTAATTTTGACCCAAACAATACGAAAATCAGGTTCATTTTAACGTCCGACCAACTCATTTAAAAATTTTGCCTTCTCAATCCATACAGTTTGGAATATTAACACTATAGGTCTGATACCGTGAAAACCGTTATTCGTATCACATTTTAACCAACGCCATCGTTTTCGCTAGGTCCAAATTAGCTGAAAACCAAGTTTTTATCAAAATCGGAGACATAAAATTTTCCTCTAATTTTAGCAATTTTTTTAAGGGGTACCCCTTGAAAAAAGTGAAGAAAATTTTTGTTCTCGATTTTAATAATAATCATTTTCTAGGCTAATTTTGACCCAAACAATACGAAAATCAGGTTCATTTTAACGTCCGACCAACTCATTTAAAAATTTTGCCTTCTCAATCCATACAGTTTGGAATATTAACACTATAGGTCTGATACCTTGAAAACCGTTATTCGTATCATATTTTAAACAACGCCATCGTTTTCGCTAGGTCCAAATTAGCTGAAAACCAAGTTTTTATCAAAATCGGAGACATAAAATTTTCCTCTAATTTTAGCAATTTTTTTAAGGGGTACCCCTTGAAAAAAGTGAAGAAAATTTTTGTTCTCGATTTTAATAATAATCATTTTCTAGGCTAATTTTGACCCAAACAATACGAAAATCAGGTTCATTTTAACATCCGACCAACTCATTTAAAAATTTTGCCTTCTCAATCCATACAGTTTGGAATATTAACACTATAGGTCTGATACCTTGAAAACCGTTATTCGTATCATATTTTAAACAACGCCATCGTTTTCGCTAGGTCCAAATTAGCTGAAAACCAAGTTTTTATCAAAATCGGAGACATAAAATTTTCCTCTAATTTTAGCAATTTTTTTAAGGGGTACCTCTTGAAAAAAGTGAAGAAAATTTTTGTTCTCGATTTTAATAATAATCATTTTCTAGGCTAATTTTGACCCAAACAATACGAAAATCAGGTTCATTTTAACGTCCGACCAACTCATTTAAAAATTTTGCCTTCTCAATCCATACAGTTTGGAATATTAACACTATAGGTCTGATACCTTGAAAACCGTTATTCGTATCATATTTTAACCAACGCCATCGTTTTCGCTAGGTCCAAATTAGCTGAAAACCAAGTTTTTATCAAAATCGGAGACATAAAATTTTCCTCTAATTTTAGCAATTTTTTTAAGGGTACCCCTTGAAAAAAGTGAAGAAAATTTTTGTTCTCGATTTTAATAATAATCATTTTCTAGGCTAATTTTGACCCAAACAATACGAAAATCAGGTTCATTTTAACGTCCGACCAACACATTTAAAAATTTTGCCTTCTCAATCCATACAGTTTGGAATATTAACACTATTGGTCTGATACCTTGAAAACCGTTATTCGTATCATATTTTAACCAACGCCATCGTTTTCGCTAGGTCCAAATTAGCTTAAAACCAAGTTTTTATCAAAATCGGAGACATAAAATTTTCCTCTAATTTTAGCAATTTTTTTAAGGGGTACCCCTTGAAAAAAGTGAAGAAAATTTTTGTTCTCGATTTTAATAATAATCATTTTCTAGGCTAATTTTGACCCAAACAATACGAAAATCAGGCTCATTTTAATGTCCGACCAACACATTTAAAAATTTTGCCTTCTCAATCCATACAGTTTGGAATATTAACACTATAGGTCTGATACCTTGTAAACCGTTATTCGTATCATATTTTAACCAACGCCATCGTTTTCGCTAGGTCCAAATTAGCTTAAAACGAATTTTTTTCAAAATCGGAGACATAAAATTTTCCTCTAATTTTAGCAATTTTTTTAAGGGGTACCCCTTGAAAAAAGTGAAGAAAATTTTTGTTCTCGATTTTAATAATAATCATTTTCTAGGCTAATTTTGACCCAAACAATACGAAAATCAGGCTCATTTTAATGTCCGACCAACACATTTCAAAATTTTGCCTTCTTAATTCTTACAGTTTGGAATATTAACACTATTGGTCTGATACCTTGAAAACCGTTATTCGTATCATATTTTAACCAACGCCATCGTTTTCGCTAGGTCCAAATTAGCTTAAAACCAAGTTTTTATCAAAATCGGAGACATAAAATTTTCCTCTAATTTTAGCAATTTTTTTAAGGGGTACGTACCCCTTGAAAAAAGTGAAGAAAATTTTTGTTCTCGATTTTAATAATAATAATTTTCTAGGCTAATTTCGATCCAAACAGTACGAAAATCAGGTTCATTTTAACGTCCGACCAACACATTTCAAAATTTTGCCTTCTCAATTCTTACAGTTTGGAATTTTAGCACTATGGGTCTGATACCTTGAAAACCGTTAATCGTATCGTATTTTAAATAAATAAATGAATATATATATATCTATCATGTACTTTTAATTTTCCCAATTCATTTTATTGCCATATTTACGCCAAAACTATTCGATGCAACAAAAAATGTTTCAAACAAAATTTGTTTGTTTTTTTGAAAATATTTTTTGTATTTGAAGATCTATCACCGTTTAAAAGATTATAACACGCGGCACAGATGCATGGAAGAAAAAATTTATATATTCTATAAGTTATTATGTGGAATTCTAAACCGATTGGTGAAACCGCATCACAATCGGTTAACCGTTTTAATGTGATGCGAAGACAAGCATATTCACAACATTTACATTTATAATATTAGGATGTATGAACACACAGGGTGTAATCGTTTTGGGGCGCTTACACGCTTTCAGCGCTGGTGCTTTTAAGCGCAATTTATTGGCTTTTGTGTTGGCTTATGAACGCTACTCTTGGAAATGCTGTTCGCTTTGGTATTTTAAGTACGTGTAAGCATCAGTTGAAATCAATATTCAATATGGCGGATGAAAAAAGTTTAGCTGTTTTTCAAGCAATAAAATATCTTCTTTGAGTGACTTGAAAAGCCCCTAAAATCAAAACAAAACCCTCTAAACTGACAATTTGATTAAGTATGCCGGAAATGTATGTTTTTTTCTAATTGTATGTTACGGATTTTTTTTTGTTTATTCAGAAAAAAAAAGATTAAAACATTCAAAAAATTGAAAAATGCAATGGAAGACACTACAAAAAAATCCGGTGCACATGACAGATAAATAAACAAACGCTTATACAGTGTTCCTTTTGGAAGTTAGTACGATTTGGCGCTCAAGCTTTTGCTGCCCACCCTCAATAGAGAAAGCGTCTATGAGCGTGGTGTCTATCGTGGAACTCAACAATTAGCGCGTTTTGTCAAAGCGTCAAGAGATATACTAAAAACAATGCTTAGTGGCGCTGAAAGTGTGTAAGCGCCCAAAACGAGTACACCCACATACATTAAGAGTGAATATAAAAATAACCCATGAACAATTTTTTGTTATTTATTAACGTTAAAACGGCTGAACCGATTTTGGCGCGGTTTTCAAAATTTGCAAAACTTTTTTAATTTTTTTGTCCCTTGGATAAGTGGTACAAGCTATCTTTTAAATGGTGCAAGATCTCATAAAAATAAACAACTTTTGTTGAAACTTTTTTTCATGCATCCAATATCTCTGTCGTAAATGCCCCTAATTTACTATTGGATGTGATTTCAAACAAAAGTTGTTTCTTTTTATGATATTAATATTTTTTATTTTAAATTTTTTTTCTATCTCGCCTAGTTTAAAAGTTAGGTTATAACATGCGGGTACGAATGCATGGAATAAAAAATTTATAATACCTATATGATTATTCTGTATAATTATAAACCGTTTGGTGAAAACTGCATCAAAATCGGTTAAACCGTTTTAACGTATTGTGAAGACAAACCATTCACATTGTTTAGTATTAGTAGAATTAAAATGAATGATTTATTTAAAATGAACTCTACATTAATTTAAATTTGAATTGTTTTATTTTTAGTTAAATGACGGTGGTATTCCTGGAGTGCAGCAATCACAACAACAAGCACCATATATAATGCAACAAAATGATTTAACAACAAATTTAAATAATACAAACAATAATAATAACAACAATAATGGAACAACAACAACCACAACAACAACATTGCCTTCATTAATAACAGACAATAACGATGATAATATGAGTAGAGTATTAGAACATTTACAACGTAAATGTTCAACAACAACAGATCCAAATAATTTATTAGCACAACAATTAGTAACAAACAATTTAAGTAACAACAGTGGTACAACAAATACTACTAAGAATTATTATCCAACATGTGTTTCAAGTATTATACACAATAATAATCCAATATTGACTACAACACAACCACAAACACAAGTAAGTCATCGTTTATTATACAAAATCGTTTAGTCTAAGAGCTGTTAGGCCAAAAATCTACGTGATTTCCACAAAATGGAGAAATTGTCAAAACATTCAATTTATCACTTTGGTTACACGGTAAACAATATATGCGTTTACTACTAGTGTTGGCCAACAAGGTGTACAAATATTAAGAGGTAAAACAAAAATTTAAATTGAAAAGTTATTCTTTATAAAAATCAAAATATTTTTGCTTGAAACTTTTTTTTGAAAACCGAATGAATTCGGCGAAAATCGACTGTAAACACAAGCCTGAGTATTGTACTTTACATCATAACGATTTGAAATAAAATGTACACTTCTCGTTAGACGTAGATAGACTGGCGTTACCAAGGACGGACACAAAAACCGTTTGATATTCGGTTTTTGATTAACTTTAAGTGATGTTTTGTCAAATTCTCAACCTTGTAGAAATTAGGTATGTTTTCGGCTTGACTAAATAGTTTTTTTAAACATTTTTTGACATTAAATGCTTGTTATGAAAAATCATACACATCTAGGGAATCGAATCCACGACCTCTGGCATTCTAGATCAATGCTCTACCGCTGAGCTATCTGTGGTATTATGGCAGTGGAATGCATATGATCTTTCACTATCTTGGATGTCGATGCATTATTAATTTGTTTATTTACTATTTACATATTTTTTAATTGTTTTTTTGTAAACTAGCGTCTATTTATATCCATTATTAGTATGGTTGCCTTTCTGTTATATTATACCAACAGAAGTGACCAGCGTTTACGTAATTTGACATTTAAGTAATATATCTGAACATTGTTAACATTCTTTGATATTAAATGCTTGATATGAAAAATCATACATATTTAGGGTGGGAATCGAGCCCACGAGCTCTGACATTCTAGTCAATGCAATGGAGCAGTAGTGCTTTGACTTTTAGTAGTGGTCTGCAAGCTCTTCACAATGACATATGAATCAATGCTCTTCACAATGACATAGATAAAAATTATTTTTTTTAGTGAATTGATTAGTTTAATTATGGAGTTATCCTCCCTCAAAAATTTAAAACCTGTTGACGATCATTTCAAAGAGTAATTATCGATTAAAAATCAAACTTTTAACACAGCGTCTTATGGAAAACAAAATTTGTTTGTACTTTAAATTATAATAACTATAATATTAAAGTAGACACCAGAATAAATAATGTTTATAAATAGTCTTTGAAATATGCAGTTTATATAATTGCATTAAAAAAATGGTGTTGACGAACGTTTGAATTAATTATTTAATAAAATTAAAACTGTTTTGTTAGGTTTGTTTTTGCCACCATATTTTGAAAATAGGCGACAGCACATATTTAAAAAAATATACACATACATATTCATATACATGTGAATGTAATAACATCTGTCAAATAAAGTCAAATCAATTTCTAATTTTCATTTCCTGATATTTTCCAATAAATACTTTTAAAATATTTAGGACAAATAAAAAAGGTTATAAATCGTTGTAAGATTATTGGTATACTTTACAACTTTTTTAAAATCCTAAATAAATTTTATATGAACGAACGTCCTTAAGTAATATTGTTAAATTCATCGTCAAATTTCATTATTATAAACGATTAAATACATGCTTCCGTAAGGTTAACTATTACTCCGTTAGAAGCCTTTTTTTCACCATTATCAATAAAAATGTTCTTGATTCCCTTTAATTTTAACAACTGTTTTGGAAATATTATCCGCAAATTATTATTTAGTCGGATTACTTTAATATAATTGACTGATAAAAAACATGTAGTCTAAATTTTTGTAATAACCATCCTGTATTATTATTAATTGTATTTTTATATTTGTTATATATAAAATTATACTTAAATGAGTAATTGATTATTTTAAAACTTTGATTTCATCTATTTGGCAAATATCCATGTACCATTTTTGTTTGAGTATTTAAAATATAACAATATGTTTACGATGACTGTTATCGTATTAGTGATGGTACATTATTTATGGAATAACATTTCTCAGATTATTTGCTTATAGTTGAATCCAGAATTCTATTGAATCAATTTTTTTTTAATATTCTGAACTTTGGAACAGAATCAAACAAATACAAAATACAAACCATTCGTACAGGTCTTTTAAAAGCTGGGGAAATGCATTTTATCAAAATAACGCTAAAGTTTCAGAAATTAAATTCCTCTATTGAATAGTTAATATTTAAAATTTCCGATATTAGTCGAAACTGGGTTGTTTAGACCATAAGTTGGATTTTATTTCAACTGCGTTTCTTACAAATGGAACTATGATTAAGGACTTCCTAAAGATGCGATGAGGAATTCATATATACATTTTAGTTAGTGCATATTTTTCGTGAAAATCCACTTAAAACACAAAAAAGACGCGTTTACCTAGAAAATCACAAAATAAAATAAAAATTTCTAATAACATTATACAAAATGTCTATGTGTATGTCTGTACGCGTTTTATAGACCACAATTTTACTCTCTGATAAGAATCAAATTGGTTTTTTGACGTGCTTTCTGTATTTGAAGGATCAAATTATTTAATGGGCACTAATAATTGCCAAAGCATACAAATAGTTTCGTATTAATAATTTTTCCCGACTGCCCCAGAAGGAGAGTAATGTGTTTCGAGTGTATGTATGTATATTTCTTTGACACGCTCTGTAGCCTAAACGACTTGATGGACTTAAACATTTGATGGGTCGTTAGATTCATCTTAACTGTTGGAGTTACATAGAGTATAATATTTAAATATGAAGTATGCGAATAAGAAAAGATTGGTCGAAGGTTGTGTATTAGCATTAACAAAATTTTGATAAAAATTATTTTAAATTCGAGCTTTCAAAATCTAGAAAAAAAAATTATTATTTTTTACTGAGTTGGGTTTTAATTTTTTATTAATTTTACTTGTTGTATAATACTATAGTTCATAAAAATAATAATTCATTCTAAGGGGGGAAGCATCTTGGACGTTTTGGACGTAATATTAGGTAGAGTGTTAGAAAAATGTGACGTTAGAAAGCGTAATAAAAGGGGAGGTAGGGGTAAAAATGTGACGTAAATTTGTAATTTTGATGTATATGACGTCACATTTATGTCAATCCCTGTATAAACCTGATAATCTGTAAAATTGAATTTAACGATGTGACTAAAATTAATTTGCATCTTTTCTGTCCACTCAGTATATTTTTATAAATATTATTTTCTAAAATTGTTAATAAATTCTCCAAAATGATATTTATAAAGAAAATAAATTTTTTTGAGAAATTTATATTTAGTAACATTCTAAAAATATTATAAGAAGTCTTGTTAATCATCACATTTAGTATATAAAATAGTTTCATCAAAATTTACAAACACTCAACGAAAATTCGAATACACGCGCTGCAACGCACAACGAACGATACTACTGGTGATAAGTTTGAGATCATTTATTCACGAAACGTTATTCAAACAATAATAACAATTACCTGTGCTCAATTTCAATTGTACGTAGTAAATTTTAAATTGTTGTGATAATTTGTGGTTTGATTTTAATTTTTAAAAAAATATTATTTGTGAAAATGAGTTTAGTTAAAATTTAAATAAAAAAATTGTATAATTTTTTCAAATAATGTGTGTAAAATCAAATTTTTGAAGGAAATTGATTGTTATACAAATGTTTTTGTTGCAAAACGGATACGATTGCCAATTTTTTTTAATGAAATGTATATAGCCTTGTGAATGATTTGAATTCTTTTTTTTTTACTCACCAAATTAAAGTATAATCAAGGTGTAATCTAATTTACATATCTGTTTATTTCTGTAGACTTTGAATTAACGTTTTTTTCTAAATCGATTTTTAACATGCTTTTATTAGGTTTGCTTATATGTATGTTTGTAAATAAATCTAGGAAGTCAATTTTTACTTCAAATTATCCTATTAATTTGGAACTTTGTAAATTTTTATAATTCTGATCTCATGATGAATTCGAAAATACTCGTATGCCATTAAATAGAAATTTGACGGTGGAGTTTTAAGTATCCACAAACAGTTTTTTATACCAGGCATAATTAGCGTATTTATCATTTGAAAAGTTACCACTTAAATAATTTTTTAAATATGCTATTTAGAAAAAATTGCTTCAAACAAAATTTGTACAGTTTAACCTAAGGGGAAACATAATGCAATATTTATATTTTTGTTCCGTGCATCCGTTTCTGCGTATTATAACCTATCTTTTAAACGTTGCGACATAGAGAATTTTACGCTTTTGTTTAATTTAAAATACTTTAATATTTTAATTCATGTGACATGTTTCGACTAATATAGCCATCCTCGAACTTATGAGTGGAATTAGCAAAATAATATCGAAGTTTTTCTTCAAAACCTTATAATGAAATTCTAAAAATTAAAGCTCTGATAAATTTTAAAAATTATTTTTATTTTAAAACACTGCGTTTTATTCCCTAACGGGATAAAAAGTAGAAAAAAATTAAATACATAAATTATAAAAGCGTAAATCGTTGAAATTAAACCATTATACTCTTCTACAAGAAATACAACCAGGTAGCGGCACATGCTTTTATATCCACTTAAAAAGCTTGATGCTATGCAAAAGTTTTCTTGTCCAGTTTATTTTTATAAATCGTGCCATGTTAATAATATTGTGTAGAATTTTCTAACAGAAAGTGTGTTATTGGAACTAATTTTAGTTTCATTTCGAGAAAATAATTCAAAGTAAAAATTAGAGATTTATTTCAGGAAGTAGTTCGGAACATAAATATTAGAAAAATCGGTTAAATCCTAAAAAAGTGATTTCAAATTCTTGAATGGGCAAAATCTTGAATGGAAAAAAACATATCTTTGAAACCGTAAGAGACAAGGACAATTTAAAAATATGTTATTTTAAAATAGTTCTATTCCCGGTAAATGCGTAATTTTTTCATTTCACTATAATATTCTAAAATTTGTTCGACATGTATTTTTGTCAAATTAAGTGTAAAATGTTATTTTTCTTTATGCTTAGTAACTTACAAGTAATATGTATTATAATGGTATTCCGAACTAGATTAAAAAGTTAATTATATATTTAAAAAACCATCATAATGGTATTTACTTGGTTGATTAACTTTTTCAATATGTGTGTGGTCTTGGATGCAAAACCGCTCACTGGCTAAGACTCAAGATTATAACTAATATAGAGAACTTGTGATTTCTTTAAAAATACATTTTTGGTCCGAACATAGATCTATGCGGTTTTGCAACTAGGCCACACATGTTATAAATCTGATTTATACCAAGAATTTTCGCATGAAATATAAAAATATGATGAAAATGATACATATATTTTTTAGGAATGTAATAATCCAAAATTTAACAATGTAATTTGTTTACAGATTTTAACAAACGCTGCGTTATCATCAAACAATAATACGAATCAATTAAAATCGACAACGACAAGCAGTACAAGTAGTCAACGTATACAACGACATCAACAAATTGTATCATCAAGTAGTACATCATCAAGTTCATCATCATCATCATCATCATCAAGTGCCTTAGCATCCGAATTAAAACAATCTTCCATGAAATCTGATATTGCTGAATTAAAATCAAGTATATCAGAAATGAAAAGTTTAAGTGAAATGTCTGCATCATTAAAAAATCATCAATCAAAAACATCATTATTACATCAACAATTACGTAATTCATTGGAGAATTTAATGGATACAGATACAGATACAATTGTTGATAATGGTACATCATCAGAACCAGTAATTACATTCCCTGATACGCCAAGCACAGCAAACACATTAGATTCATGTGATAATGTTACAAATTATAATGATAATCATTTTAACAATTATTTATCATCGGTACCAAATCATGCGAACACCGTACTTGAGAATGGACAAATTAATACAACAACAACAGCTGATACATTAAAATTTGAACAAAAACGTACACATACTGCATCAAAAACAAAGGTACATATTTAATTTATTATTTTAAAAACAGATAATTCGAGGCTATTTTACCGCCATTTTTCAGATTCAAACACCTGTCAATCCAAGACACTCTACTTATTATACAAATTATCAATAGGCGTAAACTTCTGTATACGGCCACTTCTCTTTCTGTTTACATTCCACGGGTTTAGTGAATTTTCACCCGATGCGACTAGTGTTCTTTATTGCATTAAAAATCTATAAGTTCGAATTATTTTTAAAAAAAACAATGATTCTAACCGTTTAGTAAACGTAACGCTTTTGGTTACGTTTTCGGTTTTGGATAGTTTAACAGGTTTCGTTATTTTCTTATCGGTTTAAAAATTCTAAAATAAAACGGTTTCGGTTACGGTTATTTATTAATATTTATTAGTAAATTTTATAAAATTAAGACATACTAAATTCCAACAAGTTAAAATATAAACATTTTAAAACTATGCTCGCTTGTGCTAGGTTAAAAGGTTATATTATGAAAAAAATCTTTGAAAATTTAAGATTTTTTATTGGACGTAATTATCTGATAAAAATACAGATTGTTTTTTATGTTTAGTTCTCGCGCGGCATTTTATGCTTAATTCAAGCTACTAACGACGCCAATATAGATGGCTCTACTCTATGTTTCAATTTGGATTGTTGTTCTCACTCAAACTGGACGTCAGTGTAGACGTCCAGTTTGAAACCATTAACAAAAATTATCATTTTTAAGCTGATCTGTCGTAAACGGATTCCTGTATCGAAAAGTATATCTGAACCCTCAATATTTTTGAATTACCTATTCAAGATACCTTATCTATACCGTGTATTTTGAGTGCTTATAAATATTCGAGGGCCGAATTCGGAACTTTACACTGCGCGTGGTCCGACACGCACTTGAGTTGAGTTTATATTGAATTGATTCAGAATTAATTAAAATTAATTTACAAAACCCGATGAATATATAAAAAAAAATACCATTAAAGATATTTATCCAATATGTTCGTTATTTAGGGGTTAATAATTAAAGATACCTAGATATTTAGGTTCAATAATTCTTGAAAATAAAAAATCCCATTTATAAAAGTTTGTAGTAACAAAAATGGGAAGAAGTGCATGACTTCAAAAAAAGGGGCTTTGCAATTTTTTATTTACTCTTGTTAATTTTCGTATTGCCCCACCTCTGCCGACTTTTACGTTGACAAGTGAAACAAGTGAAAATAACAACTACTGAGTTAATTGCTTAAATACCCGGTATATACTGAGTTTAGGAGAAGTTTCAAACAAAATTTCTTTGTTTAAAAAAAAAATTTTATGTCTTAATTTTTCCTCTATATCTTACGGTTTTAAAGATGGTTAGTTTTACCAAAACATGGTCCGATTTAGCCCATTCACGAACTTGACCCTTTTAGCTCTAAAACACACATACAATTTTTCGTTTTCTCTTCGTTTTTTAGTTATCGTGATGACGGACGGATATTTTCAATCGTTACAAAGTCGGGACTAAATTTAATAAACCCTGATATATAACATATATACCGGGTCTAAAATTCTTTTTGAGCTATGATCGACTTTTATACCATACTTCTATGAACTCGAGATATGAAAGAAAAACGAAAGACAGAGATTAAACCACAGAAAACATTTAAGAAAATTACATAGTCTGATGTACATCGTACTCAGTCATGTAAGATAAGCTATTAAATAAATGTTTTCAATTATTTACTATTTATAATCGCATTGATCACGATTGTAAATCAAAACGCTAGAAAACTACACTAGAAAATGAATTTTGTTAAAATCGAGAACAAAATATTTCTTCATTTTTTCTTAACCCCTTAAAAAAATTGCAAAAATTGGAGAAATTTTGATATAAACTTGGTTGGTTAAAATATGATACGATTAACGATTTTCAAGATATCAGACCCCATAGTGCTAAAATTCAAAACTGTATGAATTGAGAAGGGGAAATTTTGAAATGTGTTGGCGGACGTTATAATGAACCTAATTTTCGTACTGTTTGGGTCAAAATTACACTAGAAATTGAACAAAAATTTTTTTTACATTTTTTCAAAGGGATACCATGTTTGGGGTGATTGCCCAAACATGGCCAGATTTTGCCCATTTACGAACTTAACCTTACTTTTTAGCTCTAGAACACACACAAAAATTCAGCTCGTAATCTCTTCGTTTTTGAGTTATCGTGCCCGCAGACGAACAACGGACATGCGGAAATGGCTGAATTAGACCATTTTATGAACACCTATTCCAAACCTATTATGTCTGCGATCAATATTTTCAAGCTTTACAAGGTCGAAACTAAACTTAATATATCCTTGTATATTTACCGGGTATAAAAATTATGAAAAGAAATATTATTGATTACTAAAAACACATAAAAGTAAATTAAAATTGCAAAGTAAAAATTATTTTTTCTACAATGTTAATCCCTCAATAATAACTACTGTTTTATTATTCTAGCAATAAAAATTGTAATAAAAAATTATTAATAAAAACATTTTTTTGTTTATCATTTAGGTTGTTGTAAGTGATGGTTTTAGTGCTGAAAAAGCAACAGCGAATACAGCTGAAATGAAATCATTACAAACAAATGATATAAATTTTCAACAAAATAAAGCAACAGCCGCAGTTCATGCAAAAGTGAATATTGATGGGTGTTTAACTGCTGAAAAAAATGTACAAAAAACTAAGGTAAATTTAAACATTTTAATATTTTTTACTAAAAGTTATGTTATTTGTTATAAATTACTAATATTTTTATTCCATATCTATTTTATATTCGAAACTTCTCTGAATTTTCTTTCTCATTCCCATTATAATGGTTCAATATCGATTATTAGTTGAACGTTTTAATGATATTTCGAATTGAAAAATAATTAGTCTATCTATACTGATATAATAAAGCTGAAGAGTTTTTTTGTTTGTTTTGACATATATTTTTAAATAATATTGTCTATTCAAGTATATATAGTTATTATACGGTAGCATGTCACATGTGAGAGATTATTGTAAATTTTGGATTATTTTTCAAAAACTATTCAATATTTTATGTGCTGATACGTAATTTATATAAATTAGCATAAAATAGCTATACTAACTAATAAAATTCATGCCACATTCATGAGAAAGGCTATAGGCTATCTAGCACTACGTTAAAATTCTTAATTAGCCTTAAATATTGATATTTGTGAAGTAAGTCGGTAGAATAAATATATAAGAAGTTTTGTAGATAATATTTTTTCTATTAGTATGACTATATTCTTTGAACCAAAAATAATACGCTAAAAATTATCAATCAAACTCAAACTTGCCGCGCTATTTTTAAAAATTTGACTGTATTTTGTCAAAAATTGTAATTGCAAAGCAGTGTTTCCAAACCTATAAAAACATCATATTTGAAACCTTTTTTCTAAGAAACTAGGCGGTAGATCGATTTCAAATTTTAAGCATTCATAAATCAAATATTTATTTTAATGAATACTGATTTTTAAATCTCAAAATTAGCTTTCCTTAGAATTTGATCGAATTTTCTTAAAGGTTTACATTTAGTTTATTTAAATAATAAATCCCAATATATAATATTTGTCGATAATATACAATATAAAAAAAAAATATTTTTATGATTCATATTATTTTCATATTAGTCGAATAAATAACTAACGTATTTAATATTAAATGAATCCTTGTTTTGTGATATAGGTAGAAATTAATAAAGTATTGGACCTTAAAATTAAACAGTGTCAACGATTATCTTTACTTAACTACTAATTAAATCTGAAGACATATAAAATACTTGGTTAATATAATAAAGTTAATATAGATGTTAAAAAACTGTTTTTTCAAAGTTTTTGTCTTTTCGTTTGTTTTCGTATCACGGTATAGCTGTTGATCTGATTTTGATGCGGTTTACAATAGATGGTAGATAATTTAACCTGATAGCATATACGCTATAAAAATTTGATCTTCTCAAACCTACCATTTACAACCTATATATTTCTTAAAAGGTTGATAAATTTTTAAGCTAGAAGTTCGTATTAAAGCGCGTTAATATTTTCATGATTATATTTTTAAAACTAAAGTTTTCCTTAATGATTTAATTGAAACTTTGGTAATGGCAAATTTTCCATAGAGACAAAAAGTTGTTGTATCATTGAACTTTCAACGAAATTTTTGATTAAATTAGCTAGAAAAATAAATTACTTATATTTTATACCACAAGTTCTACCAAAAACTGATCTAGAAATTTTTTTTTGTATTTCCATTTGAAAATAAACTAAATTATGGTTTTTCATGAACACGACTGTAAAACATTAGTGTATTCTATACTTTTAAATGATCTTGATTACAACCTGAGTTTCCTCAATTGTATTTAACACACCATTACATCGTTAGTAAGCATTAACCTCCCACGGGAATAATTTAAATTATAAATGCAAAATTGCATGTTATTATAATGCTAATAAATGTATAACTCACATTTGTTTAATTATAATAATTATTATTTTTTAAATATTATTCATTATTAATCAGATCAAAGCCTTCTAAATTTCTGAATAAGGTACCAGTGAGTTTTTCAATGAACGATGTGTGGATATAACAAAAAAAATCGTTACGTAGGAGCTGCGCGATTTTCGTCATAATAAATGATCTGGTTAAAACTGTGACCGGCTGACTGATTAAAATTGTGGTAGCGGTTACAATTTTAGTCCGATCAAAATGAAATTTCGTATCTGATATGTGCTTTTGGTATTTGAAAGGGCAAGTTCGTTAATGAGAGAATCTTCTAGAATCAGTCTAGAAGAAAGAACATAAAAATAATATATAACTAGTAAATAGTAATAAAGTTGTAGAAAATTAACTTTACTACATACAATTTTACTGGATCATTTTGGATCTTATTCGTTTCCCGACCCAACCCTTTTCGTCCTTGAAATCCTTAAAATTCAAAAATGTTTTTTTTTTTTCATTTAAAATATTGAAAAAATTTTTTTTTGCAATATTAAATTGTCGAGGGGTTGGGTTGGATTAATGATTTTAAGGACGAAAAGGACTTTTCCTCCTTGGAATCACTACCTGTGGTCTTTCCCAAACATTTCCACCCATTTTGAACGATTTTTACTGAGGGGGGTAAAACGAATAAGATCCATCATTTTTTCTAAAACTGTAATATATACACAGATATTTAGGATTTTATTTTTCAATCTTAAATCGTAAATATTTCTCTATTACAGAGAAAATAATGATAAACCAAATTGTAGTAAAATTAATTTACGGCCATTAACACACTCAATGACAATATTTATACTTTGCTTGATTTGATCTTATAGCTTTTTACATTATTTGTCTACAAATAAACAAATAACTTTTTGTCCACTCTGTATAAATACTACATAAGCTATAAGAAAATCGATAATTTTATTCAAGGTTATCTTATACGCTTTCGTAGTTATGAGAATGGTGACGCCATCATACGATACTTCTCACGTTAGAATATCGACGTCGTAAGGCAGCGCGGCGCGTCATATGGCCAGTTTTGTGAATAAGGTACCGCATTGGTATTTGTATATTTAGTAGTTTTTATGGTTCCGTATACAAATAATTTTATATATGATCAGATTTATCATCACAAATTTGACAGAATGTAAACATTTTTTGGCAACGAATTTATTACCTGTATAATCGTTTTTATGTCTTATTTATTTATATTTTGAAATAAATAATTTACATCAAAAGCTTTGAAACGATCAGAAATAAATGAAAATACATTTTTTATCGTGTCTATAGTTATTCTTGGAAATAAACAATTTACAAAGAAAGTTTTCAAAACGATTTAAACTTAAAGATGTTAAAAAAACTTTTTCTGTTTAAAATTTCAGTCTACTTTTATTATATGCATACCGCTTATAATAATACGTATATATAATTTGGTATATACCGGATGTCCAGAAAGTACCGCAGGAGATTAATAGGGTAGAGAATAAAAATCTGAGACGAAAAGTCCTCCACCATTTTTTTACCTGACGTACAGGTAATTAGTTATTAATTAAAAGAACTAATCAGAGGCGCGCAATAGCGGTAAGCAGGAAAGTGAGAGAGTCAGTTATTATTATTTATTCGCTGCTGACTCTCCCACTTCCCTACTTACCGCTATTGCGCGCCTCTGATTGTTTACTTCATTTAATTAATAACTAATTACCTGTACGTCAGGTTAAAAAATTAAAGACTTTTCATCTCAGAATTTTATTCTCTGTCTACCCTATCAATCCCCTCCGGTACTGTCTGGACACCCAGTATAACAACCAAAAATATGCAGCAGCATGTTTTTTATAGTTATCGGGTAAGAAAATTCTTTTGATTGTAGATTGTTTTAAATGAATTCGATTAGTTTGAGTCCTATTTGTTAGAGCATATTTTTCCTGTTATAGAATTTTTTTGGATATTTTAGTCATAAGAGCAACATTTTGCATATATCTCTTGTTTAAGCTTCTTTTTTTAAAAATCAGTTATCCCAAAATTCTTAAAACTTATTTGCTTACCACTGAAGAGATCAAGTTCAATACTCAATACATTCAACCATTGTGTGGTGTCGTCATTTTCATGGTCGTTCTATGGTACTAGTTTATGTACTGGTACTAAATTATGCACTACTACCCCTAAACAACGTAATGAAAAAGTACTACAATATTAGTTTTTATAGAATTCTCTTTCAATTGAAAACAAAAACTTCCACATTCAAGTAAGTGAAACATAATTTCACACCCTTAATTAATATTTTCTAAACTAAAGTTTCACAAATACATTATATATTTTTCTGTAACATACAAAAACTATTATTAAAAGGCTTTGTTTGTAATAGAAAAATAAATTTTGAAATTACCGCAAAAATTATTCAAACTCGAAAATTTTAAAATCTTCGAAAATACTCGTGGGTCGTTGTGACATTAATCCACTTAATAAATCATTATTATATATTTTCTGAAGAAGGAACTGTGTTTCCGAAACTAAAGTCAAAATAAAATTATTATTTCGAAAATCTTAAATATTTATTATATTTAATAAATATAATGGATTTTGCATCACCCTTTCAAATTATATTTTATTTTAGAATAGAAAATTAATAATAAATTTAAGGATTTACTTTAAAAAAAATTGTTTTTCATCCCCTTAAAATGGAGGTGTGAGAAAAAAATTATTATACGATATGTAATATATCTTTATTCAAATTTTTGCAGTCGATTTGTGTCGAAATTCATTTGGTTTTCGAAAGTTTTTGAAAAAGTAATGCTCACATTTGCTGTCGACTATACGTACTATTTAAGATGCATAGCGTACTATTTAAGATGCATAGTTCTAGCTAAAGATTTTACTTGAATGTGGAAATATGTTCTTTAAAAAAAATGAACAAATTTCTAGCCAAGAAATAACAACAATAACATAATCTCAATCTGACGCCTTGCTTAGAAAACTATTTTTAAATGTTCAAAATAACACATTGGTAATAATTAAAATTTGTTTAATGGACTTTTGTGAATTAATTAATTAGTATTAAATGTAGTTATAAAATATGTTATCACGTTTATCAAATAATTATGGACTGTTAATAATTAGTAGTTGTAAAAAATATCATTTGTATACGACTTATAGTGGTATTGGTGACACAAGTGTTTATGGACGACTTATGTGTTTCAATCATTTTATGAGATTCATTTGTAACAATCATCGTAGATTCATAACCAAACAGGTGTGTTCTATATGCTTCTTTTCTTTACAAATTTTTATTTATTTGTTGTTTTTTTTTGACCAGATAATTCTGGCTTTTTATATAATGTCAATTAATCAAACAGTTTTGTTAATGGAGCATCTTTATTAATTTTTTTGCGTTTCTCTTGAGTACATAGTACTGATTATGTAAGTGTATGTTATTATAGGGCAATTTTTTTAATTTGATATTCATTGTAATTCCTTCAAGAAAATTTGTTTGGGCTACGTAAGTACTGCGTAACGAATTTCTTGTACACATAGCCACAAAAGTAGCGCTCAGTTTTCAATTTTTTTTAATTAGTTTGTATTCATTCGTTTTTAGAAAAAAATGAAAAAATTTTGAAAAAATATAAAATTTTGTGGTCTATAGTATGATGTATTCTGGTGAACTTCTAATTTTAATCAGTAAATAAACTGTGCATGAATAAATAAAAATAAGTAAAAATAACAATAAACTGAGTTATTTACTTAAATACCCGGTATGTAGTGGGATTATTATTAATGCGTGAACTGTTTCTTTTACTTTTTACATACACGCACAAATGTATAAAAATACAAAGCAGTGTAAATAGATGCTATGCATAATATCATATATGATTTATGGTTTTGTAATCACGAGTAATTACATATATTTGAGTGGAAATTGTGGCGAAACATTTTAGTTTAGGAAAAAAATATTTCAAATAAAAGTGCAAGGGGATGGTCCGATTTTTCCCATGTCACTGTTAGCTTTAGAGCACACACAAAAAATTACAGTTTGTTATTTCTTTTCGTTTTCGAGTTATCGTGATTACAGACAAATATTCGGACGGATGAGACTATCAGAATATTAGACAATGAGAATATCAGACAATTACAATAGCCTTCAGTGATAGCTCAAAAAGTGAAGACCCCTTAAAAATCCGATAAACTTAAAAATAAATTAAAAATGTTACATGAAGTCATAGCCTGTAGAACTTCTAAAATCAAAAGAAACATTAAAAAAAAGTTTTATCAAAATCTGTCAATTTGTTTTTAAGTTAAATTAACAAATTTTGGGAGGGTTATAAAAACTTTTTTTATTTGATTAGTGTATTTTATTTATATATATATACTAGCTGTTTCCCGAGACTTCGTCTGCATTTCTATGAAAGCTAAATATATATGTATTGTAAATAATAATAATAATCACGCTATATGATATATGTATACGATATACAACCATTTATAGTGTGCTATTATATATTATAGTTTCTATGGAAATGACAATCAAATTTGACATTTCAAAATTGAAACAAAATTTTAATAAAATAATTTTATAGTTATTTTTTAGAAGTATAGTATAGTTTCTGTGGAAATGACAAAATCAACAAAAATTTTAACCGACTCCAAAAAAAGGAGGAAATTCTATGTTCGACTATGTATTTTTTTTTATGTTCACCCCCTTCAAGATTATTTTTTGAGACAAAAGGTAGTCTATGTCCTTCCTCAGGATATAATCTATCTCCTTGCTAAATTTCATTACGATCCGTTTAGTGGTGAAGAGGTAGCAAACAAACAGAGTTACTTTCACATATATATATATATATATATATACATAATAAAATAAAAATATTTAAAACATACTTTGATTTACTAAATCGAAGTCGAAATAAATGAAGTATGTATGGAATGTTTACAATTAATACAGTACAATACAATGAATACAGTATTGATTTTTTTACAATTTTATTAGATAGGCTGTTTCGTATAACCGCTTTTTTATGTGTTAGTGGGAAGTAATGCTATTTGCGTTCAAGATTTAGTAGGTTAACTAAATTATATAAACTTGTTCATGACATTAAATTCCAAGAATTATAGAACTATTTTCACTTAGAGGGTGGAAAAACAATTGTTAACATAATATTTTTCTATATAAATCTGTTCAGTTTCTTGATAAAATATTTTTTATTACAAACATGTATATCGACTTCAAAAAAGTTTTTTTTTCCGAATCCATTCGATTTCTGAAAAAATATCGAACAAATGTTGTGAATTAGCTAATTTACTTTCTTAAGAAAAGCTGTTGCGATTGTAGCGATAGAAAAATTATATCAGCATAAAAATTACTTCAAATGTTGGTTTTACATATATTTTTGAATACCGAAATTATGGCAAATTAGTTATAACTGCTTGGAATTACATTCTATGGTCCTAACAAACAATTTCACCCATTTTCAACCATATTTACTGGGGGGGGGGGGGGGTTATAAAACGAATAAGATCCAATTCGGTATCCTCTTAAAATAATCGGGCCGGGTAGGGAGAAATTCGTATTGTAGTTTTGAGTTTGATATGTAAAATAAACTCTTGTGTAATTCATTTGCAACGTTTTTCTTGAAGTAATTATTATCATTTTTTATAGGATTCTCAATATAATTACAATTTATTTAGAATTACTTATATTTTATTATTCATGAAAAATAAATATTATATTCTCTATAATTGTATATTTTTATAATCTGGCTACGATCCAAAAATATATATCTAATGTTATAATCAACAGTATTAGCACGTATATTATAAATACGTTTGTATTATTGAAAAAAAAAAAAACAGTATCCAAATCAGAAAAACAGTAATACCATTAAATTGTGTTATTGATTTTTTTAAATTTTTTAATCTTGTTACACCATTTAACATTTTCTTTAAACTTGTTAAACAAAAAGTTTCTATTCTATTATATTTAAGTGTATAAAATTAATTTTCTTAAAATTTTGAATACATTTTGTGAGCATTTAATTACCGTGAATTATTATTTGAAAATATGTCAACATATGGAAAATTAGTTAACTAAAAAATGTGTTTAAAAAAAATTTACAATGTTATGATACAACAGTGTTGTTGTCAAATTCTTTAATATTTACAACTTTCATAAATATTTAAACATTCCATAGTTTTTTTTGGACAAAGTTCAAAATATTTTTGATAATCAAAATGTGATTAGCATATAAATGATAACTCATTTTTCGTCTAAAGTTTAGAAAACTCAACCTAGAAAAAAGACAAGATATGAAAAAGACAAATCCAATAAAATTTCTACCTTTTAAAAATTATTATCTCAACAAACGATGTTTGCAATAACTCATTTATAAATTTCTACGTTTTATAAAAAAAATTTTTTTTTTAAATTATGAAAGGTGTGTTTGGTAGAAGGCCTCGATGATTTCAATATTGTTTTGATTCAAACAGATTACTTTAAGTGTTTAAGGGATAGCATTTATAACGAACTGAAAAATGAAGCAGGCGGGAATTAAATAGTCAAAAGTGTTTTCTGTAACGTATGACCTAAGTGTTTGAATTTTGGCGCTAAAAGTGCTTCATCTTTATTTGGCTATTGAAGTTAGTCATAATCAAAACAAAAATAATTTTGAAAATCGATGAATTCGCAACGTAACGTTCCAAAGATTTATAGTATTAGAGCCCGTGATCGCCAGACCTTCCTCATTTTGTAAAAGTTGAAATTTTTTCTGCGCATGCCCCCAACAAAGTTAGGAACGATGAGCGACTATGAAGCTTGGATCATCGTGGGTTTGGCATGTAACAGGTAGCAAAGGTGTATAAGATTGCTTCTAACTTTCGTCAAAGTATAAAGCGAAATTTTTTTATATTTTCTTCGGGATAATATTAGAAATCACGTCATTCATTGCCAGACACTTTATATAGTGGCAACCCCCCACCAGGCACCTTTAAACTTTAATAAATTGTAATTCTACTTTCGTTATAGTATAAAAGCTGAATTTATATAATATATATGTTACTTGGGTAACAATTAAAAGATATTTCCTATGTAGCCAGACAGTTTCGTCAATTCTAACATCTTATCAGACAAAGATGAAGGTCAGCCGTAGGTGCGAGCGCGAGGCAAGCGGGTGCGAGTGTGATATTTTTGGATTTATTGGATAATTTCATTATAGAGAATTATTTATGACTAAAAAATTCGTTACGCAGGAGCTGCGTGTAAAGTGAGGAAGGTCTGGTGATCACAGGCTCTTACTCTATTAGAAAAAATAAGATCAGAAGACTCAACAATTTTTCGAAACGCTATCCTATCATTTTTATACCCGGTATTTGGAATTGGCTTTTGTACTAGCTTTTAGTTGATACCCATATTGTTATAATAACAAAATATTTTTTTTATTTCCCCTCTCTTTTTTTATTAGCAGACGCTATATTTAAATATTATACTCTATATCACTTCCACAATTAAGACGAATCTAATGACACCTCATATGTTAAAATCCATCAAGCCGTTTAAGCTACAGAGCGTGATAACTGGATTTTATTTGTAGACCCCACATACTATGATTTCCGATTCGGGGAAATTATTTGTAAACAGAGATAATAAAATTTAATGTAATCATTTGTAACAGCTCTTGTACAATCAAAAGTTAATTAAATTAAAAAATACTTATGATCAAACAAAAATTAATTATGTAAATTAATTCATAATTTGTACACACATTTATTTAATCTAATTCTAGATGATTTATAGAAGAAAAGTGAATTATTCAATAAAATTTTCAAAACAATGTTGTTAAAACATCGAGGTCATATTCAAATTATTTACGTCACTGTGATAGGTCAAAATTTGTACTTATGATAAATAATAATAATATAAAAATTTACTTGTTGTATTCCTTTTAAAATATTCATTTAACAATAATGTCGGCACCTTGGCCAGTGAAAAGTGGCGTTTATAAAAGTATTGGACAATCAAGTACACCGATTAATAAACCATTAAAATTAGTTATTAATAATAATAATAATAAATTAAGGAATAATAAAGTGCATCCGCCCACTTCTTCGACAACATCTTCGACGGCTTTATCGGTTTGTTTATTTATATATATACGTTTTTCCAATTCAATTTACGAAACGTAATAATAGTAGGTGACCGTAAAAAACGGTGCTCATTTAATTAGGAGATGAAACGTTCAGAAAACATAATACATATAGTGACTTCAATCCTGCGAGAACCTGATCCGACGGGGGGTTGCCTCACCCCTTTTATCGCGCATAACTTTTTTTCTATGTAGCTGTGATTATGTGATTCTCATGAACTACAAATCCATGAATATTCTAATTAAAAATGCCTTTTTTTCTTATTTATGATGTTATCACGAAGACTATATAAATTTTATATAGTCTTCGTGGATGTTATCTTGTTGCGGTCGTACACACTGGCAGCCATATACCCAGGCACGGTCCTGTGTATAAACTCTAATTTACTTTATTCAAACGGTGGCAGCGATAAATTCTCCGTCACGGAAAAATCCGCCGTGTGTGTAACCGACCTAGGCACAGAAAACCCCAGTGGTTTGTCAGTGTCACTATTAAATGATATTAATCACTGCATGAATTCAACTTTAGATATAAAACATCATAATAAAATGTACTTGGTAATTAATTAAGTACTTAAATATTTACAAATAAATTTGCACGCATACGCAACCGCACATTTGAATTTTTAATAATCTTTCATAAAATAAATATTAAAAAAATGATGTTTTTTTTTTGTTGATAAAACACTGCAATAAATAAACTCCAACATTGATATTAAGTCTCTGTAGAGTTAAATATAGATTTATTTGTGTTTAAAAGAACATTATGTGTCATACAATTTTGAATTTTCTAATATAAATTTTTCACTTAAAAAAATGTCATTACGTGGTGCTCGTGCTTACAAAGATTATCTAAAAAAATATGAAATATTATTACCAGAACAACAACAGGTTTATATTTTTATTTTTGATTATGACTCTATCCATGTTGTAGGTTGTCTGAAATTTTTTTTTCTATTTAAAAGATGAAATTGCATGTTCAACCTTTTACCTTGAAATGAAAATGTAACGAGCAAGTCATGTGAGAATAAATTAAACTAGGTTATGAAAGTATAGATTATAGATAATGTTGATGGAATTTTCATTAGAAAGAAGAAAAAAAAAACGTTATTTTTTTGTTAACTAAAAAAGCCTGTTAAAATTTATTTTGCCAATAGAGTTTAAAGATTATTAAAATAATCAAAGAGAACTCTAGGTTTTTTGAAATTACATTTCAAATTTTACCCCAATTCCTAGAACATTTGTATTTTATAAATACGTATGTCGACTACAATGTAGTCATCATCAATATGAATTAGCTAATCGTAACTATCTCTGGGATATGGATTCAGAGATTAATTTGGTGCGTGAGACGCACCAAATTACCAACAAGCAACATATCTCTGAATCCATATCCCAGAGATAGTTACGATTAGCTAATTCATACTGATGATGACTACATTGTAGTCGAAATACGTTTTTATAAAATACAAACTAATTTTGCTTGAAACTTAGTTGTTATTTTTACTTGTTATTCTCTAGAGTAAACTTTGTATCAGTAAAATTTACTTTAAAAACTGTTCAGTAATTGTAAGTAAAAATATAACACAACAGTTCCAAACTCTTTGTCCGGCGATCGTATTACGTGTCTCAGTACGACCTCGATTATAAAATGTTAAAATTTTTTTTTTAATATAAATGGTGCCCACCGCTTATTTGATCTTCAAGAATGTGCTCTTAGGAGTTCCCGATCTAACATACTTAGCTCTTGACACTCTTGGCTGAATTTGATTCAGTGTATACTACGAGTATAACGCATACTTCTTAGAAACGATTTTGATGTGACATTTTCTAAGATGTGAATATTTAATTTGGTGCATTTAATGGATACAAAAAATTAATGAGAATGTGTTCAAAAAAAAAAAAAATGATGTCATGATGACACATTTAATTATCTCAATGTCTGGTTATCAAAACTGAATCATAGTCATTAATTTATAAAATAATCATTTCTTAAAGAGAATATTATCAATTAAAGAAATTCAAATATCCAACATGTCTCCGATCTTGAAAATAGGAGAGGCGCATTATTTTCTATTTTCCATAATTTTGATAGTTATATATCGGTTCAACATTTGTAAAGCAAATAATTATAGACATTAATTAATCATTAACTATAAGAACTTATGCAAATATTTAGGTAACAATTATAAACAAAAATATATTTTATAATGGCTGTTCAAAAATGAGCTGACTTTTAATTTTTTTAATATCTCTGATTCTATGTAAATAATGGATTTAATGAAATTATATTTCAAATTTTGCCCCTATTCCTAGAACATTTGTATTTTATAAATACGTATTTCGACTACAATGTAGTCATCATCAGTATGAATTAGCTAATCGTAACTATCTCTGGGATATGGATTCAGAGATATGTTGCTTGTTGCTAATTTGGTGCGAGACACGCACATGTATGGAGGTCTCATCGTCCTGCGTACAGGCCAATCTTTCAAACTCTAATTTTAACGGAAGAAATGAAGCTGGTTCTGTTCTACCATGATAAAATGCAGAATCATTCGTTTTAGATACAATATATAATTTTTCTATTGTTAAATTTTTGTGATATTAATAGTAGTATTTTCCTTATTTAATATTATGTAAAAAGAAATATAACTTCTTACGTGCATACGTAAGTACACACACACTTAAAAAAAATATTTATAATAATTATCTATAAAATCTTTTAGTTTTATTATAAGCTACTTTCACTTATGAAAAATATTTCAATTAAAAATTTTACTTGCATTTGTTTTATTTTTTCACACAATAAGAGTTTCTTTTTTGTATTGAATGGGTCGGTACTTGATGAAAATCCATTATAATTATTACAAATATTCGAGATTTTCAGAACAAATTTGTTATGAAAATCTCAAATATTTTTATTTATATAAAAGTTTCATATTTAGCGCTCAATATATGATTCAGAATTTAAAGATGTACATAGTTAATTTACTTCTGCTTCCAGCATAGCTTATCAAAAATTGTACCATTTTTATACTGTTGGATACTCAGTCCATATATGAGAAGCAGTGGTCTTACCTGTTGTGAATTTATTTTTGAGGTGTTCAATTGTTTATGATTTCACTGACCTCCATCATATATGGACTGCGGTTTCTTATGGTATAAAAAATAAAAAAGTGGTTTAAATTTAAGCATTCATCAAAGTCATCTACAATGGCAAGTTCAGTAAAAAAAATCATATAAAAGGCATACTTAGTCTTTTTTTATTACTAGAAGGCATACGTTTTCTACTTTTCGTATCTTGTATAATTCGAAAAATTACACAGTTAATAATACTTATATTCTCGTATCAAGATTTAATAATTATAATTATTTAGTACTTACTTCAAAAAAAGATAAGTCTCAATTTCATATCAATTTACAAAATACACATCGTCCCATATTTTTTGAATATTTTTTTTATTTTTCGAATTTGTGAAAAAAGTTTCAAACATTTTTGTTTTTTAATTTTTCTCCGACGGTTTCAAAGATGTGCAGTTTTGCCCATATTGCGCAAACATGGTCCGATTTTGCATCGAATAGTGTTACTTTGTCACTTTCTATGATATGTGTTAATATACTAAACTATACAGTATATAGGTAGATTGCGCCAGTCCATAACGTTTCACTTTTCGTGATGCTCGCATTTCTCAACACTATAAGTTACTCTCTACTAAACACTAGAATGTAAATTAATACATACATCCATAAGTGGCGTTACCCTTTCAAAATTTTACAGTTGATTTGTGCCGAATCCTTTCGGTTTTCGATAAATATCGTAAAATTCATTTTCACAAACCAAATGGATTCGATGCTAATCTCTGAAAATGAAAATACACTACTTTTCAGCTACATATTTCGATTTTCACGTTAGCATATTCGTGCAGATCAACGCAAAAAACTTAAAAAAATGACACCACTTACGACTTCACCGCAGAAATAAAAACCATTTTTCTCAGTAGCTGATAGACTATAAAGAATACATATTTAAATAATGTTATAATTTTCATGTTTTAATCAATGCATTTCTTTTTCTTTTAATAGGAACAACGTTCATTAAAAACAAGTGAAATGACACAACAAGATATGCATGCAACAGCTCGTAGTGCAGCGAGTGTACGTTTAACTGGTACAAATGGTGGTATATTAACAAATGGTTGTGGCAATCAACAAATACATTGCAATGATGCTATTAATATTATCGATAATGAGAATGATAGTTTTATCACTGCAGAAAAGAAAGCAACAACATCACATTCACAACAACAACGACAAACTGTAACAGCATCAAGTGTTTATAATCATGAGAAATTAGTTGCAGCATCGTCACAACAATCGAATATTACAATTACCACCAAACAACAAACAACTGGTGTACATCATCATCAAACATCATCGTCATCATCGTTAATGACTGAACAACAGAAACAAGTAGGACTTCAGACTTTAAATACGCACTCCACATGAAATCTATCGTCCGTTTTTGAGATACCTCCCTTTCAAATTAAAAAAATATCCGACAAAAAACATAAATGTGAAAGGGGAAAAGTTTTCGCATACATAAAGTAGTGATATCCCAACAAAAACAAAATTGTTCGCCTTCAAAAGTAGTGTAAGGAAGTTTTTTTAACAAAAATGATGGTTATTTCATATTTTACTTGGCTTTACCGCAACTGCAGATGTTTGTAAAACCTATATCCGGAATATTTTAATACATTTTATTAAAATTATTTTTTTTCACAAATTCCCAAATTTACTTCTTTCTAAAACGAAGTGAAGAGCTAGGCTTAGAAATTTTTGGTGTATTGTTGGGCTGAATTGAACAGCAGAGCTAGAGCAAAACTTAAAATCACAAAGTTTTTCTTTATAAAGTAACTAACAGCTTTGATATTTTTCGAAAAATAAATTGATCTGCTCTCTTCAGAGGATTCTATTTTTCAAAACGTGATTTCTAAATACAAATTAATATTATTTTCCTATTAATTAAATTAAATACTTATATGAAAAAATTAACTCGTCAACCAGGAATCGAACCTCGGGCCTCTGGATAACTAGTCCAGTGTGCATCCTCTACACCAAAGACGATTGTGATGTGACAGCCAACTTTTTCATATTATTCTAATTTTTATTTTATTTATTAGATAGTATTTACTTCTTTCTGAAGTGATTTGTTTATTAATACTTGTTTGTTTGTGTATACTTTCGTGTCCACAAAAGTATACATATACTGTGGACACGAAAGTATACACAAACAAACAAGTATTAATAAACAAATCACTTCAGAAAGAAGTAAATACTATCTAATAAATAAAATAAAAATTAGAATAATATGAAAAAGTTGGCTGTCACATCACAATCGTCTTTGGTGTAGAGGATGCACACTGGACTAGTTATCCAGAGGCCCGAGGTTCGATTCCTGGTTGACGAGTTAATTCTTTCATATAAGTATTTAATTTAATTAATAAAACTCAATGACAATGAAATTTGTCGGAGTATACGCTATAGTCTTCTACAGTTTGTCATACGTATTCGAAATGAATTTGGACAAACAACGTTATGTGGACACGAAAGTATACACAAACAAACAAGTATTAATTATTTTCCTAGTTTATTTTGACGCATAGCAATTTTGTTTTCAGAACAATAAATATTAATATAAAATTATTATCTTTTGTAGATGATGAGTACCAGCAGCAGTACACATTGTAACCAAAGTCAAAACCAACAATACGATGAACTTTTACGTATAAATTTTGACGATTTAGATAATCTATGTTCAAGTACCAACACACAAGACGTAGAACGTGCTATACATAAATATTCAACATGTTTGAATACATTCTTCAAATTATTACAAAAACAGAGTGAAAATCAAAAACAATTACAATTACCAGGATCAGTTGGCGGAAATGCAGCAACTAATAGCTTATTGGCAAAAAACAATTTACTAGTACCTTCATCAGAACTAATATTAAATAAAATTAATGATATAATACGTAAAGCGTGGTCTGTTCCCAAATATGGCCATGAATTGGGTTTATCATTATGTAACGCATTACGTAATTGTGGTGGTTTGGATTTATTAATGGCAAATTGTGTTGTGGATGATAAAAATTTACAATATTCATCGGCACAATTGTTAGAACAATGTTTAACAACTGAAAATCGAGCACATGTCGTTGAAAATGGTTTAGATAAAGTTGTTGGCGTTGCATGCTTTTGTATCACATCAAATGAAATTGATAAATCACGCACTGGAACCGGAATACTGGAACATTTATTTAAACATAGCGAAGCAACTTGTAGTGATGTAATACAACTCGGTGGTTTAGATAAAGTATTATTTGAGTGTCGTAAAAATGATGTTGAAACATTACGACATTGTGCCGGTGCATTGGCAAATTTATCATTGTACGGTGGTGCTGACAATCAAGAGAAAATGATTAAACGGAAAGTACCAATGTGGTTGTTCCCATTAGCGTTCCATAACGATGATAATATTAAATATTATGCATGTTTAGCAATTGCAGTATTAGTAGCAAACAAAGAAATTGAAGCCGCTGTCTTAAAATCGGGTACATTGGATTTAGTTGAACCATTTGTCACATCACACAATCCATTCGATTTTGCTAAATCAAATTTAGCACATGCACATGGACAAAGTAAAAATTGGCTACAACGTTTATTGCCGGTATTAAGTTCAGAACGTGAAGAGGCTAGAAATTTAGCAGCATTCCATTTCTGTATGGAAGCTGGTATTAAAAAGCAACAAGGTAATACGGAAATATTTCAAGAGATTGCCGCTATTGAACCATTGAAGAAAGTGGCATCATGTCCGAATGCTGTTGCATCCAAATTTGCGGCACAAGCATTACAATTAATGGGTGAAGAAGTACCACATAAATTAAGTCAACAAGTACCATTATGGTCTACAGATGATGTGCGTGAATGGGTTAAACAAATTGGTTTTAATGATTATGGTGGTAATTTTGTTGAAAGTCGTGTTGATGGTGATTTACTGTTACAATTAAGTGAAGAAAATTTACGTTGTGATATAGGTTTAGTTAATGGTATACAAAGACAAAGGTCAGTTCAAAGTTTTATGATTTTTTATTATCTTTATCCTTTTGACAAAAGTATATCTCTTACTCTCTAAAGATGCCATTCCCATTTTCTTCATTACTTAAGCAATGTTTACACAGATCAAGTAACTTGCTTGCGCCACTTAAATGGTTTGATTCTACTTGATTTAATTCAAACTTCAGTAGAAAAAATATTGCGAATCATCTAGGCCTCTTTCAAAACAAAAATGAGTGGTGAGTCAAGTGGGCCTTTTTAAATTTCGTTACTTGACATGACTGTAACTATTTTCATGATTCAACCACAATATTCTAGTTTACTTTATCGTTCCTCATGACTTTGTACTTGATCCATGTAAACCCCGCGTTAGAATGTAAACATACTAATAAAGTGGCAGCTGTTCAATTTTAAAGCTCTAGTAGTTTGTCTTTATTTTAAAATAAGAAACAATAGATAGAATCCACTTGAAAGGATTTGTATATGTATGTTCGGGTCAAATCTTGCAAGCTGAATTAGAACCATTTGCTCTTATCCTACGGAGTTGAATTTTTACATGTTGGTTCAGTTCCGACGACAATGCATTTTTATGGTAAGCATGACAAGAATCGACAAGGGGAAAGGGGGGTTTAGAAGGAGGGGGAAACACAAAATTTGGTATATCTCTCTTAATATTGAAAAAAACGAAAAACACATAAGTAAGGTTGTAGAAAATTAGTTTTACTATAAAAAGCTTGTTTTTTTAATAGAAACTTATTCGATAACTAAGATCACGTATCAATGTTGCCGTTTACCAAATATTAAAATTTTATTGCCGAGGCGTTATAATTCAGTCGTTAGATTGAAATCCTCTAAAAAGTGACACCATTCAAGAGTCTAAATAGAAAAATTCCTCAGCCAGAACTCTTAGTACGAAATTTACTCCTAGCAAGCTATCCTTTCTAACTTTTCGCTAAGAAGTTATTAATACAAATTGAGCGACCTTTAAGCAGTAAGAGTTTGGGCATGTATACTCTTTTGAGTTCGGACTCTTTCGATGAGATCAACTCTTAATTTATTATATATAGGGCGTTACATAAACTTTTTTAGCGATTCTAATATTTATATAATATGTAATTTATTAATTTATCTGTGATTTATTTCTAGATTTACTAGAGAATTACAAAATTTAAAAAAGATGGCTGATTATAGTTCACGTGATGTTGGTAATTTAAATGGTTTCCTGCAATCAATTGGTCCAGAATTTAGTATATACACATATTCAATGTTGAATGCCGGTGTTGATAAAGACTCAATACGTAAGATCAGTGAAGACCAATTGGTACACGAATGCGGTATAACAAATTCAATACATCGTTTACGTATATTAGAAGCAATACGGAACACAGAGAATAATTCAACATCACCATACTTTTTTAATGATTATTTATCACAACATGATAATGATAAATCATTAGATGTGTTTGTTAGTTATCGTCGTTCGAATGGTTCACAGCTCGCATCCTTATTAAAAGTTCATTTACAATTACGTGGTTTTAGTGTATTTATTGACGTTGAACGTTTGGAGGCTGGTAAATTTGATAATAATTTACTACAAAGTATTAAACAAGCAAAACATTTTTTATTAGTATTAACACCAACAGCATTAGAACGATGTATTGATGATCATGATTGTAAAGATTGGGTTCATCGTGTAAGTACATTTATTTATACTTACAACACATTTTAAAATAATTCGCATGGTAATTAGGTTTGCTAAATAAACAAAATTTTAAAAATGTTATTTTTTTCTGCTTTCATGCTCTGTAACTCCAACTGTACGTTAAAATTAACTGTATTAATTTTAGAGCTACGTGACTTTTGAGGGATAGCAGGAGAAAGTATTGTAGTCGAAAAAAATTTAAACTTTAATTGTTAATAAAAATGCATTATATTTCACATATACGGTTAAAAAAATATGAACATCTTGTCTGTCTGTCGCGGACAGACTCTTAATTATGTTTATGAACTATTTTCGAAAAACGCTGAAATGTGTATTTATTTATTATAGCTGACCCGCACTGAAATTGTGGCTAGACTATTGGTTGTATGAAAAAATGTTTCATACAAAAGTTGTTGGTTTTTATTAGATAAACATTTTTTGTATCTAAAGATTTTCTCTATTCTCGCACCGTTTTAAAATTATGTTTTTATCATACCAGACGACGGACACGGCAAAAGCAAACTTCTAATAGCCTATTTTACTCGGGAGTAGTGTATAATTTTTAGAATCGGTAGTTTCAGAGATTACCACCACATACAAACAAACAAACTTTACATCTTTATATATAAGTATTCACTCCGAGCACAACTGTAGTCAGCGCCATGCGTGGTCAAAAAAAAACTTTATGACCAATGTCAGTGTATAAAAAACCATAGGCGTTTAACAAAAAAAAAATTTATTTAATTAAATAAACAACATGTAAAAGCTAAATTAACTGTAACTTTTTGTTAAACGCCTATGGTTTTTATACACTGTCATTGGTCATGAAGTTGTTTTTTTTTTTTACCACGCATGGCGCTGTGTACGGTTGCGCACGGAGCGAATAGATTAGCATAATGATCATTTGGTATAAAGCTACCTTAAGAATTAAATTTGTAAATTCGACATGAAACAGTAAATTCGACATGAAACAAATCATCCAAAAATTTATTGAAATTTTCAGGAAATTGTAGCTGCATTAAATTCACAATGTAACATAATACCAATATTTGATAATTTCCAATGGCCTGAACCAGAAGAGTTACCAGAAGATATGCGTACTGTATGCCATTTTAATGGTGTCACTTGGATACATGATTACCAAGATGCATGTATCGAAAAATTAGAACGGTATGTTAGTAATCATAGAGTTTTAAAGTAATTTAATACAATCTAACGTCATTTATTAATTAACTGGACATAAAAAGATGCGATTCTCAACAAATTTTTGTACGAATAACCATGCTAGTCTTCCTAATTATTTTTTTCGTCTTTGATGACAAGAATTTTTTTGTTTTGTTTCATGAAAAATTGTTGAGAAATATTGTTATAACAAACGTATTTCGGGTGATAATGCATTTATTAATTTAAAATTGTAATATTTATTATATTAACATGGAATACTAAAGATATTTTTTCATGAAAATCGTTAATTTTTTGTTTTTTTAATTTAATTTCATAACAAACTTTAAGTCATTAATTAACTAATACTTAAACGGAAGAATTATCTTTAGCATTATTAATTACAATGTAATTTATTAATTTTATATAAAATTATACAGGAATGATCCATATAATAGTACAAGAATGATATACAAATCGTATAATAAGTATAAATATAAATAGTACAAAAATTATTTACTGTACTAAATTTATTGGGCAAAATACAAATTTATTGATATGTATAATCATTTAGGGTTTTTTTGCATGTTTTTGTGTGACATTTAAATTTTCAATAAAATTGCATAATGTCCAATAGAACTCTGTTTAAGGATGTACAAGCACTGAAGCTTCCAAAAGATTAAGGCTTGATTTTTTGTTTACATGTAGTTGCAGTGCATATAAATCAATTATAAAAGTTTCAAAAGGGGTTACGAGGGTCGTGAATTAATTATTTAATGTTAAAGTTCGAGTTTTGGAGAAACCCATTTTTTTTTACACATATTTTGATAATTTTCACTTGGAATAAAATAAGAGGAATAAAAAAAAAACTACGCAATAGAAAATAGAAATATTAATAAAGAGATTGATCTAATAAAATTCCGGTATGACGGGCCTAAAAAAAGATATTTAGAAAACAACTGAGATTTCGGGTAAATTTTATTTCAGTCGGCGGTCGGCTTAATTACCCGAAATCTCAGGTTTTTTTCTTAAATATCTTTTTTGTTAGGTGCGGTATGACGGGCCTAGATTAAATTTTAATTTTAACTTACGAAAAAAAATAATAAACATTGTGGACTTTTATGAATGTACTATACAAGATTTTGAAGAATTTTATAAATGGACTATACATCAGCACTCGTACATCCTTAAGTATAAAATGTATATTAATTTTTGAATCAGCCTGCATATTAAGTTAACACATTAATTCGGTCTAAGATGAACAAAGAGACAAACTTTCGCTCAGAAGTAATTTTTAATTAAAAATTAATTAAATCATAATATGTCTTATTGATAATATTTTGAATAGTCTATTTAATAATGTGTTACTTTTAAATGCCTATATGTGAGTCATTCTGTATCGAGCTAAGTGGTGTTTCTGCTATCGTTGTACTTAAGATAGTTCGATTTAAAAAAATTTGATTATTTTCCTAAAAGCCATTTAAGTGCCAGTTAGCTATTAGAGTGTGTTAAATCTATTCACAATTGAAAATAAACGATACTCTATCCGAACTAGCTTTATAGTGAATACAATATAGATAAACATAACAACTCTATCTTAGTTTTAACCAAGGTTGAATTAGAATTTTTTGGACCTAAGGCTAATTTACTAGAAAAGGTTGAATCCGCTATCTTATTTTTAATTGTGAATAATTGCATTTTTTTTTCAAATATGCACACTTTAAAGGTATATATAGTAATAAATACACTTTTTATAGCAGTTATGTTCAAAAATGTGTGTACAGTAGAACCTCAGTCTAAATTTTTCCTGTATAACCAGAAAAAAATTCTTGATCCCTTCTCTTCAAGCTGCAAAATCTCCATTACTGGAAATAAAAGACCTCTATAAGTCGAAAAAATCAATATTTCCCTACAAGCTATTTCAGTATATTCCCTCTTTAATACGAAAAAAATTTATTTGATCTCTGTATCTCGAATACATCCGTGTTTTAATTCAAAATCATGTGACATAGAATCTAAACCTCGACAAGTCGAACATGTGTCTATAAAAAAAACTCGAATTTTGTTTTGCGTCTCCCTTGAAGTTCGACTTACCGAGGCTCTTATCTATATGATAAGTAACCCGAACAGCAGTGCTCTTCGTAAAACCCATTATTTCTAATGCCAGCAGTACACACTCGGCGAGACATTCATAGGACGAGGAGCTGCGAGTGGAGCTGTGTACACTCTCGTCGAGTGTTCGGCCGGTAATACAGTTCTCGTCAGTTAGTCAACAAAATTACGTTGGTATACATGAAAAATGATATTATTAAATTAAAAATTACGGAATAGTAATTTTTTTATTAAACTATTAAAAATAATTATTATTCAAATGAGTAATGAAAGACACGAAAAGAATATAAAAAGTATTCATAAATGTATACAGTTTTTATTTATTTTCTTGTTATACTATTAAGATTAATGGGTAAAATTAAAGCGGTTGATAGCTGAATATTAAAAAATGGCGGTTGAACGTTGAATCGAATGTAGACGAATATTCGAATGTATTAACCACTCGCTTTCTTTGACTCGTATTAAATAAATCGACTTTTAATGGAGCGAGACGAGTCGGCAGACCGAGGCAGACCGAGCGTTGTAGAGTACACTCTCGTGCTGGCTACATCTCGTGTTGACTCACCGAGGTTGTACAGCCAGCATTAGACAATTTATTAGAAACTAAAAAAAACAAAGTCGACTTTTCAAAATTCTAGCTAGCCATGGCTAGCTAGCTAGGTGTCTCCTATACAAGGTGTCTCATTTTAAACCATGTACCTGAATTTTTCTTCAAGCAAGCGTTTTTGGTAAAAATAATCTAGATAGAAGTGACGTATTCCGTGCCTGTCGTAAATGTCATTTCAGATTGGAAATAACGTGATTACATTACAGTTTCCTTTTACATAGATTTAAAATATTCTCTTAAACATGATTAATATGAACTCTAAAATTTTAATTAAAAAAATCATAAACTATCGAATTATCTTAAATAATTAAATTGGCTCCAGAACTAATCTAAATTTTAATGATTATAAAATATTATATATATTAATATATTATGATCTATAACCAACTCAGCACACAGAATCCAACATTTAAGAAAGGATGCATGCAATGTTTTGATGAACGAGTGCATGTTCATCTAAAACAGATCGTTTCTGATTTTTAAACTTTAAAATATTAAAAATTAATAATAATAATACTCGAAATGATGGACTCTGTAGCTTGAGTCTAGTAAAATAATATCAATTTTCAGTTTTGATAACCTTATTTTGGATATTTTTCAATAAAATATGGGGTGTGCTTTACTACTTCTATTTCTTCATAAGCCTAATATTAACAAAAATTTTTATTACTAAGTAAAATTGTAATAAAATTGTAATTACGAAAAAATTAACATATGCATCAAAATCTGATATTCAAACGTAAAAAAAGAAGGTTTAATTCCAATTTTACTAATTTGGTTGATCGAGAAGCCATATAAATATAAAAATGATCAAAGACAATCATGAAGGAATACTCTTGATATTTGAAATAAAATTTCCAATTTTATCTCTATTCTTAAATTATTTATTTATATTAATAATTCCGGATAAATCATGAAATATAACCCGCTTAATTGGATAAATCATGAAAAAAATCTAAATTTTTGTATACTGATGAAGAATATAGACAAAGTATCGATTTTCTTGTCCCCGAAACGGGTTTCCTAATGCTCGCTGTTGCAAAAACCACTTGGATAAAAACTTCTTTATCCTTAAAACGATCAGGACAATTGGAATTATATTGTACTTATATAATAAAAGTAATTGATTTGAGAATTGGGGACAGTTAATTTTTCAAAGAAAGGCGATTTACTCATTTAATGTTTTTGAAAAACTCCACATAAATCTTATGCAAATTGGATACCGGTCATGATATTCTATAAGTCATTCTGATAAAAAGTCCTCATGGACACAATGCCCAGAAACGCATAGATTTCGAGTATTGAGCTGTATTTATATACAGCTTCATCGAATTCATCAAAAAAAAAGACAGAATGTTTGTTTAAACAAATACCATATATGTTCATCTCATATAGCCATATTCTGAATGAATGTACAAGCATTACATAGTGTAATATCAACAATTTGTACATTGTTCTGCTGGTACATTCATTCAAAATATGGCTATATGAGATGAACATATGAACAATACTCGAAAGCTATGCCGTATGCGTTTCTGGGCATTGTGCCAATGATGACTTTTTATCAGAATGACTTGAATGAATAGAATACCATATTAAATTTTTAGCTAATTTGACCGGGATCAAATTTCCATAAGATTTGTGTAGGGTTCTTTAGTATAAAAATAATCAAAGAGAATTCTAGGTTTTTGAAATTAAATTTCAAAATTTGTATTTTATAAATACGTATTTCGACTACAAAGTAGTCATAATCAGTATGAATTAACTAATCGTAATTTGTGTCACCCCGGAGATTAATTACTATTAGGTAATTTATAATAAAGATGATTATTTTGTAGGCGAAATATGTATTTATACAAATACAAATAATTGATCTGGGAATTGGGGTAAATTATGAAATTTAATTTCAAAAAACTATAATTCTCTTTGATAGTCTTTATATTAAATTTCCAAAACATTAAATGAGTAAATCGCCATGAAATGAATCATTTCTTTAAATATTTCTGATATATTTAATATAAAATGAAAATATCCAATGACGATTCAGTTTGAATTCTTTTAAGTGGTCCTCAATTACTGAAAGAATATCAATCGTGATTTAATATGCTACTTTTTTCAGTTTTTAAATTAAATCACGTAGTTTTAATTAATTTCTTTCTAAGCATATTTTTCTGAACTTTGTAACCTGGATGGTGAATTTCAAAACCTAATTATACACATTAATTGTAAATAAATTAAATTAATTGTATGTTTGTAAATATTCTACATAATAATTAAAAACTTTGTTTCACTAATATAACTCATAGAAAGAAACAGGACTACTACTAGTGAACTACTAATATCTAATAAACTACAATTAATATCTAATTAAAAATATGATTTAGATTTTTACGTGGTGATATGCGTGCAGATGGCAGTAGTTCATTAATAAATAATAGAACTGGTGCACCCGGTGCAAGTGGATCTAAAACAACAGTTACAAGTGGGGGAGGTACTGGTGTTAGTTCAAATGACACTGTTACACCTGGTACACCATCAATACAACAACGACAACCACCAAGCTACCAACGTATGCATAGTAATGATAGTGGTAGTGGTAAAGATGTTAATGGTAATTCAGGTGGTGGAGGTGGTAAAGATTGACTAGATGGCAGCAAAAATGGTAACTATCATCATCATCATCATCATGTACCAGGTGCAACAAAACTTCCTAGGTGAGTTGTTTATAATACTCATCAATTAGTTAAGAGATTCGTGATGTCATTAATGTAATATGGTCTTCAAAAGAATAGTTTTGTCGTTGCGTTTACTTAGCCTAACATACATCTAATCATATGACGTAGCGGTAGCAAGCTTTTCTAAAACGAAGGCTCAACACTATTTTTGGATGAACTGCTTTTTTTATTTTGAATAAGATTTACAACATCCTAAAGCTACGATATATAATTTTGCAACAGTTCGTATATATACAAATTAAATAACTGCAGTCGAACCTGAATTAGCGAGAGTTCAAAGGACCGAGAATTTTCTCTCACTGAGCAGTTATTCACTTAAAAAGATAAAGAAGTAGCTACTATCACTAGAAATAGTGTTTATTTATTGAACAATTTTCTAACTTAAAGTGATCTGTTATCCGGTATATTTTATATATATATGGGTATATTAATTTTAAATGTTCATAAAGTGGCCTAATTCATGCATATCCGTCCATCCGTCTGCCTGTCCGTCAACACGATAACTCAAAACAAAAATAGATAACGAGCTGAAATTTTATGTAAGTGTTCTAGAGCTAAAAAGAAAGGAAATGTTTGTAAATGGACAAAATCGGACCGTGGTTGTCAATAGCAATCTTTGAAATCGTAACAGCTAGAAACATATTTTTCTTATATAACTTACATTTCTCTGTTATCACAGCCATTATTTATGCTACAACTGTTATCTCATACTGAAAACATAGCATTAAGTGTGAATTACCTTGATAATATAAAGTGGATACAAATCACTTTCTACGCTTTCATAAAATAAAAATCACGAGTTTCTTAATTATTTAGTACAAATATATAAATTTAGAAAAATTGCAAACTAATTATTTTTGTAAATTTTCCAAACAGGTTGTATAAAGGGCAAAGTCCATCTAGACAATGGTTAATGGGAAAACCACCCGTATATCCACCAGTAAATAAAAATACAAAACAACAACAATTTCGAAAGTTAAATCAACAAACCAGTGTAGATGATAATATTATAAATAATAGTAACAAACCACAAGAACCTTTTGTGGATATTACAGAACGTTCCAAAAGTTTAGATGAATTATTAAATGATACAAAAATTAATTCAACTGATGAAATGGATAAAACAAAACAAAATGAACCTTTATCAACAATTACAAAACGATTATCACGAAGCTATGATAGTAATATAGACTTAACAATAAATGATGAAAGTTCACACTTAGCTACAAAACCGTCCAATAATTTAGAGTTAGCTGATAATAAAAGTGATAATACTCATAACAGTGATGATAAGCAACAACAATATTTATCAAAAAGTTGTCAAAATTTAATTGAAGATGATTGTTGTAGTAATTCATCAATATCGGTTACTGATAATAAAGAAACTGATACTAAATCAACGATAAATGCAAGCAAAGGATCATTGTCATCATTACCATCAAATTCATCATTATCGAAACGTAAAAAGAACTTTATGGATAAATGTGTGAATAAAGTGAGGTCGTTTATTAAAAAGTAGCAAAAATTTTGCTTAACGAGAAGACAATTATTTTTCTAGACTTCACAACGCTGGTATTTAACAGTAACTTTAGTATTATTATGGTAGGTTTTTTTAACCGCATGTAACCCGATCATGGACTGATAATAACAATATGTACTCACAAGGCGATATCCGTTTTACATTTTTTAGTGTTTCTAAATATATACAAAAATTTTCAAAGAGAAATTCTTTGGTTAATTTGTTCTTTTCATGTTGTAATATTCAAAAAATTTTAAAATATTTTCAATATTTAATTAAAAAATTTTAAATAATCGATTGATTTTAAAGAAATTCGAGCGAATCCTATGGAAAACGAATTTTCCAACTTTGAGACTTGAAAATTAGTATCTATTTCTCTAACCGTCTGGGTCAAAAAGAACGAAGTTGTTTCATTACTTTATTTTATTAAATAAGTAACAATTATCAATATAGTGTTTTTTTAAGAGGGTGAGAACTTTAAATAAAAAATAAAATACAAAATGATTAATTTTATTCATGAAATTTTTTTTATTTAGAAGTTCAATGTATACCATTAATGTTTAAATATAATTTCGGACATATGTCCACTTCGGCTACTCCTGACGATCTGCAATCTGTCAGTCCAATTTTTAACGACTTTTTCGAGTCAAATCTGGTCTTATTTCTGCTATAACTCGTTCAATGTTGGCTTCCAGGTCGTCGATTGTTGCTGGCTTGTTAGCGTACACCAATGACTTAACATATCCCCACAGAAAATAATCGAGTGGTGTTAAATCACATGATCTAGGAGGCCAGGTAACAAGTCCAAATCGAGAGATAAAGTTTTCATTAAATTTTGTTTTTAACAAATCAATGGATTCACGAGCTGTATGGGCTGTAGCTCCATCCTGTTGAAACCACATTTCGTCTGGATCGATGTTTTAAAACAAAAATCGTTGATCATGGTTCGATAACGTGCTCCATTGACCGTAACGTTGACTCCAGCATCATTTTTAATGAAATAAGGACCAATGATACCGCGACCATGCAATCCACACCAAATAGTGACTTTTTCTGGATGCAATGGTGTTTCCAATATCTATTCTGGATTTGTCTCACTCCAAAATCTACAATTTTGTTTGTTAAAAAAACCATTCAGCCAAAAATGTGCTTCATCACTAAACACAATTTTTCGATAAAAAAAGGATTTTATTTTCAAAGTACATTTTAATAATTTCAAAGCGTTGTTGAGGCGTGAGTGAGTCTTTCCATGATGAAATGGCAAACTGTAATAAATTTAAATAAAATTATTCCTATTTTAATAAATTTATCCCTATCGGAAATTCTATCATACCAAAAAAAAAACACTATATAAGCTTGTTATAATATTATAAATTAATATACATAACTATTTCACGAATTAGGCTCACTGCTTTGACTCAATAGTTCCGATCGGAGCCGCCTTGAGTGCTATTTGTTGGTGATATTTAACACAAAACAAAATAAAGATTAAAAAATTTCATTTAAGGTTGTAGTATATTTTATTATTTAGTACAAGACAACATTAAAAGGATAAATAAACTAAAATTTACCCGCATAAGTTTAGAAACACTTATAGAATCCATTAAGATTTGTTAACATTGAAGTGTAATCGCTTCAATTTTGGTTACCAAGATGGAAAACTCCACACAAAGGTATTAAGTCAGTGTATATAAATAATATATTTTGCAACTTGTTTCTTGGCTGAACGTGGTCACACCAATAGAAGTTTTTATATTAAAATGCACAAAATATATTTTTATTATACCTTTTTATTAAAAACTAACAAAAGCAAAACTATTAATTTGTATATTAGGTAATATTTAATAACCCCTATTTTGAAAAAATTTAATCATATTTTAAGTAACGAGATCTGGTCGAAATTTATTATATACAATTTTCAAAATTTATTATTAAAAACTTTTTATAAAAGTAAAATATTTAATAAAATTAAATATTCTCAAAATAGGAATAAAAAATAATGTTTGTACCAGGTGAGTCGAAAAGAAAAGTACTAAATGCACACCACATTAAAAAAAAAAAAATTGGCAACGAGTTCATATAATTATTTGACTCATCGTTATTCATATTTTACACTACTTACATATATTTTAAGTTATTTTATTTATATGAATTATATTTGATTTAAAAAAATCATTAAATTTAGAAACAAATTTAATTATAATATAAATATTAATTATGTTAATTAATATTTTATTTATTTTATATATAGACCAATTGTCAGAGAATGTAAAAGATGGAAAGTTTGTTCAAATCGGGATCGCAGACTTCTTTTAATAAATAAATTTCCTTCAATGCCCGATTTTCGCAAGTATGTCGGTATTATAACGGTTCTTTTATACTTGTACAATCGATGGTCTTTTGTATTGTTTTTTAATCCGAATTGATTTGGTTTTCAAAAAAAAAATTTCAAACAGGAATTAGTTCGTTATGATTTTACCCCAATATCGAATGGACTACAAATAATCCACAACCAATTAACAAATAATCTAAAATAATTAACAACCTCTTCTTAGGCTACAATCCTTCTGAATTTTAGATTAAATAGACTGCACTGTTGGAAACTTCAGAGTTTCAGGTCAATAAATTTTGTAACCTCAGAAGAAACCGCAACAAGTAAAACATAAGGACGACTACAGATTCCGCCATCTATGAATTCTCTCAAAATCTTTCGCTTTCTACTGACAATTGATCTAATAAATTTTATTGTATTTTTAAAAAAAATACACAAACAGAACTAATATAATATGGAAATTGTGTTTTTATTAACGGTTTATAGTTACAAATAATTATATTTTAAATGAGCCATAATAAAAGTATATTAAATTTTTAACATAAATATATAGAAAACCAATATATATATTATGTATCGATATATTTTATTATAATCAATGTTTTACAATATTATTTTGTTATTAAATCATTTTTGAATAATTTTTATATTTTATTTATGTGTTTTTTTTCTTTATGTTATTCCATCTATTCGTTGTGAAGAAGGATGTAACCGAAGTATAATTCGGTGAAAAATTATAAGTGGAAAAACAGTCCCAACCTGCGTGGGCTCCCAGGTTTACTAGCTACATGCAAAATAGTTCTTCCACGGAGAAGGAGGAAAAGATCGGCGAAAATGGTTTAGATCAAACAGCAAAGTACGCTATTTGTTTGGTCGGATGCCGACTCAATAACATTAGTACGTACTCCAACTCCTATGTCGCTTATTGAGAAATTCTCCAACCTTGTTTACGCAAGTAACTTGCGTGAGACTGTTTTCCCCTTTGAAGCGCATTAATTAAAACGAGGCTTCAAATATGGTTTTTTTTCTGCGGTGGTGGGCAAAGCCTATTCCGATCTTGACCATTCACGGACTTGACCTTACCTGGCTTTAATAACAGAGAAATGTAAACTAAGTTATATAACAAAAATACGTTTTTTTTTCTTACGGTTTCAAAGATTTTTACTTTCCCCCTGGCGGGGGGAAACCACAATCCGATTTTGTCCATTCACCATTTAACCTTTCCTTACTTTTTAGATCTAGAACACATAAAAAAATTTCAGCTCGTTACCTGTTTTCGTTTTTTTTGAGTTAACGTGTCCACGGACAGGCGGACGGGCATTCGGAAATATACTAATTAGGTCATTTTATGAACACCTATACCAAAGATTTTATACGGTCAATATTTTCAACTGTTAGAAAGTTGGAATTCATAGTCGTAACTAAACTTATAATGCCCTCGCATATACTATACTAGCTATCCCCCGCGGTTTCACCCGCGTTAAATTTAAATTAAATTTAAAAAAAATAAAAATTATTTAAAAAAAGTTCTCCCTCCAGGCGGATTTGAACCAGCAACTTATTTAAATCTATATCTATTGAATATATTTTTTCTTCCGACTTACTTTACAAATATCAATATTTAAGGCTAACTAAGAATTTTAACGTAATCTCCTTCCTCATGAATGTGGCTTTCTAACGCAAAAATAATTTTTCAAATGGGGCTGGCAGTTCCAGAGATTAGCGCGTTCAAACCAACAAACAAAAAACTCTTCAGCTTTAATATATTAGTATACTAGATAGATATATACCAAGTATAAAAAGAAAGATACTTGACCATTTGGTACATTAATTCAATACTATGTAATTTTATACATCATATTCACGGAATCAATACAGATAAGCGTGTAAATTGACAGTTTGACGATTAGATATTTATTTTACAAATATTACTTAAATTTAAATTATTCGTAATGAAAATACTCATCACGTGTTCAAATAATAGGTAAATATTTATTTTTTTAAATCATACAAGCAATTAAAAATTATGACCTGACAAGCATATTATTTATTATCGCGGTATTTATTTAATTGTGTTTGATATATAAACAATGACACCTACATTTTCTACATATTACTAAACGACAATCACGAACAATCACGAAATGTTACAAAAAAAATCTGTCAAAATGACTGTCAATAAATAATAAAATATGTTATGTGTACAAATCATAGAGTAATAAATATGAAAAAATTTAAAATTTACATATATATGTTAAGTGTTACAGTAATTAATTGAACTTGATCTGTACATAAATGAATAATTATTAGTTAGGTTATGTTAGTTTTATAATGTCAATAATAAATAAACGAAGTAAATTAAATAATAGTGATAACAATGTTAGTGATCATAAGATGACAAATAATCGTAGTATTGTTGTGTATCATGAAAAACAGATCAAAGAATTATGCGCATTACATGCATTAAATAATTTGTTTCAACGTGCGAATGCATTTACTAAACAACAATTAGACGAAATATGTCATCAATTATCACCAAATGTATGGATCAATCCACATAAATCATTATTAGGTTTAGGTAATTATGATATAAATGTTATTATGAAAGCGTTACAATTATATCATAATTACGAAACAATATGGTTTGATAAACGAAAGTAAGCACAATGTTTTTTTTTAAATATTTTAAAATTCAGATGATAGCAGTAAGTTACAATGACAGTAAATCATTTTTTTTTCTACGCAGTAAATAGAAAGAGTTTACTCTTTCTGAGTCGCATGATTGCTATTGGCAAAAAAGAAAAACCTAATTTCAATTTCAAAATTATTGTAAACAAATATGACAACCATAAAACCTTGTAGGTGAATGATGCACGCCATAAAGACGCCTGTTTTGCACAGTAAAAAATGTGCGAACTCATTCATTACGTAATTTAACAAAAACACTGTTGTAATTTTTTTCGGAAAACGCATCGTTTTTAAACTTGGACTTAGATCGACTTAAAGTTGGAAAATTACCAAAAAAAGATTACTTTTTCTTAATTTGTAAATAAGGTGTTTAACTTTTTTTTGGTGAAAATATTTAGCTTTCCAATTTTGTACCCTTGTAGAACTCGACGAAATAAGACCAAAAGTAAGAACAAAATTTTTCGATATCTCGAGTTTGCGTGTTTTTGGGCCCCCGCACTAAAAGGCGTTCTATATATTTCAAATATTGTGGCAAAACTAAAGTACTAGGTCGGAATAGTTACTTTATTTAATTTCAATAGTTTACCATTATCTTAATCTTTCACTTCCGAGTACTACAATCTTTCACTTCCGAGTACTACAATCGGTCATATCCCGAGTTTGTCGGGTTTGCGTGTTTTTGGGCCCCCGCACTAAAATCTATATATTTCACATATTTTATTCTTAGTTTTCGATTTATTTTCAAAAATCCTATAAAAATGCGCCAAAAAAAATAAATTAAAACTTTAAACATCGATATCTCGAAAACGAAGCGAGGTATCGAAAAACGCAGGTGTCCTTCTTTAAAAACTTGACTGTCGATTTGTGCCGAATCCATTCTGTTTTCGGAAAAATTCTTAGAATAAGAGATGTTAGTTTTTTTATGACAAACAACTTTTATTTGAGACTTTTTTTTCGAAAAACAAATAGATTCGGCATAAATCGACAGCAAAATTTTTAAAAAAGGACACCACATACACCTTAGCCGCAAAAGTTAATGTCATTTTTTTAAATTTAATAGTTGGTTTGTACCTTATTTATTCGGTTTTCGGAAAAAAATTTCTATTAAAAGTTGTTACTATATTTATATTTACTTTTATCCAAAGCATTTTTTCGAAAACCGAATCAACCAAATAAATTATAGGCACAATCATTTATAAAATTTAAAAAAATAACATTAACTTTTGTGGTCCATAGACAGATAGGTTTGTAGCGGCTGCCCTGGACGGGCTACACTTCGACCATAAGGTCCATTGTGATGCCTAAGGATGTGAGTGAGACTATGAATTGGTAGGATGTGCGGTTGCAGCCGACTCTGATAGGAACTATGCCGATATTCATCTGCAGTTCGTATTGTGGTCCATAGTACACGGGGCTAGAGTGACAGTGCCGGGGAGTTCTTAGCTCAGTTTTTAGATTTAACACAGTATTGTAGTAATTCTCAACATTGTCAGAATAATACTTTCTTTCATTATTTACACCTATTTCTTTATTGCGAGTGAATCGTACGCAATGTTGGTATCCAACATAGACTTTTATTTTTAATTTTTTCCAAAAAAGTATTCAGACAATTGATAAACAGTTGATTGTTATTCTCACTTATGTCATGAATTCACTAAAATAAAATGATGTTAATTAGTTTTAAAGTTACAATAATTATATACTGTTCTTTATTTTATAGAGATCCGAATTGCTTAAATTTGAATAATATATTTGGTTTTATATTGAATGTACCAACAGATTATCGTTTTGGTTTTGTACTGTTACCATTAAAACGTCGACATTGGATTGCAATTAAACAAATAAATGGTTATTATTATAATTTGGATTCGAAATTAGATTCACCAATGTTTATTGGACAGGTATGAATTTAATACTTCGTTAACTGTATTTAACCTGTAACGTTGTCGTATATGGAGCTATCCCGATATACTATTACCTGAAACCTATAATATTAAAGACGTTCATGCATGAAGCTTGATAGTAGATAAAATAATTTTTTTTCAGTGAATTGAATAGCTCAATTCAGTAGTTATCCTCCCTCAAAAATTTAACACCTGTTGACGATCATTTCAAAGAGTAATTATCGATTAAAAATCAAACTTTTAACACAGCGTCTTATGGAGAACAGAATTTTTTTGAACTTAAAATTATAATAACTATATTATTAAAGTAGACAGGATAATAAATAATGTTTATAAATATTCTTTAAAATATGCAGTTTATATAATTGCATTAAAAAATTGGTGTTGCCGAACATTTGAATTAATTATTTAATAAAATTAAAACTTTTTTGTTAGGTTTGTTTTTGCCACCATATTTTGAAAACTGGCGACCACACACACTAAAATAATATACAAATACACACAAATATAAAACATAGTTTACTGTCATATCTGTCACATTAAGTCAAATTAATTTCTAATTTACAATTTCCTGGTATTTTCCAATAAATACTTTTAAAATATTTAGGACAAATAAAAAAGGTTATAAATCGTTGTAAGATTATTGACATACTTTACACCTTTTTTAAAATCCTAAATAAATTTTATTAAAGATAGTACTCATTTGACTTTAGCGTAGCAAATGAACGTCCTTAAAGACGTTCATGCATGAGGCTTCATAGATAAAAAAAAATTTTTTTTTGTGAATTGAATAGCTCAATTATGTATTTATCCTCCCTCAAAAATTTAAAACCTGTTGACGATCATTTCAAAGAGTAATTATCGATTAAAATCAAACTTTTAGTACAGCGTATTATGGAAAACAGAATTTGTTTGTACTTAAAATTATAATAACTATATTATTAAAGTATATATTTTGTTTATATTTCATGTAAGATTTAATTAAATATTTAGTTCACATTTTACGTTTTTCGAATGTATGCTACAGTTTCAATTGCCTTTAATAGACTCCGGCATCAAGCGGTATTTTTGTTCCTAGAAGTTGGGTTGAACTAAAAGAAGGTTCAGACCTCCAAATGTAGATGTTGGGACTCTGATTAAATTTTTTACCATTAACAATTAATGTACTTATTTTATTTATTTATAGAATGCTGAGTTGATCACATATTTAAAAGAACAATTGGAATGTCGTGATAAAGAATTGTTTATAGTTGTCACACATGACGTGGAACAATTACAAAGTTGGCAGTATCAATCAACAAGAACACATATTAAATATTCAGATACAGAACAATATGATGATGATACTAAATTAAATGATAGTGATTATAAAGATTGTGATAATGATGATGATGATGATAATACCGAAGAACGTTCATTATGTTGTGTTACAATGAATCCATTATGTAATGATAATAATTCTATAAATACAAATACCACTAATGATAGTAATAACGAACCACAAAGAACTTTTAAACCATTATGATTAAAATATTAATTTATATAAATAATAATTGTAGGTACTAAATATTATAATTTTTATTAAGTGGTTATTTATTTTTAACAATTTTTTATGTACATTATTTATTTTTGTTTTTTATTCAATACAATTTAATATAAATATACATTTGTTTCAATTATTTATTTGTTAAATAAATGATTTTTTTTATTTTATATATTTTTTTAATACCATTGACTGACCTCCATTTAAGACCTGAGGTTCCTTAGTGCGTTAAAAAATTGAAGCATACACAACATCCATTCACCAAGTGGCGAGACCTTAAGTTATGGCTGTTCATATACTTTTTTCAGGGACAATTTTATTACTGCTGACACCTTTTACTCAATTTCTTTAATTTTTTAGATATATATATCTATGTTGATATATATATATATAATAATGCTCTACCAACTGAGCTACCTTAGATGTTATGGTAGTGCAATGCATATGATCTTTCACTATCATTTTTGATGCCATTGTATTATTAATTTTGTTTATTTACTATTAACATATTTTAAATTGTTTTTTGTAAACTAGCGTCTATTTATTTCCATTGTTAGTATGGTTGCCTTTCGGTTATATTATACCAACGAAAGCGACTAAATGTCAATGTAAGTAAACGCTAGTCGCTTCCGTTGGTATAATATAACAACCATACTAACAATGGAAATAAAATAATTGCCTTTAATATTTTAAATTAACAATTTAAAATATGTTAATTGTATCATTTATTTCAAAAATTTGTTTCTATATCTGTACGTTTATTTGTTGTATATTTTCATTCTATGTAAATTTTTATTTTAACATTATTCTAGTCTTATTCCAGAATTACATCCACAATCTTGTATAGAACATAATGAATCTCTGCACTCTAAGAATTGCACACACAGTATCGTTTCATTGCAATATTCACCTAGATCTGTAAAAATAATTTATTGTTTTCAATAATTTATCGAATTAGTGGATATGGAGATTAATTTACTCAAATACCAACTTTGTTAATACTAAAAAACTCAAAAATAGACCTAAAACAGAAACGAGTTTAATGTTTCCTATTTTGAAATCACCGCGAATAACCACCATAGATTGATCGAGATATTTTTCTAAATATCCGACCATGCTTACAAATGATTACGGAAATATAAATATAAAAGTACTTTGAATGTTGATAATTGTTTGAATGTAATTTCAAAAACCAATTTCCACCACAACTAAATTTTATATCAAAAATGAAAATAGACTTTAAAAAGTAAAACTTTAAAAGTTGTTCTTTATAAGAAACTGAATAAGGTATCATGTTAAAAATTTGTGGAAAAAATGCAGTTTCAAATTTCTTTTTCCATATAAAAGGCGGCAGAGAAAAATTAATCCGAATTAGTCCGCTTTCATATATTATATCGGCAAAATCGGAACCGTTACCCGCGTTGGATGCGATGTAATCAAAGGAGCCCTCTCATACATATTTCGGTCCATCATCCTGCACCAGCAAATTCAGCCAGTGATAAACGCGATAAATTTGATGCTGGTTTATTTGTTTCAATGTTTTCTATTTAAGCTTGTATTGGGAACTCCAGCACTTAGATATGCTCTCTGGTGGCTAGAAAATAAACAAAAGCTAGTATGTCGAAGTTTCCTTCAACAATCTGTGATATACCCTTCAGCCTACATGTTTCGTGTTCACACTCTGGTGAAAATTTTAGTAACTACTGCTAGTAGGTTGAAATTTTAAGCTCCACCCCGTCCTTTCTAGATATCACAATACGGGACGATTTTTCGCAGTTTAAGTGTATCTCCTCAAAACAATACTTTTTTTTACTATTGACGTTATTTAGTAAACAATATATTACAATAACGAGGTTCCAGCACTGTCTTAAATAAAAAGGACAAAAAACCGGTTTGCTTTTATTATAGAACAAATACATATGTACACACACACAACACATAGATATATTTACTATTCATATATACAAATAAATGTAATTAAATAATTTTAAACTTTTGTATTTCGAAAACAAAACGTTAAAACGCGATTCTTTTTTTAAATTTACAACAGATAATAGTTGAGCGGGCATGCTTCTAATGAGAGAGAGTGAGAGAGAATGATTACCTTGCTATTATCTCGCGCTCATCGGTCAAAATTTCTGAAACTTCGGGATTTATTAGAAAACATTATTTTTAGTCTGTGAGCAAAAAAAATGAGCAAAAACTGTCGAAAAGTGGTTTTATACTGAAACATCCTTAAAAGCTTTTTTATTGCGAAAATGAATAAATCTTTAATTATAATATGTTAACATAAATAGAGGTCGTGAAAATAAAACAACACGTTTGTGGAAATTATATCAATTCGTCCTTGACTCCGGTTTTGCCGATAGATGTGAGCATACACCTTTATGCAGGTAATTAATTAAAGGGAAAATGTTACTCACTAGCAAATAATTCAGCAATACAACAATAGTTACGAATAAGTAGTACTATGCAAAGTATATATACTTTGTAATAAACCATTCTTAGTAGAATTAGACACATTTTTTAATATACAATAAATTGAACAGTCATTATTGAAGCAGGTAACCGAAATAAATTATATTAGCACGTGCTATTAATGTAAATACTAGTTTAGTTTATTTTATAAACACGTTGTCATAAAAAAAACACTTTTTATTTTATATACATTGATTGTATTTTAAATTATATGATATACACGTATCGCTTTCTTGCTTTATTCATTCTATCACTTCCAAATCAGCATAAAGAACAAAGTCACGAAGGTGGGGAGAATTTCGAGAATTAATAATTTAACTTATTAAAAATTAAGTAACAAATCATCAAGGAAACGAGTCCATAAGTACTAATCCGAAAACAAAAGCATTCCGCATGTAAGAAATAAATACATTGTTACGGTCTTAACGTTCTTTGCTTCATTCATTGTTCTAGAAAACTATATTTTTCACTTGCATTAACAACACAATTCACTTCAAAGGAAAACAACAAAAGTGAAGACATTTTATTCTCGATAAATTTTTTCAAAAAACTTATTTTTCTCAAAAAATGCCATCTTTGAAAATTCATTATTTAACACGTTGACTGTCATGGTGCAAGATTAGGATTCCGGTCTAAGAAGTCCAGCCCAGCTTGGAAGATTGTTTTAAAAATTATCATAAACAATAAAAATTTACTTTTGCTGGTTGATTTTGAATAAACTTTGTATGACAGGGTGTCTAGTTGTCTGGAAAACCTGGAAATGTCAGGGAATTTCGCATAATCGTATTTAAAATAACTTATTTCTAAAAATTTATTACTAATAATTATCTGTTTTGAAAAAATGTATGTTACTCATGAAAAAGATGTTTTATCATATTATCCAGAAAAAATGAACAAATGTATAAACTTTTCTTAATTTTCCTATCATAACAAAATATATGAAAAAAATTTTTGCCAAAATATTACTAGAGCACCCTGTATGATTATATTTTCTATTCATGTAAGTCAATCTTGATTTTTTGTTCTCCTCTCTGAGACCTATTCATATTTACACTGATATATTACGAATTTCATTTTAGCTACACAAATATGGCACATTCTACAAGATAATATGTAATTGGGGTCCTACGCAATAACACAAACGAGTTATCTCGTAGTTGGCAGTCAACATGTTAAAACGGCTTATTTATGGTATTCTACAAGATAACATGTAATTGGCGTCCTACGCAATAACTCAAACGAGGTATCTCGTAGTTGGCAGTCAACATGTTAAAACGGCTTATTTATGGTTAATCATAGTAAAATAGGCTAAATTACTGTTTTTATATCTTTTCCTCATCCGATTCTGTAAAAAAATATAGATTCCCATTCGAAAAACACAAGCTGGCCTCCAAATAAAATTGAATTCCAATGTCAAAGGTCTCCAAGATGCTAGCAACCCATCCATGGAATTTCGAAAAAAAATTATATCATCTAATTGATCAGGTAGTCCCATTATTTGGTCAGCGATAGGAAACTTTTTATCGGTTTTAAATTTTTTCAAGGTCAAAAACGATTTTAACACTCCATGGAATTTCGAAAAACAAATTATACCATCTAATTGGTCATGTAGTCCCATCATGGAGCCAATGTCAAGGTTAATATCAAAATCGCCATCTCAAAAACTAATCAAGCTCTGTACTTCCTAAAAAAATGAATTCCATAGTTGAAATTTGGTGTTAAAAAAAATGTGATCAAAATCGGATATAATAGGCCCGTGATAAACAAACGTTTTGTCCGATTTTAATTATTTTTAAACGCACTATTTTTCGAGTGTTTTTTCCATTTCTACAATGTAAGAATGTATAGCGTTTATCAATTTTTAAATACAAGTCATCTCAAAAACTAAAAGATATCTCTATAGGTTTTTCTATCAAAATTGGATTCCTTAAATGAATTTTAGTAATTTGAAAAAAAATTTCAATAAAATTGGATAAAATATGCCCAAGATTGACCGAACTAAATCAGTTTATTGACTTACACAGCTAAATTTTTTATCCGTATACGAATTTAAGATATTCATCTTAGGTCTCTGAATAAGAATATAATACGCACGCATTTTAATTTAAGTTGATATTTTTCATCTAAACAAATAATATTTTCTCTTCAAAAACAAGTTTTTAGAGGCTAAATTAGATTTTTCATGACCATGAAAAAAATTTCATGACATTTTCAGGTTTTCAATAACCTAAAATAAATTCCATGACTATTCCAGAATTTCCAGAACTGTAGCCACCCTGATGTTGGTTTAATCAGAAATTCCAAAAAATTGTAGAAGTTGAAGTAAAATTTTTCAAAATTTTATTAAATTTACGAGTTTTTCTGTCGCTAGCACACTATTCGGGATTGGTAAAAAAATATGAAACAATTTTTTTTTTAATTTTATGTTTTTTATTATTGCAATAATTTACAGAATATTCTCGATTTTAAAATTCCGGTTGTACGAATTGTAAAAACCTGAAAACTAATAGGAATGTAAATAATACCAGAAAAAAATGTTTAATCTGTGTGGAAATCTTCGTTAATTATTATTATTCCCATCATCGACTGATCTTAACCCAAATTTAACGTTGTTTATATACTTACCACTTTCGAACGTATGTTTTTTTTCCCTGAAATAAAACCCATCAATGGTCTTCCCCCAACCAAACTTCAAGATTTTGAATGGAGATGTTAATTTTATGATTTTTAAATTTTAAGAAAATTAAAATAAGTAAAAAAAAATACCGCAGCTGTAGATTAATTAATATAACACCTCACCATAACAAGCGCACCTCAGCATAACGCAAATTTCAAATTAGGGGAACAAATAGAGACAGAACAACTGGACAGTAAATAAACAGCTAACAGGTAAGTGAGGTGCATAATCGCGAACATCCGTCCATACACAACTGCAACTGTCTGTCAGCTGGCTCAGGGGGCTCTCGTGGCTGTCACCAGCACCCATATTACACCACACTGCCTGTCTGACTCAGCCTCTCTCAGCTCCCCGCCCCGCCTGCCACAGGGAACATAGTTAGCATCGTCAGGGCAATAATTTATACATAAATTTACTATATACTGACATTATATTAAAAAATTTTCAATTAAAACTAAAATATACAAAACACCCAACTATTCAAAACTATTTTAAATAAGAGGCAAGTAATCCAAAATTTAGCCAATAATTAGTTTAAAATTGTTTTGAAAAGTTGACGTATTTGTTATACGTAATATGTCAGCATATAAGTAGCCCTATTATAAAATAATACAGCCTTATTTACAACTAAATATTAATTAAGCAATAAAAATCCCACAAATCCCATAAATGGTAAAAAGCTTGTTATAAATATGGCTGTTATAATATAAATATATAAAAAAATTATTTTTGGATATTACAAATGAAAGAGAAATTGGTAGGAATTTTTATTAAAATTTATGCTCTTGTGTTAGAAAACAATGATAAAAAAAATATCCAGATAAAAATTTTGTTTGTAACCAAAAAAAGAGCAAATTTTATTATTTCATTAAAATATATTAGTGATACTTATTTTAATGTTGCAAAGTACATTTAATAATAAGTAAAATTCCATTCAATAATACAAATAGTACACTTCAACCAGCACAAAATTGTATAACATCTGACACAAAAAAAAAAATTTACATGGCAACATTAAAAAATTACACCGTTATACAAACTATCAAATAAATTACGTAAACGATATTATTTGTTTACCAAGTTCTAATTTTAATACCTAAATTAATTATAATGAATAAATGATTAGTAAGTCTAAACTGTATAACCAATATATATAATTGTAAAAGGGCGAATTGATTATGAAATCTTCATAATGATCAATAATGTATGCGTGAATTTATTCAAGGGCTTTTCAATTTCGAAATAATTTGTACAGAGAAATTGCATCACACTATTTAAGAGATGAGTTTTCCAACACAAAAATACACACAAACGTTCATATTAGTATGTTTCAAATTAATTTATCAATATATTACAGTTTTAAGATAAGTCTGATGTTAACTAAATAACCGTGATTGTATATCGATTGTAGGTCGTGCTGAATGCTTAATACAGAAAACTTCTCGAAAATATAACTTGAGATATAACTATATATGAACTTTATTATTCATTTTGTGCCAAAAGAAACATATCAAAAATAGTGTTGGGTCATTCCGAAACACCCTATATAAAATAATATAAGGACAAAATTTAATACCGAAATAATTTTTTTTTTTACAAAAATTGAACTCGGTACGTGCGCATTGTGCAAAAGAAAATTTTTTTTTTAGATCCTATAAAAAAAAAAACACCGAAAAACATACATATTTGTATGTTGAGGGATTATGTCCTTAAACTAGGGGGTGTACGGAAATTTCGTGATTATAAAAACAAACAGAAAATATGAAATGATGAATTGATTTAAAAAAAATTGGAAGAATGTAATTGTAAATATTTTGATGAGAACTCCGAGAATTTGCAACATATGGTTTTGTTTTTAGAGCACTTAAATGTTATGAAATTTAAAAATTTCTAAGAGGATGACAAAAAACAAAAAATTTAAAAAGAAAATAAACTTACAACAAACTAAATTAAGATGTTTGTTAAATAATAAGTGACTAATTTTAGAATTAATATAATTAATTACTTAATTGAGAGAACATACTACATTTTGTTTGGTTTTTTTAAAAAGTTTTTTTTTTTTTTGTTACTATGATTTTATTTTTAAATGTTTTGAAGTGCTCTAGTATTTAATTTTTTGAAATGTGGTGAGTTAAGGGAGAGAGATGGCGGTACCTTTAGCCAACAGCCTACTGCTACACAAGATATCTGCGCGCGCAGGTCGGTCAGGCTACACATTGCACCAAACTGAGACTGAAACCAACCACAAATACACGGCTCTGGTCTAACTGCTATCTCTAGATGTATTAATATCACTGACCGCCAACTCTCCACCAGAACTAACCCCAATGACTCTACACCAAAAACACCTCATCAATAGTCTGCTTGATTGTGACAACTGTTATGTTTTACTGCTTGCTTCTTTTGTCACCACATTACACTCTATTGTTGATTTAGTAGAAACTATATATATCTGAAACACACAATATTCAATAATCAGGCATTATATGAAATGTAAAACAAGTTTGTATAGTAAACTCTTAACTGGAGAGTAGTAAGTTGTTTATTAGAAATATAGTAACAACTTTTATTAGAAATTTTTTTTATCTTAATTAAAGTCTCAGTTCATTCGTATGCGAATTGTTGTTTACTATCATTTTTGAGATCCATCATTTCGATTGTTTGATTTTTTTTAAAAAATTTATTTTTAGTTTTTATTGTTATATTTGTTCTTGTTTGCATTCGTTATATTCATATTTATAACAAAATAATATGAATAAAAACGAAAACGATAGAACAAACCCGACCTGTTCATGTTCACGTGTTCAATGAATGTATTTGTTATTGTCGATGGACTGTGAAGCTTGAGTTTACTATAGTTAAATAACAGTACTACTACAGTTAAATAAATGATTCGGTTTTCGAAAAAAGCTTCGGATAAAAGTTGTTTATTATTAATATACTAACAATATTTATTCGAAACATTTAAAAAAAAAAAAAAACTGAATGAATAAGGTACAACAAATCAAATATAAAATTTTTTTAAATAGACCAAAAAAAGTTCATGTTATTAAATTTTATAGTCGACTAGCTGTACCCCGCCCGCTTCGCTGACGCTGAAGATTCGGATTTTGTTAACAACTACATTCTTTTTCTAAAATAAAAGAAGCCTAAGTTACTCCTTATAACATCAGCTATCTGCCAGTGAAAGTCCCGTCAAAATCGGTCCAGCCGCTTCGGAGATTAGCCGGAACAGACAGAAATTTTAAAAATTGTTGTTTTTTTTGTTATAAATACCGCATATACTTTCATATGAATTTAGTAAAAACCAGTTATTTTGACATTACAAACAGACACTTCAATTTTATTTATTTGGATAAATTTGTGCTCTATTCATTCGGCTTTCGAAAAAAAATTCACTCATTAAGTCCATTAAGTACAACTATCAAATTTCCAAGAAATTGACAAAAGTAATTGCGAATATTTGAGCAGAAATTTCGACAAATTTATTGATTGTATGAAAAAGTTGTTTGTTCAAAATTATAACAATAATAAATTCTTACCTATTTAGATTTGGAACGGGATCTTGATTTGCTTGCTGAACGTGATCGGGATCGTCCACGAGAACTTTTGCTGTCGGAACGGGATCGGCTTCGACTACGTGAATAGCTGCGGCGACGTGATCGTGAACGAGAACGACGTCGTGATCGTGAACGGCTGCGGGATCGCGATTTATTGTATGACCTGTAATTATATCATTTATTTAAACATAGCTACATTGTTAATCACTTATCTAGTCAATAGACAGAAATAAAAAGTAAAGCGAAAAAAAAGTAAGCCCTTCATTCAAAAATAGAATATATATGACAGGTTTTAATCAAGGAATTTGCACTTTTATAAAACCTCGCTGTATAAACTGTAAATATATATTATAAATTACATATTATTATTAAACACCGTTCTTAAGTTTTTCCTTTCTATATCCCCTAACACCTCCATGTAAGTTTTAAAAACATTTTCAAAACCTCAGACAAAATATTATGTTTACTTTTTAGTTACGAAGAAAAAAAGAAATTCTTCACTAACGCTTTAGCTGACATTTTTTATTGATATTTTATATATTAGTAGTCTGTTTAGGGTAGTTTCTTTTAATGTCGTCAAGAATTTCATGAGGTTAAACTTATCTATATTCTTTCAAAAACAATTATCTTAGTAAGTTGTACTAAACAAATTTATGAATTTGAGTAGGGTTGCTACCTCAAAATTATAAAAAGTCGGGAGATCAACACATATATTATGTCGATGTTCATATATTATTTACTAAACTGGGTAGTGGAGGATTTATCGGGTAGGCAAGGTAGGTTGCTGCCTAGAGGGAAAATTTTGATTTTTTACACGAAATATATTGCTACTTTGGTATCAAAAACATAATTTTTCATTTGAAAGCAAAGAAGCCTGATAACATTATCGAATCATTAAAAATGACATTTATTTTTTTATAATATTCTCTTTTTTGTGACAATATACGAACTACGAAGACACGTATGAAAGAACAAGCATATAATATAGACTAAGAAGGCATTGAATTATCAATATGAAAAAATTGGTATAGTATTGTGACGTTTATGTATACGCAAGAATAATAAGTTAGTAATTGACAAGCTAACCAAGCGTGGTGTAACGGTTAGCGCACTGGGCGTGATATACTGAGGTCCGAGGCTAGTTTCCTGGAGGATTAAAGAATTATTTTTTTATTCATATTTAGAATAGTTTTTGCAAAATATATTAATTTTGGTTAGCAAATTTCTTTTCAATGAACTCGGAAATTCGGGAGGTTTACCTTTCGGCATCGGGAGAAACTCTACAATTTAAAGTCTCCCGACGAAATCTGGAGAAATGGAAACCTTAAATTAGAGTTTACAAAAACTATAACACTTTTATACAATTACGACCCTAAAAATAATGAATAGTTCACTGTCAACATTAGAATTGGTTCAACATACCCCGTACATTGTCATAAATGTAAGAACACTATACTTGAATGTTATACTTGATACGTTCAATTTGCATAGTTGTAATAAGTATGTTTATTATACTATTATTAAATACTTTTGCTTTGATTGTCACGAGTGAACTACCTCAATATATATTTTTGAACAAAATACTTAATTTTTTAAACTTTACTCAAGCAAAACGGTTCAATAACCATTTAAGTCAGTAAACGATTTAATACGCAGAAGGGTGAATAAAATAAATGACCTACATGCAACTCTAGACAAACGACTTTCACTTCCAAAGACGTTTTAAAGTAAATCAAAACGCTGCAGTTGATTTCCCAAAGGTTTATTATTATTGTTCAAGTGTTTTAAGAAAGACCGTAGTATAAAAAAATTGGGGGAAGTCTACGAGTTTTCAGAGAACGAAAACGCGACCAGCTCCGGGTATGACCGTTGCAGTGAAAGTTGGTAGTACTCGCTTGGAATAGCCATTGACCATAAATCATAATATAAAGAACTCACAAAATTCCATTACATTCATACATACATGCCAAGCTAATAAAAGCATGTAAATAATATTTTTTTATAATTTTAATAAATAAATAATTGAATATGTCGCTCTCTCCCGGTTTTTATTGAACCATAGACCAAAATAGACCCCTATTTCAAATCTTGGTATTTTTATCATTTTTATTTTTTGCAAAAGCAGCTAAACTGCAATTTTACCCAAAGAAAAAAAGTAGAATTTAATAAAAGCCCTTATATATACACCTAAATGTGTAATTAGATGTTACTTAGGTAACAAAATACTTATATATTGAGAAATTTTATGAAAAAAAACTACTTACCGGCGACGATTTGAGCGTCCGTGTCTACGATGTGGAGATGATGGCCGTCCATATCGAGCCATTTGAACTCTCAACTCCCTTCCATCTAAAATACGTCCATCCATTGCATCTAATGCATCTTCAGCGTCACGTTTATCGTAAAATCTAAATATAAAACATAAAATTACGCATTAGAAAACATAAAATAGACGCTGCCGCCATTTTAGAAAAAATCAATGCCCAAGAAAATAAATTACCTAACAAATGCAAAACCACGGCTTTCACGTGAAAATCTATCACGTGGAATATAAATATCACCAACCTCCCCACATCGTTCAAAAACTCGACGAAGGTCTTCTGGAGTTGTCCGATAGGTCAAATTATCAACCTTTAACGATACCATGCCATCGATTCGAGGCGGCGGTCTACCGTAACTCATTTTATTCTTTTTATAATCAATGGTGAAAAATGATTATTAATCGTTTAAATAAAAAAATAATTAACAATAAATTGTTAATTCAAAGATTACGTCGTATTCTTTAAAATCACACAACACTCTGAAATGGCGGCTAACACTATATAAGATACAAAGCCGGAAGAAATAAATAACAATACTATTACGGAAATCTATTTCGACGCATGTCACATACTATTGTTAAAAAATCTGGCGGGATTTTTAAACAAAATATTATTATTCACATTAAAAGTCTGTTTATTGTTTTATTTACAATAAATTTACAAATTTTATTTAATAATAAAATACATTTCCACCTTGCCCATTTCGGATATAACCAGCATTAGTTTGAGGTGAATGAGGTCCTGAGTTCATTAACTGAATATTATTAGGATTTCTCTTCTCTTTTATACCACCGATTAGCAAAGGATGACCCTAAAATAAAAATGATTAGAAATTATGCTTTAAAATTGATCATATATTGAGCATTTGTATATATTAAATATACCATAGGAATTGGTCGTTTTGGCTCGATATAGATGGTATTTCTTAGCCGACGCCATGTTTGAAGACCCATAGTTTCAGATTGAATATAAGGATCCATTTTGTCTGGAAAACTTTCCACATTAGATTTATAACTTGATTCTAATACAAAATCTAAATAATCCTTTGGGGCTCTAAAAATATTTACAAAGATTTATTAAGAAAATGAAAATTATAACAAAAATTTTTTCTTAATTACTTAGTACAAACAAATCTTGAAAATCGTCGAGCCGAAGCTAATGTATGATGAGCACCTAATCTTTGAAAAACGTCTAGATTACGATGCCAATTATCTCTATCATAACAAACATCTGGTACAGGAATGGGTGTTAAAAAATATCCTTCGTCAGAAATATCAGGAACACAACCACGAAATCTTACAGCTTTTACCTCCATATTAACTTGTAAAATAGATATAGATAATATTTAGGGTATAAAAATATACATTTTTTTAAATTGTTTATTTTGTTGCTATTAGAAACACATCAATTTCTTTTCAATATCGAAACATTATTATCGATTACATAAATTTAATACATTAATGGAAAGCATTCCATTTATAATCCTAATTCTGTTATAAACAGGAATATTCAACATTTTACGCAGTACGTTATTCAGTAATAGTCTAGAGGTAGTAAAATATTCAATGAAATAGTTTTGAAAATAGCTAGAAAGTATGTATTAAACTAAAAAAAGCTACAGCCTTTGTCCCCTAAAATTTCAGCCCTCAATAATGACAAATAAATTATAATACTATCTCGATATTCTTTAATTAAAAAAATTATTTTCCCGCTAAACTATTTAGTATCTTTTATATATTTCAATAGCTATCCTAAGAATTAGATACCAACATCCCTAATAATAGTTAGCTTAGTCAAAAGTGCCACGAAAGAAGTCAATAACTTTGTCTCAAGATATAGATACAAAAGATCCGGATAATCAGACCGAAATCAGTATGAGGCAAACTTGGGAAATCTGGTCAGTATGGCACTTTATAATGGATCGGCTGCAGGATATTTCTTCAATAAAGTATGTTCATTTTTAGCGAATTTCCTGAAAGGAAATAGACATTGGTCTCGTACCGACTTAAAATTTTGCAAAAATTTCTTCAAATGTCCATCAATCCTACCTCTAGTGTCTGTCTAAATATTTGCAATTTAATTAGTGTACCCATAATAATCAATTTTACATATGTATCACCATGGTTACTTGACTTTTGTATAATGTATTTAAATGAATTTTCTGGAAATCACGACGTAAAGTTTGAAATACAGTATCCAAATTGCATAGTACAAAAAATGATATTATTTATTCCTAATTGCTGAGAAAATTCGCTTTTTCGAATTTTTTAATTTTGTTTCGATTTCTAATAATTTTAAAAAAGAAAAAACTATTTTCACTTAAATAATATTTTATTGAATTTAAAAATAAATTAAACAATATATTTAACTTAACGTCGTTTTCTTCCCAACGTTCGTTTATTCGGATTTCTTTTTCCTTTTCCTGCTCCAGGTTTCTTACCACCAGATCCTTTGTTTTGGTTACCCTTTTTATTGCCTTTTATTTTCGATTTCTTTCCTTGTTTATTTTGAGAGTTTCTAAAAATCCATAAAAAGAAAATGTAAAAGATAGAACGATTATTGGAATATTTTTATAAAATTTCACATACTCAGTCTGTTCTTGATATATTTGCTTATTTACAGCCTTTTCAAAATCAATTGTGGGACGTTTATTTAATAATGCAGTTACGGTAGCTAAATTCCTTTCTTTTTCTGCTGATGGAGTTAGATGTTGTGCTTTGCGTTTTTTTCCAACGCCAGGCGTTATTTCAGCGATACCTTTTCCACGAATTTCTTTTTCTTTAGGTAATTTTTGCTGGAATTTTCCTAGAGAAGCTGTTGATGCTTTTGCAATTGAACTTGCTGTTAATAACTGATAAAATAAAGATTCATAAATTAAAAGGTTTAAACGAATAAAGAGTTAATCTTTACCTGATTTGAACTAAGTTTGTCACTACTGGTAATTCCCATGCGTGGTACTTTTACCCCTTTATGTTTCGCAATATTTCTTAATCGTTGTAGTTCATTTTTAGCAACACGTTCAGTTTTAGCTGCAGTTTTTGTTGAAAACATATCAGTATTAGGATCGACATTTTGAGGCACTTCAACAACCCATGCTTTTTCTTTTTCTGCAGCAGCATGTTTATAGCCATAATTTGGTACCCATTTTTGCAATTGTTCATCCCATGATAAATTTGATTTTTTCTTTTTCTGTATTCCTTTTTCTTTTGCAAATTTCTCCCATTTTGTTGGTGCTCTTGGTTTTGGAATGCATTTCGATCTAGGTAGTATGGTTGTTGGTTTAGGCAATTTAGCGACTATCGTTTCTTCAATACGTTCTGTGGGCAATTCCCATATTGCGTTTAACAATATTTGCGTATTATCACGAGTCAAGTTCTGTAAATACTTTTGAGGCTTACTCCTAAAATAATATTATTCGTTATTAATGAATATCGAAATTGAAAGAAAAAACTTTATATATTACCTCAATTCTTTTTCATTTAAATCATTGATATCAACAGCTAATAACGTACCTAAATCTAATTCTAGATCTAGATGTTTTTCAACGGTGATTGCTTTATTTTTTTCTGCTGTTTCTCGCGATGTTTTTTCCAAAACTTCTTCAACTATGTTATTCATTTTTCAAGTTTGATTTTTAACAATTTAACATAACCTTTAAATATATATATATTTCAATTCAACAACCACGTGCACAATTGACAAGGTTTATTCATTACTGACCTCCATATAAGTACTGCCGAGTTGGTACAATTTGCTTATACCAGAGCTGCCAACCCGATGGTGTGAACTATATGATATAAAATAGCACTGGTAGAATACAATCAAAAAGGCAAAGATAGACTGAATCTCGAAATGAAAGGCAGTAAACTGAAAATTTGCATAAGCGTTTCTTTTAACACTGGCTCAAAAATATCATATTATCACGTGCCCGCGTCTTAAGATATTCAAGAGGATAGGTCGTGAAAATAGGTTTTTTGCAAATATCTCGTTTCCTATTGATCAAATCACGTTTGAAGTTCAACCAATTATTGAGATATCGTATAGAAAATGGGATTTTATTGAAACGCTTTTGGAGTACACAGCATTAATGGACATCAAACAACATCTACGCAGTTTAAGGGAAGGTAAACTACAAATTATAGAAATGCTTGAAACCAACCGACTTGTACAATGGACAGCATCAGTATCGTTATTTTTTCAAAATTTGCAGTCGACAACACTATTGCAGTCGACAATCATTCGGTTTTCGAAAAAGTGCTTAGAATAAAAGTTATTAATTATAAAAATACTAACAACTTCTATTCGAAGCATTTTATCGAAAACCGAATAGATAAGATTTCCGATCGATTGAATACTCACACGTCACAAGCCTATGTCAATTTTCACTTCGTAACTAAGAGTAATGGAGTAATGCTTCGTTTAGACTACGAAGAAAGATTCGACACAAATGTCAGACATAAATTTCTTGACTGTTCACACTTAAAACAGATTTTTGGTGTCTGGACCATAGCTAGACACAAATGTACGGAACTAGTGTCCGAGCTGTTGACACACAAAATAACTTATTGCTGCTTATATTGTAATTAAACAGCGACGTAAACGCTATATTTATTACTATATAATATGTTTATGGAATGTGTGGAGTGTATGATAAAATGTCGAATTTGTTTGAAAACCTGAACAGACACAAAGTGTTTACACAGCCGCTGTTTCGACACTAATTATAGTGTCGCAATAAATGTCACAACTAGAGACACGGTGTACACACTGAGTGTACGGTGTCTAGGGTCGTAGTCTCAACAAACCATAACAAACAAAATCGAAAATGATACAAACAGTTAACAGTCACAAACGAATTGAATAAAAAAAAATTAAATAGACATGTTGGCTATTCGTACTAGACTATAATAAGTGACTATATCGTACACAAGGAAGTATAATTGACAAACTTCTAAATTTATAGAGGTCAGCGATATAAATACAAGTATACCGGTCCTGTAATGCATTATGAGAATTGTACATATATTTAATATATGGAGGTGATTTCTAACCTCCATAATTTAATACTACATAAATATATGGAATTGTGTAAACTCGTGATGCCATCACCATTCTATCAAAAAAACTAAAACGTGTTAAATTTAGCGGAAATCAATTTTTCGAAATTTTATAAAAACTCAAACCAAATATTTCCTAAGAATGTTTGATGTTGATAAAATTTTTTAACTAGATTTGTCCAGAGGTGTAGACAAAGACAATTTTAATCTTTTTTATGTAAAATAAAATCTATTTTCATTAAAAAACAAGTAAAAATAACAACTGAACTTAAATATCCGGTACATACTGAGATTATGACAAAATTTGATTATTTTTAAAAAAGGAACATTTTTGTTAATATTTTAAGTTTTCATAAAAGGATATTTTTCTCCTGGCGGTGGGACGGTCCGATTTTGACCATTCACAATCTTGATCTTCCCAAAATTTCAGCTCGTTGTCAGACGGACGGATTTGCGGAAACCGACTGATTAGGTCATTAACACCCATACCATATTTTGTTTTCTGCTATCAACATTATCAACGTCGAGACTAAACTAAATAATAATAATTAGCAAGATGGGTACCGGAAATGGGCCCCTAGACCAAGGGATCCTCTGTGCCATCTTAGAGAACCTGTCACCCGAAGACGAAACATCTCCGGGTAGGAGGCGCTATTGTAAGTAGATAAAGCTATAGGATTCTGTTGAGGCCAGACGCCGCACAGCAAGCCCACATCATCGTCCTCCATGCAGGCCCTACAAGTGGGATCATCAGAGATCCCCAAGTTATGAAGGTGACAGTTCAATCGACAGTGTCCTGTCAAGATCCCCACCACCCTTCTCAAATGTATTCTATTGAGTTTCAACCGAGCACAGTCGAATGGCCTGGCTGTGTTTATGCACAGCTTGGCCTGCCGCATGCCCTGCACAAAGCCCCAGTAATCGAGAGGAGCTTGTCGTTGCCACTTCTTAATTCGGTAAATTACGGAGCATCTTGCTACGGGAATGACAGGCTCAGTTGAAAGGGGCGTTTGAGATTACCTCTCTCGTGCCAACAAGTCCGCTGCTTCGTTCCCTTTAACGCAAGAGTGATGAGGTACCCAGATCAGCCTGACTGTGTTATTCAGTGCCAGGCGTTTCAGTTCCTCGAAGCATTTATAGACTATCCTCGATTGGAATCTTGACGCCTCAAGGACCCGAAGTGCAGCCTGACTATCTGAGATGCTAATATGTGCCCCGATGTAACCTTTCGTTTTACAAATCTGGGCACCTCTCAACATGGTGAAGATTTCTGATAGAAGAGACTAAACTTAATATACCCTTCCATGTACTATATATATCGGGTATAAAAATACAATCTTCTAGATTACCAATTATTATCCATTGTCGCTTGAATTAAAAACTTTTTAACTGGTACATTTTCAATACTAATGAATGATAGAAACTAAAATTCAAATTTTGAAATGAAACATGTCTTTTATTATTATAGACTTTATTAATATTGATTCAATATTCGTATCCATAATATGTAATAATACTCAATTCGTAGGAAATAAATAAATTTATTTAAATAAATTAATTCACTTTTGCTAATCCTATTTCCTACGAATTGAGTATTATTTATTAATATTGATAATTTTATTCCAAATTTAATATAAATACAAAATAATTTTTACAAAAAAAAAAAAAAACTGGGATAGAAATAAATAATACATAGAAGTTTTCTGAACATCGATTTATTGTTGCTTTTAATATCCTAGACGAAAATGAATTCGGCTGTAACGAAAATTTTGGACATAATTTATTACCTAAATTAAATCGTCATTTTTTATAAAGAATATGATCAAATACAATCAATAACATTTAAAGAAGAAAAATTAATGTATCAGTAAAAATTTATAACCACCTCAAAATAAAATTGCTTCCTCAATCCTACCAAAATAGTACTTGAGCTTCTGCTGCAAGTTTCTTCAAGATTCGAGATATAATTATAAATGGTTCGATCTTGAATTTAATTCATTGCTGACAGGAAAATTCAGATCATATTCTTTTACAAATTTGCTAAAAGCTTGATTATTCTCACTCTTGAGACGCAAAAAAATTGTGGAATAAAATTTCATTTTTTCTATTTTTTGAATTTTCATCCATTATCTCTTCTTTTAAAACCTTTTTAAACAAACGAAAATACATTAGAATTCTATCTTTGATTTGGTTTTTCTTCTCTTCGTTCTTAAAATATACAAATTAATTAAAATTTCATATCTACGTAAATACAACTGCGTATGCAAATTTTAAATATTAAATTAAATCGGTAACTTATAACTAAAATATTTTATACAAATTTGGTGAGTTCTTGTGACATTCTATTTTCAAAATATTTAAATATAGAAATCAACCAAATTTTTCAATAAAATAAGAGAACTATTCTGTTAGTATGATTTTGATTATTAACTGTCTAAAAATTTTAAAGATCACATAATTTTAAACTAAACAGAATAATCCTATGTTAACAAAAAAAAAATGTATGCTGAAGTTTAAAATTTTGTGTTTTGGGCCGTTGAATGAAGCCCATGAATGAACGGTTCTGGATCTGTCACTTAATAACGACCTGAAATTATGAGGACAACAAAAGAAACCAATTAACATTAAATTTTATAAATATATAAACATAAATTATAATTCAATTTGAAAACAATTGAAATTGTAAATGTTTGTGCATGAGATGTTAAAATAATTAAATACAATACACTTGATTGAGCTCTGAAGTAAAAATATATAATTTTATAAATCCCAACAGTATTCGAAATAAGGCACAATTTGCTAGAGAAAGCGTTAAATTTAAAAAAAATAAAAGATGCGAGTGAATATTTTAAATATATTTGGAAGTTTTTAAAACTCTTGCTGCAATCATAAACGGGTAAAAATACTGTAGCCACAGTGATTTGTGTAACAAACAGTTAAGAACGTTCGCTACAGATGACAAAACTTAATATGGTATTTGTCACTACAAAACAAGATACTGTAATTTTTTTTATCTTCAATCTTCGGAGATATTGATATCTGAATAACTACATTTTTATTAACATCCGGCTTATGGAAAGTACGGTATGGCGTAGCTTGAAGTAAACAAAACCGTTAAATAAAAATGAATTGTTTAAAAAAAACGTATCGATATTGAATATTCAAGATTATTTATACACAAAACTGTCTTATTTTATCGTCAATTTCTATAAAAAAAAATAAACTCAACATTTTTTTGGTCAGCTGTTAATATTTATGACAACGCCGCAAAATATTAAAGCGCACGCTGTACAAAATATTAAATACCCTTAAATAAAATACAAGCAACTTTATTCGTAAAGAAAGAATATGATTTTCAATAATATAAAATGTGATATATTTTTATTATATTAATAATAATGCTATTATTACACAAATTTAAATATTAAATTATTATAAAAGATATATTATGAGAAGGTAAAATTTAAATTATAATTTGTAACCTGATTAAGGTTTGAAAGAAACCTTTAACCTGCATCGTTCAAAGTTTTAAACAAGAATATATGTATAGCATATATTCTTGGTTTAAAAATAAACAAACATGTGTTCACTATAATGATATACCATTGGTTCGATATAACATGTGCAGATATATCAATACTTTGTTATAATAAAAGTAATAAAACTACTATTATTTAAAATTTTTGTAATTTATAATGATACGAAAACTTTTTATTGAAGAGAAACTTGTAAATTTAAAATTTTTATGTACTTGTAAATTTAAAATTTAAGGTTGGTCTTGGTACGAACACTGTCTTGTATTATATAAGCATAAGGACCCTCCTCGCACTCTTCACCGCACAAAAACTATAGTGGACGTCCTTAAATAGGATATTTCAATAACTTAACAGCTATAAATATTCTATAAAATTATATTCAAAAAATACTAACGATACTTGTGTGGCGAATAGGATCGAGAACGTGACCTTTCGTAGCGCCGACTTCGATGTTTAGGTGATGGTGAACGTCTCTCTCTATATGATGATCCTCTTTCTCTGTAACGATCGCTATAGTATTCACTGTAAACAAACAATATTTAAACGATTTGCAACATTATAATCCTAACATTAAAACAAGTTGTTCGTAAATTGTCAAGTAAGACTCATCACTAATACGCTTTGTTTATTTATAATACTGAAATACTTACTCGCCCTTGTCTCTGCCACCACGTCTATCATTGTGCCGATCATGTACATAAACACTAAAAAATTTCAATGATTTTAAATTACTAGTTGCATTCAAACATTTTTATTATAACGTAAAAATTGTCAGAATGGTTTGAAATACTTACTATGTAGGTTTTCCCATATATATTCCAGGTGTTGGTGTATGAGCTCTTTGAGTGATTGAAAAATCAACTCGTATAAATTTTCCATCAATTTCCATTCCAGAGCATGTTTCTTTAGCTAATTTGGCATCATCACTATTTTTATAATAAACAAATCCAAAACCTCTAGATCGGCCAGTCTAATCAAAACAAAATTTCATAAAATTAATTTAATAATCCATTGAACTAATAAAGTTAGACAATCTAATTCAAATTAATGTACATTTATGTAATTATACAAGGTGTACCTTTAAAACTTAAGAGTTAAAACTTAGAGGAATTCTCGCATTTGTTTATAAAGATTAGCCTCTTTACTGCTTTATAAAGTTTACTTTGTGCATTGATATTTGCGTATCGTGAGCATGAAAGTGAAATAATTTGGGAAAGGTTTATATATCAAACGTATACATTTGAATGGACTTATGAAACAGCTGTAAATTGTCATAGGGTTAAAATGTGGACTTTGTAACACAGAATTGTAAATTTGTAAATTTTTATACACTAGTAAAGTATTTTTGGCGGGCGACCTATGCGCCGTCTCGTGTTTTTTATTTTAAGTTATGGTTCTGTCAAAACTCGTAAACATACAGATATACATGTAAAAAGTCAACTTTAATTTTAACTATAAAGAAATAATTACATACAATGCCAGTGAAAAAATTGATGAGCAGCTTCCAAGAAGTGCAATTAGATATATTTAGAAAAAAAGTATTTCTAAATGTACAAAATTATGTAGTACTTTTCATGTTTCTAATGTCTGTGAAGAGATTTATGTCAATGATTCTCGGCGAATTTTTGGTACAATATACATACTTCTACAATCATTATATCACAATTAATTTGAAACGTTTACATAAAACTGTTGTTATAATTAATAACATTGTTAATTACAACGAATTAGGCACGATTACGATTCGTACGGCGCCAAGATTTGATAACAGATTCTTATAGAACTCAACAAAATAAGTCGAAAAATAAGTAAAAAAATTTTTGATATCTCGCTCCGTTTTCGAGATATCAATGTTCAAACTCTCAAATTTTTGACGTATGAATTTTATTTTTTGACGCATTTTTATAGGATATTCGAAAATAAATCGAAAACTAAGAATAAAATTTTTTGATATCTCGCTTCATTTTAACATAAATTTCCTAAAAAAATTTTTAAGCCCGTGCAACCCCGACTTTTTAGCTAATTAAATTATATATTGATGCAAAACATAAAAAAAATATTTCCAAATTCAATCGTGCATACTTAAGGGGTTGATGAATTCTCAAAATTATTTAGGTATTTAAAATGAAATTTTAAAATTTTGGATTCAATAATAATTTTCATATTCCTCCAGAGAGTAACTTGTTTTACTGAATGAAAGGAGATAATCTTCATAAAACGATCCAAGAAATCAGGATATTATCAATTTTTACCACGTCTCTAAGGTACAACCGAATTACAAATTTGTGATTTGCGGGCTAGAACAATGAAATATTTTTTTTGTTCAAGAATTTCTCGACAAAATATTATTTTATCCTACCGTGGTTTTTCGATAAGATAGAAAATATATTAATTCAACAAGATTCTAATGTGTAATTATTTTTACGTTAATGCTTGAATTGATATGTTAAAATTATACCTTTTTGTCAATAACAACTTGAACTGTGTCAATTGGTCCATATTTAGCAAATAGATTATATAAATGATTTTCAGAAGTAGATGTACTCAACCCAAAAACTCCAACACATCTGGATTCCTTAGGATTTTCTCGTGTTCCAACATGCCTTCTCCTTGAAGACATCGGACTATGAGATCTAGATCTACCATTACGGCCGCGTGAATGTGACCTTGATCTGCTGTATGAGTATCGATTTCTACGCCTAGAAGAACGAGATCTACTACGTGACCTATATCTAGGTCTTTCTCCTCGTCGTTCGCTCTGTTCTCGCTCAGATCGTTCTCTATCACGATACGATACTTTTCTTGAAGGTCTGCTTGGACTCCTATAAATTAAAATTTAAAGTCATAAAACAAACATTAAAAAAATACAACCGAATTGAAAACCTCTTCCTTTTTTGTCGGATAATAAAAATAATAAATGTTTACCTTGAATAACTCTTTTTAATTCTGTGGTCTGTGGGTGATCGACTTCTGCTATGTCCTCTTGGATGGTTGCTTGGTGACATCGACTCGTCACGTTTTAAAGAACCATCTTTCTTTAAATCACTACCCGCATTCGATGGAGTTGCACTCCTTGACACCGCGTGCTTCTATAAATAATATATGAAATTATTGGCAATTAAAATCTTTTTCACCACAAGTATCAATTTAATATACATCACTTTTATAGAAAATAATACTGTACTTACATCTCTGTCACTCATTTTAAATAAATAGTATTTTTAAGTTGTAATTACTTGAAATAAATTCAATTTGCTCAAATTATAAAAATAGAAAATAGTGCATACTTGTGTATAAGTTCAATAGTTAATAAAATACAACTTTTAATAAAAACTACGTATATTTGTACAGCTGCGACACTATTGGACACCACTAAAAGTTATTTGTACTTCCTCTGAGGAATAATCTCTACTAATAATAATTTTTTACTGATGCCAAGTGTACACCGATGATTTATAAGTCTCGACACCAAGATTTAAGGTTGTTGTGAAACTGGAAGGTTGTCGTTAAGTAAGGTGGGGAGTTTGTCCTATACTAAATGCATTGATATCTCATCCATTGCCAACTCTAAATAAGTAAAAATTTTGTAATTAAATCGATTCAAATAATTTAATTATTGTAAAAAAAATATATTTGTAATTTTTTTTTTGTAAAAAAAAATATATATTTGACTTTGATAATTAATATGGCAGTTTTTCATAACACTGGCATTTCTGGTTGTCGAGATATAAGTTTTTGTATTCATGCTTTTACCGACGAGTCCATTTAACCTATGTAAAAATCTCTTACAAATCGTAAATTTAACATTTTTTTATTAAAAAACTAAACAAATTTTGAAGAACCTGTCATTAAATTGAATTATCTTCACAACAACCTTAAATAAATAAAATTATCCATTACTTTTTTCTTCGCCGTAAACGATAATTAATAAACTATATTTTGACAAAATGGAAACCCGACTTCAAAAATAAAATATTCTATAACAAAAAATGCACTAAAAAGTAAAAAAATAATTGCATATTCTTGTGCCAATTTTAGTTCACCTAAGCAAAAATTTTTAAATATATATGTACAATTATTGTTATTTTTGGAGGCGGTGTCAGCATAGAGAAATTCACATAATTTTTGGACACCGCCTCCAAAAATAACAATAATTGTACATATATATTTAAAAATTTTTGCTTAGGTGAACTAAAATTGGCACAAGAATATGCAATTATTTTTTTACTTTTTAGTGCATTTTTTGTTATAGAATATTTTATTTTTGAAGTCGGGTTTCCATTTTGTCAAAATATAGTTTATTTCTCGCTTTTTAGTGACTCTTAAGTTCTATAACTAGTTTTATTTATCTAAATGTGGGTAGACCTACTACGACTAATTTTTAGTGAATTTTTTTATAACACATTTTTTTTTTTACCCGGTTTTTTTTTTTTTTAATTTTAAGAGCATTTTTTTATAACAGATTTTCAATTTTATTTACATGCATTTTGTTTTTTTTTTGTAAAAATTTTTTTTTTTGGGGTCGGTTTTTTTTTTGTAAAACTTTTTTTTTACCCGTTTTTTTTTTTTTTTTTTAATTTAAAGAGCATTTTTTTATAACAGATTTTCAATTTTATTTACATGCATTTTGTTTTTTTTTGTAAAAATTTTTTTTTTTGGGGTCGGTTTTTTTTTTGTAAAAAAATTTTTTGAAGTCGGTTTTTAAAAAAATTTTCTTATTTTCCCATTATGAATGAGTATACCCTTTCAAAAAAAAAAAAAAATTTCGCAAAAATCGGTTATCACATATAAAATGAGTATTTTCCTCGATTTTCCGGGGATCCCCTCATCAGAATGCGATTTGGTGACAATGGGACCAATCGGGAATCAAACCCTTTAAAACAAAAAAAAAAAATTCAAAATCGGTTCATAAATGACGGAGTTCTGAGGTAACAAACATAAAAAAAAAAAAAAAAAAAAAAAAAAAAAAAAAAAAAAAAAAAAAAATACAGACGAATTGAGAACCATCCTCCTTTTTTGCAGTCGGGTTAAAAATTATTTTGTCTTATCTTCAACATTTTTGTTCTATTTTGTACTATTGGCAATAAGCAATATTTCACGTCTTTGTTTATTTTATTGTAGTGTTCGAAAGTAGCATGCGCTTAAAACCCTTATGAAAAGGTCTTTTGCTGAGGATAGAGCAAGTAGTTACGATTTTATAAACAATTGTATATGTCGTACTTATTCCATTTAGATCAAGATGTATAATTCGGAAAGCGTACGTAATGAAGCTCTGCCTATGCTCTGCCTCTATCGTCAACGGTCAAAGTTGTGTACTTGTAAAGAATAGACCAGAACAGACTACAGAGAGTAGAGACCCGTAAATTCATGAATGTTCAATCATTCAACATCCGTCTATTTTCATGTAAGTATTAAATTTTTATTGTGTTAATAATTTCCATGTTTTAAATTATACATATATATAACAAAATTTCTTTATACAAAAAATTTTAAAATTAACATGCACTTCCAACTGAGTTCCAAATATTAAATTGATTTTAAGTTATTTAAAGAAGTTAATTTTATATCTTTTTTTATTTTAATTTCAGTTATTGTATAAATGTATAATTGCCTAGCTCCAAAAATATTTGTATGTTATCATAAATCGTTTGATATCACATAATTTATTAAAACTTGAAAATGAGTAAAAACAGAGCAGAAAACATTAGGTTGTTTCAAAAGTTTTGTCCGTTTTAATGTCATGTGTTTTTGTAGCTCCATATCTCAATAAATATTTATTATACTGTGTCGTGGTATATACTGATCGATAGAGAATTTTGTACTCTATACATTGATGCTGTTCATTTTTTTCCAAATTTTAATTTTTTGTCTCTTTTTAGGTTATGTCGTTAAGCGATTTTCGGCCAATTTTTCTCTACGAATTCAAATTGAACCAAAGCGCTGCCGAAACAGCCCGAAAATTTAACCAGGCATTTGGCAATGATAGTGTTAATGAACGAACTGTTCGACGTTGGTTTGCGAAATTTCGTTCCGGAGATTTTAGCCTCGAAGATGAACCCCGAAGTGGTCGACCTAGAGTAATCCAGGATGAGGATTTGAAGACGCTGGTGGGGACTGACCCATCACAAACGGTGCGTGGGATGGCGGAAGAACTGGGCGTCAGCTCCCATGCGGTTTTTGATGGTTTAAAACGTATTGGAAAGGTCGAAAAGTGAGTGCCTCACGACTTGAACGTCCGCACGTTTCACAAATCACCGTCCGAAAATTAAACGAATTGAGCGTCGAAGTTTTGCCTCACTCACAACACAGACCTCTCGCCAACCGACTTCCATCTTTTCAAGCACTTTGATAACTTTCTCACCGGTAGAGAACCTTCGCCAATCAGGACCAGACAAAAACGGCCTTCGTCGACTTTATCGAATCCCAAGCACTCAATTTTTATGCCGACGGAATTAATCGACTTGTGTTACGTTGGCAAAAGTGCACTGATTCAAATGGCGCTTATTTCGATTAAATTGAATAAGTATTCACTGAGATGTTACAGTTTAAAGTAGACTCATAAAAACGGACAAAACTTTTGAAACAACCTAATACTATAATAGTATGCAACCGGCATTATCGGATTCCACGTGCTTCTTGAAAGGATAGACAAAACGTAAGTAAATCGTTTATTATTTAAAAGTAACAGAAATACCATTGCAATTAAGCATGAATGTATTATTTCAATTCATTTTCATATACTTTAATAAGATGTATCAATTTTTATCATTGCGTAAATTTTAAAAGAGTAATATTTATTTCATAATCCATCTCGTTATTTAAATAACGTTGATGGTTTTAATTGGCTATTGTTGGTTATATAAGTTTAAAAACAAACTATTATCTATTAAAAAGTCTGAGGCTAAGCGCCGCTATGTGTGTGTGGAGCGTGTAAATAATTTTGAGATAAATTACAAAAAATTTAATGTCACCAACTACCAATAACCTTAGAACCTCCACAAGGCATGGCTAATCTCCACCAACTCTACCCGCGGACCGTTTTTCAGAAAAATGATATCAAAATTATTTACATTTACAACAAAACGGTTTTATTTACACGCTGCACATACGCGCATGGATGTGCTCTACCTTAACCTTTAATAAAAGAACATTCTCCTTTTTCATGATGACAACAAATTCACCGGTGTATGAAGCTAATGATTAATTATTACATGCACTACCAACTGATTTTAAATATTATATTATTGCAATGAATTGTTTTAATTTTAAAATAATTTTTTTGATCTTGGAATTCTATTTTTCTAGAAATCGATGAAATTTTCGTACCACGTGTATAGAAATTAATAATAAATCATCAATGAAATGAAGTAAGTTAACCAAATTTATAACTCAGATAGAATTCAAGAAAAAATCCAAGTGTTTTCGTTTTAATGTAGGAGGAATCGATGCATGAGTACAAAAGACTGGTCTGCCATATTGTTTACAACGATAATTTATAAAAGAAGTTTTTGTTTGCATTCTTTGGCTTAAGTCGAATATATCTCGATAATTATATTTCAAATTTTGCCCCTATTCCTAGAACATTTGTTTGTATTTTATAAATACGTATTTCGACTACAATGTAGTCATCATTAGTATGAATCAGCTAATCGTAACTATCTCTGGGATATGGATTCAGAGATATGAAGCTTGTTGCTAATTTGGTGCGTCTCAAAAACCTAAAGTTCTCTTTGATTATTTTAATAATCTTTATATCTCGATAAGTTTTGGTGATAAATCAATATTTTTGAATTATGAGTTTTAAGTTCGAAAATTCACGATTTTTTGAAATCAATAATAATCGACTACTAATAAACATTAGTTTTCATTGGCTACCGGTCCTATAGAAATTAAAGAGAATAAAAAAATCTTCAGAAATATTTGGTATGGCTCATGAAATGGCCGAATTGGGCCATCTTTGTCTATCTGTCTGTCCATCTTTGAACACTATAACTCTAAAACGAAAAGAGATAACTAGCTGAAACTGTATACGTGTTCCAATGTGTCCGTCCGTCAACACGATAACTCAAAACGAAAAGAGATAAAGAGCTGAAATTGTATGTGTTCTAGAGCAAAAAAGTAAGGTGAAAAAGTATAATGGGCAAAAGCTACCCATCTTCGAAACCATAAAAGATAGAACAAAAATGTAAAGACAAAAAATATACCTTTTTAAAAAATAAACAACTTTGTTACAAACTTTTTTACATAATTTCAGGATATACTAACCGGATATTTAAGTAATTAAATCAGTTATTTTCATTCTTTTCAGTTAATTTCAATGACTCAAAATCGTGATTTATCGAACTTGATAAACTGATGAGATATTTTATGTTCGGAATAAGTCAAAGAATATGAAAAATAAATTTGTCACAAGATTATCGTTTATATGGCAACATGAATTTTTATAATCAGTACTAAATATTGAAGAGTGATTGAAAGGTTAAAAAATTTTTGTCGAATAGTTTCTGGTAATCCTACATCGACTCTTCGTAGACTAAATTTTTCATGATGATATAAATTCACCGGTGTATGAAGCTAATGATTAATTATAACATGCACTACCAACTGATTTTAAATAATTTAATATTTTAATAAATTGTTCAGTATGATAACTTAAATAATCTTTAATAATCTGATTTTCTAGAAATTGGAGAAATTTTCATACCATCGGAAATAAGAATAAATCAATGAAATTAAGTAAGTTTACAATATTTATAGTGCTCAGATTGGGTAACATCGCCATACTGGCAAAACTAGCTTTGTATAATAGGATTTACGTCACTTTTTAGTTAACTTTTCGAGCATTTAGTAATGCTTAGTTTATGTTTTTTGTTTAATAATTTAACATAGTTTAAATATTTTATCAAGTATAAATTTTTAACGTTTAAATCACTACACAATCGTTCGCTCTAATCAGTTCATTTCAAGCATAATTTCGAGTAATTGTACATGATTTGAACTAGTCTTAAGGTTATTGTGGACTTTCAAATGCCATGAATAATTTTTGGCAGACGCGATCGAATTTCTTTTAAATCGGGTAAATTTTTAGATTGTGAATAGATAATTTTTCTGTATTTATAACCGATTTTATTAAATATGCACTATTCACATATACAAATTTAATTGCATTAATGGAACCAGTTTGAGCCGCTAGATAGAGTATCTCTTAGCTGGAAAGTCCAAATATCCTGATATAGGTTGTTTAAGCTACAAATTATCTTTCTAACATTTTTCTTTCAAGCTGAATAATTTTGACCTATTATTCGCTCCGAGCGCAGCCGTACTCGCATGCCCTTGTACTTGTATCGCCATGCGTGGTAAAAAAAAACTTCATGACCAATGTCAGTGTATAAAAAACCATAGGCGTTTAATTATAATAAAGGAGGTTAAACCTTTATTTTAAGTGATGATAACCATATAAATTTTCAATGATATTGATGATTTTTTAACTTCCTTGGATGTCTGATTTTTTATAAAATATTTTCAATTGAATGTTTTTTAAACATTTAAAATGATTGCAATTGTTAATTTTTTTTTTTGTTTCTTTCCAGATTTTAAATCAACAATCTCATTAGCTCAACAAATATTAATTTTATTAAATCAATTATTGCAACATATTAAATTGTTTCAAATATTGATGAATCAACATAGCGTCAATCATAAGGTCCATTAGGGAAATCCAATTTTCAAGCAATACTTCAAGTCACCTATCACTAAAACAAAACAACAAATTACCAATTAACAGGTAATTATTTCTTTTTTTAGATAGATGCTGTTTCTAGGGAAAACTTAAGAGAGTAATTCCTAGGGTGATTTCATGACGATTTGTTATTGTATCTATCCTAGTTGCATAAAGTCGAGACTATATTTTTCATGATGACATAAATTCACCGGTGTATGAAGCTAATGATTAATTATAACATGCACTACCAACTGATTTTAAATAATTTATTATTTTGATAAATTGTTTATGATAATTGTTATAATTTTAATATTCTGTTTTTCTAGAAATTGGAGAAATTTTCTAAGGAGAAAATTAAGAAGTTAATGAACTATAATGTAAGTTAACCCTGTATGTTAACTCAGATTATTTTACTAAAAGAAAATAATTTTATTTTTTTAATAAATTCAATTTTTACTTATAGGCCGGGAAACCAAAGGGTTTTTCAGAATGGACAAATTGACATGTTCAACTGATTCCAGAAAACTTCGATAGTTTTCCAAAATTTTATAATTAAAAAAGTTGAACGTCTTGTCAAAACGAAGCTACTTACAAAGTAACAGCTTGATCATCCTGAAAAAACCCTTTGGTCTCCCGGACCATTATTTCCTGATGACAACTAATTCACCGGTGTATGAAGCTAATGATTAACTATAACATGCACTACCAACTGAATTCAAATAATTATTCAAATAATTCTTGTTTGTTAATTCTGTTCTCTAATATCATTTTATTGTTTTAGTTTACGCAACTTAAAACAATTTTTTTGCGAAAAATTGGAATGGAATAATTTAATCATAATGCGGCGGTTTTTGGAATCATTCGTGTTCTATGTATCGAAATAATTGAAGAAGCATGATAATATTCCAATTTAAAATTATGAATGTGGGAAAAATTTAAGTGAAGTAAGTTTATTTATTATGTTATATATATTTCAATTTTAATTTTTGTATTTATTTTCTGATGACATAAATTCACCGGTGTATGAAACTAATGATTAATACCATACATGCACTACCAACTGATAATAAATGAATATTAAAACAAATTTTTTCTTAATATTGAACTGCTCCCTAATATTTATTTTTTGTTATTTAGATGCAGTTTATGCAACACGAAGTAACGGTTTTTTTTTTTGGTATGGTAGTACAAATATTTAAGTTATTGGTGTACGCTAACAAACCAGCAACAGTCGACGACCCGGAAGCCAACATTGAACGAGTTATAGCAGAAATAAGACCCTGATTTGTTCGAAAAAATCGTTAAAAATTGTGGACTGACAGATTGCAGATCGTCAAGAGCAGCCGAGGTGGATATGTGTACGTCCGAAATTATATTACAATGGCATACATTGAACTTCTAAATAAAAAAAATTTCATGAATAAAATTTTGTATTTTTTATTTAAAGTTCTCACCCTGTTAAAAAACGCCTATAGAAGGTACACACCCCTTTGGACGTAGTTTCTGTATCTCCTTTGTGGAGACTTATGAGTACTTTTATTTTTAACGATGGTTTACTACATTAAGAATATTTGTCTCAATTTGTGTTATTTAATTCTCAATTATTTCCGTGAGAAATTGCTAACTGGGCTAGCAATTATTTTATGAAATGAGTCTGGCCATTGCTAATAACAATAAGCGCGTGCATGTCCATATGATTATTTGAGACGCACTCAGCTTCGTAACTGCTGAATGGATTTTCACGAAATCATTATTTGGTTTAATTTCATAATCTTAATTATAATGAACAATAAATAAGTAAAAATAATTAAATTGCTTAAATGGGGGCGGAATGGTATTGCATGTGAAGTAAATAAACCTCTGCATGGCAAACAGTCTGGCCTCGAACCTTCTCGTTCAAAACTAATCGAGGCTATGGCGTCCGAACTGGCGGAAAACCTTTATCACACCGTAACCTCTTGGCATTGTAGCAGCCATGTTTTGCGGGTGTTCATGATAAAAGGGGGGCTTGGCTTAAAAGCCCGACACGCGAGGATGGGGACCTCTATAAAAAACCTCCCCTAATCCTAAGGTCTGGTATTGTGCCGACGGGATGCATGATTAAGGGAAGTTAGTATTAACCGATCCCCGCTCTGACACCGGGCCACCTCAAGGTGTATATAAGGCCAATACATATATAATTTCTTTACTCGTGGGATCAAATATGGTTGACATAATAAATAATCCCAAGTTGAAAGAAACGGTAACTCGACCCGCAGGGACGCCGCAAGGCCGACCAGTAGGGGAAGGTGAAGTTTCACCGATGAACCTAGGGTCCACATTAGTGGAACCAGACTGGCTAATCTTTAGGGAGAAGCAGCGAAAGTATAGAAGATCAGTGAAAAATTCGAAAAAAGACTCCTGGAGAGAGCTTTGTTGCAACATTAACATGATGCCCGCTCTCTTTAGAGTGCAAAAGGTAATATCCAAGAATAATACTGCAAAGCTGGGTTACCTCGAACTAGCAGGTCAATCACAGTGTCTGAGACCATGGCGCATCTACTGTCCATGCATTTCCCTGACTTTACCATGGGAGAGCCGGACGATCAAAGGCTGATAGTGGAAGGGCAAACAGGGAGGATTGGGCCACGGAAAAACTCATCGTAAGCATTACAAAAGTGAGATGGGCTGTAGCTAGATTTGCTCCTTACAAGTCTTCATCTTCCCGGCACTGCTACAACAGGGCTTGGATATAATTAGTGGAAGGCTCAAGAACATCTTAAAAACATGCATAGTTTTAGGCTACATACCCAGGAAATGGGAAGAATCCCGCGTGGTATTCATACCTAAACCTGGACGCCCAAGCTATGGCGACGTAAAAGACTTCAAGCCGATAAGCCTGATGTCATTTTTGCTCTTGAATTACACAAACATTCTTTGGCATTCAAATTACACAAACCAGAAGGTTAAGCATGCATCTGGGAGTCATCCCATGAAGGTTTTTCAATCAGAAACCTTCGCCATGCTGAGAGGTACCCAGATTTGTATAGTAAGTTCAAACCTAAATGAGACAGTCGCAGAAACACTTTTTTTTTGGACCTAGTCTATATGATATTTAAGGTGAAGTAGTATATCATTATCATTCTACACTTCTGTGTGTTAACAACTAATCCAGTGAATCTCAAACAGTTTCGTGTGTGTGGTATTTTGGAAGTTTTTATATTTTTTTAAATATTTAAATACAATGGAATGTACGGCATCTACTTCTTTTGAAGAATCGAATCAAAATATTGAAGAGAGTGTAAGTTTTTTAAATATGTAAATTATATTAAAATTATTAATACTTAAGGCTCATTTCTTATCGGTATTTCAATATCTGCAAATTGGCAAATTTTTTATCCTAAATTACATATTAAAGAATAAATAATACATATTAAAGAATATTAACTTTGCGATGTTATACCCAAAATAAATGGAGCAGCATTCTGCATTATAATTCTCACCTTGTTTGAATTTTATACGTTTAATGTTTTTATTATTATTTATATTTCAATTTTTTTATTCTTTATTTGTAGGTGCGTGTTCATACCCCTAGGAAACAATTACATAGCCAAACAAAAGAAATAATATATAAAGTGTATAGTTTCTTTAAAAAAGAGGCTGATGAAAAACCAGAACTTCATAATTTTTTAAAACGAACAATCGACGCTGTAGGTTTATCGAAACCTACTCATGTATCTTCACCCAAGAGGAAAATAACACCTGACAAACCGAAAACCAATGTCGACGGTTTTTCCCAGGAGGTAATCCGGCGTACCATCCATAATTTTAATATTACAGAGGGTTGTCGGCCAACAATAAAAACCGTCTTCGAAAAATTGAAAGAAGACATTGAGTTTAAGGGAAAACTAAGCTCGTTTAGATCAATTATTAAAAGAATGGGGTTTAAATGGCGCAAAACATCGGATAACAGATGTCTTCTTCTTGAAAAAGAAGATATAAGAAGAAAGCGGGTACAATTTTTAAGTAAGATAACTTCCTATCGACAACAAGGACGCCCAATTGTGTATATTGATGAAACCTATATACATTCATCTCACACCACCCCATATGAGTGGACAGACAGCTCAAATTTGGGATTAAAGAAGCCAATATCAAAGGGACGCCGATTAATAATAGTACATGCCGGTGGTGAAATGGGCTTCATACCAAATGGTCTATTAATTTTCCAATCAGGGAAAAAAACTGGGGATTACCACGACGACATGAATTATGAGAATTTTTCTAAATGGCTTCGGGAGCAATTGATTCCGAACTTGCCAAAAAATTCTGTCGTGGTAATCGACAATGCCACTTATCACAATAAAAGTGATGACAGGCCCCCGAATTTTGGTTCGAAAAAGGAAGAAATGCAACGGTGGTTATCTGACAGAAATATTTTCTTCGACAGCAAAATGTTGAAGATCGAGCTATACGGCTTGATCAAGTTACATAAACCGAGCTGTATAAAGTATAACATTGATACTTTGTTAGGGGCTTATGGTCATACCGCCTTGAGGCTACCACCTTACCACCCGGAGTTAAATCCAATTGAAAAAATTTGGGCTCTAGTCAAAAATTGGGTAGCGACACATAATGTAACCTTTAAACTTGACGATGTTGAGAAACTTCGTTGGCTAATCGGTCAGCTTCCTCATTTCCATGTATACTAGCATGGCCTGTTATCCAAGCAAATACCAATTCATAGCCCTGTTCCAAGAGCTGCTCACTCAATTTTTTTGTGTCACAGATGATAGGGTCTCTTGTGTTGTCATTTGATTTTAAGGCATTTATGGTACTACGCGGCTTCCGCCGTATAAACAAAAAAATAAAATTAAAATAATAATTAATAATAATAATTATCAAATAAAATTTAATGAATTTAATGAATGTTTGAAAAATTCAAACATTTGTTTTTACTTATACTACGCTTCAAAATAAAAAATTATTTTTCTTTAATTCAGGTAAAATTTGTAGTCATAATTTTTAAATTATGATTGTCGGCTTTATTCAATAAAAATCGCCTAACCAAAATTATTCTTTAATAAATTTTAATTATTTTATTAAGAATTTTTTAATCCTGTTATAATAATAATATTTTTAATCCTGTCATATAATATAATAGAATTATATTTCCTTGTTACAAAAACATGGGCAGACCTCAGGTCAATAAGCAACCATATGTTTCGGTTTTATGTTTTATTACAAGTAATTAAAATTCTATTATATTACAACAGGATTAACAAATTCTTAATAAAAGAATTGAAATTTATCAAAGAATAATTTTGGCTAGCCGATTTTTATTTAATATAGCCGACAATCATAATGGGTTAAAGCCCGGTAAATTATGATAATAATTTAAAGGTAATGTAATAGAATTTTAAGTACTTGAACTTAAACGTAGGTCTGAGGTCTGCACAGTTATAGTATTAATTTAATTGCTTGTTCAAAAACATTTTATTTAATAACAAATCCGAAAATTTTATTGAATATCAATTCTATAATTTATTTTCATACTATTTACATCATTGATTCACTTGCATTTTGTTTGATGTCCACTGGTATATAAATAAATATAATCTTTTATTGATAATAGCCATCTCGTTCTTACTATGATGGTTGCATATGTGAATATCTTTGTCGATGGCCATAGCCAATAGAAATAAAATATAAGATAAGTTTATTATAATGCCATTTCTTTTTATATAATTGATAAAGTGTATCTTTTCCCTTTATTGAATTATTATATTAAATTCCCCTTTTTCATATATTAAATAGCATTAGTGTATTTTTACCCATTCCAATTTTTTATTTTTGCGCAAAAGGGGAATGGTGTCTCATTTAAGTTTGAACTTACTATAACACGAGAGGTTACAGTGAATGAATGCTTCGAGGAGCTGAACCGCCTGATACTGAACAACACAGACTGATCTGGGTGCCGGGTCACTCTGGCGTTAAGGGGAATGAAGTTGCGGACTCGTTGGCACGAGAGGGGTCATCTCACGCGTCCCTTTCACCTGAGCCTATCATTCCCATAGCAAGATGCTCCGCAATTTACCGAATCAAGGGGTGGCTGAAACAAGCTCATCTCGATTACTGGGACTTTGCGCAGGGCATGCGACAGGCCAAGCTGTGCATAAACACAGCTAGGCCATTCGACTGTGCTCGATTGAAACTCAATAGAATGCAGTTGAGAAGGGTGGTGGGGCTTTTGTCAGGACACTGTCGATTGAACTACCACCTACATAACTTGGGGATCTCTGATGATCCCACTTGTAGGGCCTGTACGCAGGACGATGAGACCTCCATACATGTGCGGGTCTCGCACCAAATTAGCAACAAGCAACATATCTCTGAATCCATATCCCAGAGATAGTTACGATTAGCTAATTTATACTTATGATTACTACATTGTAGTCGAAGTACGTATTTATAAAATACAAATAAATGTTCTAGGAATCGTCCGGGTCAAAATTTGAAATGTAATTTCAAAAAACCTAGAGTTCTCTTTGATTATTTTAATAATCTTTAATAATCAAGAGTATATAAAAACAAATCAATGGCATTTAAATAAATTATTTTATTATTATTATAAAAATTTATTATACAAAATAATTATTAAAATAAGTTTACTAAGTATATTCAATTGAAATTATGTACACTAACTATTTCTAGGAATTAATCGTAACCAAATACCACCCTTTGCACGGATTGTTATTCTCCAAGCCAGTGTTAAATCTTCTTTACCAGGTGATAAAATTATCCTATAATGTCTTAATATTGTTGATATTACAGTTTTCATTTCCATTAAGGAAAACTTGTAGCCTGTTATGGATAAAAACGTATTAATATAGTTCAACTAACAATATAATAAGTTAAATTTAAATACCCAAATGAAAAAAGTCATTGACAACTCGACGTGTTTACGCGCTCGTAGTAATAAGATAGAAGCCAATAATAAATGAAAATTTTGTATTTGCGTCATACTAGTTCCAATCCGTTGAAAAATCAACGGTACACACACATACTCCAGTCGGTAGAGGATCAAAACAGGGTGGTATGATGCAAAAGGTGGTGTAGTATTTAACATTTTTTGACATCAAATGCTTGATATGAAAAATCATACACATCGCGTTTACTTACTTTGACATTTAAGTAATATGTCTGAACATTGATAACATTTTTTGACATCAAATGCTTGATATGAAAAATCATACACATCTAGGGACGGGGATCGAACCCACGTCCTCTGGCATTCTAGACCAATGCTCTACCAACTGAGCTACCTTAGATGTTATGGTAGTGCTATGCATATGATCTTTCACTATCATTTTTGATGCCATTGTATTATTAATTTTGTTTATTTACTATTAACAATATTAATTTATTTACAATATTTTCAAATTGTTTTCTGTAAACTAGCGTCTATTTATTTCCATTGTTAGTATGGTTGCCTTTCGGTTATGGCCTTAGGGTGGTATGATGCAAAAGGTGGTGTAGTATTTTTTTATTTTTTTAACTTGTATATATCGGTACAAACATGTAAAAAATAACAAAAACACGAGCGACCTCGGGAAAACTTTTGGCAGAGATCTCTGTCAGAGATCTTAATACCACACAATCAACGATCTCATTTGATAATTATAAAAATTTTATATTTACCTATACAATTTCTTGGGCCTGCACTAAATGGAAGGAATGAGTATGGATGTCTTTTCAGAATTTCTTCACGACTAAACCTATTTGGATTAAAATTATCTGGATCTGGATAAATGTCTGGTGACCGTTGGGTTATGTATGGTGATATAAATACTGAACAATTTTTTGGTATTGTATATTTGTCTGAAATCAAATTTTTACACAATATATATATATATATTATTGTTGTTTGTTATGACTATGACATTTCGTGGCAATAATTAGAAACATAATAGTCAGGCTCAACTGTGATAGTTACATATGCGTAACTAGCGTTACGTTAATAAAATAAACAACGAATTATTATTTTGTTAATGAAACTCGCCTTTTTTAATGAAAAATATAATTAATTGTTGAAATGTAGCCTTACTAACGTCGCCATTTTGGAATATGACGTCATGAGTAAAGTTAGAAAAGTGAAAATTCAACTAACTGAGTTAATTGCTAAAATATCTTGTATATACTTAATTTATGAAAAAAGTTTTTACAAAAGTTGTTTCAAAAAGGAACATTTTTTGTATTTAAATTTTTGTACTATATCTTACGGTTTCAAAGATAGACAGTTTTGCTCAATTTGGACAAACATGGCCGGATTTGGCCCATTCAACTTGACCTTACTTTTTAGCTCTAGAACACATGTACAAAGTTTCAGCTGGCTATCTTTTTTCGTTGTTGAGTTATCGCGTTGACGTACCTCTTACCCGGAGACGTCTTGCCTTCGGGTGACAGGTTGTTTTCAAGGAGAGCACAGAGGACCCCTTGGCCTAAGTGCTAGGGACCCATTTGCGCTACCCCTCTTGCTAATGATTATTATCGTGTTGACGGATGGATATGGACTAATTAGGTCATTTTATGAACACCTATACCAACTTTTTTTTTCTTCGATTAATATTTTCAACCGTTACAAAAACGGAACTAAATTATACCGGGTATAATAATTATTTGACATAAATTAAAACACACATAATGGATTACTCTTTCGGCTGCAGACAATAAACAGCCATGTTTTTTTCAATCAGATTATCACTCATATTGGAATAAAAAAAGTTCAAATTGAAATTTTTACCATTTAATTTAATATCTTCTGATATTTTTCGGCCCACTAACGGTACACTAGGATATAAGCGTAATGTTTCCTTTATACATTGTTCTAAATAGCACATTTGATCCAAATCACGTGCATTTGGGGATCGATTTGAATCTTGATTAAAAATTGTATTTAATTCTTTGATAACAATATCCTAAAAAAACAAAAAAACAAAACATTAAACAAAATGTATTGATTAAAAATATAACATTTACGTTTATCGATACTCACTTGATGTTCTTGATGTTTAGCTAATGAATACAAACAGAATGCTAATGCAGAACCAACTGAATCTTGACCCTAAAAAAATTAAAAATTCATTATTTTTTATAAATGACAAATTTAAATTACATATCATGAAAAATTTTAAGGATGTACAAGCACTGAAGCTTCAAAAAGATTAAGGATTGATTTTTTTATTTACATGAAGTTGAAGTGCATATAAATCAATTATAAAAGTTTCAAGGGGGGGGGGGGTTACGGGACAGCAACAAAAAAAAAGACAAATACACAGCTATCTGGGTTAGTTGTTTAAAAACCCTATATATATATTGTATTTATGATAAGTGCATGTACTATTAGTTAACATACGCGATAATAAAATTTCAAATTCGCCCCCTTTACCTAGATCAATTTTTTGTATTATAAATACGTATTTCGACTACAATGTAGTCATCATCAGTATAAATTAGCTAGTCGTACTTTATTCATCGATAATTAGAAATAGATATAAAGTCGAGATCAATAGACAAAAATAAAAATAAATAGAAAATTAACTAGATTAAAATATACTAGATTTAAAATATAATAAATTTTAAATTATATTGAAATTACTCTTGTTAAAATTTTCTTCATTCACATTTATTCCTGTTAATTTTACTCTTATTAAAATTACTCTTATATTGTCGCAGGATATGTTACTTGTTACTAATTTGGTGACATTTTCATCAAAACAGGTGATAGTTTCACCGTTAAACTGTATAACATATCCGGAGACAATATAAGAGTAATTTTAATAAGAGTTTGACCACAAAATTTGACACACCTGCGTTAGTTAAAATGTGTATAATACATGTGCGAAAATGTATAAAATCAAAATGTTATTTGGGTTTTATATGCACTCCCGTTCATAAAAATTGAACCAGTTAATACATTTTAAGTGTTATTGCATGTAATATACATATATTTAGTAATATATACGCTTAGAATGTGACTTACTGGTGGTTCAATTTTTATGAACGGCAGTGTACATGCTACAAGGTACTGTAGGAATATACCAAGATATCCTGGTGTATTCAATCTAAAATCTGAGATGAAAAATATTAAATATTCTGCCGATCTAGTTAATGACAATTACAAGTTTGTTGATGATTACGTAAAGCACCTAGAGAACGCATGTTTTCAACCAAAGCAACTAGATCTGGGTTTACTATAAGTAATTACAGTTATACTAAAGTTGAAATTTAATGTTGACTTTTCCCATATTGGTTCGATCTCTTACGTTCTTCGTTGTTCTGAACTGTTCCTCAGAAGTGTAAAAATCAATGTCATATTTCAATATACTTACAGCTAACATAAACGTGCAAATTTCTTGCACCATATCATATTCAGTAAATTTTGGATGTCTTTCGGAAATTTCTTGAAACATTGCTAATAACGATTTTCGACCAGAACACTTGGTTTTATCTACATTTTTATTATACTCGATCATCTGAAATGAATATTATTATATATGTGTTTATATTTAAAAATGAGCGCATAATTTAAAGGCCTCAAAATGTTCGTATACTCAAAAGCTTTCTAATATAATATGGTCTTTTTGAAAATTAAATACAGCGTCCATAAAGCGGCGCCTTTAATCAGAATTTTGAAGAAATATTTTCATTCACGGCAGATATAATTCTATTTGATGAATCTGTATTTCGAGGCGCCAATGTCCAAAAGGGGTAAAAAAATGAGTAACAGTTATTTTTAATATAAAATAATAGTCTTCTATCTTTGTATTGTGTGCATTGCTATCTTTATGATACAATAACCTTTCTCACCACTACTGGCAGAGTTTTATACAGAGTATAACCCTATATGAAGGACATATAGGGTTATAGAGAAAACATGTTATGATTCTAAGGTACTTTGATTTTCTCATATTTGGATTATTAAGTAAATTGTAGAATGTGTTTTGGTATTGAATATTTTGAAGCCCGACTATATAAAATTGTCTAGCTCATTATATATACTTTTTTAGTAAAATCATTTAAATTTTGTTTTTGTTCTGATTCTCGTCTTGCAACTTCAGTTAATTCATAAACCCAATTGAATAATAACCATGGACGAACTAATCTATAAGGTGCAACTATTTCACCCCTAAAAAGAATAAAAATTCCATCTTATTATAAATACGACTTAATTATGCCTGAAAATAAATTTTATTAATTATTTGTAAGTGAGCGTGATAGAGGGTTAAAAAGAGAAAGTTGCATAAGGGGATTGCTGTCCTTGTCTTATATATGTAAGTACAGTGTATATATATATATGTCTATATTTGTAAATACTACCATCCACGTGTTACAAGTTTATGTATATGTACGGTATACATAACATACAACACAGAGAGAAATACTATTGTGCATCTTTCTCTTTTTATTCCTCTATCAGTTTTCACGACTACTTCTGTGGCCTATTCTTATATGTCTCTATGTGATTAACACAAATATAATTAAGCGACATTTTGAAATAAAATACTTTCTAAGTGCGATAGAGATGATAATTTCGGAATTCTTAGATAAAATTATGACGGGAAAACATATTTCCCAGCAACAAAAGCATTTTGATCAGCAACACAGCATCTTCTGTAATTTTCATCTTATTATTAGACAAAAATATGTTTGACTTGAAAAACTGCTGGAAATAGTATTTACATACGAATTTAATTAATAGTACTAAACAGCACAGTGCATAAATAAATCCACAATCAAAGACAAGAGAAGGATTGTCATTTTTGATTCATCATTGGATTAATGTGTGTATGGTAATCACCAACAGCCTCGAATGTCAATCAAGAATACTGTCATTCAAAATTCACAATGTATAGCCGGCTTTACATGGGTTAAAAAAGGTTAGTGCATCTTTTTTAAAACTCATGAGTTAGAAAAGATTAGTTAGTTTTGGAATAAATAAAAATTTATAATATACTAGCTTATACCCGCGACTTTGCTCACGATTTATTGTTTTATCTCCGGCTTCAGTCGTTTTAAGACTAACCCGTTATTTGAACATATTGGGGGTGGAGGACCTGCCTGTCACACCATTCATTTTGTAGGACACAAGTTTTTTTGAAGTCTTTATTACATTATCTCTCAATTTAACTAACAAATTAACTGTTACTGATAAAATTTTTGCTATCGTCAAACAAACAAGTTACTCCCTTACGCGCTTCGTTAGTCACTATCATCGAGTATTTTCGCGAGAGAAAAGTTGGGCGTCTCGTCGAAAGGACAAAAGCTACTGACAAAAATTTAGCCTGTTACTAATCATTAAAAAAACCGTGCTGTACTGTAGACTAATAGGAATGCATAGAACGAACAAATATTTATTTTTATAAGAAGAAGAAGATTTAGGCAGAATTGGAAGTTAATCGGGAGTAGAACGTTTTTGGAACGCTATCAACTATAAAGTGCTATAAAGTTTTACATAATTTGGAAATTTTCGATTTTAATAACAATATGTACATAATATAATCAAACAGTCAAATCTTAATATTCCAAACATGATCTCAACACTTTCTTAAAACTACATAAAACATACTTTCAAGGATAATTTTGACATGGAATAAAAAAATAAAATCTATTAATTACGTGTTAAATTGAAAAGCAAGAAACGACGTATTACTATTATAAAATTACATAAAATACTATGAAAATAAAAATTACTAAATAAGTTGTTAGTCTTACTTTCGAAAAGGTGATTCACCAATGTCTGCAGTACAATTGTTATTGATTGGAACACCCAATACGGCTTCTAAATTATCAAAAAAAATTTTAATAACACAATCGACTTGAATTTAAAAAAAAAACCACACACACATACCATTTAGTATGTCCAACACACAATTGTTGATGTACGATGTAATATTAATATCATGGCCTGCATGTGGTGATAATTTTATTAATAAACTTTGGGCACTATCTGAAAATGTATCAATAAAACTTTCCAAAATATTGTTGGTAAATATTGGTTGAATTAATTTTCTATGTTGTTTCCATTTTGCACCTAAAAATTAAAAAAAATTTACAAATAGGGAAAAGGGGGCTCGTTAGAGGGATCGTTAAACGCAAAATTTGGAAAGACAGTTTTAATAATGGTAAAATGGAAAAATTTAACATGAGTACTGTTGTAGGAAATTAATTTTTCGTTAATTTCTCTCTCTCGAAAATTTTTGATGTGAAAATATCTATAGCGAGATTATACAAGAATGATTTTATATGGGGAGTGTAAATTAGGGACGTTCGAAAGAGAAAAAATGCAAAGAAGTTCCTGTAAATTAAATATGTTATAAAAAAAGGTAATACGAATTCATTGGTATGCTTCAAAATGTTAGTTCAAATGCATTTTTGCGATATTGAAAATCATACTTTTAACCATTTGGTCTTATGGAGAAACTACAAATTTAATCTTTAATCGAATAAAACATAGTTTAAAATGCAGAAAAGTTTTTATAAAACTATGTAAATTGTTGTTAAATAAACAAGGATTTATTTGAGCCAAAGATGAAAGTATGTTCAAATGCATTTTGGAAAATAATAATGAATTATATATGTATTTTTATCATTTAAGAGAAGCAAAACACAGGATTTTACTTTTTTATTTAAAATAAAAGAAACATTACAAGTCACGACTCACGAACATTATTATTCATCAAATAACCATAGAATATTTAAATCTAGTTTCAACGTATACATTAAATCTGTAACGCTGCAGGCATGCACAGTCGCTTGATACCCCCCTTACGCTTTTCCCCGCAAAATGACTCTTTCAAGTCATTTTGCGGGGAATGTATGAAACTTAACATCGAGGTAAAAAATAATAAAAATGGGAATTAGTGGGAGGCGTAATGTTGTATAAAGCTTCAAGCTTTCTGACTTAGCTATCTAGAAAATATATATTTAGATGTCTGAATTATATTTACCTGTATTAGTGATTAATCCTTCACCTAAAAAATTATGTAATAATCGATAAATGAATGGTTTTCCTGTATGCTTTGGCGATGATAAGACTGTTTGAATATTTTCTGGATCAGTTATAAATATACACGGTATTATAGTAATCCACCCACGTATAATTGTGCCATATTGTTGTACTACAGTGTTTCCTAATGTATTTATTGCTAAAATGTTTAAATAAAACTAATTAAATTCTTTATACTGACAATGAACTTCAAATCTACACTCCTATTTATATGAATTAAACCAGTAAGTCACATTACTATAGAGTTTACTATAGATTCGTTTTTTAACCCGACTTCAAAAAGGAGGATGGTTCTCAATTCGTCTGTATTTTTGTTTTTTTTTTTTGTTTTTTTTTGTGTGTCACCTCAGAACTCCGTCATTTATGAACCGATTTTGAATTTTTTTGTTTGTTTTAAAGGGTTTGGTTTCCCATTGGTCCCATTGGCATCAAATCGCATTCTGATGAGGGAATCTCCGGGAAATCGAGGAAAATCCTCATTTTATATGTGATAACCGATTTCTGCGAAATTTTTTTTTAAAGGGTATACACATTCATAATGGGAAAATAAGAAAATTTTTTTAAAAACCGCTTCAAAAAAATTTTTTACAAAAAAAAACCAACCCAAAAAAAAAAAACAAAATGCTTGTAAAAAAAAAATTGGAATGGAAACCCGACTTCAAAAATCAAATATTCTAAAACAAAAAATGCACAAAAAAGTAAAAAAATAATTGCATATTCTTGTGCCAATTTTAGTTCACCTAAGCAAAAATTTTTAAATATATATGTACAATTATTGTTATTTTTGGAGGCGGTGTCAACATAGAGAAATTCACATAACTTTTGGACACCGCCTCCAAAAATAACAATAATTGTACATATACATTTAAAAATTTTTACTTAGGTGAACTAAAATTGGCACAAGAATATGCAATTATTTTTTTACTTTTTAGTGCATTTTTTGTTTTAGAATATTTGATTTTTGAAGTCGGGTTTCCATTTTGTCAAAATATGGTTTATTACAATATTCAATTTAATATGTATGTATACTTACAATTTGGATCGATTGCTACTAATGCATTGCCAATAATGGGCCATGCGGGTGGCCCTTTTAACCTAAATGCCAAACATACAGCTCTAAACCAATGATATAATAATTTGAAAGTGTATATGCATATTCCAATTATACAACTTCCTAATAATATTGAGTCCCATGCTAACTGAAAAAAAAAACAAAAATAAGTTCATAAATAAATAAATTTGGATAATAAAAAACTGGTAGTTCTTTCTTAGTAAATGGAGCAAAAATCGTTTAATTCTCTGACAGTCGGAACAAGAAGTATAAAATACAGTATATGTGTTACGGTAAATGTACACTTTTACCGTAAAATGTGTACATTTCCCAAAAAGTTAGGTATATGTGAACTGAATATAATGTATATGTACATTTCCCGGCAAATGTGTACTCTTGCCATCACGTTTTGGTAAGTGTATACTCTTACCTTCATGTTTTAAGAAAAGTTGGAAAATTTTGGCACGATTACGATAAAAATATGCAAAATTCCAACAGAGAGAGCTAAAACATGATGAAATTAGATGATAAAATATATACCCAACCCAACCAGACCCAACCCAACTCGGCCCAACCCAACCAGACCCAACCCAACTCGACCCAACCCAACCAGACCCAACCCAACTCGACCCAACCCAACCAGACCCAACCCAACTCGACTCAAATCGATATCTCTATTTCGTATTTTGCGATTTCGTATTTTGTATGCTCACATTTACCAAAACGACATGGTCATTGTGAATTCAATGTACATTTCCCTTCTTTGAAATTGTAAATGTTAGTTGAATGCACATTACCCAAACGAGGAGGCAAATGTGCACATTTACCGGAAAATGTGTACATTTGCCGCAATATCTACTTTTACCGTAACATATGTATAGTCAACAAATCATCTAATATACTCAAATATTATATACTAGCTGAAGTATCCGGCGTTGTCTGGGCTCCAAAACTTCCTTGTAGAACTTCAATTCTGCTTGAAGTATTTAAAAACCAACGTTTACTTTTATATAAAAAAACACTCTTCAACGATACCCACGCAGACACAATCCCCCTCTGCTTTTTATGTATAGGAACCCGGTTAATTATTGTTATATCGATATAAAAATTATCAGTGGTTGTTTATATCCGAGGTATACGCAACCACTATGCAGAATCAGCCCGGAAGTTTTCAGATAGATAGATATATCTTGGGGTCTAAAAAGTATTGCACTTCGACCTTATGGTTCATTGTGCTCCTCTTTCTACTTCAGTCCGACGAGATTCTCCCATATGTTGGCAATAGCCAGAAGCTTGCTTATCAGGTCTTCCTGAAGATTCATATATTCCGGGTGAGATGAGGTTCGCAGTCAAAGGTTATTCAGAGGTTCGCAGTCAAAGATAATGTGGCTGGATGTTTCTTCCTCCTCGCCACACAATCTCCACACAATGGACCCGTTATGGAGTCCCAGTGTGTGCAGATGCTTCCGCAGGGGATCATTCCCGGTAATAAATCCGGTAACCATCCGCAATTGCATCCTGTTCAGCTTCAGTGCATCGAGAGCCTCTAGGTTGCACTCTGAAGAAGTATTTTCCCGAACTCCTGCCGCGGTAATTTTTCCCAGTGATCACGGTGTTTAGTATTTGACCACTCGTTGATCACCTAATTATATGCAGTCCTTGGAATTCCTAAAAAAGGCTCTAGGCTTATGAAGGGCATTCCGACTACCACTACATAACTGATCTGTTCACTTAAAAAAACCCCATACATCACACAACAGTTTAACTTTAAGTAAGAAAACAAACCTATAAGACCTCTTTCTCATACACATTGCTTAATGTATACATATGTACTCTCTCATACTCGTGGAAGATCTACTATGCGAAGATGTAAACTAAACAACCGGTATATATATGTTTATACACCTGAATAATCACTGTTATATATGTTTATACACTGACTAAACGGACTTATTCATTCATTGACATGCTAGTGACGCTAGAGTAGAACGAAACTTCGAATAGAAAAAACAAGGGTAAACATTTTGTTTGCATGCTATTTATGGAATTTCCAAAAGTTGTACCTTTTTTTAGATTTTTAAGATATTAAAATTTTCGGATTTCTTTGTACATTTTTTAAATAGAACTCAAGAAAAGTAGATAAAATAAAGTAGAGGTTAAAGAAATTTGAAGAGTAAGACCCTCTAAATTTCGCAGGAAACTTACGGGAAGAAACTACGATTGAAAGCGGTAGGAAACGGTGGTACAGAACGAGAAAGTACCTAATTATCTAATAATTCTTTTACTAAATTTATTTTAACAGGAATTCCAATTCAAAGGTGTTTGGGATAAACCCCCACCGATCAGTGGACGTGTGAATGTGTGTATAATACTGATTAATTATATAAACTACTTATATAATCAGCATTTTAATTATGTATTTTCCAGTGAATAATCCTTCTTATGAATTACTCATTGTATTTTAATGATTGAATTTACCTTAATGGCACAGGTTTTCCAATCATTATCGTTCGCAAAAAATAACATAATGATAATCATGTTGTTGAAATTATTCTGACCGAAATTATTAATCTAAATTGTATGACACAGTTTTTCTATTACGTTGAGTTTCATCGTCTTTTATTAATATTATTTTAGTAATGACCAAGTAGCCGAGCGGTCTAAGGCGTTATGTCTGCGCAGTATGCATACTTGGAAACTGGGAGGTTATGGGTTCGAATCCCGACATCGGTAGTTTGTCAATTATAAAAAAAAGGGGCGGTTAATTGACTAAACTGTCGGCGTATGGACAAGAACGAAGTAACCGGTTATGCTTGAGAAGGTTTTCTGCAGTTTCCATCACGAACTCCAGATGAATATCGACATAGTTCCTATCAGAGTCGACTGTAGCCGCATATCCTACCATTTCTCTACAATCTATCTATCTTAGTAATGAATATTTGTTTCTCATATTTATACATCTAAATAATACGATAAGATTACTCAGGCGTGTCATACTCATTTATATTGCGCGTCGTTTTTATGATAGGTTACATTTATACGGGTCATATAGAAATTTTGCTATAAACAAGCTTTAAAGATAAAATTTTAAATTCGCCCCAATCGACTACAAAGGAGTCATCATCAGTATATATTAGCTAGTCGTAATTTACCCTTTGACACAATTAGAAATAGATAGAAAATAGTAATCAATAGACAAAAATAAAAATAAATAAAAATTCAACAAAATAAATTAAAATAAAATAAATTTTATTGAAATTACTCTTGTTAAAATTACTTTCATTCAATTTACACTTGTTAACATCACTCTTGTTAAAATTACTCTTATATTGTCTCCGGAAATGTTATTCGTTGCTAATTTGGTGACAGTTTCACCAAAACAGGTGACAGTTTCACCGTGAAACTGTATAACATATCCGGAGACAATATAAGAGTAATTTTAATAAGAGTTTGACCACAAAATTTGACACACCTGCGTTAGTTAAAATGTGTTTGAACTTTGTTTAGAAAATTGTTTATAAAAAACAATAAGGTTCTATGCTGATACATAAAGAATCAATAAAAGAAAAAATAATTCTAAATCTGCATGGAATTGAATCTTCATACTCGTACATTTGCACATAAATACCATATATGTAATACTCATACATTGCTAGTTGGGATTGGAAGAGAGACTTAAATAATACGGTGCAGACATATATGCTTCTGCTTCACTTAATACCCGCTGAGACTAATATGGGAACATACCCATACTACGTGACCTGTTTAGGGGGGGGGGGGGTAGATCTTTAAAATACTACGCTCGGTCACGGGAATGGGGGTGGGGGTGGCTTTGATTTTTGTCACGTAGTCGATCGATTTCGCCGAGAGAAATGATGTGACGATATTCGAGGCTTCATTACTAATTAATATACTTCTATGCATGCACTCTTATGCAATAAACGCCGTATTAATAAAGACGAATATGAGCCAAATTATTTTTATTTGTTTCACTTTCTGCTTGCAAAATGATTAATAATCATAATTGTCAATACTACGTAACAACTTTAGGGGGAGGGGGGGGGGTCTTGGCATATACCACAAATGGTTACCGAGGGGAGGGGGGGGTCGAAAAATATTAAAAAATAGGTCACGTAGTATGGGTACGTTCCCTATAAATATTTGATTATATATAATACATACACGTCCGTTCAATAAAATTGAGCCGATCTGGATTGAAAATTTATCCCATAATCTTGTTGATGACAGTAGCAAATCTTTCTCACAAATATTATCTATTTGTTAATTTTTATATTTATGAGTTAGACAGAATACTTACTTTACATGTATTTTGTATCTCAAAAACTAAAATAGAATTTCAAGATTCATATTTATTCTTAAAAATCTTGATCATTTTTGAATAATTTAAAATATATCGAAATATATGAAACAATAGTAGAACGAAGGATTTTCAAATTCTAGATTATATAATTGTAATGAAATCACTAATAAGAATCACTAATGAGAAAATTTTTTATTAATACCCATTTTTAAATGTAAAATAACCAAATAGTGACTTGCCAAATAATTTAAAAATGGTTATTAACATTAAAAATATTCGTGACTATGGGTTCATCTATATAATATAGAATCTGATAGCCCTTCGTTTCTGTATCAAATTTTGATAGATTTTTAAGTGGTAGAAAATGATCAAATTTGGGATTTTTTAAACCAAAAAATTTATATCATCAAATTTATTTTAGAAATTCACAATAACTTTTAAATTTTAATGTAGCCAAACAATATGAAAAAAGTTTATGCCGTTCTAAATAAACAATTTCGCTATAAAAAATTGAGATCAAATTTGCACAATCATGTGCCAAATATTTCTCGACTACCTAGACTACACACACAGGATGAGACTAAGAGGAAGTTGATGATGCCTGTCATACACTCTTCCATTGCAAGCGATGGATAGCGGAGAGAAACGACGCCTTGAGTATCATTGGTACCGTGCCAAATGCTGGATATTTCATAGCGTTCATGGCCAGATCTGAAACCAACTGGAAGGCCATTATGCGATTTGCGGAAGACGTCCTGAAAGCCAAAAAAGCTGAAGAACGATCAGCAGGGAGCGCAAAATAGCGTAGTGAGGGTCAGACTGAAGTAATGCGAAAGCTGTTTCCGGTCTGGCCCCCTTCTCATTAGAAGGGAGAAAAGAGGATTGTGTTTAGTCAGTAAGAATCTGACACTACCAGCAACTTCACCTAGCTGGTGTAATAAACTATGTACCTCGCCAAAACAATTGTAGACTTTTACAAAATGTAACCAAATTAAAAATTCAGATCGGTTCAATTTTATTGAACGGGAGATTCTACATACTTGCGCACAACGGTTAAAAATAAATGAGAGAGGCAGGAATAGACATTTGCTGGCTCACTTCATCGGCCACACTTCCACTTATGGGAACTAGCAATATAGTAGTATTAAATATATGATAAATACATACAAACATACATACATTACATACATACAAATGATACTTTAAAACACCCCCCCCCCCAGCTGAGGGAAGTCAGGTCCGATCTTGCCCATTCACGAACTTCACCTTCTTTTTTAGCTATAGAACACATACAAAAATTCAGATTGTTATATATTTTCGTTTTTGAGTTATCGTGTCCACGGACAGATAGACGGACGTGCGGAAAAGAACTAATTAGGTCATTTTATGAACACCTATACCAAGTCGGGTCTAAACTTCTAATAGCTTGGTATATATTATATATATCGGTTATAACAAACAGAAAGTGAAGTTACACAAAAGTTTGTAATGGTATGAAACTTCATATAACAGAAGTGATTTGAACGCCCGACTTTACCCTAATCATATTAAAACCTAAAACAAAATGTGTGTGGCATAAAAAATGCATAAGTTTTGAGTGTATATATTTTTATTCACTTATCTTATAACAGAGTCAAATCAGGTTCAAAAAGCCGGTTTCAGGCAGGTTGCTCGGAACCGCAATTTTTTAAAATCAATTCATCTTGACGTCCTGAATATGATCCTAAATTTTGACGGTCCGACTCGTGACGGAACAGGGCCAAAATTGAATTCGTTTATAACAAATAAGCGTTTTTTCTTAATATCTTTTTTAAAACTAAAAATTTTAAAAACGACAGAGAATATTATTCATTTCTATATAAAAAAAAAAACAAAACAAATGAGCCCATAAACATTAAAATCGATTTAATAGAATTCGAGGAAAAAAAAGATTAAAATTCCCAAAGTTCGAAAAACGCAAAAATTTTTAATTAAAATAAAAAACCTAAAAATTACTTCATTTTTTCTTAACAATGGCAAAGTATGCCTTTTATATGTTAAAAATAATGTGCCCAACTTTAGCCCCTAACAAAAATTAGATTCCCGACAATTAATAAAATTCCATGTCATCTATTTTTATAAATAAAAAGGGTGCAATTGATTGAAGACGAATAAATCTTTTTTTAAATGAAAGGTCTTCAAAATATCTATAAAATGAAAAAGAAAATTATTTTTTAAACTGTATTTTTACCCATTATTTTTCAATTTGTTTATAACGCGCTATAAACAAATTTAAAATAAATAAAAAACAGTTAAGAAATGATTAAAATAAATTTAATTTAAAGATTTAACTTATAGATTTTTTATAGATCTTTAATTTAAAAAAAAAAATATAACGATACGTTAACTTTTAAGAGAGTTATCGTATGTTTTACCTTTTGTTAAATTACTAATAAACAAATTAATATTTTTAACTTTTATAAGCATTAATCGAAAGCTTGAACACTTACCTATATAACTATAAACTTAAAAAAAATTTTTCGACCGATATGGTTTATTGCATAAAGAAAAACAGTATAAAATTTTTACTTATTTTATTACAAAATAAGAATTTTATAATTTATATACAGCGTCATATATTTCATCAAAAAAAGACCCTTGGCCCTGTTCCGTCACGAGTCGGACCGTAAAAATTTACGGTCATATTCAGGACGTCAAGATGAATCGATTAAAAATAAAAATTGCGGTTCCAAGCAACCTGCCTGAAAAATCCTTATTTGACTCTATTATTAAGAAAACTAAAAATAACAATTATAAAAAAATATATATATATATATATATATATATATAAATAATTCATTGTAACTGACAGGAATATTAAATACATGATGATTTCAATATTATTTCGTATATCTATGCTAGTAGTGAGTATCGACGTTATTATTTTACTCGCATAATCAAATTTTACAAATAGTATCTACCTATATATACGTAAGTTTGTTTTTAAGGTTTATTACCTCATTATTTTTAAAATTCCAGCACGGTGTTCAATATTTATCAATATAACAACAAAAATATTTTCATACCTTCATCAAAATAGTGTGTTTTATTTTAATTTTTTTGTACCTCTATATACAGGGTTGCATTGTCTTGGAGTTCAATATCTAGTCACCATAGTATAATATATATATATATATATATATATATATATATATATATATATATATATATATATATATATATATATATATATATATATATATATATATTGCAGCGGTTTGCCCGGGTACGTTAATTCAATGAATTAAACTCTTTTCAACTATAACAATTTATTTATTTATGATGCCAAATATTATATACACAATTTACAAGAGTTATAATTTCAAGAGTATTATTTTAAGATGTTGACTGGCTGGCTGTCTTTCACACTCTGATATATATTTCGATCTGTATTGATAACATGACATAATTTGTTCAATTCAACTATCACAGGTAACTTAGTTTCATTACAAAATACGTGTCCACCTGCAAGGTTAATACTCGTTACAATATATATATATATATATATATATATATATATATATATATGTCCCTAGGTTACCCACCGTAACCCCCAAACAAACTTGTATATTGATTATTAAATATTGAGGTCAAAATAAAAATTGGTTTAACGTTCACAAATTTATCGTTTTATTTAATATTTTTTAGCTTAGAACTCAGCTCGAATATATCAGGATATCTTGGTATATTCCTACAGACTTCACCATACCATGTTATGCAAAGGGTTTTTATACCCAGTATATGTAAATATACAAGGTATATTAAGTTTAGTCCCGATCGTGTAACGCTTGAAAATATTGATCGTAGGCATGAATGTTTGACATATGTATTCATAAAATGGCCGAATGCCGACATTTCCACATGTCCGTCCGTCTGTCCGTGAACACGATAACTCAAAAACGAAAACAGATAACGAGCTAAAATTGTGTATGTGTGTATTCTATAGCAAAAAAGTGAGGTCAAGTTCGTTAATGAGCAAAATCAGAACGTGTCTTCCCCCACCAGGAAAATATTCATCTTGGAAACCGTAAGAGATAGAAAAAAAATTTGGAAACAAAAAATCTTTTTCTTTTTAAAATAAACAACTTTTGTTTGAAATTTTTTTTTATAAAATCAATAGTTATCACATAATTTGTGCTCAAAGAGCAAATGACATACTATTCATAGTCGAACGATGGCGGACATATTTAGATACATAACATCTCATATACTATTGATATACCCAATAAAAATATTAACAATTCGAACATTGATATACATCTCAGTATATACTGGGTATTCAAACTACTAACTCAGTTAGTTGTTACATTACATGTTTTATGTCTGAAATGGATATGTTGACCGTATCTTCAGGTTTTGAGGTTACCATTGGTCTGTGCAAGTGTGTCTAAAAAACGATGGAGAATTCAAATGCTGGATAATTAGGTTTTTTTACCACTCACTTGTAAAAAAATGAACAGCGAGCAGAACTTCTATCCTAGAAATCTCATTAGAAAGTACATATTAAATTTGTTTGAAATTCATAAAAATGAATAATCTCATTCTTTGACATGTGATTGAAAAATCATACACATTTTGGATGGGAATCGAATCCACGACCTCTGGCTTGTCAGACCTTTAAGCCACCAGATGTAGGTGGAAAGCATATAATTATTCACTATCTTCATATCAATGTATTGTTACCAATGTTCAGACATATTACTTAAATGTCAAAGTAAGTAACTTCCTGTAACTTTTGCACTAAACAACATAACCGTATAGGCAACCATACTAGCAATGGATGGATAGACGCAAGTTTAGAAATATAATTAAAATAAGAATATTTTATACTGTTGTATTTTTTAAGCTTCAAAAAGATTAAGGCTTGCTTTTTTGTTTACATGTAGTTTTGGTGCATATAAATCAATTACAAAAGTTTCAGGGGGGTTACGGGGGTCTTAAATTAATTATTTAATGTTAAAGTTCGAGTTCAAATGCATTACTCTTATGGAGAAACCCATATTTTTACACATATTTTGATAATTTTCACTTGGAATAAAATAAGACGAATAAAAAAAAACTATGCAGTAGAAAATAGAAATATTAATAAAAAGATTGATCCAATAAAATTCCGGTATGACGGACCTAAAAAAAGATATTTAAGAAAACAACTGAGATTTCGGTTAAATCTTATTTCTGTCGGCGGTAGCTTAATTACCCGAAACCTCAGGTTTTTTTCTTAAATATCTTTTTTGTTAGGCCCGGTATGACGGGCCTAAATTAAATTTTGATTTTAACTTACGACAAAAAATAATAAACATTATTGTGGACTTTTATGAATGTACTATATAAGATTTTGAAGAATTTTATAAATGGACTATATATCAGCGCTCGTAAGAAATTTAAAAAAAAAATTTAATACTCTTTAATGAGATTTGTTCACGCATCCACAAGTTATAAAGGTGCTGTTATCTTTTAACCTTGGAGTTTGGGTTTAATGTCGTAGAGAGTATTAAACTTTTTTAATTTCAAAAATATGAATACATAATGAATGTAAATTCGATTATCCGGGCGAATTTATTATTTTTTAATAAGAATACGCATCTGTTTTGACACGCATATGAAACAAACGGTGCGATGGTGCGTTCAAACAAACACATCTAGAGCACGGTAGTGCGAAAGGCTGAGTTTAAGGGACACATTCGGACTTTTCACTACAGTGCTATTACTTATGGAAATATTAGGAGTTGATTTGACCCCGAAATATCTTCTGAACGAAAAGAGCTACAGTGTTGAAATTTCGAATTATCGATACTTTACGTAATTATAAGAAACCGGTTTTTTAGATTTTTATACCCGATATATAATAACTCAGCCTTGCGCACTTCCGTGCTCTAGATATACCAGGGTATATTAAACCGTCCAAATGGCCGAGCGGTCTAAGGCGTTATGTCTGCGCAGTATGCCTACTTGTAAACTGAGAGGTTATGGGTTCGCATCCCGACATCGGCAGTTTGTTAATTATTAGGAAAAATAAAAGGGGCGGTTAATTGACTAAACTGTCGGTGTATGGACAAGAACGAAGTAACCGGTTATGCTTGAGAAGGTTTTCTGCAGTTTCCTTCACGAACTCCAGATGAATATCGGCATAGTTCCTATGAGAGTCGGCTGCAGCCGCATGTTCTACCAATTCCTAGTCTAAACACAGAAATTCCTTCCAATCCACTCACATCCTCACATCCTTAGGCATCACAATGGACCTTATGGTCGAAGTGTAGCTCGTCCAGGCGTCCAGGGTAGCCTCTACAATCTATCTAATCTATGTAGGTTTATACAGAGGTCGTGTTGTGAATTTGCACTAGTATAGACACTTTTAGCATCGGATCTACCGATGTATGTACTGTTAGAAAGTGAAACACTTGACCATGTCTGTCATCACATAATTATTTAATTATTTCAGTCTCGTTCCTTGATATACTTTGTTTTGTTTTGTTTGTGTGATATAATTAGTATATTTTTAAATATTGATTTGGAAATTCTAAATTTTACTTTCATTTAAACGAAATGCGGAACATTTTTGAATAGTATTTGCATATCAAGTTTCATCCTTTTTACGATTTTTTCATGTCGATTTGTGTGCTGAATTCGTTTAGTTTGGGAAAAAATGTCTCGAATAAAACCTCTTTGCCATTACAATACTTACAACGATATAAATGACCTAATTTTTTGACCCATTTTATTTTTGTCTGAATTATTGACGCTATGAAAAAATTGTTCAAACAAAAAAATGTGAGGATTTTTATTATCTACATAGTTGCTCCAACAACTTTTTCAATAAACTGAACGATTGTCTCGAATAGTTTTCGCAGTGAGGGTTAACCCTTCTTACGTCCCTATAAGGTCTGATCGACGTTAAAATTTTGTTTAACATGACTTAAATTTCATTTTAAGTACTCTGCACTATAATATGCTTGATGAAAATCTGTTCAGCCATTTAAAGCTTATCGACTCGTTTTCGAGTGGAAGCACCGGGAAAATATTTAGCTATAATTTGATTTATAATTTATAACTTCCCAGTGCTGCTACTTACTTGTAATCTAACAAAAAAGTTACCAGGTTTACTGGTTTAGTGAGCTAAAGTATTTGATGTGCGTTGAGTGAATTACCTACCTCCGTTAAGCTAGCAGAGCAAAGTACCGAAAATGAATTTTCTACGTACCAGAATTATGTGCTAATTATGTGCTAATTATGTGCTGCAATTAAAATTTTTGTGCTTTTTTCGTTTCGGCGGAATATGAAAGTTAAAAGTGCTCGGCTAGCTTAATATCAAGCCAGCAGAGCATCGGTTAAAAAGTCCCAAAAATGAATTTACTACCTACCAGAATTATGTGCTAATTATGTGCTGCAATTAAAATTTTTGTGCTTTTTTAGTTTCGGCGGAAATTGAAAATTAAAAGTGCTCGGCTAGCTTAACATCAAGACAGCAGAGCATGGGTTATAAAGTGTCCCGAAAATAAATTTACTACCTACCAAAATTAAGTGCTTTTTATGTGCTAATTATGTGCTGCAATTAAAATTTTTGTGCTTTTTTAGTTTCGGCGGAAATTGAAAATTAAAAGTCGGTTTATATTTAAACAGAACTAAGTTCGTCTGTAGTGTACCAATTTATGATTAATATTTATTAATTTGGAAGATATATATGTTTTACTGTATTAGATATAAAAACCGATAAATAATTACATGGTGAATATACACTCTATTAAGTAATACATAATTATATTCATATTTGTTTTAACGAACTATCTTTTTTTTTAAATTATAAGGTTGCGTAAAAATGATCTGTTACTAAATAAAGCACAAATATTTTTTGTCAAAAAAGTTACAAGCAATAAAAGGCTTGACCAAAGAATATATAAATAATAAAAATATTGAAGAAAAATGTAAAATGGTATTTAAAACTACACAATACTCAAATGTATCTATTACCTCCTTTAATTTTGGTTTCCTTATTAAAAAAATCAGTGTACAGTGAACAATTTCGGGAAAGCAATTGGCAAGTTTCAAATTGCATAGTTTCCTTTCTTACGAGATATGATGCTTCATAATTCCACCCCAAATTATACCTAAATTTTCAGAAACTCAGGCGATCCAGTCGTCCAGGATCTAATCATGAAAATTTCGAAATCACATGATAATCATAGAATAAAGTGCGCCTATATAAACGATAATACAGAAATACCCAATGCGTACTGAGAAAAGTCTTTAAGAAATGGTATCTGCAAGTATCCTCTAATTACAGACTTGCTCTCGTTGGAAGGTAGTATGAGTCTTCAAAAGTAAAATTAGTACTTCTGAAAAATCTCATCTTAAGGTTTTGATTTTCTAAAACGACTAAAAGCACCTGAATGTTGTACAATTTTATTTCATGATATAAAAAAAGAGGCCATTATCTGCAGAAATTCCCGGATTAGGCTTTGAGGTCTCGGATATCCGCAAATCACATTGAAGGAACTCTTTGAGAGGTAAAATCTTTGAAATTATGGATGTTTATAGGTTGATGCCTGAGACATCCTCAAAGTATATGAACAGATTATAAGTATAGTGTACATTAATTTCACGATAGGCCGTTAGGCGCTCTCCGTTCTGTCATATTCTAAGAGCACATAAATAGTACTCAAATGTGTCGTAATTTAAATTGGTGATATCGCAAAAATAGTCCATGTTTGTATTAGAGGGTCGCTGGGGGCTTATAGGGGTGGATTTTCAAAAAATTTACGTTTTAACGGTTAGTCTGTGATACTTTGAGAGCACATAAATAGCACTCAAATGAGGTGTAATTTGATTTGGCATGTTAAGAAGATGACTTATGCTCATTTTTAAAGTCAGTTTGGATCTTCGAGCGTTTATTTTTGGGGAAATAAAAAAGTTATGGATTTGACTCTTCGACATTTGAAAAGCATATAAATATTACGTTAGTTCAAATATGAGTATTGCAAAAATAAACCAATGCTCTACTGTCTTGATGATAAGCTAGCCGAGCGTTACGAATTTTGAATTTCCGCCAAAACAAAAAAAGCACCAAATTTTTAATTGCAGCACATAATTAGCTCTTAATTCTGGTACGTTGTAAATTCATGTTCAGGAATTAAAAACCGATGCTCTGCTTACTTGCTGTTAATTTAGCCGTGCACTTTTAATTTTCAATTTTCGCCGAAACTAAAAAAGCACAAAAATTTTAATTGCAGCACATAATTAGCACATAAAAAGCACTTAATTTTGGTAGGTAGTAAATTTATTTTCGGGACACTTTATAACCCATGCTCTGCTGTCTTGATGTTAAGCTAGCCGAGCACTTTTAATTTTCAATTTCCGCCGAAACTAAAAAAGCACAAAAATTTTAATTGCAGCACATAATTAGCACATAAAAAGCACTTAATTTTGGTAGGTAGTAAATTTAATTTCGGGACACTTTATAACCCATGCTCTGCTGTCTTGATGTTAAGCTAGCCGAGCACTTTTAATTTTCAATTTCCGCCGAAACTAAAAAAGCACAAAAATTTTAATTGCAGCACATAATTAGCACATAAAAAGCACTTAATTTTGGTAGGTAGTAAATTTATTTTCGGGACACTTTATAACCCATGCTCTGCTGTCTTGATGTTAAGCTAGCCGAGCACTTTTAATTATCAATTTCCGCCGAAACTAAAAAAGCACAAAAATTTTAATTGCAGCACATAATTAGCACATAATTCTGGTAGGTAGTAAATTCATTTTTGGGACTTTTTAACCGATGCTCTGCTGGCTTGATATTAAGCTAGCCGAGCACTTTTAACTTTCATATTCCGCCGAAACGAAAAAAGCACAAAAATTTTAATTGCAGCACATAATTAGCACATAATTCTGGTACGTAGAAAATTCATTTTCGGTACTTTGCTCTGCTAGCTTAACGGAGGTGAATTACCTACAGTATTATCGGCTACCACTTAAGGACGTTCAGCACTGTGTTATATAATCAGGACAAAAAAACGGGTTGATTTTATTATAGCACAAATACATAAACACACATATACAACACACAGTCATATACATTGTTCACATATACAAAATAATGTTATTTTGAAAAAATAAATAAATTTTATAACCTTTTATATTTCAAAAACAAAACACACGATTTTTTTTTTTAAATTTATATAATAAATATTTATCTTCACTATTCTAGTTTTTTTTTTTAAATTCTGTCGAGTATTTTTTTTAATACAACAGATAATAGTTGGGCGGGCATGATAACTTTGATTTTAATTATCTCGCGTTCTAAACGGTCAAAAATTCGGAAACTTCGGGATTTATTAGAAAACGTTATTTTTTTAGCCAGTGAAAAAAAATGAGCAAAATCTGTCGAAAAGTGGTGGTATGCTGGACATCCTTAAGATAGAACCTTGCAATATGGGATACTTCATGACTAGAGTATTAGCCTGATTTGGTGGAACATGGCGGAGCACAACCGTGAACTCAGATTCGATACTATCTACGATAATGTGTAATTAATTTAACACATGATAATTATGTGTCCAAACAATAACATTATGGTTATGGTTTTGATAATTTTTTAATTTTAGCTATAAAAACAATGAACAACATTTTAAACACTAATTATAATCAATTATAAAACTAACGAGCGTAAATTTGCTGAATTCTTTGATTTATATATTGATTGGTCCACTAAAAAATCAAACGCATTTTTTTTATAGAAAACTTACAAATATTTTTCTAAAAATATGTAACGTGTCTTAAAAGCTCATTATATTTGGTGGAACAATAATTTCAATCGGTTTTTTAGGTATTACTGATGCGAGACTGAAGATTTGCTTTTAAATTGGAGCCTATTGTTTTTACTTTATAAGTACAATATTGGCACAGTTGTCGAAACTAGCGACAATGTGGTAAGAATGCACAACACTACGTGACGGGCTACAGCATGCCATGTGGTTAAAAGATGACATCCTTTTAATTAACCACATGGATAAACTACAGCCGAGTTTTAAATCCGTCCCGTAGTTTTGTTAATTTTCATCACATTGTCATACCTGTTCATAAAATTTTATAAAATCTACAATAAACTTTATGATTTCATTTATCAAAATTAGAATTCATTATTTTAATAAACATGTGTAATTAGTATACTTGTATACATCGTATAATCGTATTTTTACACGAAAAAAAAAGGTTTTAATTATGCTGATTAAAATAATTAATAATTAATTAAAACGTTCAATTTTTTTAGTTAAACTAAATAAACTATATAATTCAAATAATATTTTAGAACAATATTTATCACAGCTATAATTTCTTGATATAGTTTTTACAAGTTTAACAGATTTTTAGTTTTTTTTACATGCATTTTGTTTTTTTTTTTGTAAAAATTTTTTTTTTGGGTTCGGTTTTTTTTTGTAAAAAATTTTTTGAAGTTGGTTTTTAAAAAAATTTTCTTATTTTTCCATTATGAATGAGTATACCCTTTCAAAAAAAAAAAAATTTCGCAGAAATTGGTTATCACATAAAATGAGGATTTTCCTCGATTTCCCGGGGATCCCCTCATCAGAGTGCGATTTGGTGACAATGGGACCAATGGGAAATCAAACATTTTAAAACAAAAAAAAATTCGAAATCGGTTCATAAATGACGGAGTTCTCAGGTAACACACATAAAAAAAATACTGACGAATTGAGAACCGTTCTCCTTTTTGAAGTCAGGTTAAAAATAATAAAGCTCATCACTATACGCTTAATGTGATGGATGATTCAGAATAATTATTTAATTTATCTTCATCTGCAATTATGTCATATTTTCATAAGTTCCTATTAATTTATAAATACATAAATAAAGCTGTCACACTGTCAGTAATAAATTTTAATTAAATATTAAATATATATTTTTATAAATAACATTTTTTTTAAACAGTTTTTCTATTATGTTGTTCATCTATTGTTAAATTTTATTCATAACTGACATTTAATTTAAAAGCAATTAAAATAAATATTGGATTCACTCATAAAATTATCGATTTTTCGAGGTCGTAACAAATTAATGAGAATGTTGCGTGGGTGTTTGATTATGCGGATATGTATAAAAGCGCATAGAAATACTTTTTCTCGATTTAGAATCCATCTGTACTGCACGAGAATTATACATCCAGAAGGTGCAGTGCCGTAATTAGGGCGGTGCCAGCGATGCCCAGGCACAGGGCGCAGAAATGACCAGATCAGGACCACAAATAATATGATAATATAATAATATATTCTTCTTACAAGTAATAGAAGTAAATAACATTAAAAATGCTTGCAGTAATCGGTTAGACCCCAACCAGAAGGTTTATATCTTATCGGTTTTTGCCAGATTAACCTTGCGGCATTGTACCCAGCTATCATTTGTTTGGCTTGTCAGCAGCCTACTGTATCTTTCCATTTACTGTTCATAGACTTATCCACCCATTCGTTTAGAACAGAGTTACTCTGTCTTTTAGTTGTTCCTAGATATGATTCCGGTCCCGGACATAGGAGTGCGGCTTCTTCACAGGCGAGTATGTTCTTCGGTAAGTGTTATTTTAAGGTAATCGATGTTTCTATAGTCTAAAGAAACTATACACTATATTAGAGTTATTTCCGGCTATAACTGTTGAACGATTTGGAATTTTGAACTTCTGATAATTTTTCTGGAATCGTAAAGAAAATATACCTAGGATCTTCTCTCATCATTATTTCGCTATCTTCAATGGATTACTCCATTCAATTCAAACATGTCTCTTTTTAACCCGACTTCAAAAAGGAGGATGGTTCTCAATTCGTCTGTTTTTTTTTTTTTTTTTTTAAAGTGTGTCACCTCAGAACTCCGTCATTTATGAACTGATTTTGAATTTTTGTTTTTGTTTTAAAGGGTTTGGTATCCCATTGGTCCCATTGTCACCAAATCGCATTCTGATGAGGGAATACCCGGGAAATCGAGGAAAATCCTCCTTTCATATGTGATAACCGATTTCTGTGAATTTTTTTTTTTTTTTGTAAGGGTTTAGTCATTCATTATGGAAAAATAAGAAAATTTTTTTAAAAACCGACTCCAAAAAATTTTTTTACAAAAAAAACCGACTACAAAAAAAAAATTTTTACAAAAAAAAAACCAAATGCTTGTAAAAAAACTGAAAATCTGTTATAAAAAAATGCACTAAAAATTAAAAAAAAAAAAAAACGGATAAAAAAAAAATGTTATAAAAAAAATGCATTAAAAGTCACTAAAAAGCGAGAAATAAAACCTATTTTGACAAAATGGAAACCCGACTGCAAAAATCAAATATTCTATAACAACAAATGCACTAAAAAATAAAAAAATAATTGCATATTCTTGTGCCAATTTTAGTTCACCTAAGCAAAAAATTTTAAATATATATGTACAATTATTGTTATTTTTGGAGGCGGTATCCAAAAGTTATGTGAATTTCTTTCTCTATGCTGACACCGCCTCCAAAAATAACAATAATTGTAAATATATATTTAAAAACTTTTGCTTAGGTGAACTAAAATTGGCACAAGAATATGCAATTATTTTTTTACTTTTTTGAACTTCTGATAGTTTTTCTGGAATCGTAAAGAAAATTTACCTAGGATCTTCTCTCATCATTATTTCGCTATCTTCAATGGATTTCTCCATTCAATTCGAACATGTCTCTTTTATATGTAAAGAAGATAATACTGGATTAAATTTGGTTTATTTTTTTTTTTGCTATCAGACGTCGTGACCAAAATGGTCAGTTATCAATAGGCTGAACCGCGTTCAACTGAGTTAAGAAGCTATGCCATATTACATAATTATCTTGGTAATATATACGTTGGTGGTGGTTTTTATAACCATAACAAATTTTAATTAATAGCATTAAAAAAAAACCACAAATCAATATCTTATAGTCATAGGTAACTAATAGCTATTATCAATGATTATATTACCCATGATATAATTAAATAAACAATTACCAACTATATGAATATTTAAATGTAATAAAAAAGTAATTTTAATAATAGATCATATAAATATTGTAAATAAATAGGTGTATATTAATAATCAGGAAATCTAATTTTTTTTCATAAGTATTTTAATTATACAAGGTCGATATACAATCATATTTTTCATAGATATTTTAGATTAATTTGCATTATATTAGGAACAAATTTTGTATAACAATATACATAAGCATTAATTAAATATTTTTTATACGTCTTCAAAAAGAAGGCTATTAACAGAGTCAAATTAGGTTCAAAAAGCCGGTTTCAGGTAGTTTACTCGGAACCGAATTTTTTATCGATTCATTTCGACTTCCTGAATATGACCGTAAATTATTAAGGTCCGACTCGTGACGGAAAAGGGTCAAAATTTAATATGTTTATAACAAAAAAGCGTTTTTTCTTAATATCTTTTTTAGAACTAAAAATTTTAAAAATGACATAGAATATTATTCAATTCCATATAAAAAAAGAATACAAACGAGCCCATGAACATTAAAATCGGTTTATTAGAATTCGAGAGAAAAATTCCCAAAGTTCGAAAAACGCAAAAATTTTAAATTAAAATAAAAAATATAAAAATTACTTAATTTTTTTTTTAACAATGGCAAAGTTTGCCTTTTATATATTAAAAATAATGTGCCCAATTTTAGCCCTTAAAAACAATTAGGCCCCCGACAATTAATTAAATACCGAGTCACCGATTTTTATAAATAAAAAAGGGGGCATTTGATTGGAGACGAATAAATCTTTTTTTAAATGCAAGGTCTTAAAAATATCTATAAAATGAAAACGAAAATTATTTTTTAAACTGTATTTTTACCCATTATTTTTCAATTTGTTTATAACGCGCTATAAACAAATTTAAAAAAAAAAAACAGTTAAGAAATGATTAAAATAATTTTAATTTTCTTTTAACTTATACGCTTATACGCTTACACCGCTCCTAAGGCATGCGTTTACCGTTAAACTTGTCAGTGTGGGCGCTGAACGATGCATTTTTTCCTTGTATACGATTCAAGCATTAAAAATTAAGATCGAAGAAATTTTTGTAAAATCGTTTCTGGGGTCCCACCCAAACACACTTTTTAAGGTTGTTGTGAAGACAATTCAATTTAATGACAGGTTCTTCAAAATTTTACAGCTTATTATTTCAATAATAAAGAATATCCTGTCAAAATTTGAAGTTGATCCTGTTTTTAGTTTTTAATATGGAGGTTAGAGATAAATGAGTAAAAAAATATTAAAGTTACGATTTTTAAGAGAATTTTACATAGGTTAAATGGACTCGTCGGTAAAAATATGATACAAAAATTAATATCTCGACAACTAAGTATGCCAGTGTTATGAAAAACTGCCATAATATGTATCAAAGTCTTATAAATACCTGGAGCAAATTTCAAATTAATCTTGTTTTTTGTTTTTGAGATAATTAAATTTGTAGTTCGAAAAATGTTCTAAATCTAGTTATATTTTTAGTTTTATTTATTTTTATCTAGTTTTATTTTTATTTTTAGTTATATTTATTTTTATCTAGTTTTATTTAGTTTTATCACCATGCAACTTTTTTGAAATACATAAAAACATATTTTTTATTGTTAAAACTCTTCGAAAAAATGAAATTTAGGATTTCAGTTTTAAACAATATGTTTTTTTTTTACAAATATATATGTTTTTTACAAAAATTAAATTATTTGAAACGATTTAATTGCAAAATTTTTAATTATTTAGAGTTGGCAATGGATGAGATATCAATGCATTTAGTATAGGACAAACTCACCACCCCTACTTTCCCTCACCAGTTTCATAACAACCTTATGAAAGAAATCTCTAAAAGTAGCGTATGATCTTATAACGAAGGTCACATTTTTGCGGTTGTAATCTCTTATTCTCGGTACAATATCATTGAAGTACATGGTTAAATATCATTTAACCATACACAAGAACCGAAGAAAAAGTACTTTCAATATACATATAGGTATATACATATAGGTATATATGTATATACCTATGCATGTATATATGTTCTTACATATACCTATGCATATATACGCATCTACATTCCATTTATTTGATAGATGATGTATAAAAATAATCTATCCAGTCATATAGGGATCATAAGGGATTAGATCAAAATTTTAAATTAAGAACCTAATAATGTCGATCACCTATAATTTTTTTTACTCACATTTTTATTCCTGGTATCTCGTGTATACCAAGGTATATTAGGTTTAGTCCCGTTTTTGTAACGGTTGAAAATATTGATCGAAGAAAAAAAATTTTCGTATTGGTGTTCATAAAATGACCTAATTAGCCCATTTCCGCAAATGTGTCCGTCCGTCAACATGATAACTCAAAAACGAAAAGAGAAATGCGATTTAAAACTTTGTATGTGTGTTCTAGCTAAAAAGTAAGGTCAAGTTCGTTAATCCGCAAAATCGGACCATGTTTGGACAAAATGGGCAAAACTGTCTATCTATGAAACCGTAAGAGATAGAACAAAAATTTAAAGACAAAACATGTTTCTTTTATAAAAATAAACAACGTTTGTAAATACTTTTTTTCATAAATTCAGTATATACCGGGTATTTAAGCATTTAATTGTTATTTTCACTTGTTTCAGCCTCAATAATGAAAATATTTTTTGCGTACAATATTTTGTATTATGATTACTTCTGGCCTATCAACAAATGTACGAATGTTTTGTTTTTTCTGTAGACAATAAATAATATGAAATTTCATTCACATAATAATAATAATAATAATAATGAGTAAATAATAAAAATTATTGCTATCAATAAATCTTTGAATCAAGGCTGTGATGGTACTTAATAAACAAAAATCATTAAAATTATTTGTTATGATGTAAAATAATTTCGGATTTTCCTTCGTATTGCAGATAGGTATTATTAGAATACATTTTTTATACCCGGTATATAATATATATACAAAGTATATTAAATTTAGTTCCGACTTTATAACGGTTGACAATAACGATCGCAGAAAAAAATAATTTATAATATTTAGTCCATTTTCGCAAATTTGCCAGTCCGTCTGTACGTCCGTAAACAAGAGAACTTAAAAACGAAAAGAGATAGCGAGCTAAAATTTCGTATGTGGGTTCTAGAGCTAAAAAGTATGGAAAGGTCGTGAAGGGGCAAAATCAGACCGGGTTTCCCCCGTATGGCACGTGGGGTCTAAATATCAATCTTTGGGACGTTAAGAGAAAAATTTAAAATACCTAAACAACTTTTGTCTGAAACTGTTTTTATAAACTCAGTATATACCGGGTATTTTGTATTTTGTAACTCATAATTCGTTGCACTTATTAGAGCTTAAATTTCGAATGCCATCCAAATTAAACAATTTTAACTATTTTTTTCGATTTTTGTTAAAAAAATTCTAATAAAGGGTATTTTGGCAACTTTGAAGGGTTGTTTCTCAGAAACTGCCCATCAGGGTCAGATGGCATTTTTTTTACAACATATAGTGGTACCTATAAATAAGCTCACCAATTTTGGAGCGGTTGCCTCATAACTTTTTTTTTTCTCTAAATTCGCGGTGCGCGGATGGCAAAAAAAATTATATAAAAGTATCAGTATATACCGGGTATTTTGTATTTTGTAACTCATAATTCCTTGCACTTATTAGAGCTTAAATTTCGAATGCCATCCAATTTAAACAATTTTAATTATTTTTTTTTCGAATTTTGTTAAAAAAATTCTAAAAATAGGGTATTTTGGCAACTTTGAAGGGTTGTTTCTCAGAAACTGCACATCAGGGTCAGATGACATTTTTTTTACAACATATAGTGGAACCAATAAATAAGCTCACCAATTTTGGAGCGGTAGCCTCATAACTTTTTTTTTTCTCTAAATTCGCGGTGCGCGGATGGCAAAAAAAATTATATAAAAGTATAAATAGGGATTAAACTTCACAACAATCGCAGTTTTATCCGGTTGCCTCGTCAAAAAATTTTACGTTTTGCTCCGCTCCCTATCTCCGTCCATTTGGGGTCCGTTCGGACGGTAGGGAGGTTCAGTATCACTTCAAGACCCAGATTATCACTCGCCATCCGGTTGCCTCTCCGTTCAAATTGCTTTAACTAATATGGAAATTATTAATACATAAAATATTTTTTATTTGTAATGTATTTGCATTTTCTTCAGTTTCAACTTCGCGTAATGTTATGCCAATAAAGTTTATTATTTATTAAAATAATATTTAATAACTAGTTAAATATTAAAAATGATTTGGTTGACAGAGCAACAGCACAACCATGCTTGTACACAAGTACACATCGCAACTATGATGTAGGTTTACTTAACTTACACCGGACGTTAAGGTTGTTGTCAAACTGGTAAGGGAAAGTAGGGGTGGTGAGTTTGTCCTATACTAAATGCATTGATATCTTATCCATTGTCAACTCTAAATAATTAAAAATTTTGCAATTAAATCGTTTCAAATAATTTATTTTTTGTAAAAAACATATATATTTGTAAAAAGAAAAACATATTGTTTAAAACTTAAATCCTAAATTTCATTTTTTTCGAAGAGTTTTAATAATTCAAAATATGTTTTTATGTATTTCAAAAAAGTTGGATGGTGATAAAACTAGATAAAACTAAATAAAACTAGATAAAAAAATTATAACTAAAAATAAAACTAGATAAAAATAAATAAAACTAAAAATATAACTAGATTTAGAACATTTTTCGAACTACAAATTTAATTATTTCAGAAACAAAAAACAAGATTAATTTGAAAGTTGGTCAAGGTATTTATAAGACTTAGATAAATATTATGGAAGTTTTTCAAAACACTGGCATATCTGGTTGTCGAGATATTAATTTTTGTATTCATGTTTTTAACGACGAATCCATTTAACCTATGTAAAAATCTCTTAAAAATTGCAACTTTAACATTTTTTTACTCAAAAACTAAAAACAGGATCCACTTCATATTTTGACAGGATATTCTTTATTATTGAAATAATAAGCTGTAAAATTTTGAAGAACCTGTCATTAAATTGAATTTTCTTCACAGCAACCTTAATATGAATGTCAGGATTATGCATATAAGTTGTAATTATTTACTGCATTGGTTGAAATTACCTATCAAGGAAATAAACGGGTTTTAAATATAATTGTAGAAAACATCAAACTAATAATTAAAAGTAAGTTTTATTAAAATTGGTAGAGTCATTTTTCACTGAGCCAATATGCGTTTAATATTTACGTCTTCCATAAAAATGCGAATTTTTATATTCGGTATATATACGTTTGATATATACAAGGGTATATTAAGTCTAGATCCGACTTTGTTACATGTTCGAATGTAAGAGCTGGGACGGTGTAGCTATTTACCAAAATAATAACGATTATTCATTTTTCGTTCTATAATATACGAGGTTTGTACGCGCCAGAGTGTTCGAGCGACCTCTGCGAGGTATGAACGTCAACAGTAAAGCCTCATGAACATATCGGTTGCTCGCCTACACCTACAGGACGAATAGTTCATGCGCAGCGTGTATTTGTTCACAAAGCCTTTTTTACGTTCGTCGGGTTTTGTTATTGTTTAAAACAAACTGAAAGATCAGATCAACGAATTTGCATCAAATTTTGCTTCAAACTCGGAAAAACCAGTTCGGATACTATTGAAATAATGCGGAAGGCATTTGGGGATGGGTGTATGGGCAAAACACAAATAAAAGAGTGGTATAATCGTTTCAACAGTTGCTGCACATCTGTTGATACTGATCCTCAAACTTCGACGACAGTAACACCGGATAATACCTAGCGCGTGCGACTTGCGAATGATCAAGATCGACGTTTCACTGTGCGCGAATTAGAAGATGATCTTGGAATACCAAAAACTACAATTTGGGAAATTTTAACCTCAAATTTAGAAAGTGGAAGATTTTCTGCAGTTTCCTGAACGAACTCCGATGATTATCGGCATAGTTCCTATCAAAGTCGGCTGCAGTCGCACATCCTACCAATTCCTAGCCTTCACACAAAATTCCTTCCACTCCACTCACATCCTCACATCCTTAGGCATCACAATGGACCTTATGGTCGAAGTGTGTCCCGTCCAGGACAGCCTCTACAATCTATCTATCTACGTCATTTGTTAGATATTAGGTGGGAGCGGTGGGAAATCTCGTCGAATCTTGTGCAGCAGTTTTTAACTAAACACAATATCGCACTGTTTCACCAACCTCAGTACAGTCCCGACATAGTGCAGTCCCCCTGTGACAATTGGTTGTTCCCGAATTTGAAAAAACCGCTCAAGGCTATTCCAAAAACTGACTTCCAGGACAGATTCGGAAAGTGGTAATACCGCTGAGAGCGTGTTATTCAATCAAATGGGGACTACTTTGAAGGATGCCACTCGCCTGATGACGAAAAATAACGCCAGCGCGGAGATATGAAGGCAGGTCGGACACTTTTCAGACAGACCTCTAATATTGTCTTGTAATTCAATATGAAAAAATCATAGCACATTCAAAATTATTGTCCACTGAATGGAGTGGGATCACTTATGTGACAGACTTACTTGTTATTTCGCTAAGCATCTAATATATGTATATAAAAATTTAGACTTTCTACTATATAACACACATTTCTACTTAATGTCTCCCAAGTACTGTGCAATAGAGCAGAATAGAAAACTGCAACATCGATCGAGCGAGTGCTACATTAGTCGAATGTCGAGCGATTTGTTACATGCTGAAAATACACTCTGATCGGATGCTCATAACATCTCTTTTATTTAAAAAGTATCTTTTATTTGAAATTTTTTGAACTGAATATTTTCGACACAATTTCAACATCTGCAATCTTGATTACAAAGTATACATTTTTCTACACTAATTTGTCTTTCAAGTATTGATAATGACTCAATATATACTGGGTATTATTTAAGCATTCAGTTAATAATCGGTTGACAAATAAAAATATTGTGGCAACGTTAAAAAATATTGTACAATGTATTCACTAACCATTTTTTTTTTAGCCATAAGGATGGTCCAGCATACCACCACTTTTCGACAGATTTTTCTCATTTTTTTTCATAGGCTAAAAATAACGTTTTCTAATAAATCCCGAAGTTTCAGAATTTTTGACCGTTTAGAACGCGAGATAATTAATATCAAAGTTATCATTTTCTCTCACTCTCTCTCTCATTAGAAGCATGTAAAACTTCATGCCCGCCCAACTATTATCTGTTGTATTAGAAAAAATATTCGACAGAATTTAAAAAAAAAACTAGAAGAGTAAAGATAAATATTTATTATATAAATTTAAAAAAAAAATAATGTGTTACCGTTTTGTTTTCGAAATATAAAAGTATAAATTTTTTTTTTCAAAATTACATTATTTTGTATATATGAACAGTGTATTTGTCTATGTGTTGTATATGTGTGTTTATGTATTTGTTCTATAATAAAACCAAACCGGTTTTTTGTCCTGATTACATAACACAGTGCTGGAACGTCGTTAAAAATAATTTGAAAAACTAAGAAACATCTAACTAATGACGTACTAAAAAAGCAAAAATAGTCATAAAAACTTTTTTATAAGTATTTTTATTGCTTTTATTTAATATACTATGTATAAAGAAGAAAACCTTACTATATGAGCGCCCTAAGCTATTGTTCATAGTCACAACATATTGTTGCCTCGAGGAAAAAAAATTTATTTTCTACCTTTTACTTCATTAAATTAAAGCATGTTTCAAAAAAAAGTCTATCATTTTCTAATTGTTAGTCTATTATGTTAAATTTTTCTTTTATGTTCATTTATCTTTTATTAAAATTGAATAAATTCGTAACGCAGGAGCCGCGAGTTTCTTTAGAATACATCAATTACTCTCTAGCAGCCACAATTTTAGTCTAATCAAAATGAAATGTCGTATCTGATTATTAATAAATGGCATAGGCCAGGGGAAAGAGGGCATAGAGAAGGAAGAGCATATAGAAAGAACAATCGAAAAATTTATAAGAAGTAAAGTTGTGGAAAATTATGTTTGCTACAATTCACTTCCCTAATTTTAATTTATTTTGTTGAATTTTTATTTAGTTTTATTTTTGTCTATTGATTTCGATTTTCTATTTATAATTGTCAAAGAGTTAATTACGACTAGCAAATTTATACTGATGATGACTACTTTGTAGTCGAAATATCTACGTATTTATAATACAAAAACTGATCTAGGTATTGGGGCGAATTTGAAATTTTATTTTAAGGTATTTATTGAAGAAGTAAAAATTATTAGAATTGAAACAATTATAAACAATTTAATTAAAAAGTACAGCACTTGCACTTGATCGGTTTTTTAAATAATTTATTCAATCGTTTTAATATTAAATTAAAAAGATTACGGCTCCAAATGTAGAAAATATTTAGATTTAATTAAAAACTTTGTAAATATCAAAACTATATTGTTTTGTTTGTTGAAAAATTAACTAAAAATTTTTAATAATTTTATCCTGAACTAAAATTCTGGATAACACTTTTTAATGTGCAGAGAAAAAAATGAGCTAGTGGAACATCTCAATTGATTGTTATAAACCGTTTTTAAATATATATCTAATTCAAAAAAAAAATTTATGTTTTTTTTAAACTTTATTTGATTATAAATTAAAATTATTTTTGAAAGAATATTATAATTTTGTTTTACTCACTGCATTCGTATATTTCGTTAAAAGCACAACCATTGTTATAAAAATTTGTAAAATTTTAAAAGTTTTATAAAAAATGTTTTTGGTTAATAAACTTTGCGTTTACACTTGATATTTTACAAAAATGAAACAAACACACAAGTTTTTATTATTACAAACGAATCTTCATCAGAGTCGTATTGTAATTATTATCATACACAATGTCATTGCTGGTAAGTATCGTCCCTGTATGCAAGTATAGATCAAATCGTCTTCACATTAAAATTACTTCTGTTTATGATATGTAAATTTTCAATTAATTTATATATTTATATAACAACCACCCACCACCTCCTATATGAGGTGCGTACTATAATCCTCGTATATATGTCGTGAGTATAACTGAAGTATCAGGAATTGAGTAGCATTTTCCTTTCTGTTTTCAAAAAACAACTTTTGAACGATGCGTATATAATAATAAGGAAAATAAATAACGAGTTTTTATAATGAGATGAATTTTTAATGTACATTAACAATAAGTCGTTAATTAATATGTGGCTATTTGTTTATTAATTAATCAAAATAACCAATCATTTGAAGAAAATTTTGGTGGCCAAGTGAGTTGCGGACTATTTATTCCACAAGATAAGGGGTCGTAGTCGGGTAGTGCAGATAGCGCTGGATTTGGCAACTCTGCATCAGGCATTGGTATATGATTCAATTCATTAAAATTAGCCAACCATACTTTAAGATTTTTATCACAAGAACACGTGGGACAGAAGTCTTTGAAAAATAACTTTTTGAAAAAGTTGTTTGTTTAAAAAAAAAGTTTATTTATATCTTCAAAAAAAATATAATATATAAATACAGGTTGAATTGAGTACCTCCTTCTTTCGTCGGTAAAAAACAAAAGTTTTTTAACTATAGTTTTTAAGATTTATTTTAAATTCATTTTCCTTCATTCAGTTTTTAAATTCATTACACGTTTTTAAAGCTAATTACCCGACTTATAGAGTCGAGTAGCTTATATTATTTTCATACCTGGAAGGTATATATGACATTTGGTAATTGTTGTAGTCCGTTGCCCAAAACTAAAAGGTTGATTTAATAAACTTTTTTATAAACAAACAACTTTGCGAAAAAGTTGTTTGTTTAAAAAAAATTTTATTTATATTTTCAAAATAAAACTAAAAGTTTTGTAATATAGTTTTAAAGATTTATTATAAATTCATTTTCATTCATTCAGTTTTGAAATTCATTATACTTTTTTACTTAATTATTTAAGTATTTTTAATTATTCAATACTAAAAGGTTTATTTAATAAACTTTTTTATAAACAAACAACTTTGTGAAAAAGTTTGTGAAAAAGTTGTTTGTTTATAAAAAGTTTATTTATATTTTCAAAATAAACCTTTTAGTATTGGGTAACGGATATATATATATATATATATATATATACATATATATATATATATATATATATATATATATATATATATATATATATATATATATATATATATATATATATATATATGTTACAGTCAAATTTCTTAACCGGTTAAAAGTACGTTTAACTGGCAAATTCATTCAAAAGTACTTTTGACCGCAGGTTTTCGACAATTGTACTTTTGACTGAAATAACAGTCAATAGTACTATTGCCCAATGAAGCCATATATATTATGTATGACCACGGATAACTTTTTACAGAGTAGTCCGACTTCAATAATTCCTTTTTCATTGGATAGGGTATACTTCCAAGTTGGTACCATAAAATTTGAAAAATAAATTTCGCCCCTAAGGGTAGAAAAATAGGGAAAAATGGATTGTTCACCCACTGAATTGTCATCTGTGTACCGATTTTGTTGAAACTTGGCACACTTAAGTAGTTCTAATGACACTATAACATGTACGAAAAAAGAAAGGCACTGATAAGTGAAAAATAAAAACTTTTTAACAAAAAATAGAACCGACGAAAAAAGAAAGTAACTGAAAAGCAAAAAATAAAAAAGAACCTTTTTAGTCTAACTAAGTCCTTACACCAATGTAAATACCTAAATATTTTGAGTGTTGCTTTATTAAATTGAAGACGTTTATTTACCAAACTTATTTTGTATGAATTACTTTCTAGGAATAATTTGAAAGAAAAGACGTATATTTTTGCATTAAATGTAATTCATGTCTAGTTGTTTTTGTAACATCTTTATTGAAAATGGGTATACAGGCTGTAATTTTGATACGAATACATTTGCAACAGTGTGTATAAGACTTTTTTGTAAAGAGACAAACATCTATACAACTTACCATATATAATATATCATATTTGTATATATGCGCCCCCCGTGTAAAATTTCTAGATTCGCCCCTGGATAATAAAAATCTATTATTGTTTTTAATAAGTTAATGTTAACAAGTATTCAAATATTCTTCTGTTTCCCTAATCTTTCAAACTGTGTTTTGGTTGTGGCTTATATGATGTCTTTGGGTGGTCTTCGTTTTGTTATAATGTATTGTATTCTATTGGATGTTGTAGAAAAATGAGAGAATCGTGGAAGGAAGTGGAGGTGTGTTCTATTATCGACTTGGTTCAACTCACTCTGTATATTATTTATATATAAATTAAAAACAACGATCAGAAATATTATATTTAGAAGGGAATGAAAAATTATAGCTTTGGTATTGTTTGTTGCTTTACTGAGTGGAATATAATGAAAAAATATATAATATCGTTGGTAGAGAATGGCTGAGGTCGTAGGTTCTGGGTTCGATTCCCATCTTAGATGTGTACGATTTTTGATATCATGCATTTGATTTTTTGATTCCAAAAAATGTTGTCAAAGTTCAAACATATTATTACTTAAATGTTAAATTAATTAAACGCTAGGCACTTCCGTTGGTATAATAAATAGACGCTAGTTTAAAAAGAAAAACAATTTAAAAATATGTAAATAGTAAATAACCAAATTAATAATACATTAACATCGAGATAGTGAGAGATCATATATGCATTCCACTAACATAACATCTTAGGAAGCTGAAAGGTAGAGCGTTGGTTAGAGGTCGTGGATTCGAATTCCATCCGATATGTGTATGATTTTTCATATCAAGCATTTGATGACAAAGAATTATGATATACTATTGTTATTAAATTATTAATAACAATAATATATTTTCATTATTTTTATTACCCGTAAATGAGCCACTATCGGTCTTTTACTACCATAGGGCCGACCCTGATTTTATTGTACCTTGAATTTGTTCCAAGATAATTACAAGATATAATAAATTAATAAACTGAAAAAAATTCTTTAAATGAATTAATTAAAATCAAAAACACCATAATATCATTCATTATGTTGTAATTTATTAATAAGTAATAAATGAGTAAAACGCAACATTAATCATTTTATAGTATTTTTCGATTCTAAGAATACTCTCTAATATTGGGAAATATTGTATATTAGGATTATGATTAGGATTTTTCACGTAAGTTTAAAAAGAGAATAAGTGAAAACTACTGATTAAAGAGTTTAATATAACAGCTATTTCAGTATAGCGGTTAAATACCCGACATATACTAAGTTCATTACCAGTCCAAATTCAGCAATGGCTGCATAAGTTCACATTACGCAGGGGAATCTGTCCACCAGTAACTTTAAATAACGCGATACTTCCACAAAACGAAGATGTCAAATATCTGGGTATGCATCTGGATAAACGTTTAACTTGGCGAAAGCATATATGGGCCAAAAGAAAACAATTAAATATTCAATTCAACAAATATTTCTGGTTGCTAAATTATCCCTCGAAAATAAGTTATCAGTGTATAAAAGCATTTTGAAACCTATATGGACATACGGTATTCAATTGTGGGGTACTGCAAGTGTGAGTAACATTGAGATGAACATTGATTGAAACGATGACCTATATCGTAGTTTAAATATGTCTACAGTGCGTGAAGAAATAGTGCGATTTAGTGAAAATTATATGTATCGTTTAGAAATGCATCCAAATGTGTATGTGCTTAATCTTCTTGACAATAGTAAGACCTTAAAAGACTAAATAATCTTAATATCTTAGAATTAAAATATAGATTTATTTGACATTTTAGTGATAAATGTACTTAAATAATTTTAGTATATAATTCTTCATTCTTGTGCCTTCCATTGGGTAAACACAATTCACGATTTTTATTCGAAAATTAGGACGCTAAAAAAAAAAAAATTACCAGTGCGCAAACTATTTATATTAGTTTTACATGCGCACAGACGTATAAAGTTATGACTTGTACTTCTTACCCTCTTGCTGGGAGGACTCACGAACTCGATTTTGCCTATTCACGAACTCACGAGTTACTTTTTTATATCTAAAGAACACGCTCTAGAAAGTGGCTCAGAAATGGTCCAATTTAAAAACATTTTAAGTTTGAATAATTCAAAATATTGATTGTAAAAAGAAAAATTTGGTACATGTGTATTCGAAAAGTATAAGGTCACTTCTAGTTCGAGTGCAAATATAGTCCTTGATTCTCCAACAAAAATGCATGTTTTAAATCTTAAGAAATAGCAATTGTCCATATATTCTTTGTTTTTGCCACAATTTCAGCTAAAACATTTGTAATTACTTGTAGATCGCAGAAGCATGCGTGTGTATTGCAAACACACGTATGCATTTGGTTAAACAAACAGTGATGTTTCTATGCATCTATGCATGCATACAAGCTATTGAAACAATTAACTTATAGATGTGTTTGTAGTTTTAAAACAACCTTCTTTTATATTTCAAAATTCCTAATGGGGCCTACAGACGTGCAACCTGTGCAGGAACATTATGAATGTTCTATACTAGATTGCAAGTGTGTATAGCTGTTGCAGAACAAAAAACATGTCCTTGAACTGGTTGCACTAAAAATAAAAATTATTTGATATTTTTTTAGTAGGTACTTAATGTTCCTGTACAAATTGGTCATCTGTAGAGAAATTTGCAAGATATTATCTAAAATTTTATGTTTTCCTAATATTTTATTATGTTTTATTACCTAAATTGGTTACAATTTACATCAGAGGTGGGCGCAGACAGCTCGTCTGAGCCTTACGGGCTCTCCATAAACTGGGTGAGAGTAAGTAAAGAAGGTATGTTTTGAAGCAAGACGAAACGATGTTTCAATACAGGTTGTCCTACCGATTATTGCCCAATAATTTATTCAATCAATTTAGAAATAGTTTTATAAAATATTTATTGTTTAAATAATATCTTTTACAGTAGGGAGAGATACACCAAAAAACATAATAATAATAATAATAACAATAATAATAATAACAATAATAATCATAATCTGAACTTATCCAAGACTGCTTGCGATGTCTTCTCCATTATTAAATTCACTACTTTTATTTTTTTTGAAAAACAAATTATGTGAAAAATAATTTCCACTACTACAAATAGTACTTTTCACTTTTTCAATTCAAAGTAGACTAACTCGAAGAACTCAAATTCCCACTTTATGTAAAATTTAACTTAATTCATCAAATGCCCATGACACTATACTGAGCATACTCCATACGAAGAAAAAATAATTAAATCAGGTAAATAATTCTTTATTAGTTCTCGGATATGAATAGTAAAATATTTAGAAAAATTATTTGGAATTTCCAAAACTATAATTCTATTTAAATTATCCTTTGCAAAAATTTCCCTCTTTTATTACAATGGTCCAGCGGTAAACTTAAAGGTTCAAAAGATTTATATATATTTTTTATATATTTTTATTTTATTCATACACAAATATGATATATACAAAAAAGGTACATTTTATGACCCTAATTACCAGCCCAAAATTCCAGAGTATGTATTGAATGATTGCATGTATTATTTACTTTGTATAATAGTGACCATAAAAATGATTTGGTATTATTATATTTTTTTCAGAAAATGTTTTAATTAAAAAAAGAAAATATTAATAATTGGTAGGTTACCCTGTATTAACTCTATCTCTCTTCCCTACCTCTCACTCAGAGCTTGGCCGAGTCAACTTCTGCCCACCTCTGATTTACATTATATACTTTATTATTTTTATTATACTTTATTTTTTGTATTGATTTTAATATATTTGTGTAAAAATTTTTTACAATATACATACAACTAGTTACTAGAGATACATACAGATAAATAAACTTTACAAATTAAATGAGATAGATAGAGACAAGATGACAAGTGATTGAATTTTTAAAATTACCGTCATAAAGTAATAAAATAATAATTTTATGTTCCACAATTTTGGTTGCACGTCTGTAGAGAAAATATTTTGTAGGCGGAGTTCAATGTTGCTGCACAATGTTCCGCGTCTATAGTCTACTTTTAAAGAAAACTTTGGTAATAAATTTAATGAAAAAGTTTTAAAAAAAAGTTTAATTGCATATTGGGACACTTTAGTTTTTTTTTTTTTTAAATCAGATAATTGAAAATTTTTTAAATGAACAATTATACTGCACAACAACGTGAAGCAGTCTACAACAGTCTCTGCACGAAATAACAATGATAATTGACAGTGGTAATGGGGGATATTGTCCCGCAAATTGTCGCCCGAAAAATGCACGTTGCGCTGCAATAATTGAATTGTTGTTTCGTGCGTATATCAAGACTATTGCAGCACGTTGTTGTAGAGTATAAATGTTGATTTTAAAAATTTTTGAGTTGTCTACAAATATCTGAAAAAACGGAGAAAAAAGTTTAGAAGTTAAAATTAAAAAAAAGATGAGAGAAGACGACTTTTACGACATTCTATATATAGTTTGATTTGATCAGTATGTTAAATGGAAAGTCTATATTTTATGATTCCATGTGAATAATTCTAAATTGGTGAGCTTTACCCGATCTGCTGAGCTTTAACCCATAATGCAAACCATAATAGTCAAGAAGGTATTGACGAAGTTAAACATTTATTATTTGCAGAAATGTTAACCAAATAAGACCCTTACCCTTTTACAGTTAGTCATTTTCAGAAAATTTCAGCTTTAACCGCCATTTACAAACTGGTGCTACCATCTTCCTATACAGATATAATATTCTTTACAACACAATATTTTCAATGATAGAGGTTACTTTTTAACCCGACTTCAAAAAAGGAGGATGGTTCTCAATTCGTCTGTATTTTTTTTTTTTTTTTTTTTTTTTTTTTTTATGTTTGTTACCTCAGAACTCCGTCATTTATGAACCGATTTTGAATTTTTTGTTTTTGTTTTAAAGGGTTTGATTCCCGATTGGTCCCATTGTCACCAAATCGCATTCTGATGAGGGGATCCCCGGGAAATTGAGGAAAATCCTCATTTTATATGTGATAACCGATTTCTGCGAAATTTTTTTTTTTTTTTGAAAGGGTATACTCATTCATAATGGGAAAATAAAAAAAATTTTTTAAAAACCGACTTCAAAAAAATTTTTTACAAAAAAAAAAACCGACCCCAAAAAAAAAAATTTTTACAAAAAAAAAACAAAATGCTTGTAAAAAAAACTGAAAATCTGTTATAAAAAAATGCACTAAAAATTACAAAAAAAAAAAGACGGGTAAAAAAAAATGTGTTATAAAAAAATTCACTAAAAATTAGTTGGTCGTTTAGTAGGTCTACCCATATTTAGACAAATAAAATCAGTTATAGAACTTCAAAGTCACTAAAAAGCGAGAAATAAAACTTATTTTGACAAAATGGAAACCCGACTTAACAAAAGATGCACTAAAAAGTAAAAAAATAATTGCATATTCTTGTGCCAATTTTAGTTCACCAAAGCAAAAATTTTTAAATATATATGTACAATTATTGTTATTTTTGGAGGCGGTGTCCAAAAGTTATGTGAATTTCTCTATGTTGACACCGCCTCCAAAAATAACAATAATTGTACATATATATTTAAAAATTTTTGCTTTGGTGAACTAAAATTGGCACAAGAATATGCAATTATTTTTTTACTTTTTAGTGCATCTTTTGTTAAGTCGGGTTTCCATTTTGTCAAAATAAGTTTTATAATACACCTAACCTTCATTACTTGTATTCTCCAATGTTGGTTGACAAGGTTAAATGGATTTATTTATTAAAATATCTCCTTGTAACATAAAAGTAGTAACCGCTTTTCTTTTTTGTGTTTTGCATTTGCAAAATATAAAATTACGTTGAAACACAGTGTGGAATGCTGTAGTCCTTGGAATGCTGCAGTCCTTCTGCTGGGTATATAGTGTGCATGATGTCTGGATCAAGAGATATATACCGTCGATTTTATGCATTGGTAGATTGGTGTTACAATTAATTATTTAATGATCTAAAGAGTTGCAGGGTCAATAACTCATTACCACTCATTGTCAGATAAACTAAGTTTATATACATCTATTTTTAGAATCAATTGCATCGGATGCAATCAACGAATAAACTCTTATAAATATAAGGTGCAAAAGAGTTTTCTATTTTTGTTTTTCCTTCGTACCAAAGATCCAATCCCGGACTTCGAAAATCTGGTATCTATAAGATTACTAATTATAATTGTGAAAATGTGTACCTGGGACAGACTAAACGATAAATTTTTGTTTGAGAAATAGAACATTTAGCGGATATTCGTCACCGTCGAATCGAACATACCAGTCAAGTTAATTAAATCAGTCAAATTTCTCAACAGTCTTGCTACATCGAAATCATTTTTTATCAATATGACCAGTCATTTTTATTATAATGGTACTCTACACACCGTCGTCCATCGTGTGAGTGTGTCTACATGTGTATGTAACAAAGACACCATTTCATAGTCACTACATATAGACAGTGATAGATACACTGTACATTGTTTGCAGATTGGGTGTATTTTAAAATACTGGCTGTTATATATATATATATATATATATATATATATATATATATATATATTTAAAATTGCAATATTTCATCAACAATGTATTGTCATTATAGATCGAAAAGAAAAAATTTAATTAGTAGGAACAGGAAGTATTCATTTAAAAAAAAATTAAGACAAAAACTTAATATTCATTTATTCGTAAATTATAATTATAAAAAAATAACAAATATATACATTGTTTTTACTTAACGATGTTCCAGCATACCACCACTTTTCGACAGATTTTGCTAATTTTTCTTTCACAGGCTAAAAATAACGTTTTCTAATAAATCCCGAAGTTTCAGAATTTTTGACCGTTTAGAACGCGAGATAATTAATATCAAAGTTATCATTCTCTCTCACTCTCTCTCATTAGAAGCATGTAAAACTTCATTCTCGCCCAACTATTATCTGTTGTATTAAAAAAAATACTCGACAGAATAGAAAAAAAACTAGGAGAGTAAAGATAAATATTTATTATATAAATCTAAGAAAAAAATCGTGTTACCGTTTTGTTTTCGAAATATAATAATTTAAAATATTATTTTTGTCCAATTATAACAAATTCCGTTTAGTGGTCTGACAACGTTGTGCGCCAATCTCTCTCAAGTTGCATCAAGTAAAGAGTGTGAATTGTTACTGTTGACATAAGCAATAATAATATATAGGTATATGCACAGACCAACGTTGCCAGATAGTGTAAGTATCTGTGTGCCGATAATATGTGTAAGTATGTGTACACAGTGCTGGAACATTCTTAAATTGTTAACAGATTAACTATATTAAACTTTTGGTCCATTCAAATTATAAATTATGTATCAAAAGTGTAATTTCTTAAAAAAATGTTTCTACTTCTGATCACCTGACCTTTGAATTTTTAGAGAATTCTAATTTTTAACATCGATTTAACCGCCTTAAGAATGAATAACATCTTAATTATAATAAAGTTGTAATAGGGACAATTCTGCACAGGAAAATATTATTTAGATATTTTATCATAATTATAATCGATTTCAAAAAAACCCGTTTTTCAATATATATACCTTCAGGAAGACCTGATAAGCAAGCTCCTGGCTATTGCCAACATATGGGAGAAGCGAATCTCGTCAGACTGAAGTAGAACGGGGTGCACAATGTACCAAGATGTATCTATCAAAAGCATATTTTCGAAAAGCGAATGAATAATGCACAAATCAATTATAAAATGTTGAAAATTGACAGCGCTACTTTGTTTGGCTATGTGTACAAAGAAAGAACACTTTTTGGTCGGTATTTTGATCTTTTTGAATTCATTTCATATAACCTTGAGAAAATGTAAATTGTTTTTCAATATATTGACCGATAAATAACAGTAATTGGTATTTGAATATTAATAGCAATTTTAACTAAGTATTTTTATTTAAATTATTTTATACAAGTCTGATATTATTTTATTGATTTCTTTTCAAAGTTTATTAGCATTTATTTTACATATATATTAATATGTAAATCGACTGCTTTTAATTATCAAATTTAATATCGTATGCCATCTATCGGCCAATGTATTGAAACGCATTCTATACTTTCTCAAGATAACGTGAAATTATTGAAAAAAATTGACTGAGTGGCCAATACTCCTATATATTTGTTCACTGATTCAAATTGACTCGACTAGCTTGAGGTAATGCATTTATACGGGGTTTAGTAGGGAAGTAAATACTGATTCTAGTGGCTTTGTTTCAGTTGAGAAGTGCAGAGTGATCCCCACCAGTTTACTTTACTCAGGATAGTTAAAATTATAAGTATCATTTATTGATATTTATTGAGAAAATAATAAACGTATTATAATGGAACTTTAGGTGATTATTTTAATAAATAACAATTTTTGCATCCAATTTGGCAAATCCGTAGATCTACGGATATTTTGAAATAACATCTACGGAACTCTACGGAAATTTCGATACCAACCTACGGATTTGAAAAAATTCGAATTGGTAACACTGGTAACAGGTCAATCTTCTTGTGCACAAACCAAACATTTCAATACACTACTTGTCTCCCTACAAGATGCAACTCGCTACTTAAATCGGCCGGAACATTTACATAATTTAAGTATGTATAAATATTCTATTTTATTTTCTATATGACCTTGAACTTGACTCTTGTCAACTCCACACATAAAGAACTTGATTAATTGTTACAAAAATACGGTTAGTTTCAATTGATCGTGATCATTTGAATTGTCTTTGAAGATTTTAAAACATTATATATAAAATATATATTTTAATAAAAAATATATAAATCAAAATTCGTCTCTTATTTGCTAAGTATTTTGGCTTTTCTGTCATAATTTCATAAATATCTAATTAAATAGATATTACACAGTAAATATTGCACACATTATAAATTAAATTTTAGTAAGAAACAAAACAAGAACAAAAATCCAATAAATTATTATTTAAATGTAGCAACCAAATTTTCAGCATATGGAACTGCTTTAATGTAATCACCAACTGAATCAAAAATCATTCGTGTAGATTCAAAAGAGTCCATTAAAAACCAAATAATTGATCCATAAAAGAATAACGCCACTAGTCGATCTAAGAGATATAAGCTAAAAAAAAAAATTGTAATATTAAATTAATTGGTAAAATTTGTAATTTTTTAAAAGAGCATTAAGTTTTTGTTTTTTTTGAAAACACGCTTTTATTTAGTGAACTAAAAAGTAGAAGATTTGTCCACGTGAATATATGACTATAAATAAAATTATGGGACGCTTAGGTTTTAAATGTTCATCTCAAACTCTTATGAGCGCTCCAAGCTATTATTTACAGTCTCGTAGAAAACGTTATTTTTAGCCTATGAAAAAAATGAGCAAAATATGTCGAAAAGTTTTGTTTTCGAAATATAATAGTTTAAAATTTTTTTCTCTTTCAAAATTACATTAATTTGTATATAAATATATGTAGGTATGTGTTGTGTATGTGTGTATATTTGTTCTATTATAAAAGATACTACTTTTAATCTATATATTTTTGATGTGAAAACATCTATAGCGAGACTATACAAGATTTTATATGGAGAATCAAATGAAATTTTAGATTATACAATGTCACGGTATTTGTAACGATCAGCTATGTGATAGTCGGCAATCATCGGTGTTGTTAAGATAGGAATTATCCATTCGTGTTTGTCAACCAATAACATTGCTCGACCAACCACATTGTTCACAATAAATACGACATTAACGTTTATGTTTTCACATTATGCTAGACTCAAAAATTTTTTTTTAAATAAAAAATTATTTATGAATAAAATGTTTAAAATAAATCATTTTGCAATACAGTATAAAAGAAATGAAAATATATCTCTATTTTATTTATGATCAAAGTGAAATCATTTAATTGAAAACTGTATATTTAATTAATTATACAATCAAAATATTTAAAAGTATTTATTTATTTATTTTCTATTGATTAATTATATATTCAATTCATGATTCAATGATTTAATCTACTTAAAAAAGTTTTTTGTTTTACATATGTGTTTACACATATTCTATACTATAATGAATTTTCGAAACTATTATGAAATTCATTACATATTAATGTTCTATGTTCAAAACTTCAGACCAATGGATATAATGAATCATTTTATTTTTAGCTTGCTGAAACATCGCTTGCAGATTTCGTCGGTAATGTGCAGTATATACTTAAAGCTTTAGTTTGAAATTTTGCACAAAGCTGCTGCTACCGCAATGGATATAATGGATATAATGAAAACAGCTTTTTTTAATGTAAAGAGGAGAAAAAAACTAATACAAAACATCACTCAGGCGGTCTCTCAATACAAGCATAATCAAACAAGTGAAATGTAACAACTAACTGAGTTAATTATTTCAATACTTTGTATAAACTGGGTTGTTACGCACAGGTGTATAAAACTTTGACTAACTTATAATACTAGTATTAAAATCAAGGAGTGGCTACGACAAGCTCATCTCGATTACTAGGACTTTGTGCATAAACACAACTGGGCCATTCTACTGTGCTCGGTTGAAACTCAATAGAATACAGTTGAGAAAGGTGGTGGGGTTCTTGACTGGACACTGTCGATGAACTACCACCTTCATAACTTTGAAATCTCTGATGATCCCACTTGTAGAGGACGATGAAATCTCCATACATGTCATTTGCACCTGCAGAAAGTCAGGCATAGATTGTTTGGGCTGTGAGCTTTGTGTGCGGCGACTGGCCTCAACAGAATCCTATAGCTCCATCTGCTTAAAATAGCACATCTTACCCGGAGACGTCTCGCCTTCGAGTGACAGGTGGTTTTCAAGGAGGGCAGAGGGTATTCCATTGTCTAGGTGCAAGGGACCCATTTGCGATACCCGTCTTGCTAATTATTATTATTATTATAAACTGAGTTGTCACGCACAGATATATAAGATTTTGACTAAGTATGATTATATATACTAGTATTAGCTTATATATATATATATATATATATATATATATATATATATATATATATATATATATATATATATATATATATATATATATATATATATAAATATATATTAGCTGCCCAGGATCTACGATTTTTCCGAACCGGAGCAAACACTTGACATTGGCGCTCCTTCCCTCCAGTATTTGAGATAATGATTCCAAAAAACTCACGAAACAAATATACTGGTTGGGAATTTTTGTGACTGGGAGAATAAAAACTATTAAATAAATTTGCACTCTTTATTACATATTTATTACAGCTTTATACGTCGAGCTTTCCTTTCCGCGAATGAGTCTATCATCAAAGTTCGTCTAATAGGCATTAGACGAACTTCATCAAAGTTCGTCTAATAGGCAGTTTTATTTTCGATCGCCAGCCACATTATCTTTGCCTGTGATCCTCTAGGTTACAACAGATACAAGATATTCGGTGCATCTCACCCCGAATATACGAACCTTCAGGAAGACCTGATAAGCAAGCTCCTGGCTATTGCCAAGATATGGGAGAAGCGAATCTCGTCAAACTGAAGTAGAAGGGGGAGCACAATGAACCATAAGGTCGAAGTGCAGTACTTTTTAGATTCCAGGATTGTATCTAATCTAATCTAGACTTTCCTGACTCATTGTTGAACGTATGTAGACTTTAACTATTTTTATCTTGCTGAAACATCGCTTGCAGATGTCGTCGTTAATGTGCAGTATATCCTTAAAGCTTTAGTTTTGCAGAAAGCTGCTGCTACCGCCCTACTAAGCTGCCGCCCTAATAAGTACCCAACTAATAATTTTAATACTTGGAGGATGTTAGAAACTGAATTCAAAAATTTATGAATATGAGTTTCAATGACTATAATTATTGTAATAGGTACTCACAAGAAATGTTGTACTCGACATTTTCCAATTGTTTTTGGATCTTCTTTCATACAATACTGTCGTGCTCCCAGAACAATTCTCTTTAAATACTCATCAGTATCAACTTGATTGAAATCGGATGGAAATCGTCGACGATCCTCAGCACTTACCGTTTTCCATAAACTTAAGTAATTTTTATCATTAAATATCCATTGTCTTGTTGTAAAGAATTGTAACAAATCCAATCCCATTGCCACTTTTTTATATATTCGAACCATACTATTTAATAAAAAAAGAGAGGTAAATTAATTGAATAAAGTGGATTCAAGGAAATGTTAATAAAAATTGATATAGATACAGATTCGGATCTGTACAATATGTAGACAGTGACGGAATTTAGATTTAATGTTTATTTCGCTCGGTTGGATTTTGTACAATTGTACGATCGAAAATTATTGTTGGATGTAGTTATCTCAAATCGAAGTGTTAAAGACAAATCTATCAAGAAAATAGAAATTAAATTTCAAAATTTGCTCCCAATAGGGAATATGCATGAAAATTATTTTTCACATTTATTTTCAGAATATGAAAATACTGTTAATACTGTAATAATATTTAAAATCGAAATTAAAATCCGACAAATATCAAGGAAGCTGTAAGCTTTTAAAGATTTTTATCTGTCTCTTTCTTGCAAAAATACTAAAAACGGAGTTTTACGTGTATTTTAAGTGGTGAAAGTGTAATATGACGTCACATAACATATCAAGAGGGCTATCACCCTCTTTGTCTAATTGGGAATTTCAATCATTCATATCTCGCTTATTTTTAAAGTTATTTAAAAAGTAATTTTACCTTGATATTTCTCAAGTAAACATGCTTCAATTCAAGTGAAAAAAAATTTTCATGCATAATCCCTATTCCTAGATTAATTATTTGTATTTTATAAATGCGTATTTCGACTACAAAGTAGTCATCATCAGTATAAATTTTCTAATTGTAATTGCCATTTAGTGAGTGTTTCACCAATTTGAAATTTTAAAGAGTTAGAGAGAATGACTCTTTGATTTTCTTTGGTAATATTTATAAGGACGTAGAGGACAATTTAAAAAAAAATTTATTATGTTCGGTCAGTGCGACCTTTATCATAAGGGAATGTGAGGCACGAGCCCAGGACTCGAGCTTATTGGAGCCCTGAAATACCGAGAACCAACGCTACATATTTTGAGCAAATATTTTCACACAAGCAATTTGTTGTAAGTAAGAAGACGACGTCTTATTTACCGAAAATTCAGATGCTCGTGTTAAGATAATTAACTGTAAGTCACATAAATTGACATCACAAGTTCAGAATCAGGGCTTTTGATATCGAAGAGAACGTTTATAAATAAAATTGTTTTATTTATTTTATTTTTTTAATAATATAATTAGAATTAAATTTTCGAATTTTTATGTATTAAGTTGAGACGTTTTCTTAACATCCACATTCTTGTTAATTTTGACCCTCAGCTAAAAAAGGTTCAGCTGTTTGTTCAATCCCAAGAACGTTTAAAAACACTTTACTAGACTCTTATCTACTTTAGTAAGACTTTGCTAGTATTATTCTCTTTAAATTTTAATGAAAATTTATATGTATAAATTTAATTAATAAAAAAAAATTTTGACAAAATGGAAACCCGACTTCAAAAATCAAATATTCTAAAATAACAAATGCATTTAAAAGTAAAAAAATAAATGGATATTCTTGTGTCAATTTTAGTTCACCTAAGCAAAAATTTTTAAATATATATGTACAATTATTGTTATTTTTGGAGGCGGTGTCCAAATTTTATGTGAATTTCTCTATGCTGACACCGACTCCAAAAATAAAAATAATTGTACATATATATTTAAAAATTTAGGTGAACTAAAATTTACACAAGAATATGCAATTATTTTTTTACTTTTTAGTGCATTTGTTGTTTTAGAATATTTGATTTTTGAAGTCGGGTTTCCATTTTGTCAAAATTTTTTTTTATTAAGTTTTAGTGCATTTTTTCATAACAGATTTTCAGTTTTTTTTACATGCATTTGGTTTTTTTTTTGTCAAAATTTTTTTTTTTGGAGTCGGTTTTTTTTTGTTAAAAATTTTTTTGAAGTCGGTTTTTTAAAAAAAGTTTCTTATTTTTTCATTATGAATGAGTATACTCTTTCAAAAAAAAAAAATATTTCGCAGTTCGAAAAAATCGGTTATCACATATAAAATGAGGATTTTTCGCGATTTCCCGGGGATCCCCTCATCAGAATGCGATTTGATACCAATGGGACCAATGGGAAACCAAACCTTTTAAAACAAAAACAAAATTCAAAATCGGTTCATAAATGACGGAGTTCTGAGGTGACACACATGAAAAAATAAAAAATAAAATACAGACGAATTGAGAGCCATCCTCCTTTTTGAAGTCGGGTTAAAAAATATAAAAAATATTACTTTACAAATTCCACCTATTTTTTATTTATTTTCATTAACAATAAAAATAAAACAAGTGTGACATATTTTCAAACACTGTGTTTGAACAATGACCATAAAGGGACGAAGCATCTGTCACAATAGGAAATATGCATGAAAATTTCTTTTCACTTGAAGCATGTTTGCTTGACAAATATCAAGGTAAATTACTTTTTAATTACTCTTGATATGTTATGTGACGTCATATTACACTTTCACCATTTAAAATACACGTAAAACTCAGTTTTTAGTATTTTTGCAAGAAAGAGACAGATAATAATCTTTAAAAGCTTATAGCTTCCTTCATATTTGTCGTATTTTAATTTCGTTTTTAAATATTATTACAGTATTAACATTATTTTCATATTCTGAAAATAAATGTGAAAAAAAATTTTCATGCATATTCCCTATTGTTTTAATATTATTGTTAATTAATGAAAATAAATAAAGAATAGGTGGAATTTGCAAAGTAATGTTTTTAATTAAATTTATAAATTAAAATGTTCCACAAAGTAAAGCTCCAAACCATACAAAAAATTTATATGGCTATAATAAATCAACCCCACCTCTATGCTCGCAAAATGCTATGTTAATTTTTTTATATCTATAAAAAAAAGATGATTTTTTCAACTTACAAGCGTTTTTGTAGAAATATTAACATAAGAAAATCAATAAAGTAAGCTGGTAGAAAATGAAAGAAGAACGCAAAAAAGTCGTGCACCATTCTAGAATTTCGCATATTTCCATCTGGATACCATAAGCACATTTCAAATGGATATTTTCTACCAACAACTCGACCTTTCTCTAATACTTCACCCCATGTTATCGGTTTTGCTGAATGATTTGTTAAATTGTACACAGGTATTTCTCGAGGTCTGAAACACAAATCCAAAAGTTAAGAATATATTTGATCCTTTTTATTGAATTCTAGCAATTTAAATCAAAAATCATTTATCATCTGGCCATATTCCTCATAATATAGTTGATCAATTCAAGTGCGGATCCAGCGTTGTGGGCACGCTGGGTATGCCCACAACCCTAATAGACTTGTGACGTCACACTTTCACGGTCTATTGAGGTCGATAGGCTGATGATATTATAACCAATGTCTTAGTAAAAAAAAATGAATCGTGCGTGATTTGGAACGCAACGAAGTACTTAGTCATCATAGACGATATGCTGACACGTTATGCCACATTTTTGACAATATATTAGTTGTTGTTCTTTTTGGCACATGAATACTTGTATTGGAAAAAAGAGATGACTATTCGCTAATTTAAAAGTATATAGTCGTCTACTAATTTAAAAGTAAGCGTGTGTTATATGCACATATACTCGTACAATGGCACAGGACAGATTATGCAGTACATGGAAACTGGAAGGTTATGGGTTCGAATCCCGACATCGGCTGTTTGTCAATTATAAAAAAAAGGGGCGGTTAATTGACTGAACTGTCGGCGTATGGACAAGAACGAAGTAACCGGCTATGTCTGAGAAGGTTTTCTGCAGTTTCCTTCACGAACTCCAGATGAATATCGGCATAGTTCCTATCATAGTCGGCTGCAGTCGTATATCCTACCAATTCCTAGTCTACTCACAAATTTCTTCCACTCCACATCACAATGGACCTTATGGTCGAAGTGTAGCCCGTTCAGGGCAGCCTTTACAATCTACCTCTCTCAATAGTGTGAGAAAAATGATTGATTGACAGTTATATAAAATATAGAGGCTTGGAATATTACTGCCATATTACCCTGGTGGAAATAATTCTCTCCAAATAATTAAGAATAATTCTTTTAAAACTCTGAATAAAACTTCTGAAAGTTTTATTTTTTTGAAAATATCTGAAAAAGTCTGAAAAAATAAAAGTTTTATAAATGATTTAAAGACAGAAAACATATAATATTTTGGACTCTTGTATTGTCTTAATAATAGTAATTCAGACTTTTTCAGAGAACAATTTAAATAAAATAATACCCCGGGGCGAGATTCGAACTCACGATCTCCTGTTTACTAGGCCTAAACTAACGCCTAAACTAACTAGGCCTAAACTAACGCCTAAACTAACTAAGCCACGACACGGATTATATATATAACATTTTATACTTAACAAATACTATTTTGATAATTTATTATTGAAATAGTATTTGTTATGTATAAAATTGTTATGTATAAGTTAATATAAAAACAATCTAAGATCGTTAAGTAATTCAAACATACTTAGGTGAAGCTGTTGCCGTACGCCATGCTATTGTGATTAATCCATTAATTGCAAAATCAACGGGAATTATATGTGCATTAAAATCAGATCGACAATGCATTGACCGAATGACACCTTTACCAGCACCAACAAGAATTCCAACTGGACCATTTAAGCTATCCACCCAACCAGGAATAGGCTCTTCCCAAGATGGAGTCACTAAACAGAAATGGATTTTTGTTAATTAGTTAGTTCAGTTACTCATATAAATCTTAAAATAAAATTTCAAATTCGACCATTTAGCTAGATCAGTTTTTTGTATTATAAATACGTATTTCGACTATAAAGTAGTCATCATCAGTATAAATTAGCTAGTCGTAATTTACTCTTTGACAATTAGAAATAGATAGAAAGTCGAGATCAATAGACAAAAATAAAAATAAAATAAAAATTAACCAAAATAAATTTACATTAAAATATAATAAATTTTAAATTTTAAAATATAATAAATTTTATTGAAATTACTCTTGTTAAAACTTCTTTCATTCAAGTTTACTCCTGTTAACCTTACTCTTATTAAAAATTACTCTTATATTGTCTGTCTGATACTCTTATATTACTCTTGAGTGAAACTGTCACCAAATTAGCAACGAGTAACATATCCTGAGACAATATAAGAGTAATTTTTAATAAGAGTAAGGTTAACAGGAGTAAAGTTGAATGAAAGAAATTTTCACAAGAGTAATTTCAATAAAATTTATTATATTTTAAAATTTAAAATTATTATATTTTAATTTAAATTTATTTTGGTAAATTTTTTATTTATTTTTATTTTTGTCTATTGATCTCGACTTTCTATCTATTTCTACTTTGTAGTCGAAATACGTATTTATTATACAAAAACTGATCTAGGTAAAGGGGCAAATTTGAAATTTTATTTCAACAACGAGTTCTCATTAATTATCATTTGATAATCTAATACATATAAATCATGACAATTAATATTTAAATAAATATCGAGAAATAATTATATACCTATTGAGGGGCGTACAATAGAAATAGGTAAATCTGGAAAGTGTTCAGCAACTAAAGTTTCTGCAAGTCTTTTTGAATATGTATATGTGTTTGGATGAGGTGCAATTAATTTTGGTGTAGCTATGTCCAAAGCATCCATGCGTAACCATTGTGATACTTGAATTACATCTTGTGGCTTATCAGATGTTGCATACACCTAAAACATTTCATATTATGATTAAGTACAGAGTAAAATGTAAAATATAAATGCCTTAAATAATTAGACACTGAATTATAGTTTCTACGAGTTTCTCCACGTCCAATTTATCTGTATACCCGGCACACACAACACCGTTCTTTACCCTTCGGGCGTCTCTGGCAATATTTCGATAAACCCCCTAGAAGCCCCTAAGTCAGTCAATATTGGACGTTTACGTTGTGATGAGTTAAGGTGGTTACAGCACTGCCTTACATAATCAGGACACAAAACCGGTTTGATTTTATTATAGAACAAATACATATAGCCACACACACAACACATAGATATATTCACTATTCATATATATAGATTTTTTTACAAAATTGTTTATAACATTTGCAATTTTTTTACGCGGGACTTCAACTTTTTCAAAAACTTTCCAGATAGAATTACGAATCAAATGACACCTTGGTCATCATTTTCTGAGAAGGCGAAGTGGAATTCGAAGTGGAATTCTGGAATTCGAATTAGCACATCTTTACTAGTCTAATTGCCAAGTTCTGCTATAGGGAAAGAATCTATAGGGAACGAGATCGCAGAAGATTTAAGGCTTCTGAAGAACCGAACAAGCTATGCGCGATGGACGACAGATTTTCCAATCGTTAATTCATAATGTTCACATCAATATCTTATAAACTACAAATCAACCCATTTAGATTCAACTGAATTTTCGTTTTTTTTTGGGCCAAAATAATTAAGAAACATTATTTTTAATAAAACCGGAGATACAAATTTTTCAATTCTTAAAAAAATTGAAAAATACGGAAAAACATTTTTTTTTTCGATTTTATTAAAAATCATGTTTTTAGACCATTTTGACACATAATTAACGAAAATCTATTCAAAAATTTGATTCGAGTTATGATTTATCAAGTCGCTACCAATATGTATCTTTGAATGCAAAGTTTCGATTCCAGAAGGGCTGATACATGCAATATCATACAAACTACAAATCTGACAATCAATTAGACTGAAATTTCGTTTTCTTCGGGCGAAAATGGTTAAAAACATAATTTTCAATAAAATCGGAGATAAAATTTTTGAAATTTTTTAAACGGGTAGACAAAATACTTTTTGTCTCTGATTTTGTGGAAAATCATGTTTGTAGACCATTTTGACCCATATGTGACGAAAATCTATGCTAAAATTTGATTCTCTGAAATGTCTCATATTTACTCAAATTTGAGAGATTGTCCAATTTTGGAACTACTAACAAAAACTATTGAGTATACGATTTAATTAACCTCTTTTTTTATATTTATGTGAACTAATCCATTCATATATGCTATTGTACAGATATTTATGTAAATACTATTGCTTGTGTGAAAAGTATGTAGAAATTATTAATAAATTACAAACAAGTGAAAATAACAACTAACTGACTTATTTGCTTAAATATCCGGTATATACGGTTTTAAAGATGGATCATTTTTCCCATTTTTTCCAAATATGGTCCGATTTCTTCCACCCCACGAACTTTTTCGTCCCCTTTAACTCTAAAACACACTTACAAAATTTCAGCTCTTTTTGTTTTCGAGTTATCATGTTTACAGACCAATGAGCGGACTGACTGATATGACTAAAATGGAAATTGACTAAATAGGTCATTTTATAAATACCTATACTTTTTTTTCTGTAAACAATATTTTCAACCGTTACCAAGTCGGGACTAAACCTAATATATTCTTGTATATATTGTATAGGGTGGCGCATAAATAACATTATCATTTAATTAGTGAATAAATTTTTGTTTACGTATTTTTTTCCTTTTTTTTTTCAGAATAAACTTGGGAAATTTATGATGGTAAGACTCAGCATAGAATAAAGAACCAAAGTTGTTCAATTCCGTTTTCAAGAATTGTGCCAAGAAAACAACAAGTTTATTCACAAACTCATAATGAGCGATGAGGCCCATTTTCACCTCAGTGGTCACGTCAATAAACACAATTTCAGAATATGGGGCACCCAAAATCCAAGAATAATTGTTGAAGATCAAATGCGCCCACTTAGATGCACAGTATAGTGTGGAATAACTTCAGAAAGGATCATTGGACCATATTTTTTCGAAAACGACAAACAAGTTGCGGTTAATATGAATAGCATTCAATACCGGGCAAAGATTGAAAATTTCCAGAGGTAGAGAGGTAGGTAAGTCCGGAGGTAGAGAACAATCTAGAATTGGCGATCTAGAATAGCTATTTTGGCGATCGACTAATCGTGTTTTCTGATTTTAACTGGCCACCGCGTTCGCCCGATTTAACGGCTCCCGATTTTTTCTTTGGGGCTACCTAAAGGGTAAGGTGTATGCCAATAAACCAAGAACCATCCAAGAGTTTAAGGCCAATATCCGAGAAGAAGCGAGGGCGCTGAGACCTGAAAATCTTAGACAAGTTATGGAAAATGCTCTGGAAAGAGCCCGCCAGAACGAAGCAAACAATGGGCACCATTTGAAAGATATTATCTTCAAAACATAGTGTGAACATATTTCCAAACTGTAATCTAAATTTTAATAAATGCCAACGTTACTTATGCGCCATTCTATATAAAGACAATTTTTCTTTTAAAACCAATGTGCAAAGTAAAGTGTAACTGTGTTCGCTCCCATTTCAACTTGTGATCGGCACCTTCTAAGCTACTTTTTCACAAAGTTTCAATCAATTTCATCAAAACCTAATTTCCATAAGAAAATTTCCCTTGAAATTCGATGATCCCTTGACCCATTCGGAATTACAAACATTACAGCAAAATACCTTCTCTTGCATTTCATGTATATCGCAACAACAAAATGCTGTTGACAAGTGTACAAGTGCTTCCAATTGTTTCATTTCTTTGCATAAATTTAAAACACGCAATGTACCACCAGTATTTTGATCAATTGAGTCTTTTAAATTTGCTTCTAGTTTTAATGATGCTGCACAATGGAATACAACAGATACTTCAGCGTGTAAACGAGCTTTGGATGTTACTGTTAAACCCAAATTGTCCGATACAATATCCCCATATAATGGTACAATCTTTTTCATGGCGTCTGGATATTTTTTACGTAAACGTTGAAATATCTAAAACAAAAAATAAACAATAAAATTAATTAGATAAATATAATTTAGGACTACAATTAGAAGAACGTTAGATAACACCGATCTTTCTAAAAACATAATGAAAGCACTACTTTAAAGTTACTCTTATAATCGACATGATAGTCGCGTCAATAGTACCTACTATCGTAAAAGTATATAGTGTCTAGTAGCAACAACAAGCCATTGAATATCAGTGTCCAGTATTAAGGGGGTATTCTAGAAAGCAAAAATTTCGGTTTTTTTTATGACTTAATAGAAACTGAGCCCTAAAAAAGACAAAACTTATATGACAGATGAAAATTCAGTAGGTGAACAATCAATTTTTCCTTATTTTTCTGCTCTTAGGGGCAACATTTTTTCTTTTGACTTGTTTATAATTTAGGATATGAATAAAGCCCCCAAAACGTAACAGATCATAAATATAGGTCACCGAACATGCGAAAAAGCCATTTTGAACCTTTTTCATGACCTATTAATGACCTAAATTATATTAATACATATTCTAAGCTGCTTAATTGTATTATGAAATGATGATTTGAAGGCTTTAATAATGCACTCAGTTTCGACTTGGGTATGTATGTATGTTACCCTAACAGCAATGTCCAACATTGCCTAGACAGCAAATTATACTTACAGGTAATTTCCACATTTCTTCAATACGTGCTTCAGGTGTTTTACCTTTTTTTGATCGCATTAAAACATAAATTCGAGCTAAGCCAGGACATGCATACAGCAGTTTTTCTATTAATACTTTTCCCATAAATCCTGTACCACCAGTTATAAATATTGTTCGTCCATTGTACCATGTAGCAACTTCACCAATTTCAGCTACGCTAGTTAGCGATTTTGGAGGAGTTTTGTTCTTATTAGTCATCATGATTATCTATAAATTTAAAAAAAAAACCTCGTAAGTATACATAGTTTGATAAGAAATAACATTCAATACTTCGGTTTAAGGTAGTTTCAGCACTGTCTTATATAGGGTATCTTCCAAAATTTGCTGCCAGCGCTGTGAGTGTTAACGCCATGAATCACGCTGCGAACAGCGTTCCAAAATTGCAAGCGCACTGCTGCTGCTACTGCAGCCGTGAAAATTGGAACGCGGTTCACAGCACTTACAGTACGCCACCTTGTTGATTGCTTTCACTGCTTCACCTATTCAGCGGCAGCAGTCACAGCACAAAATTCATGACGTCATTTTTTTTCACAGTACTGCTGCAGCGTGCTGTCATGAATTCGGGAACGCGCGGTGAAGCACTGCCAGCGCTCGCAGCAAATTTTGGAACATACCCATAATCAGGACAAAGACCGATTTGTCGAAAATACATATACACATATAAACAACACATAGTTACATTCAGTATTCATATATACAAATTAATGTAATTTTGAAATAAAAAATAATTTTAAACTTTTAATTTCGGAAACTAAACAGTAAAACGCGATTTAAAACAAAATTTATTTAATAAATATTTATCTTTACTATCCTAGTTTTTATATTGAATTCTGTCGAGTATTTTTTTTAATACAACAGATAATAGTTGGGCGGGCATGAAGTTCTACATGCTTCTAATGAGAGAGAGTGAGAGAGAATGATTACTTTGCTATTAATTATCTCGCGTTCTAAATGGTCAAAAATTCTGAAACTTCGGAATTTATTTGAAAACGTTATTTTTAGCCTGTGAAAAAAAAATGAGCAAAATCTGTCGAAAAGTGATTTTATGGTGGAACATCCTTAAGCAACTATACTCGTACCTAAGCAATTTTGTTAAAATTTTAAAATTATTTACTTTTTGAAACTATTTAATTTTCAAGTTTGTTTTATAGAGCTATAATAATATCTGTGGCCAAATTATTTATAAAATTTAATTGTTAAAATAATATTCATCATACTTTTACTAGTATTATTTTTAATTGATCCAATAAATTAAATTATTCTGGAAGTTTATTTATCATTTAGGGTGGAACCACACACTATAATGCCGATCACGGTTCGTTTTGGTTCGAACTCGGTCTTATAAAATATTATCAAGTAAGAAACAATGAGTGTATTCATACTGTCCGTAACCGTCAAGTTCCGGTCGAATCGAGAATAACAATATAAATATAATCGATCGGACCGAGAACGAACCGTGATCGGCATTATAGTGTGGATCCGTCCTTAATGTTTTGCAAAAAGTAATAATTCAAAATTTTTTTAAATTGTAGATTATTGTTTTTGATAAATATATTTACTTTAATAGGTCCAAATTAGCTTAAAACGAAGTTTTTATCAAAATTTTAGCACTATGGGTCTGAAACCTTGAAAACCGTGAATCAAATCATATTTTAACCAACGCCATCTTTTTCGCTAGGTCCAAATTAGCTTAAAACCAAGTTTTTATCAAAATCGTGGACATTCAATTTTCCTCCAATTTTAGCGATTTTTTTAAGGGGTACCCCTTGGAAAAATGTGAAAAAAGTGAAGAAAATTTTTCTTCTCCATTTTAATAATAATCATTTTCTAGGCTAATTTAGACCCACACAGTACGAAAATCAGATTCATTTTAACGTCCAACCAACAAATTTCAAAATTTTGCCTTCGCAATTCATACAGTTTGGAATTTTAGCACTATGGGTCTGAAACCTTGAAAACCGTTAATCGTATCGTATTTTAACCAACGCTATCGTTTTCGCTAGGTCCAAATTAGCTTAAAACCAAGTTTTTATCAAAATCGGGGAAATTTAATTTTCCTCCAATTTTAGCGATTTTTTTAAGGGGTACCCCTTGGAAAAAATGTGAAAAAAGTGAAGAAATTTTTTCTTCTCCATTTTAATAATAATCATTTTCTAGGCTAATTTAGACCCACACAGTACGAAAATCAGATTCATTTTAACGTCCAACCAACAAATTTCAAAATTTTGCCTTCGCAATTCATCCAGTTTGGAATTTTAGCACTATGGGTCTGAAACCTTGAAAACCGTTAATCGTATCGTATTTTAACTAACGCCATCGTTTTCGCTAGGTCCAAATTAGCTTAAAACCAAGTTTTTATCAAAATTAGGGACATTTAATTTTCCTCCAATTTTAGCGACTTTTTTAAGGGGTACCCATTGGAAAAAATGTGAAAAAAGTGAAGAAAATTTTTCTTCTCCATTTTAATAATAATTATTTTCTAGGCTAATTTAGACCCAAACAGTACGAAAATCAGATTCATTTTAACGTCCAACCAACAAATTTCAAAATTTTGCCTTCGCAGTACGAAAATCAGATTCATTTTAACGTCCAACCAACAAATTTCAAAATTTTGCCTTCGCAATTCATCCAGTTTGGAATTTTAGCACTATAGGTCTGAAACCTTGAAAACCGTTAATCGTATCGTATTTTAACCAACGCCATCGTTTTCGCTAGGTCCAAATTAGCTTAAAACCAAGTTTTTATCAAAATCAGGGACATTTAATTTTCCTCCAATTTTAGCGATTTTTTTAAGGGGTACCCCTTGGAAAAAATGTGAAAAAAGTGAAGAAATTTTTTCTTCTCCATTTTAATAATAATCATTTTCTAGGCTAATTTAGACCCACACAGTACGAAAATCAGATTCATTTTAACGTCCAACCAACAAATTTCAAAATTTTGCCTTCGCAATTCATACAGTTTGGAATTTTAGCACTATGGGTCTGAAACCTTGAAAACCGTTAATCGTATCGTATTTTAACCAACGCTATCGTTTTCGCTAGGTCCAAATTAGCTTAAAACCAAGTTTTTATCAAAATCGGGGAAATTTAATTTTCCTCCAATTTTAGCGATTTTTTTAAGGGGTACCCCTTGGAAAAAATGTGAAAAAAGTGAAGAAATTTTTTCTTCTCCATTTTAATAATAATCATTTTCTAGGCTAATTTAGACCCACACAGTACGAAAATCAGATTCATTTTAACGTCCAACCAACAAATTTCAAAATTTTGCCTTCGCAATTCATCCAGTTTGGAATTTTAGCACTATGGGTCTGAAACCTTGAAAACCGTTAATCGTATCGTATTTTAACTAACGCCATCGTTTTCGCTAGGTCCAAATTAGCTTAAAACCAAGTTTTTATCAAAATTAGGGACATTTAATTTTCCTCCAATTTTAGCGACTTTTTTAAGGGGTACCCATTGGAAAAAATGTGAAAAAAGTGAAGAAAATTTTTCTTCTCCATTTTAATAATAATTATTTTCTAGGCTAATTTAGACCCAAACAGTACGAAAATCAGATTCATTTTAACGTCCAACCAACAAATTTCAAAATTTTGCCTTCGCAGTACGAAAATCAGATTCATTTTAACGTCCAACCAACAAATTTCAAAATTTTGCCTTCGCAATTCATACAGTTTGGAATTTTAGCACTATAGGTCTGAAACCTTGAAAACCGTTAATCGTATCGTATTTTAACCAACGCCATCGTTTTCGCTAGGTCCAAATTAGCTTAAAACCAAGTTTTTATCAAAATCAGGGACATTTAATTTTCCTCCAATTTTAGCGATTTTTTTAAGGGGTACCCCTTGGAAAAAATGTGAAAAAAGTGAAGAAATTTTTTCTTCTCCATTTTAATAATAATCATTTTCTAGGCTAATTTAGACCCACACAGTACGAAAATCAGATTCATTTTAACGTCCAACCAACAAATTTCAAAATTTTGCCTTCGCAGTACGAAAGTCAGATTCATTTTAACGTCCAACCAACAAATTTCAAAATTTTGCCTTCGCAATTCATACAGTTTGGAATTTTAGCACTATAGGTCTGAAACCTTGAAAACCGTTAATCGTATCGTATTTTAACCAACGCCATCGTTTTCGCTAGGTCCAAATTAGCTTAAAACCAAGTTTTTATCAAAATCAGGGACATTTAATTTTCCTCCAATTTTAGCGATTTTTTTAAGGGGTACCCCTTGGAAAAAATGTGAAAAAAGTGAAGAAAATTTTTCTTCTCCATTTTAATAATAATCATTTTCTAGGCTAATTTAGACCCACACAGTACGTAAATCAGATTCATTTTAACGTCCAACCAACAAATTTCAAAATTTTGCCTTCGCAATTCATCCAGTTTGGAATTTTAGCACTATGGGTCTGAAACCTTGAAAACCGTTAATCGTATCGTATTTTAACTAACGCCATCGTTTTCGCTAGGTCCAAATTAGCTTAAAACCAAGTTTTTATAAAAATTGGGGACATTTAATTTTCCTCCAATTTTAGCGACTTTTTTAAGGGGTACCCATTGGAAAAAATGTGAAAAAAGTGAAGAAAATTTTTCTTCTCCATTTTAATAATAATTATTTTCTAGGCTAATTTAGACCCAAACAGTACGAAAATAAGATTCATTTTAACGTCCAACCAACAAATTTCAAAATTTTGCCTTCGCAGTACGAAAATCAGATTCATTTTAACGTCCAACCAACAAATTTCAAAATTTTGCCTTCGCAATTCATACAGTTTGGAATTTTAGCACTATAGGTCTGAAACCTTGAAAACCGTTAATCGTATCGTATTTTAACCAACGCCATCGTTTTCGCTAGGTCCAAATTAGCTTAAAACCAAGTTTTTATCAAAATCAGGGACATTTAATTTTCCTCCAATTTTAGCGATTTTTTTAAGGGGTACCCCTTGGAAAAAATGTGAAAAAAGTGAAGAAATTTTTTCTTCTCCATTTTAATAATAATCATTTTCTAGGCTAATTTAGACCCACACAGTACGAAAATCAGATTCATTTTAACGTCCAACCAACAAATTTCAAAATTTTGCCTTCGCAATTCATACAGTTTGGAATTTTAGCACTATGGGTCTGAAACCTTGAAAACCGTTAATCGTATCGTATTTTAACCAACGCTATCGTTTTCGCTAGGTCCAAATTAGCTTAAAACCAAGTTTTTATCAAAATCGGGGAAATTTAATTTTCCTCCAATTTTAGCGATTTTTTTAAGGGGTACCCCTTGGAAAAAATGTGAAAAAAGTGAAGAAATTTTTTCTTCTCCATTTTAATAATAATCATTTTCTAGGCTAATTTAGACCCACACAGTACGAAAATCAGATTCATTTTAACGTCCAACCAACAAATTTCAAAATTTTGCCTTCGCAATTCATCCAGTTTGGAATTTTAGCACTATGGGTCTGAAACCTTGAAAACCGTTAATCGTATCGTATTTTAACTAACGCCATCGTTTTCGCTAGGTCCAAATTAGCTTAAAACCAAGTTTTTATCAAAATTAGGGACATTTAATTTTCCTCCAATTTTAGCGACTTTTTTAAGGGGTACCCATTGGAAAAAATGTGAAAAAAGTGAAGAAAATTTTTCTTCTCCATTTTAATAATAATTATTTTCTAGGCTAATTTAGACCCAAACAGTACGAAAATCAGATTCATTTTAACGTCCAACCAACAAATTTCAAAATTTTGCCTTCGCAGTACGAAAATCAGATTCATTTTAACGTCCAACCAACAAATTTCAAAATTTTGCCTTCGCAATTCATACAGTTTGGAATTTTAGCACTATAGGTCTGAAACCTTGAAAACCGTTAATCGTATCGTATTTTAACCAACGCCATCGTTTTCGCTAGGTCCAAATTAGCTTAAAACCAAGTTTTTATCAAAATCAGGGACATTTAATTTTCCTCCAATTTTAGCGATTTTTTTAAGGGGTACCCCTTGGAAAAAATGTGAAAAAAGTGAAGAAATTTTTTCTTCTCCATTTTAATAATAATCATTTTCTAGGCTAATTTAGACCCACACAGTACGAAAATCAGATTCATTTTAACGTCCAACCAACAAATTTCAAAATTTTGCCTTCGCAGTACGAAAATCAGATTCATTTTAACGTCCAACCAACAAATTTCAAAATTTTGCCTTCGCAATTCATACAGTTTGGAATTTTAGCACTATAGGTCTGAAACCTTGAAAACCGTTAATCGTATCGTATTTTAACCAACGCCATCGTTTTCGCTAGGTCCAAATTAGCTTAAAACCAAGTTTTTATCAAAATCAGGGACATTTAATTTTCCTCCAATTTTAGCGATTTTTTTAAGGGGTACCCCTTGGAAAAAATGTGAAAAAAGTGAAGAAAATTTTTCTTCTCCATTTTAATAATAATCATTTTCTAGGCTAATTTAGACCCACACAGTACGTAAATCAGATTCATTTTAACGTCCAACCAACAAATTTCAAAATTTTGCCTTCGCAATTCATACAGTTTGGAATTTTAGCACTATGGGTCTGAAACCTTGAAAACCGTTAATCGTACCGTATTTTAACCAACGCCATCGTTTTCGCTAGGTCCAAATTAGCTTAAAACCAAGTTTTTATCAAAATCGGGGACATTCAATTTTCCTCCAATTTTAGCGATTTTTTTAAGGGGTACCCCTTGGAAAAAATGTGAAAAAAGTGAAGAAATTTTTTCTTCTCCATTTTAATAATAATCATTTTCTTAAAAAAAAACAAGACGATTGCTTAACAATTAAAAAACAACCACTTAAATAACAAAATGAGGAAATATCCGTGTGATATTATTAAAGTATCAAAGTTAATTTATTTACGAATGTTTGTATGTCACTTAATATTTTCACGTAGGTTTCGAGCGCGGAAAATCGCAAATTCCTAATATCCATAATTTTCACTTGACAATTATCAACTTTAGAGAAAAACATCAAGAGATATTATTTGTTTGTTTTGAGCTATGTAGAATAAGAAAAATATAGTTTGATTTTGCCACATTTTCGTTTGGCAAATTGCATTTTTATGTACAGCAAAGCATAACGAAATGACGTGCAAAAATACAACTCCTTTGCTAAAACCCCTTCGATCATTTAAAATACGAGTACCTAAAAGCATTTTGTAATGTTTGTTTTTAAAATTATCGCATAATAATTATTATCTTTATTTATTTCAATGAATTCTCACAGTTATTAAAATAAAATTATAAAATTTGTGAATAATTAAAACTATTTGTTAATTATAACTATTATTAATATTTATAAATAACAATTATTTATATAATGTGTTATTAGATTTAGGTATACATTGCATAGTATTGAAACACAGGGGCGAAGACATTAGGGGGCAAAAAGATTAGTAATAGTTGTAGCGAATGGTAGGTCGAAGCCTGGCAAGTAGGCCTTTCTAGGTCTTTTTTGACAACCCCTAAAGGACAAGGAATTTGTATGTAGGCAAGGAATTGATACATTATGCAACTGCAACAAAATTTTTTTAGGAACTACGCCGATGTTCATCTAGAGTAGTGAATGGGAAATTGCTTTCACAAGCAGAACCGGTTACTTTGGTTCTTTTCCATACAGTCTAGTCAATTAAACGTTCCATTAAATTTTTTTAAATAATTTTAAAAAGCCAGTGTTGGGAATCAAGCCAGCCGCCTCCTAGTTTCATATTCAGCGAGCAGAGTACCTTGAACAACTCGGTCACACGGACTGGTTACAAACTCCCAACAAAAAGACTGGAAGTAATATTTAAAAATATTTAATGTTTAAACTTATTGTTAGCTAAAATTAAATAATTTTTCATTCCCTATACCCATGTATAGGCAATCCGCCCACTGATCAAAATCAGAGGCGGAGTAAATGTCCACAGCGCCCTAGGCTAGCACCTCATCAGCGCCCCTCTAGTTGACATCATACCAATATTATAAACGTGAAAGTTTGTGAGGATGAACTGGATGAATGTTTGTTACTCTTTCACGCAAAAAAAACTTAACGGATTTTGAAATAATTTGTATGAAGGTAGCTTATGTACCCTGAATTAACACATAAGATACTTTTAACCCGGGAAAGTCATATGTCACATGATCCCGACGGCGACTTACTCTCTGAAAGGACTTTAGGTTTTTTTTCGTTTAAAACGCCTTCTACGTGCGCCCTCATGTAAACCTCGCGCCCCTAGACACGTGCCTAGTTTGCCTTATGGATAATCCGCCCACTGATCAAAATGCTTTACCCGCACCTGAATTGTAATACAAATACAAAATGTATGTCATTATTTATTGTATTTTTATTTATTTATGTTTTAATTAATTAATTCATTAAATTATAATAATATGTATGAAAAAAGGTCACATTTCGAGTATTTACAAATTTAATATTAATTATAAATTTGAGCATGCATGACATTTTAAATCGGATAATTCAAGCATAAAATACTTTAAATAATCTGTTTCCAATTCTTACCACCAGATGTCGTATTCCAAAGGATCAAAAACCACTAACAAATAGAATTACTCAAAATGGCTAATAGAGGATGAATATTTTAGTATCTCTAGAAAATAGATGTATATATGTATATATATATATATATATATATATATATATATATATATATATATATATACATATGTCTGTAATCGCTCTAGCGGTCACAATTTTAATCGGATTGTAATGAAATTTGGTATTTGACTTTTGGGACGCTTTTGGTATTCAAGTTTTTTTATGGGGAAAATCGGACAAGGAGAAAAGGGGGGTTTAAAGGAAGGAAGATACACAAAATTTGACATATCCCCCTTAATATTCGAAAAATCGAAAAATTTATAAGAAGTAAAGTTGTAGGAACTAAGTTTTACTGTAATTTTGTTTCTTATCATTTGTCTTCTTACACTAATATTTACAGAAATATTGATGGTTTAAGATTGAAAATTAAACTCCTTAATATCTCTGTACACATTAGAGTTTGAACAAAAATGATAAGGTGATGAATTGTAGCAAACATGATTTTCTACAACTTTATTCCTAACGCATTTATCGATTGTTCTAATATTAAGAGAGACATTTTATATTTTGTGTTTCCTTCTTACTTTATGCCCCCTATCCCCTTGACGTATGTCATTTATCAATAAAATTGGCCTTGCAAATACTAAAATCATATACGACATTTCATTTAGTCAGACTAAAATTGTGACCGCTAGAAAGTGATTTATGTATTCTAAGGAAATTCGCTGAGTTGAAGCAGCTCCTTTTTAATTAGTTAAAATCGATGAATTTTATATGTAAAAATTTACATTTATATTTTTAACAGATTTGTTTTTGTCCAGACATTTTTTACGTTTTTATTATTTCGAAATCATGGTCAATTACATAGGGATTTTTTTATATACAAAATGTAATTGAAAATTTGTCTACTGTTTTGAAATTGAAACGCGTCAATAACTACTTTCAAAATAAATAAATACTTAAATTAACGAGTGGTGTTTATAGCTAAATAATTTGTTTCAATAATTGATTTGATTTGATTTATAAATAATTGATTAACAATAATTCAATAAGCTTAAAATTGTATTTATCCAGTTTTGTTGAAATTTTTAAAATAATTTTTTTATAATTGACCTTGATTCGAAATAAAAAGAACATAAAAAATGGCAAGTCAGCGTCATGCGCGCTATGTGATTGGTTGAATTTATCAATGTTTAATTGATTGCATTTAATTGACATCTTAATAAATAAGCGTCAAATCGAAAAACTTAAACTTTTTTAAATGTTTTTTGCAGCTTTACACCGTGGTATAGTTTTTCTGAATGAATTTCAGCACAACCTGTATATAATATATAACCATAAAATAACTGTTCTACATTTTCTGCAAATTTACCAATAAAATGTGTATTTGGTATAAGTAATTGTGAAATGTAGCCTGACTAAAGACGCTACCTTGGAATATGATGTCAAAATTTGGCTTTACCAATAACATATGAAAGTTTAGTTTTAAAAAAAATCTGGTATTTGAAATAAAAACACCATATGGCATTAATTATTGGGCACCACAGATGTATGTAGCGCTGTGAATTAGTTAAAATATCTCATCCATTGAATAATAGTTTGGAAGTGGCTAAATGCAGAATACATCTATTTTAAATGTGTAAAATGATTTTTCAAAATAAATTTTTAATATAATGTGAATAATGCCATTCACTTTTTAAATGCCTATTTCAAATAGAGCCATTTCAAATATTACCCATCGCTGGTAACAACGAAAATTCAAATGGATCGTGAACCGACATGCACCTATCCCTTTGATATAATGCCAATACCTTCTTGTTCGCATTGACGCTGGCTGGCATCAGATCACCGCGTTATAATATTATTATTTAGAGCACGGTAGCGTGCAAGGCCGTGTTTAAGTAGTTTCGGTAGATATTAATATCAAAATCGAAATTTTATACAAACTATTAAAATCAATTTGATAAACAAAAGTAAATCTTATTTGAATGGGAAAATTTGACGTAAACAAACCAAGAAGTGAAATTTAAAGCTCTATCAATATATTCAACTGATATCAGCAATTTTTAATCAACAGACAATTAACTTGAGTGTATTAATAAATTACAATTGTAATAAATTACAAAAAAGTATTTTATAACGGTAAAAGAGAATACAAGCATAGATCTATAGCAGATTCTAACAGATTTTAAACAATATGGACAGTTGTGATCAAATAAATTGATCTTGTCTAAATTGTACAATGTTTGTAAATTGTTTTCTTAATATTAGTAAAATTTATCTATACATTTAATATATAAAGAGGAAAAATTTGTTTGTTTGTATGTCGGAGTTACTCTCTGGAGCTACTGAACCGATTCTAAAAATTATTTCACTGATAGAAAGCTACACTATTTCCGAATAACATAGGCTGTAAAAAGTTTGCATTTCATGCATCCTTGTCCGCGTGGTACGCTAAAAACCTAACTTGTAAACGGTGTGAGATAGAGAAAATATTTAAATTATCTAGTAGCTAATTATCTAGTAACTAAGCTTGTCTGTGAGACCAGATTAGTGTTTCACCGAGACTTGAGGTAGGCGGGGTCTTGTAGTCCTCGCAACCGAGGACCAAGGCGAGGTTCGAAATTTTAATCCTCGTTACTAACCGGGCCGAGACGAGGTATATTGTCCCAAAAACCTCGCCTCGGCCGAGCCAAATTTACAAAAAATAAATTTTTTTTTATAAAATAATATAGTAACATGTTTTTTTACAAAAAACATGAAGCAATAGATGCATTTTAAAGGAAAAAGAAATTTTATGCCATGGTTACTTTTTATAATAATAATCATAAATTTGTTCATCGCCGGTTTGCAAATTTAAATGTATTATTTTTATTTTGTTGATCGACTGCATATTCTTATTTTAGAGGAAAAAAAAATTGTGCGGTCGGGGGACCCCCGTCAGGAACGACGTTCTCTACGTTATTTTTTCAACTCCAAACGTGATTTAATATGAAGATTTCTATTAATTTTATTAGTGTATTTTTGCGACGCCAAAAAGCGCAGCCCTCTTTTATTCAACTCTCTCTCTCTCTAATTAGTATATTTTATTTTATTTTAGCGAATTTCCGGAAAGGAAATAGAGCTATTTACTGTTTTCATTCAAGGAGTCATAAAAATTTGGAGACTAAGCAACTTATATTCCGTGTTTTAAAGATATTTATTTTCTAACAAGTTTTTTTTACCATATTCATGTACATTTATGCAAAATTAATCAAAGTTAGTAAAAATTTTACCTCGGCCGAAGCGAGGATGTTAGCAAACCCAACCGAAGCGAGGCTAGTCAACATTCTACCTCGGCCGAGGTGGGGCGAGGGTGATATTTAAAAAAGCGAGGCGAGTCGAAGTGATACCAAAGCCTCGCCTCCCTCGCCTCTCGTCTCGTGAAACACTAGGCCAGATTAAATATAAACAGGCCAGGCGAAAGACATTGAAATGCCTATATATATACACATACACATGTACGTCAATATGCATACATACAAATAGAATTTAAATGACTTTTAATAACCAAAACCTTTATGTACTATGAGCCACAGAGTCGTGGTAATTTTTCAAAATTAGATAATTGATTTGTGCCTTATTCATTTTGTTTTCAAAAAATCTTCTAATAAAAGTTGTTACTATATATATAATAAACAACTTTTATCCGAATCATTTTTTCAAAAAACCGAATCAACAAGACACAAATAAAAAATAAAATTTTGAAAAATGATATGGACTTCTGTGGCCCATAGTACATAGTCTATTTTTGAACTATGACCCCTGATTTGTGACCGAAAAACAAGTTTTCGGACCTGATGGCCATTGAGACATTTGATCACCACCTTATCGATATACCGAAAGTGTTTTATCATAAGGTTTGTGTGGAGTCCTTTACGAAAAGTATTTGGATTTAAAAAAAAACACAAATGCTGGGAAGTTGATCGTGTGGACCTCATGCGTCACACTTAAGAATTTAACACTCAGAGACAAATCCACCCTAGGGCTTGAAACTTTATTCATAAACAGAATAGTTTTGCAAACATTTCAACTCAATAGTTTATTGTTATTTTTACTTGTTATTTACTCATTTTCGATTGGTTCAAATATTTTAAATCGTAGTGTACCTATGGTATTATTATAATTTTTAATAACAAGAATGTCAAAACATTTGAATTTATTATGAGTTGACCATTAACATAAGAAGTTATAGTAAGTAAGTAGTTGTAGTAAATTTACTTTCTATACAGAGAAGAAATTTCTTGAAAACATTTCTCTATCAAAATGAAAATATTATCTTATATGTTCAATTAATATATAAGGTAATGTTATACATATTTTTATTACATATGCACACGCATTCATAAATAAATATTAAAATATAAATAAACTCACCAAAAAGGAGATATCTCTTTTTATTTCGGTTTAAAAACAATTTAGAAATATTAAAATTAAGGTAGTCCGGCGAACCAGTTCAAGTGGCCGAGCGGTCTAAGGCGTTATGTCTGCGCAGTAAACCTACTTGGAAACTGGGAGGTTAAGGGTTCGAATCCAGACATCGGCAGTTTGTCAATTATTAGGGTAAAAAACAAAGGGGCGGTTAATTGAATAAACTGTCGGCATATGGACAAGAACGAAGTAACTGGCTATGCATGAGAAGGTTTTCTGCAGTTTCCTTCACAAACTCCAGAAGAATATCGGCATAGTTCCTATCATAGTCGGCTGCAGCCGCATATCCTACCAATTCCTAGTCTATACACAAAATTCCTTCCACTCCCCTCACATCCTTAGGCAACACAATGGACCGTATAGTCGAAATGTACCCTGTCCAGGGCAGCCTCTACAATCTATCTATCTATCTAGTCGGGTGAAATAATAAATGATAATTGATTTAATAGAAATGCTTAGAACATGTTTATTGACAACGCTGGAAAAAAAACATCTTATGCAGTTAAAATTTGTTTTATTATGTTTTTAGAGCTCAACAGGCGATAGTTCGAATAATTATTTTCGGACAAATGAAAAAAAAATTCTATGGTAATCAATATTAACTACATTTTTATTGGCAATGGTGGAAAAAATTACTTCCTACGGAGTTAAATTTTATATGACTATGTTTTTAAAGCTCAACATTAAACACTTATGGGAACTATATATTTTATGGTATGGAATAATGAAATTTGACGACGAACTTAACGATATTACTCAATAACTTTGCACGTACACGTTTGAAATTTATATTTTTATATGTTTGTTTGTTCTATACGAGTTTTTTTTGTAGATAAAGATTGGAAATTAAATCGTCTTCATTGTCTACCGAACACAGTCTTTTGCATTGTAGGTTATAGTTTAGAAGCTCGAGTAAAATTGGAAATCGTGCCCATTTTGAATTATTCACATGGCAACATAACATATGTAAACGTTACTATTAAGAAAATTTTATAATCCCACACTATCCAAGAAAAATAAAGCATTAAAATATTATTATGGTGAGATTTTCTTTATTTATGTTGTCTAGCGATTAACACCATCATTCTCATATTCTTTTATCCTATAGTGCCGAATTTTTCTGTTTTCCGTATAGACCCCTATCCTTCTTAACCCTTTCTGCATGAATCACGAGGCTGACTCGTGTAAACTTATTTTTACTTTGGGAAACAATCACGAGTCTGACTCGTGTAAACTATTTTTAGCTTTGTGAAACAATCACGAGTTAGACTCGTAATAATATAAAATAAATGAAATAATCCACTTTACTTCACTTCGCAATTTATATAAATTTAATTTAACATAAATTATTAACAATTATATACATAAACCAATTAATAAGTGAGAAGTATTTATATTTTTTAAGATTCTCAATAAATAAATTAAATGGTCTCGATTGTATAAAATAATAACAATACCTAATAATAACAATAATAACATTGCGTTATGCATAACTATGGCTTCACAAATAATAAGGATGCGGAAAAGTCAAATAAACTCCAAATAAAACCTATTTTGACAAAATGGAAACCCGACTTCTAAGATCAAATATTCTATAACAAAAGATGCACTAAAAAGTAAAAAAATAATTGCATATTCTTGTGCCAATTTTAGTTCACCAAAGCAAAATTTTTTAAATATATATGTACAATTATTGTTATTTTTGGAGGCGGTGTCCAAAAGTTATGTGAATTTCTCTATGCTGACACCGACTCCAAAAATAACAATAATTGTACATATATATTTAAAAATTTTTGCTTTGGTGAACTAAAATTGGCACAAGAATATGCAATTATTTTTTTACTTTCTAGTGCATCTTTTGTTATAGAATATTTGATTTTAGAAGTCGGGTTTCCATTTTGTCAAAATAGGTTTTATTTGGAGTTTATTTGACTTTTCCGCATCCTCATTATTTGTGAAGCCATAGTTATGCATAACGCAATGTTATTATTGTTTCTAATTTGTTTCTAAAATAATAATACTAATGTTGTTAATATTAGTTAAAAGAGTTTTATGTTACATTAAAAAAAAGTATTCTAAATTAAAAATCAATTATTTAATTATAAAAAACGCATTTTATTTCATTTAAAAAATAAATATAAAATAATTTAAAAATACAATAACTAAATAAAAACACGGTTTCTCAGTTACATAAATAAAATTATCTATTTCACTATGTTGAAATTTCCTTTTAAATAATTATTTCATAATTTACCTAATTTAGTCAAATAAGTAATCATTTCAGGTACATAATTTATTTAAACAAAAAAAAAAAAAAAAACCATAAGGGGTGAATACAGAGTTTTTATCAATTCGTTAAGTTCAAACCGGTTTTTTAACTGACATAGAGCTATTTACTTTGTTAAGATTTACTATAGAATGGAAAATTTTAAAGTAGAAAAAAAACATAGGAAGTAGTTTTTATTATACTTTTATTAATTAAAATAGCACAAAGTTTACTTTTTATTACATGAGTATTTTGAGTTAATGTACTAAATTTTATTGAAATAAAAGATAATTTTATGACCCTGAATCACATAATTTTATTACCACAAGCTGCCAACATGGTTTGCCCCTGCATCATCTTGCAAAGCTCTGGTAGTATGACTCACAAAAGTCGTTCTAAATTGTATAAGGTGGCGTAAAAATACCTTCACAATTTTTGAAATTCAATAATTCTTTCTGGAATTTATATTTAGAGTTTCTCTTTTTTAGATTGTAGTAAATACTTAGGAGTTTCGATATAGAGCGATACCAGCCTGCAGAAAGGATAAATATCGTAAATTTTTATTTGGAAAACGGAAGAAGCTTTATTTCTACTCAGAGAAACTATCGACGATATTTTATTGTCAGATATGCTCCTTCTAACCATACGATATTACTGATTATTTTCTTTGGGGTTATCTGAAAGAAAGGGTTTATGTAAACAATTATGCTTGGAACAACGTAGAATATTAGGCGAGAGATGTGCTGAAAAGAGCTCATAGTTTTCAGCGCGAAAGGGGATATCATTTGTTAAATATCATTTTTCGTAAATATTTGGAAAAAACTTTAAGAAATACACTTTATATTAGAAGTTGCAAAAAATAAAACACAAAATGACTATATAATTTTGACAGAAGGACACGAATTTTGTGGCCCATAGTACCCATGTACCTAATTATACAATTTTATGAAATACACTTTCCAAACTATATTAGCTGATCGGGTACCCGCTCGAAAAGAACTATATAGAAAATTATATACGAATCAAGGAGATTCCGTAATAAAACATCATACATATACTAGTAAATAATTTCAAACGACTTTCAAACAGCGCGCCGGTACTCAGGGGTGCCAACGGAACCATAAAAAATAATCTTCTGCTGCGGACATGAAAAAAATGCACTTTTTTACGCATATTTTATCAAAAAACTTAACAACCCGATGGGCATTCTCCCAAAGTTTTAAGGAAAAATATTTCTAAGGAATTGAGGAAAGTATTTGTCGAATTTCAGAACAACCGTGACTATATTGAGAGAGTTCGAAATAAAAACAGTCGGAATCATGCATTTTATTTCAACATGTTTATGAAGATGCATGTTAAATTTCTCCAATTTACGTAACGATTTTCTCAATAACGCTACGGGGATAAATTCTCAAAAAAATTCAGCTGATTTCTGAGGATTCATTTTACTAATATTGTGAATTTCGTGAAGTTCTTAGCCTAATACTAGTTTGGAAATACCTTAACTAATATTTAAGTAGGTAATTTCTATGTATGTTATAAGCATATGTAAGCAATTACGAAATGCCTACATTCTTGTGTTGGCCTACCTAAATGGAATCTATTGTCATAAACTCCCATTCAAATCTCTTGGACCCACAATCTTTTGAATCCCTTTGAGAGCGGAATCGACCCCTGAGGATCAATAATAACCACTTTTGGACTGTTGCCATAGAGCCTAATAATATATCAATGATTTTTTTTTCGTGGGTCGAGTACGATACGGCAAAGTAATAGTAGTTAATATACTTTTCTCTTCGTGATGGTAATGTTTACTGAGGATCTTGCAACGGTTTGTTGTGCGGGTTCTAATAAATCCTATAGGAAGTTTGAGTATTGCGAAGGAATAAATATAGCAAAACCATGGCACACTTGGCTAAAAAATCCAGATGCTCAGGGTTCGACACCTTTTGGATGAGTTAATTTTTTTCATAAGAATATTTTCTTAAAACTTATGCTTGAAACATTTATCACTATCTTACTTAATTCTCGAACTATTAAGGGTGGATCCACTATACAATGCCAATCACAAGAAATGCCAATGCCACTGTACAAATGCCAATACCACTATAATGTATATTTTCGGAATCCCTATGATGACGCCTGCCATATGATACCCATATTGTAGTGCTTGAACAAATTTTTTTTTTTACTTTGACAAAATGGTAAAAGTTTAAATTTCATCCCGACTATAAACTAAAATAGTTTCAGTATTTATTAATGTCAACTTACTATAAATAATAACAATTAATTTTTTTATAATTACTCATTATTATAATAAATATAAAAAATATCATTAAACATTGTATAAACATTCTCATAACAGTGATTTGAAGGTTGAAATTGATTAGAACTATTGGACATTGTTCAAGTACTTGTTTTGCGTATTTACAATAATAAGTATTGAAAGAGTAAGTACTATCAACACGATAAGTAGCGTGTTGTTTTTCTAGATTTTATAGGTTTGTGCGCTGAATCCATTTGGTTTTTTGAAAAACTATTTATTTTGTTTATTTAAAACAAAAGTTTTTAAGGTTTTTATAACGAACAACTTTTATTCAAATAAATATTTCGAAAACCTTATGGATTAAGGGAGTTCCAGCATGAAATCACTTTTCGGCAGAATTATCTGTTATATTAAAAAAAATAGTCGACAGGATTTAAAAAAAAAAAAAATTCGTTACGCAGGGGGGCATAAAGAAAGAAGAAAACACAAAATAAAAAATATTTCTCTTAATATTAGAACAATCGAAAAATGCGTGAGGAATAAATTTGTAGAAAATCATGTTTGCTACAATTCATCACCTAATCATTTTTGCTCAAACTCTAATGTGTACAGAGATATTAAGGAATTTAATTTTCAATCTTAAACCGTCAATATTTCTGTAAATATTAGTGTAACAGAAAAAATGATAAGAAACAAAATTACAGTAAAACTTAGTTCCTACAACTTTACTTCTTTTAAATTTTTCGATTTTTCGAATATTAAGGGAGATATGTCAAATTTTGTGTTTCCCCTTCCCTCTAAACCCCCCTTCCCCCTTGTCCGATTTTACCCATTAACGAACTTGCCTCTACCCATTAACAAAACCGCCTCAAATACCAAATTAATTCTAATCATATTAAAATTGTGACCGCTAGAGCGATTACAGACACACACACACACACACACATATATATATATATATATATATATATATATATATATATATATATATATAAAATATATATATATATATATATATATATATATATGTCCATAGATATATATATATATATATATATATATATAATAATAAGATAGTAAAGATACATATATATTAAATAAATTTTTTTTTAAAATCGCGTTTTACCGTTTTCGAACTAAATTATTTTTTTCAAAATTACATTATACAAGATTATATAAGACAGTGTTGGCTGGCACTACCTTAAGCACAAATTGATTAAAAAAATTTTGCAACACCACTTATGAGTTTGATAGTACTTAAGCATAAATTTATATAAAATACGACTGTCAAGGTGATTGCTAGGACAACTTCAGTGCATCACATTGGGTTCAGAGTATCTATATCAAAATAATGAAATATACAGTTCAGGGTTTCTGAAACTGGTGGACTACTTCATAGTCCAACCAAGGACCGTAAAAAACGATGCCAATTTAATTAGGGGATGAAAACACATACAGTGACTTCATTCACTAGCATAGGTGTTCCTGCGAGAACCTAATCCAACAGTGGGACAACTAATATTTTATCGCGCATAACTTTTTTTTTCTGTAATAATTATGATAAAATACATCGTCACTTTTTGTATAGAATTTTATGTCCAACAACTTTTGTATGAAACTGTATTTCATAAAATTTAAAGATTTGCTATAATTTCTTTTCAAATATTTTTTAATTATTATTAGCGATGTGTCTGTACCCATTTTAGTGACCAGTTTTAATCCGATCCGAATTAAATTTGGTATGTGAAGTGCTTTTAGTATTTGGAAGGCTAAGTTCGTTATTGGGCAAAAACAGACATGGAAAATGATAAGGGGATTGAGAGGGATAGGGAAACACAAAATTTGGTATATCTCTCTTAATATTGGCTAAATCGAAAACGGTAAGAGAAGAAAAGTTATAGAAAAGTAATTAAGTTTGAATTGTATATACATATAATGAATTGCATACCAGTCCAAGTGGTCGAGCGGTCTAAGGCCGTTATGTCTGCGCAGTATGCCTACTTGGAAACTGGGAGGTTACGGGTTCGAATCCCAACTTGGGCAGTTTGTCAGTTATTAAGAAAAAAAGGGGCGGTTAATTGACTAAACTGTCGGCGTATGGATAAGAACGAAGTAACCGGCTATGCTTGAGAAGGTTTTCTGCAGTTTCCTTCACGAACTCCAGATGAATATCGGCATAGTTCCTATCATAGTCGGCTGCAGCCGCATATCCTACCAATTCCTAGTCTATACACAAAAATTCCTTCCACTCCACTCACATCCTCACATTCTTAGGCATCACAATGGACCTTATGGTCGAAGTGTAGCCCGTCCAGGAGAGCCTGCACAATCTATCTATCTAATGAATTGTATACAGGTAATGAATTGTAGTAAAATTGATTTTCTACAATTTTACTCCATATAAATTTTTCGATTTTTCGGATATTAAGAGAGATATTCTATATTTGGTTTTCGTCTTTCTTTAAGCCCCTTACCCCTTTTACGATGAAAATAAAACAAATATGATAAAGTATTTTATAAAAGATTTTTGACAAAGATCTTTTGCAGCGTAATACTGCCCTTAGTAACGTCGTTTATACGTACTGATTTTAAATTTAATAAAATTATGAAATAAAAATTATTTAACGTAATTTTTTTAAATGTTTTTAAATTACGGAATCATAAATTGGTAAAAAAAATACTGGATAGGTATTTAACCCGACTTCAAAAAGGAGGATGGTTCTCAATTCGTCTGTATTTTTTTTATTATTATTTTTTTCTTTTTAATGTTTGTTAGCTCAGAACTCCGTCATTTATTAACCGATTTTGAATTTTTGTTTTTTGATTTAAAGAGTGTGATTTCCGATTGGTCCCATTGTTACCAAATCGCATTCTGATAAAGGGATCCCCTGGAAATCGAGAAAAACCCTCATTTTATATGTGATAACCGATTTCTGCGAAATTTTTTTTTTTTTTTTTTTGAAAGGGTATACTCATTTATAATAGGAAAATAAGAAAAAATTTTTAAAAACCGACTTCAAAAAAATTTTTTACAAAAAAAACCGACCCCAAAAAAAAAATTTTTACAAAAAAAAACAAAACGCTTGTAAAGAAAATTGAAAATCTGTTATAAAAAAATGCACTAAAATTTAAAAAAAAAAAAAAAACGGATAAAAAAAAATGTGTTATAAAAAAATGCACTTAAAATTAGTTGGTCGTTTAGTAGGTCTACCCATATTTAGACAAATAAAATCAGTTATAGAACTTCAAAGTCACCAAAAAGCGAGAAATAAAACCTATTTTGACAAAATGGAAACCCGACTTCAAAATCAAATATTCTAAAACAAAAAATTCATTAAAAAGTAAAAAAATAATTGCATATTCTTGTGCCAATTTTAGTTCACCTAAGTTCACCTAATAATTGTACATATATATTTAACAATTTTGGCTTAGGTGAACTAAAATTGGCACAAGAATATATAATTATTTTTTTACTTTTTAGTGCATTTTTTGTTTTAGAATATTTGATTTTTGAAGTCGGGTTTCCATTTTGTCAAAATAGGTTTTATTTAAATAATTATTATTATTCTTATTCTTATATAACAGTAAGTAGATATTTAAAAAAATATAATTTTACTAAGATAATACATAAACCAAAAAAAAAAACGATTATTATTAATTCGTAAACTTTCTCCCAAAAAGTAAAAGTTGTTTCAGTTGTTAATTTAAGAGATATACATATTTTACCCATATAGTATGAATCCGTCCCACTAAAAATATTATATGTTATTCAAGAGGTTAGAATGATGGTACTTACAGCTTAAAAAATGTCATTCATATAATAGTATAGTCGAACCTGTATAAACCAGAACTGGATTTTAGAGCAAACTCTTTAATCGATACTAATTACTGACATTTAGTAATAGGGAAATATGCATGAAAATTTTTTTTCACTTGAATTGAAGCCTGTTTACTTGACAAATATCAAGGTAAAATTACTTTTTAAATAACTTTAAAAATAAGCGAGATATGAATGATTGAAATTCCTGATTAGACAAAGAGGGTGATAGCCCTCTTGATATGTTATGTGACGTCATATTACACTTTCACCATTTAAAATACACGTAAAACTCCGTTTTTAGTATTTTTGCAAGAAAGAGACAGATAATAATCTTTAAAAGCTTATAGCTTCCTTGATATTTGTCGGATTTTAATTTCGCTTTTAAATATTGTTACAGTATTAACAGTATTATCATATTCTGAAAATAAATTTTCATGCATATTCCCCATTGGGTCAGAATGTAAAATCCTCTATATAGTAGAGCATTAGACAGTCTTTTTAACGTTGGCATATCTGTAACTGAGAATGGCGTCAACGATTATTGTAAAATACGTAACGTAGGAGCTACTAGCGAATTTTTATAGAAGAGGGATTGATAATAAATATTACATAATTATCAAGCGATATTAGTACCATCAAATTAGTAATATAGAACAGCAGTAGCTAGTGATGCCAACTTAGTGGATTTTTCCCTAAATTTAGGGATATTTTTCGAACTTTGGGAATTATTTAGGGGATACATTTTTTAAGGGAATTTTTTAGGGGTTTTCAATTTATTATTATCCATAATTGTGAATATACCATTGAATTTTTTAAATATTTTATGTCGTTTTCTCTTTGAAATAAATAAAAAACCCACCCATTTCCGACATATTTTTTCAAATATGTCGGAAGGAGGTTTTGCTTTGATTTTCGGAAATTTAAGGCTTTTGAAGTCACTTTAATTTAGGGGAAAAAATTGTTGACTGTTGGCAATAGTGAGCAGTACATCTTTTATTTTCATTTTAAAAATATTCAAAGAGATATTCAAAGTTTTGTGCTTTCTCCTCACTCTAAGGCCCCCTTTCCCTTTCATTGCTTCTGCCTTATTTTTAATAGTACGCCACAAAACTGATCGACCAAATAAGCGTATGCGCACCTACATTCCTACTTGTCATGAACCCATTTTCAGTTGTCAAATGTTGATATTCAAAGAAGGTAGGTAATCAAAATAAGAATTATGAGTTTGAAAAACAACATGTTTAAAATAAGAAAATAGAAACCAACAGAAAAAAAAATTATCGGATCTTTGATCTCTGGCTAATCAAGGTTTTACTGTAATTATTTAGCAAATGACCAATCGACAAGAAAACTTGAATAATGATTTATATGGTATTTAAAGCATACCTTAATTATAATGTTAGATAATGTTTTTTTTATACTAACAAATGATGAAATAAACATTTGTATTTGATACTCGTAGGTAGATGTGAAATATCGTATGAAAACAATGACTATACTAATCACTACCCGTATTCGAACGTTTACCTAAATTATAGACAAGAATTTGCCGTAATAGTTTATAGATTACGTATATGAGTACCGGAAACTATTCGGTCAAAATAATTTTGCGTAATTCTTTTCAATATGTATACAGTTGCTGCGTCCAAATCAGTGGCGTAGCGGGCCATGGCAGGGCCCCGTATAAAAATTTGTTTGGGGGCCCTTATGAAGGGTAAAGACTTCTCACAAAAGAAAAAAAAATGTTTGCATAAAATTAAAAGAAATATTTATTCATCATAATTATCTATCTGTCACTTTTTCCATAATTTTTACAAACAATTCAAATTAAATATACACTCTCAATTTTTGCTTACGCACGTCGGGGGCCCCCGTGGCCCGGGGGCCCCGTATAATTGATACGGCATATACGGCGGTAGCTACGCCCCTGGTCCAAATACTCCTGTTTTTAACTTAGGTCTACATACTTGAAATTAATCTATTCTTTATACTGTATAGACAGTCGCTAAGTATGTTCCTTATCCGATCAAAAACATAAATGTAAATAAGTTTCTATTAAAAAAACTAATTTTCTACAACTTTACTTCTTATGTGTTTTTCGATTTTTTCAATATTAAGAGAGATATACCAAATTTTGTGTTTCCCCCTCCCTCTAAATCCCCCCTTACCCTTATCGATTCTTGTCATGCTTAGCATAAAAAAACATTGTCATCGGAACTGAACCAACATGTAAAAAATTTAACTCCGTAGGATAAGAGGAAGTACATTGCAAGTTAAATAAAAGCTTGTAAGAGGCAAAGTTTTCGGGGATATCCTTAATATAATAGTTGCTTCTTTAAAAGTAGTGAATGGAAGAGAGGACTAAGTTATTTACCTAGTGTAAGAAAATGAATATAAATTAAATGAATATAAATATCTTAGCAAGTTTTTTGGTTTTTGTTTCAAACTTTCCATGATAAAATATTAGAGACATACTAAATTTATATTCATTTTCAGGTAAATACCTTTGTCCTCATGTTTTTGATCGAATATCAGTTCTTCTTGTAAACAATGCCGAGAGGTCTAAGGCGTTATGCCTGCACAGTATGTATACTTGGAAACTAGGAGCTTATGGGTTCGAATCCCGACATCGGAAGTTTGTCAATTATTAAGAAAAAAAAGGGGCGGTTAATTGACTAAACTGTCGGCGTATAGATAAGAACGAAGTAACCGGCTATGCTTGAGAAGGTTTTCTGCAGTTTCCTTCATGAACTCCAGATGAATATCGGCATAGTTCCTATCATAGTCGGCTGCAGCCGCATATCCTGGCAATTCCCAGTCTATACATAAAAATTCCTTCCACTCCACTCACATCCTCACATCCTTAGGCATCACAATAGACCTTATGGTCGAAGTGTAGCCCGTTCAGGGCAGCCTCTACAATCTATCTCTATCTATTTTCTTGTAAACCAAAAAAAAAAATTTGAAACTAAAATATTATAAAATAATTTTTTTTTTTAATTAAAAATAAATAAATTAAAAATCCCAATTATATTTTTTCTAAATGGTGTGTAATAGTATTTTATAAAATTACGTATAATATTTAAATCCAAAAAAATATTTTTATTTGAAAAAATTAATTTTTAAATAAATGATACTGACTGATACCGTATGATTCTCAAATAAAACTGATGAAAATATTTATACTTTTTCGAGGTGCTAAGCAATTATTGTCTCGACCAATAAGATTACAGTATAAAAGGTATACGTGTTACAATGTTAAATTTAAAAAAACAAAACATACCAAATCTCGAGATAGAAATTTCTGGTTTTCATAATTTGAAATATGCTTCTGTTAACGCTTAATTATCGATCTATTAAAGGTTAAAGTTCAATTTTGATCAATTTTCAAATAAATTAAGTCCTGTTAGATGAGAGATGAAAAATCATAGTGAATTAGACAATTAGTGAATTTTTTCTTTAAGAAAATGGAGCTATTGGTTTTTTAATTTTGTTGTACATTATATGAATTACTTTTTATACCCGGTATATATATATAATGTACACAAGTGTATATTAAGTTTAGTCCCAACTTTTAACGGTTGGAAATATTGATCGTAGAAAAAAAAATTTGGTATAGGTGATCATAAAATAATCTATTTAGTCTATTTCCGCATATCCGTCTGTCCTTCCACCTGCCTGTAGACACAATAACTCAGAAACAAAAAAAAACAACAAGCTGAACCTTTGTTTATGTGCTCTAGAGCTATAAATTGAGGTAAAGATCGGAAATTGGTAAAATCGGATTTAGCATCTCCTATGGAAAATTACCCATCTATGAAACCGTAAGAGATTCAATAAAAATTGACATAATATGTTTGTTTCTTTATCAAATAAAAACAACTTTTGTTTGAAACTTTTTTGCATAAACTGAATAGTTTCGTCGCAATTTCAGCTTAAATATCTGCCTTTAGTCTTACCGGATATATTAAAAAAATTATCCAAGCTAGTTGTTCTTTCTCATGTTTGAAAATTGTTTTAAGCTAAGGGCAATTTCTCGATAATGCCTGTAAATTAGTAAAGGGCTGAGCCCATTCAACAGACCTGGTGTTCAGTCATTTCTTGTAGGATGTAGGATTAGTTTTCAATTTTCCGCATTCCGTGTACCGTTCTGTACACATTATTTTCTGAATATAACAGCACATAATTTATTTAAGTTGCTTAGAACAATTTTATGTTCTTACCTTGATCAATGACCAATATATGCAAACTTTAACATTAAATTTTACATTACACTAACATTTGCTAACATGCAAATTTTAACATAATATGATTATTTTATAATCTATATAACTAACATAATAGAATACATAAACCATTCTCTAGTCGTCACAATTTTACCAGATGATTTGATATACTTTTCGTATATTCAAAGCCACGTTTGTTAAGACGTGGCATAGGTCTAGGGGTGGCGTAGAGAAAGACGAAAACACAATATATTAAATATCTCCCTTCATATTAGACAAATCGAAAAATGTATAAGAAGTAAAGTTGTAGAAAACCAAGTTCACAATATTTCATCACCTGATCATTTTTATAAAAACTCTAATGTGTACAAAAATATTTAGGTTTTTAATTTTCAATTTTAATTCGTAAATATCCCTGACAAAATTAGAGTAACAGAAAAAATGATAAGAAACAAAATATAGTAAAATTAATTATCTATAACTTTACTCCTTAGGCATTTTTTGATTTTTCCAACATTAAGACAGATATACACAATTTTGTGTTTCCCCTTTCCTCTAAACCCCGTTTTCCCCACGTTCGATTTTGCCCATTCACGAACTCGACCATTCAAGTACCAAAAGCACCTCATACGCCTATTCATTCCAATTGGATTAAAATTGTACCCGCTAGAGCGATTACAGACACATACCATACATATATGTATATATGTTCATACCATACATATATGTACATATGTATATATATATATATATACTTGATTCATGACAATTACATTTATCCACTTGGAACAATCATTAAGTAATTATATTAATTACCATAATCTATCATTAATCAATCAATCAATGAATAAGCGATGCATAATCAATAGATATAGATATAACTAATTACATTATAATTTTTATTTCTTATTTCTTATACTTTTACACTCTAATTGAGCCTCAAACTATATCCATACGATTTGAATTCTATATTAGTTATGACCAAATAAGGCTTGGGATTACAATATTGGTCTTAAATTTCTCCGGGTATAGTAACAATAATGATGGGTCATATAAAGATTATTAAAATAATCAAAGAGAATTCTAGATTTTTGAAATTAAACGTCAAATTTGTAGTTTATACAAATACGTGATTTTCGACACAAAGTAGAAAATATCAGTATGAATTAGCTAATCGTAACTATCTCCGGGATATGGAATCTAAGATATGTTACTCGTTGCTAATTTGGCAATCTATAATATGTTTCCGTATATGTTCCCGATTACAGTGGGTTACGTGTTTAGCAGATGTTCATCAGTTCCCGTGTAGCTCCTAAGATCCTTAGCCTCAGCGCTCCTCGTATCATAGGCTATAGTAAACGGCATTTTAAATCCAACATTGCAGATTTGACTTGCATTATATGCTAGGCAAAAAGAATTTCCCAAATGTATCGAGTTTGGTATCAAATGAATGGTTTTTATTCACAGATTTTTAATATTATACTTAAAAGTGTTAAATAAATAAGTTTAAAAAACTACGAAACTCCACTTCGAAAAAAGTTTGAAGAGTATTGTAAATATTTCTCGTAGCAAAAGGCCCAACTGCGATGCACAAAACAAAACTGTAACAATTTCCGGCCTTCTGCTAAGAGAAATATTTACAAGGCTCATCATACTTGTTTCGTGTGCTTTTTTCGTCGTCGGATTTTCAGTTTCTTTAAAATTATTTGTTATCACATTCATTTTTATGTAATTATTATTATTTTTAAGATTGCAATACGATTACAAATAGGTAATATTATTGCCAAAATTATTTGACATTCTTTCGTAATAATCAATTTCACCAAAAAATATAAATACTTATTACTTATATTACAAAATGATGCAACGTTTGTAACACACTGTTGCGAATATTATTTTCAGATACCGTGGTGTTCAACTATAAAATCCATTTAACATTTATGATACAATTTACTATATGTTGCACTATGCCAAAATTGATTTTGACAGTGATTATTCCATATTTTTGGGGTCGCAGTTTCAAATTATTACCATTAACTATCCGTAGATCTTTAAAAATCTGCAATGTATGTTTTTTTTTCAAGTAGTTTGTTGAGTTCAATCTTATTATAAGATATTTACTTTTGTAACAAATGTATAGAAATTTGCTATACATTTTCCCATACATTTGCTATACATTTTGCCATTTGCATAGGCTCGAGTTACATTTTCTACGTAGATGACAATATAGGACGAAAATAGGAAATATACTAAAACGCACGTTAAACGTTAACGCACATTCAGCTATTTACTCAATTAGATATACCCGTAAGTACCTACACATGAGCGTCTGCATTACGTCCGTTATTTTACATACAGTTTGTTTTTTAAAATACATCCAATCTGGAATACTGTATAGTGTATCTATCGCTGTCTATATGTAATGTACTATGATACGGTTTACTTTGTCACACTTAAACAATCAGTATTGTATTATGACATAAATAACTATTATATTATACTTATCTCTCTCTAACTACAATCATTTGTATATAGTCGCATCTTACTCGTGCATGTATACATCGTCGTTATACATCATCAATAATAACATCAAAAATAACAATAATTGTACATATATATTTAAAATTTTTTGCTTAGGTGAACTAAAATTGATACAAGAATACGCAATTATTTTTTTACTTTTTAGTGCATTTTTGGTTTTAGAATATTTGATTTTTGGTCTAAGGCCTTATGTCTGCTCAGTATGCCTACTTGGAAACTGGGAGGTTATCGGTTCGAATCCCGACATCGGCAGTTTGTCAATTATCAAGAAAAAAAAAGGGGCGGTTAATTGACTAAACTGTCAGCGTATGGATAAGAACGAAGTAACCGGCTATGCTGGAGAAGGTTTTCTGCAGTTTCCTTCATGAAATCCAGATGAATATCGGCATAGTTCCTATCATAGTCGACTGCACCCGCATATCTAACCAATTCCTAGTCTATACACAAAAGTTCCTTCCACTCCCATCACATCCTCACATGCTTAGCCATCAGAATGGACCTTTTGGTCGAAGTGTAACCCGTCAAGGGCAGCCTCTACAATCTATCTCTATTTAACAACTTTTGGCATAATTTTTTGGTTTATACGTAACGTACAATATGAAAAATATGATTTGAAATTATTTCAAATTTATATTTATTTCATTTTGTTTACATTTGAAATGTCAAAAATGTTTAATTTTAAATTGTTGGGCGGACTATTAGAAATAACTTCACAACAATATATAGTATTATAAGTACTCGAAAAAAGCTCTAACAATTTCGACAAAATTTTCAGACTACGGGTTGTTAATTTGTTGTGAGACAAACATCAGATTAGTAACGAGTAACATATCTCCGATTCCATATTCCGCAGATAGTTACGATTAACTAATTCATACTGATGATGACTACTTTGTAGTCGAAATACATCTTTATAATTATTTACAGATATAATTCATATAGGAATAGGGGCAAATTTTGAAATTTAATATTACATTAGTAAAAATTTAAAAAAAATGCCGTGTACCGAATTATACTACCAAAAGTATTCCAATATAAAATTTATGTGTAGAAATCATATTGTTCAATATCATATGATGCATGAAACTGTATAAATAATAAAAATACATATATTAATAATGATTAGTTTTTTTTTGGATTATTTCATAAACGAGTTCCATGTAACGAGTTCAAATGAATTAAATATTAAATGAAGGAATCGATGAAATATTTTTATATTTTAATGGAGTAACTTAGATTTATTGAACCATAAAACTAATACACTTTGTAAAGATTTTCTTTCTAAATCAATTTAATTAATAGTTTATTTAATTAATAGTTCAATTCATTTTCAGTGAAAGTTATTAAGGTAGTTCACACAAATTAAGGTCTCGAAAATAAATATTTATTTTAATGACTGTTTAATGGGCAAAGTTTTGTAACCCTTCGAGGTTTTTAAAATTATCACTTTTTGTCATGGAAACATAAAAAAAATGTCATAATGTTTTTCATTTACTGGATGCTTACATAATCAATGTTTACTAAATTTCTATTTATTTTTATTAATTTTGTAATTGAACGTTTTTGTAATCATTTTGCAAAAGGTGGTCCTTATACTGTATAGCTATAACGTCCTTTTTATAGAAACTATTATTATTATTATTAATTATAATCAATTCATATTAAAAATGTACCTATGTTTGATTGAATTAGTAAAATATTTTATACGGTCAAGAAATTGTTACTTATGTCGTTGTTTAAAAAACTGGTTTTTCAAACGTTTATACAATTTAGAAATAAAATCAGTTACTTTTTATTCATATTATTTATTATTCAGTGAAAAACTTTCTTTCAGTTAACTTGATAACATTATTATGATGACTTGTTTTTAACCCGACTTCAAAAAAGGAGGATGGTTCTCAATTCGTCTGTATTTTTTTTTTTTTTTTTTTTTTTTTTTGTTTTTTTTTTTTTTTTTGTTTTTTTTTTTTTATGTTTGTTACCTCAGAACTCCGGCATTTATGAACCGATTTTGAATTTTTTTTTTTTGTTTTAAAGGGTTTGATTCCCGATTGGTCCCATTGTCACCAAATCGCATTCTGATGAGGGGATCTCCGGAAAATCGAGGAAAATCCTCATTTTATATGTGATAACCGATTTCTGCGAAATTTTTTTTTTTTTTGAAAAAGTATACTCATTCATAATGGGAAAATAAGAAAATTTTTTTAAAAACCGACTTCAAAAAAAATTTTTCCTTAACAAAAAAAACCGACCCCAAAAAAAAAAAATTTTACAAAAAAAAACCAAATTCCTTGTAAAGAAAACTGAAAATCTGATATAAAAAAATGCATTAAAAATTTAAAAAAAAAAAAAAAACGGGTAAAAAAAAAGTGTTATAAAAAAATTCACTAAAAATTAGTTGGTCGTTTAGTAGGTCTACCCATATTTAGACAATTAAAATCAGTTATAGAACTTCAAAGTCACTAAAAAGCGAGAAATAAAACTTATTTTGACAAAATGGAAACCCGACTTAACAAAAGAAGCACTAAAAAGTAAAAAAATAATTGCATATTCTTGTGCCAATTTTAGTTCACCAAAGCAAAAATTTTTAAATATATATGTACAATTATTGTTATTTTTGGAGGCGGTGTCCAAAAGTTATGTGAATTTCTCTATGTTGACACCGCCTCCAAAAATCACAATAATTGTACATATATATTTAAAAATTTTTGCTTTGGTGAACTAAAATTGGCACAAGAATATGCAATTATTTTTTTACTTTTTAGTGCTTCTTTTGTTAAGTCGGGTTTCCATTTTGTCAAAATAAGTTTTATTAAACTACATTGTAAGTAATTGTAAAAATGGGCTATAAAATATATATATATATATTTATTTATTTATTTATATATATATATATATATATATATATATATATATATATATATATATATATATATATATATATATAATTGTCCAAATTTTGAGAAACAGCGTACAGATTGGTAGCTGAGAAATTTTACTTTTGATTTTAATAATAAGAGCCTTCAAAGTGCTCATCAGTATAAATATATGACGATCACTATCAAGCTCTTCCAAAAATTACGCAATCTGACTCACATCAGATTGTCTGGAAACCGGCAATACATGAACGAAGTAGGTATATAAACATATGGTATATATACACAAAGTTTCAACATACTGATAGTGAGTATAAAAAAAAATTAGACCTACTTCGTCCATGTTTTGTTGCTGGTTTGTAGACAATCTGATGTGAGTCAGATTGCGTAATTTTTGGAAGAGCTTGATAGTGATCGTCAGGTATTTATACCGATGTGGGCAATTTCTTGGGCCGATAAGCATTATTTTAAATATATATATATATATATATATATATATATATATATATATATATATATATATATATAAACGCGATAATTTCTGGAACTACCCGTTCGATTTGAAAAATTCTTTTTGCGTTAGATAGCCACATTTATGAGGAAGACTACAGGCTATCTAGCATTACGTTAAAATTCTTAGTTAGCGTTAAATATCGATAAAGTAAGTCGGAAGAAAAAATATATATTCATATTCAATAGATATAGATATCCTTATATGCTGCTATTAAAGTTTATAGTTACTATGGAAACGACAATCAAAGTTGACATTTCAAAATTGAAACAAAATTTTAATAAAATGAATTTATAGTTATTTTTTAGAAGTATAGTATCTGGAAATGATAAATCAACAAAAATTTTAACCGACTCCAATTTTATATAAACTACGAAGGATAGCTATATAAAGGCATTTTATATAAAAGTGGATATATATATATATATATATATATATATATATATAAATATATATATATATATATATATATATATATATAAATATATATACATGTATATATATACATAAATAAATAAATATATATATATATATATATATATATACATATATATATATATATATATATATATATATATATATATATATATATATATATATATATATATATATATATAACTTTTATTAAAACCAATCAAACAATGATTATTACTTATTGTATGTATTTTTATCACAATAAATTTGTGACAAATAATTTTATAAAAAAAATGTTTAATATTACAATAAATTAGTCCAAATTTCTAATTTAAATTATCCAAATTCAATTTAAAAAAAATATTTATGCATTCGTCGATGTGTAACACACCTATCTAAAAATTTGGAAAGTTGCCGAATATTGTATGAATTTATTTTTCATGCTTATTAATCATAAAAATAAATATTTTTTAAACCAAAAAACTAAAACATTTGTCTAGAACTCTCTCAACATACTAAATATTAACAAACAAATGAAGATATCAACTAACTGAGTTAAATGCTTAAATATCCGATATAGGTATACCGACTAAGTGCATTATCAATGTGTAAACTGTTTATTTTAGTATAAACACAAACAAATACATAAAAATTAAAAAACAAGGCACATATAAGTATGGTTTTGCAATCAAGAGAATACAAATAGATGGGCTACAGTTTCTAGATGTTTGAGCTGAAATTGTGCCACAACTATTTAAGTTTAAAAATTTGTCAGGACAAAAAACATTGTCTGAAAATCTTTCTTCTATCTCTAGCTGTTTCATTAATAGATATATCCTCCCCCAACCCAATCGGGGTACGGTCCATTTTTTCTCATTCACATACATTCAGCATGAATTCACTTTTAAAGTCTATAAATACATACGCTAAATTTCAGCACGTTATCTCTTTTCGTTTTTGAGTTATCGTGTTGACAGACTGATATGCGAAAATGGACTAATTAGGTCATTAAATGAACACAGATACCAAAAATATTTTTCTGTGATTAATAATTTTAATTGTTCCAAAGTTGGAACTAAATTTAATATACCTGGTGTATATTTTTAACCCGACTTCAAAAAGAAGGATGGTTCTCAATTCGTTTGTATTTTTTTTTAAAATTTTGTTACCTCAGAACTCCGTCATTTATTAACCGATTTTGAATTATTTTTTTTTGTTTTAAAAAGTTTGATTCCCGATTGGTCCCATTGTCACCAAATCGCATTCTGATGAAGGGATCCCCTGGAAATCGAGGAAAACCCTCATTTTATATGTGATAACCGATTTCTGCGAAATTTTTTTTTTGAAAGGATATACTCATTCATAATGGGAAAATAACAAAATTTTTTAAAAACCGACTGCAAGAAAATTTTTTACAAAAAAAAAAACCGAACCCAAAAAAAAAAATTTTTACAAAAAAAAAACAAAATGCTTGTAAAAAAAATTGAAAATCTGTTATAAAAAAATGCACTAAAAATTAAAACAAAACAAAAAAACGGATAAAAAAATGTGTTATAAAAAAATGCACTAAAAATTACTTGGTCGTTTAGTAGGTCTACCCATATTTAGACAAATAAAATCAGTTATAGAACTTCAAAGTCACTAAAAAGCGAGTAATAAAACCTATTTTGACAAAATGGAAACCCGACTTCTAAAATCAAATATTCTATAACAAAAAATACACTAAAATTAAAATAATAATTGCATATTCTTGTGCCAATTTTAGTTCACCTAAGCAAAAATTTTTAAATATATATGTACAATTATTGTTATTTTTGGAGGCGGTGTCCAAATTTTATGTGAATTTCTCTATGCTGACACCTCCTCCAAAAATAACAATAATTGTACATATATATTTACAAATTTTTGCTTAGGTGAACTAAAATTGGCACAAGAATATGCAATTATTTTTTTACTTTTTAGTGCATTTTTTGTTATAGAATATTTGATTTTTGAAGTCGGGTTTCCATTTTGTCAAAATAGCTTTTATATATACACTGATACACTGCAGAATATAAAAATACATAATTACTAGTTGTTAAAATATCCAAAAGTTGTGAGTTCACTGACATAAGTAACTAATTACTCGTTGCACTTGATTCAGTGACTTGCAGATATGGTCTATAATTTATAATCGTTTATTTTTGTAAACATTTTGTTTATGTATATATATATACAGGCCCGTAAGTAGTCGAGTTCCATAAGAGGGTGGGTAGAGGGTACGATTTTCGAACGAACAGTCCTGAGGCATTTTTTTATTAGACACACCGTTAATTAATTATTAATTAATGAAGGAAACTAGGTTGAAACCAAAGTTACAAAAAGTGCATTTTTTTGATAATTCATTTTTTGCAACTTATTGCAAAATATTTTTGGAGTCGACTCCAAAAATAATAATTACATTATATTATCCTAATAATTTGATTGTCTTTTAAGCAGTTTACACATATATTTAAAAATTTTTGCTTAGGTGAACTAAAATTGACACAAGAATACGCAATTATTTTTTTACTTTTTAGTGCATTTTTGGTTTTAGAATATTTGATTTTTGAAGTCGGTTTTCCTTTTTGTTAAAATTTTTTTTTATCATGTTATAAGTGGGTTAAATGGTGGGACAAGGTATGAAATGTACTTCATTCTAAATCTTAGATTTCATCAATATTTAGACACCTTTGAGTACAGTACATGTTTATACGTGGTATATACGTGGTTTATACGTTCATAACTTGTAATTCAGTCATATTAATAACATACAATCTCAACAATACGTGATGTAGTTAAATCAACGAGAATAGTTTCATTATTTCAATATGTCAATAGTTAGCTTCTCTAATTATTCATTTATCTGTAGGAAGTATCGTCACTACCTGACCGGATTTTATTATTTACAGTGTAGATATAGATTATTATCAAGCATTAAAAGAATAAATCGACCTGAGTCGGAAATCAATTATCTACACATTTTCCTTTTTGCATAACATACGATCAGTTGATGAAGTATGGATAGTTAATTGAAAAACTTCCACCTTATTATATGCGTTAATAAGTTTATATCAATATAGTCCCAGTGGTCTAGTTGTTTAAAGCACTCTACTCGGAACTGGCAGGTTGCTGATTCGATTTCCAGCGGCGGCAGTTAGTCAATTAAATAAATCAAAATTAAAATAATAATGCGGTGGTTAATAGGGAATATGCATGAAAATTTTTTTTCACGTTTATTTTCAGAATATGAAAATACTGTTAATACTGTAATAATATTTAAAAACGAAATTAAAATCCGACAAATATTAAGGAAGCTATAAGCTTTTAAAGTTTATTATCTGTCTCTTTCTTGCAAAAATACTAAAAACGGAGTTTTACGTGTATTTTAAATGGTGAAAGTGTAATATGACGTCACATAACATATCAAGAGGGCTATCACCCTCCTTGTCTAATCGGGAATTTCAATCATTCATATCTCGCTTATTTTTAAAGTTATTTAAAAAGTAATTTTACCTTGATATTTGTCAAGTAAACATGCTTCAATTCAAGTGAAAAAAAATTTCCATGCAATATTCCCTATTGACTAAGCTGACGGCGTATGGACAAGAACAAAAGTAACCGGCTATGCTTGTGAAGTTTCCTGCAGTTTCCTTCCACAAACTTCAGATGAATATCGGCATAGTTCTTATCAAAGTTGGCGGCAGTCGTACAATGACACAACCTACCAATTACTACTCTAAATACAAATTCCTTGTCCATTAGGTGGATGTAAAAAAGGCCTAGAAAGGTATATTTATCAGGCTTCACTCCCCCCCCCCCCACTACTACTACTTATATAAATATTACTTAGATATATAGATTGTAGAGGCTGCCTTGGACGGGCTACACTTCAACCATAAGGTCCATTGTGATGCCTAAGGATGTGAGGATGTGAGTAGAGTGGAAGGAATTTTTGTATATAGACTATGAATTGGTAGGATAAGCGGCTGCAGCCGACTATGATAGGAACCATGCCGATATTCATCTGGAGTTCGTGAAAGAAACTGCAGAAAATCTTCTCAAGCATAGCCGGTTACTTCGTTCTTGTCCATACACCGACAGTTTGGGCTACACTTTTCTATGTCCACTTTAATGAACATAGAAAATTATTTACTTAGAAATATTGATTTGACTAGTTAATCTCTATAAATTTGCCACACATTAATTCACGAAAGTTTTCTTTCTTCTGTAAACGTGCTATTTTATTTTTTATCCTAAACTGTAATATACAAAAACAAAGAAAAGGCCCCTTGTTCGTATTTGCTACAGGCCCCGCACTGTCTTAATCCGGCACTGGATGTAAACAAAATTATAAGACAATAAATTGTATTAGATACAATTATACACAGGATTTAGTGTACAAACATATTATATTTATTATTATATTATTCTAATCTAATTGTTTTTATTGTATAATTAAAAGTATAAACTTCTATACAAGAAGGAAATAGAGAAAGTATAGTAATACTGGTACTAAATTCAATTTAAATAATAAAATCAAGTTACTATTTGTTTTTTATAATAAAAATATTAAAGGTACCTAATAATCTTATAGTTAGATAAAAAATGCGTCTAACATATATATTATAAAATTATTCAAGTAGAAATTTTAAAATACAAATAAATGTAATGTTAATAAAATTATAAATAATTGTTTGAAAAATTTATTATAACGCCTTTAACTGTAATTATTCGTTATACATTCATTATTATAGTTGTTTTACACTGAACAATTTCTTGAACACTAATTCGGTGCACACACTAAACACAAATTTAATTTTAATTGTTTTATAGGAATTTATTAATTATTATTTACAATTTAAAAAAATAATAGATAATTCATATTAAATGTGTATGACGTGAAAAATAGCATCTCAATCTACAATAGCATCTGTGGCCGAATTGGTGAGGTGCTTGCCGGGTATGCAGAGGTTCGTGATTTGATTTAATCTATTACCGGTGACGTCACATCATCCACTATCGGCGAGTCATTTATTACAAGGCTGGTCGGACGCACAATGGGGTTCGTTTGTAGTTCTAATGACACTATTACATGTACGAAAAAAGAAAGGCATTGAAAAGTGAAAAAAAAAAACTTTTTAACAAAAAATAGAACCGACGAAAGAAGCAAGTAACTGAAAAGCAAAAAATAAAAAATAACCATTTTAGTCTAACTAAGTCTTACACTAATGTAAATACCTAAATACTTTTGAGTCGGCACCAAACAAACAAAATATTATAAAATGTAATATTTACTTTTAACCGAAAATCAGATTCACTCTTCGCCAATTGTGATGGAGATTTTTTGGCGCCGACTCAAGATTATTTAGGTATTTACATTAGTGTAAGACTTAGTTAGACTAAAAAGTTTATTTTTTATTTTTTGCTTTTCAGTTACTTTCTTCTTTCGTCGGTTCTATTTTTTGTTAAAAAGTTGTTTTTTTCACGTTTCAATGCCTTTCTTTTTTCGTACATGTTATAGTGTCATTAGAACTACAAAAGTGTGCCAAGTTTCAATAGAATTGGTTCACAGATGACAATTCAGTGGGTAAACATTCCATTTTTCCCTATTTTTCTACCCTTAGACACGAATTTTTTTTTCAAATTTTATGGTACCAACTTCGAAGTATACTTAATCCAATAAAAAAGGCATTATTGAAATCGGACTACTCTGTAAAAATTTATGCGTGGTCATACATAATATATATATATATATATATATATATATATATATATATATATATATATATATATATACATATATATATATATATATATATATATATATATATAACGATATTGAGTGCTTTTAAAGTGTTTACACACAGAAAATATACAGTGATTATGATATGCATTCTTTAGTGGAAGCGCCGGGAAGTCTTATTAATTTTTTTTTGTGGCTAAAATTTGAAATAAAAATCAAATTTTTATGGGACCGACTTTGAATCATTTCCTATATAACAAAAAAAAATTATCAAAATCGGACTACTCTGTAAAAAGTTATGCATGATCATACATAAAAAAAATATACAGGTTGAATTGGGTAGCTCCTTCTTTTCGTCGGTAAAAAATGAACTTTGCGAACATATTTTGTTATTAATTAACTAAACAAAATATTAAATATCTGTTGAAATGACAAATTATTAATTAAAATTTTAAAATACTAATCAACATTTTATTTTAATTAAAAAGTCACTAAAAACAAATATTTTGACATTCATCCCGGAAATTATAAGTATTAATGAAATGTGTACATGCTTTTACTGAACATACTATCACTACTATGGACCACAAAAAGAGCGTTCATTTCTCAAATTCTTTTTTAGTTGATTTGTACCTTATTCATGCGGTTTTGAGAAATTGTTTCGAATAAAAGTTGTTAGTATATTTATAATACACAACTTTTATCCGAAGCGTTCTTTCGAAAACCGAATAAATAAGGCACAAATCAATTGGTAAATGAGCGCTACTTTTGTGGCCTTGTGTAATTACTGTGCAGGTACTAATGAGATTTAAGGTAGATAATAAATAACTCTACAATACGTAACTAAACTACATATATATTATTATTTGTGTATACTTAAGCGTCACAATATTATACTAATGTCAATTTCCATTAAGGTCACGTGGACATAGTATGACTGAACAAGCGTATCTTTATAGACAAACATGTCATTGAATTTTTATACCCAGTGGGCATAGACGGCTCTCCGGAGCCATGGGGCTCCCCATAAGAAAGTGAGAGTAAGTAAGAAAGGTGTGTTTTGAAGTAAGACGAAACGATGTTTCAATACAGGTTGCCTACCGATTATTGCCCAATAATTTGTTTGATTTTATATGTTTCATATGTGAAATTCCCGATTCACATAGATAAGAAGGTGCGAAACAACTACAAAAACAACTAAGTTATTTATTTATTTTTAATAATTCCGGATATTCAAACGAAGATGAAAAAAACGAAGATAAATTATAATTTGTTGGAAGGGTAATCATTTGGTTTAATAACGTGCAATCATTGGATTCCGGAAAAAATTTCTATTAAAGCGGGAATTTTAAATTTTCTATTCAAAGGGGCCACTAAAAAATCACTCATTACATGTATATTTTCGAAATCTTTAAATCGTTTATTAAATTGTAAAATTACCATTTCACTAAAATCACTACTTTTATTTTATATTTTTAAAGAAATTATGCGAAAAATAATTTTCATTAGCACGAATAGTACTTTTCACTTTTTTAATTCAAAGTACATGGATGCCAATGTCAAACACTACTATATTCATAGAGATAACTACTATATATTATCAATGATCCAATTCATCTCACCCAGTAATTTCGTATTTTCACTACAACCATACAGAATCAGGCGTGTAAACTCACGTGAGATGAAAATGCAAGAAGTGAGCAATCTCACTTAAAATACAGAATCAGGTACCTGATCTATGTGAAAGACATTAGCCACTTATATGTTACCCTTTTGGCCAACGTAATTTTATATACATTGTATACGAGTATATTAGATTGAATACATCAATTCTATGTGTTCATACTTGAGAGGTTTTATAAAAACAATTATATAAAAATATACCTTAAAAAATAATTTTTTCAAATAATTAATATGCAACCATCAAACCATACAATGAATACGCAATGAAGTTTCGAATCAGTGAAGTCAGGCTGCACTTCGGGCCCTTGAGGCGTCAAGATTCCAATCGAGGATAGTCTATGAATGCTTCGAGGAACTGAACCGCCTGGCCCTGAATAACACAGTCAGACTGATCTGGGTACCAGGTCACTCTGGCGTTAAAGAGAACGAAGCAGCGGACTCGTTGCCATGAGAGGGGTCATCTCAAACGCCCCTTTCACCTGAGCCTGTCATTCTCATAACAAGATGCTCCGTAATTTACCGAACCAAGTAGGTGGCTAAGACAAGCTCATCTCGATTACTGGGCTTTTGCGCAGAGCATGCGACAGGCCATGCTGTACATAAGGGAACGTACCCATACTACGTGACCTATTTTTTAAGATTTTTCGACCCCCCCTCCCCTCGGTAACCATTTGTGGTATATGCCAAGACCCCCCCCCCTCCCCCTAAAGTTGTTACGTAGTATTGACAATTATGATTATTAATCATTTTGCAAGCAGAAAGTGAAACAAATAAAAATAATTTGGCTCATATTCGTCTTTATTAGTCAAATATAGTTCGCCATAGTCAAATATAGTTCGAAAAAGCGCGAGATTTCTCTCGGCGAAATCGATCGACTACGTGACAAAAATCAAAGCCACCCCCACCCCCATTCCCGTGACCGAGCGTAGTATTTTAAAGATCTACCCCCCCCCCCTAAACAGGTCACGTAGTATGGGTATGTTCCCTAACCACAGCTAGGCCATTCGACTGTGTTCGGTTGAAACTCAATAGAATACAGTTGAGATGGGTGGTAGGGCTCTTGACAGGATACTGTCGATTGAACTACCACCTTCATAACTTGAGGATCTCTGATGATCTCACTTGTAGGGCCTGTATGGAGGATAATGAAACCTGCATACATGTCATTCGCACCTACAGAAACCTTCAGGGTGTCAGGCATAGAATGTTTGGGTCCGAAAGCCTGGATCCATCAATCCTGGGAGCAGCGTCTCGCCTCAACAGAATCCTATAGCTCCATCTGCTTAAAATAGCACTTCTTACCCGGAGACGTTTCACCTTCGGGTCACAGTTTGTTCTCAAGGAGGGCACAGAGGACCCCATGTTCTAGGTGCCAGGGACCCATTTGCGGTACCCCTCTTACGTATTATTATTTGAATCAGTGATAAAGTGATATATATCCCCACTAATTCCTAGATCAATGCCCCAATTCCTAGATCAATTATTTGTATTTTATAAATACATATTTCGACTACAAAGTAGTCATCATCGGTATGAATTAGCTAATCGGAAATAGTTACGATTAGCGAATTCATACTGATGATGACTACTTTGTAGTCGATATATATATATTTATAAAATACAAATAATTGACCTAGGAAATGGGGCAAATTTTTAAGTTTAATTTAAAAAACCTAGAGTTCTCTTTGATTATTTTAATAATCAAAATAAGCTTTTATTTTAATAAACTAAATAGTAGAAAATAAAGTTTTTACCCCGATTTTTGTCACCAATATGTAAAAGCTTAAGGCGAACATTTACAATCTAAGTAACCCAAGCTTTTATTTATAGTCAGATAAAGGTTGCTTGAAGGGGAAAAAATTTATTTTTATTTTTTAGTTCATTGAATAAAATCTGAAGTTAAATTTCACATGAGCAAAGCAATGAGATACGGCTGTAAAGTCATTAATAAATATGAGCTCTCAATCTGATAGATTTTAATACGGTAATAAATTTATAATTTATTAACCTGTAATTTATAAAACTTGAATTTATGCAAACACTCTCTGGGAGAATGAATTCTACATTATACGATTAAAATCATCACCAAATATAAAACCATACCAAATTTATATAAATATTCGATTATCATTTTTCTGAGTTATTAATTTTCCCTTGTTTTGCAATTTTCATATTAAAAAATTCGTTACGCAGGAGCTGCGTCAACTTAGCGAATTTCCTTAGAATACATAAATCACTCTCTAGCGGTCATAATTTCAGTGTGATCAAAATGAAATATAATATCTGATATGACTTTAGTATTTGCAAAAATTAAATTTATTAATAGCCAAAATAAATCGATGTATAACGATTCTAGTTTATAGTTACTATGGAAACGACAATCAAAATATTTTACAATAAAGTATATTTTATGTATTCGTGTCAAACAAACACAAAATATTAAATATCTCTCTTAATATTAGAATAATCGAAAAATGTATAAGGAGTAAAGTTGTAGAAAATCAAGTTTGCTACAATTCATTACCCGATCATTTTTCTCAAACTCTAATGTGAACAGAGATATTTAGAATTTTAACTTTAAATCTTTAATTGTAAATATTTCTGTAAATATTAGTGTAACAGAAAAATGATAAGAAACAAAATTACAGTAAAACTTAGTACCTACAACTTAACTTCTAATGATTAAAAACCAAGTTTTCAATTCAAAAGGCTTCTTCAATTATTTTCTGTAAGCTAGCGTCAATGTCTTTCGGTTATATTATACCAACGGAAGTGACTAGCGTTTACTTAAGTAATGACATTTAAGTAATATGTCTGAACATTTCAGACACGCATTCTGGAAAGTAGAGCATTAGTTTAGAATGCCAGAGGTCGTGGGTTCGATTCCCATCTCTAACATTCTAGGCCAATGCTCTACCTGCCAGAATGCCAGAGGTCATGGGTTCGATTCCCATCCTAGATGTGTATGATTTTTCATATCAAGCATTTAGTATCAAAGAATGTTATCAAAAGACTTCCGTTAAATTTTCGGTGGTCTTAAAGCCAGGTGTTTTTTTTCTTCAAAATTTTATAATTGATTTTGTAACAACTCATCCGGTTTTCTAAAAATAAATGTTTCGAGTAAAAATTGTTTAATTTACAAATATTGGCCACTTTTCTTCAAAATATTTTCCTGAATAGATTCGGCACAAATCAACTGTAAAATTTTGAAACACACTTTTGCTGTCCATTATATTTTGGGTCCAGGATTAAACTTTGCGATCTAGTTGCATCTAGTTGCCATTTTACTAATATTATAAACGCAAAAGTTGTGCCGATGAATGAATGAATGTTTGTTACTCTTTCATGCAAAAACTACTTAACGGATTTTGAAGAAATTTGTATGAAGGTTGTTTATACCCTGAATTAACACATAGGATATACTTTTATCCCGGGAAAGTCACATGTCACGCGGGCGAAGCCGCTGGCAAAGTCTAGTATATTATAAATTTTAACTATGTGATGAGAGTGAAGAAAGCAAAGATAGAACTTGGAACTTCGTGATCCAATTGTTGAGATTGTTGAGAGAGTAAGTCCGATTGTTTTTTATCATTAATTAAGTACAAACTTAAGATTTAATATTTTACATATAAAAACAATAAGACTATGAATAAAATTGTTTATTGTTTAAAGTTGTTAGGTTGTTACAAAATAATTATTTATCCAATCACATAATACGTTAAAAATTTAAAATTCATTACATACCAATAATAATAATGAAGAAAACAACACACAATTATTCAAATAACATAAACGTATTTCAAAAACAAATTCTCTTAAAATAACGCGCACAATAATATAATAATAATAATATGGGTACTATTATTGTTGACCACTATTCACTTTGATCATGCAACAAATAAACAAGATGAACTAACAGTGTCGAATGAATTTAAGAAAGTAAATCTGCAGAATATTATTAATTTTAAAACTACTAACTATACAACAACAAACAGTCTGCAATAAAGTACTACAAACTGTAGTACTCACTGGTTATATATATAGGTAATTTATTCATATTTACTATTACTAATGCTCGTTTAAATTACTATACCATACGACTTTTATACATAGTAAAACTAAATATTAGATTATCCAATTGGTAATTAATGAGAACTCTAGGTTTAAGAAATGATATTTTAAATTCGCCCCACAATACCTTGGATCAGTTTTTGTATTATAAATACGTATTTCGACTACAAAGTAATCATCATCAGTATAAATTAGCTAGTCGTAGTTTACTCTTTGACAATTAGAAATAGATAGAGAATCGAAATCAATAGACAAAAATAAAATCAATAAAAAATTCAACAAAATAAAATAAATTTTATTGAAATTACTCTTGTTAAAATTACTTTCATTCAATTTACTCTTGTTAACATCACTCTTATTAAAATTACTCTTATATTGTCTCCGGATATGTTATTCGTTGCTAATTTCACGGTGAAACTGTCACCTGTTTTGGTAACAGTTGAAAGTAATTTTAACAAGAGTAATTTCAGTAAAATTTATTATATTTTAATTTATTTTGTTTAATTTTTTATTTATTTTTGTCTATTGATTTCGATTTTCTATCTATTTCTAATTGTCAAAGAGTAAATTACGACTAGCTAATTTATACTGATGATGACTGCTTTGTAGTCGAAATAAGTATTTATAATACAAACATTGATCTAGGTATTGGGGTTAATTTGAAATTTTATAGTAAAACTAAATTATTATAGTAAAAATTTTTCCATCTCAATCTCAATTCATTCAATAAAAATAAAATTCGTTATGCAGGAGCAGCGTCAAATAAGCTAATTTTCTTGGTATAGAGTATCATTTATGATTTTAGATCTTTGACGGATTAGACGAAACTCAAACGAAAATAGATACAGGGAGTCTGGGTGAAAAATTGGTTGTTGAAGGGGAGCGTACTTAATCACGATCGCTTGGTTTCAGACCTTAGATTAACTACAACTGCTGGACACAGAGGACCCCTTGGTCTAGGTGCTAGGGACCCACTTGCGGTACCCCTCTTTCTAATTATTATTAACTACAACTGCTGACTACAAAACAACCATCGAATGAACTCAGATACGATCAGTTAGCTGCTCGTAATAACAACAATCGCCGTATTAATAATAACAATTGATGAACAATATTGACAGAAATGAACACTGGATAAGATTCTCACTCGGTCAAAAATTATCAAACACTGCCACGCAATTGGCCATCATACGTGATCAAACAATTTGTGCAAATCTCTTTTCAATTTTCTGGCTTTTGGTCAAACACTACTATAGTGCATCAAATTGTTTGCGCAAACAGGTTGTTGTATAAATTGCTTGATCGAGTATGGGGATTTATTCCAACCGATTTGTCGCAAACCATTCTGCGACAACTCAATTCATTGTATACACCATCAAATTGTTTGCGCATACAGGTGTTGTACAAATTGCTTGATCAAGTATGGGGATTTATTCTAACCGATTTGTTTCAAACTATTCTGCGACAACTCGTTAATACTATTAACCACAAAGCTATCTTTTAACCACATGACAAACTATAGCCGAGTTTTCAAACCGTCTCGTAGTGTTGTGCAGTTTTATCACATTGTCGCTAGTCTCGACAACTGTGCATATAAAAATGGATTATAATATTAATTAGATAAAAATATGAATTTTTGCAAATCTTGCGAATCATACTAGTACCCATAATGTAAGTACCCATTAATGGTATTTTTGGGATCAAGAGATTCCAAATTAGAAAGATCTAACCAAAACTGTATACAGATATACTCCATCAACAATAGTACAACTCTAACACATTAAACACACTACATTGCAATCTGTATATAGAGTTAATTAATTATAGCTGTGAAATATTTTAATTATCTCTATGCGTGTTCTATCAATATTATACATAATATGATTAATCAAAATTTGATTGAGATGAATTATTAAATTACAGTACAAACTATTTGATTAATAACCACCGGTAGTGTACTGTTGTAACATAATTTAAACTTTTTTGGAAATTGAAATTTCATGTGAAACGAAAATAAAAATGAGGTTTACATAGTTTTAAAACTTGTTATTAAATTAATGTGATTATGATTATATAAAACATAGTCCAAAGTTTCCCAAACTGTGATCCGCGGAACACCAGTGCTCCACGGGAAGATTATAAATGTACTGCGAAAAAATGTTAATAACATATTATTTTCGACTTTTTGACAATATTAATTTGATGGTTGTAAATTTAATAACGAGCTGTTGGTGCCACAAAACGGCACGTGTCCATAATTATTAATAACATTTTGGATTCGTTCCAGTTTAAATTCTTATGAAATATCCTTATGCGGTTGACAGTACTCAAAGACGTCGGCAGAATGTGAGCCCAGGCCCATCTGAAAATCTACTGGCCACCCATTGATCCATTGTTACAATTCTTTACCTTCGCCAAACACTACAAATATAACTTGGAGCTATTAAAATCAGAATTCAATATACCACCAAGTGCTCTTACAGAATATGAAATTGAAAATCAAATCAAACACGGCACAGCAAAAAAAGTGGCGCACTTTGAAAAATTCATTTAAATTAAATTATTTTTTATTTAAAATTTGCAAAAAAAAAACTGCATAATTCGCGTTAAGTTTAACTTCTTTTGTAAATATGAAATTTTTCCATTCAAAATATACAAGGAGTTTCGTTAAATTTCTAGAATTCTCTAATGCCCATGTTCAAAATTTGAACTTAGTTTAAACTCCGATCAACGACATTTTGCATTTCACCAACAAAGATAAATGAAGATAATAAGAAATTTCATAGATAATGTCATCATTTATGATGCTGTAACATTCATTTTTTTTAATTATCGTCTATCGTTTAATATTTGTTTGAGTTTTATATCATTTTATGTTATGTTTTATTTCGCTTTTGCATTTAATTGTCGGTATTTTTTAACATTTATGTTATGTTATAAAAGTTGAAATGTACCAATTACTTAAGTAATTACCTGTCGTCCAATCATATCAACTGTTACAAAATACAAATAATAGAATTACAATACAAATAATAGAGCGTGGCCTGAACAGAGTGCTTTTTTTGGAGTTCAAATAATTGAAGATGAACTTGAAACGAAAATAGATTGACCAAAGTTCAAAGTGAGTTCAATATTTCAACGAGTTTACAGGAACCAAGACGATTCCACCAAACCATTTCATAATATGATATTAGTTTAAACTCTGATCAAAGATATTTTGCGTTCCACCAACAAAGTTCAAGACGAATTGAACAATTTCAATGAGATGAACGACATTCAACGTGATCGCCAATTTTTGTCCGATTAACGATTTATTAAAACGATTTTAAACAGCATTCAACCAAAAGATTGCACTATTGACTAAAAACGTGGTAGATTATATAATTATATTCTACATGCAAATTAGTCTATTACATGCAAAATAGTCCTAGAAATTTTTTATAATGGCATTCGAATATTTTATTATTATCGGCGAGTGCAATAATATAATGTACATTAATCATAAATTTAAAAAAAATTAATTTGATGATTTGTATTTTGTACGATATCGAGCTTAAATTAAAATTATTAAATTTTTAGCCAAATAAAAAAAATCTTTAATTATTTCTGAACTTTATAAGAAAAAAATTTATATTTTTTAGATCAAACATAAACATTTTCATATTTTTACTATATTACACGGTCAATTATGCTCCAATCATATTCATTGATACAAAATCATGGAGTATAGAAATACTAAGGAGAATCAACACATTTTTTTTTCGAAATTTTAATACATTTCGAGTTATTTATTAAAAACTAGAAATACTTTTATTTGTTGATGTTTTTATCGATTTATTTAAAAAGAAACAATTTTTAAGGATGCTGTTTCTAATATGTTATATCTGATATTATCCAGGTCCTATTAGGACTAAAAGGCCGTTCTGTTCGGATTTTGTTGAAATCTCTTAAATCATTGATTGGGTCTATTCGGACCAGCCAAGTAGCCGAGCGGTCTAAGGCGTCATGTCTGCGCAGTATGCAGTACTTGGAAACTGGGAGGTTATGGGTTCGAATCCCGACATCGGCAGTTTGTCAATTATAAAAATAAAAAAAAAGGGGCGGTTGATTGACTAAACTATAACCGGCTATGCTTGAGAAGGTTTTCTGCAGTTTCCTTATCGAACTCCAAATGAACATCGGCATAGTTCCTATCATATTCGGCTGCAGCCGCATATCCTACGAATTCCTAGTCTACTCACAAATTCCTTCCACTCCACTCACATCCTCACATCCTAAGGCATCACAATGGACCTTATGGTCGAAGTGTAGCCCGTCCAGGACAGCCTTTACAATCTACCATCTATCTCTGTAAACAAATTTTGTATTGATAAAAAATTATTTCACTTTCAATTTGAATAATTTTATTTCTAATGAGACGGAAAATCCGTTGAAAAATCTACGATACCCTTTCTTATCCAAATTTTCTGCACTTTTCTTGTAAGAAGTTTATCGTTGCGAAAACTAAATTTTGTATATACAGGAAATACAATTCAGAATTTTACACATGAAGACGACCACAATTTAAATGAAGTTGTAATTTCTGAGCATGTCCAGTTTTACATTGGGCATACATTAGCCAGAAAATATAATGTTGAAAATTGTTTAAAAAATTCTAATTCAAATAAAAGTAATGGTAAGCTGGTGACTTGCAATGATGTTTTTCTTAAAATGGTTTATACAGAGAACTTTTTTATGCAATCAAATAATTATTTCAACGGACGAGACAACTTGAAGAGAGTGTACTCAGAGCTGAAAGAATTTTCAGTTTATTTAGAAAGTATAAATGAGATAAGTGCAGAAATTCGTAAGAAAGAAGATGCAGAGAAAAGAATAACAAACGCTAGAAAAGAATAGCAAACGCTACGAAGGTGCTAAAGCTAAATGTATCAACAAAGTTATTATCTTGATCATTAGACAATATTTTTATTGTTGTTCAAAGTTTATTGTCACCAGTACGTGTACAAATAGTCAGTTTTTAGAACTACAGTCTACAAACTTGGCATTTGCTTAACTTGTGTTTTATTGTTTCAAGTGTATGCGAAACTTGCTAAGCGTTATGCCTCATAACGCTTAGCAAGTAACGGTGATCATATGACGTAACCAACAAAAAAAAAACAAAATAAGAATTACATGGCATATATGTAAATTTAATTCTGTAAGCGGTTTTTTCAGCAAATTTTATAATTTAATAATGCCTCGATCTTCTTCATTGCCTTTGTGTTCATCCAATAAAAGAAGAAACCCAGAAATTTCGCTTGATTATTTTCCAAAGCTGGGTATATTAATTGAAAAAATATTAATTATAAAAATAAGTTGTTAAAAACAATAATATTAAATTAGAGGGATCTGATGTAATTTAGTTTAGTTTCCCGAAGGATAGTTTTTATGTTAGTGTCTGGATAAAGGTAGTTCAAATATAAAAAAAGTATTTAGTCCGGAACTGAGGCATGATATGAACGTCATTGTTTGGCAAACAAGAATGCCGATGATTGCCGTCTGTCTCATAGCCGATCGTTACAAAAAACGTGACATTGTATAATGTGAAATTTCATTTCACTTCTCATATAAAATCAGACTTGTATAGTCTCGCTGTAGATGTTTTCACATCAAAAATTGACATACGTACAAGTAAAAATTATCTCTCAAACCTGCAAAAATTATAAACATTTTGAAAATTTGTAAGTATGGAAAAAGATTTTAACACAATTTAATTAAAATCAATTGTTATTTTTAAGGACTTTCGAACTTACTTCGAACCTTTCGTCGATTTCTTTACTAATAACATTCTATAATTAAATTAGTTGTACTTAAGTTAAATAACCTATAATTGCGTGTTATAAACGAATTGCCTTGTTCCAAGACGCGTCATCATTATATGCGCACGCCTATACCTTTTTTATCCTACCATGATTTTTCGTACAAAATACACAGTATATACCATAACTATAAGTGAGAAGGCCAAATGTCCCTTAAACTCAACCCGCGCACTACCGTGCTCTAGATAAGATGGGCTCTCCATTACGAAGCACAGCGAGGCACAGAATGCACTTCGTGCGCACACTGCGAAACTCACTGTGCCTGAGTAAAAGGCGATAAATGGAACGTCGTTTAATTAAAGTCGGCATTCAATGATCAGTTCATAAACAAAATGATTATTATCAAAAAACATAACCTGTTTACTAAAATAAAAATTTTTATAGAAGAAAATGGCAAATGCTATACTAAAATAATTATCGTTGCCCACTTTTATACACTTACTCGGCGATGCAATGTTATTCAATTTTCTATTCATTAAAATGAATACCTCATTCCGTGTTATAATGGCGATTTTTATTACAAAATAAGAAAAGAAAAATTAAAAACCAGGATTTTTCAATTAGTTTTAAAAATCTGTGAATAGAATATTTGTACGATTAATAATTTCGGCGTCAGAGAATCGTTTACATCACATATTTGTTACATCTTTAAACAATCATGTACCAATATTTAAATATAAATTCCTTAAGAATTGGTCACACTGGTCCTTACACGAGCGATTACACTCGGTTTTCCTTGTGCCTCTCTCTGCGCACACGGTGTCAGGTAGGAGTACTAATGGAACGGTCAAGCCTCACGCACTGTGTCACACACAACGACTGTGTACTGGAAAGCGACCAAGATATACGTCGTATGTCATTCATAGAGAATATTATACGATCTCTATTATGATGTCATTATTATTGCATCGTATTGCACATGGAGACTAGACATATTGCAAATAAATTAAAAAAACGTGGTTTGAACAATGTAGTTCTTATATATTTAATTCTTTATTCGACTGAAATTGTTATCGAAAATCTAATTTCGCTCGATATAAATAACAAATAATACGTTAGAAAATTATATTAACCAGTATATTTACATTTAGAAAAAATTGTAAAAATACATAAATTATAATTATAACCTAAAATATGTCTGTGATATCGGGAAATTTAATGTCGTCGATTTTAAAACCTCAAACGAATTTAACGGAGAGAATTATGAAAACTCCATCGAAAGTGCGATTTCAATTACCATATACAAAAAATATATGTTCAACTCTTACAAATTATAGTAACCGTTCTAATGTGAAAGGTTATTTTGATTTAGTGAATTTAATTAAAGATTCTGATTTATCAGTAAGTATTTTCTTAAAAATAAAATTACGTATATTGTACAGAAACGATTGTCCTATTCAGGTTTGCCCATATGTGTAGTATGGGTTTGCCAGACTGACATATTGTTTTTAAATATACCCTGTATTAGTAAGTACATTTTGATTTCTCCAAAATTTTATAACATGCATTTCTTAAATCATTTTCAGGATGAAGAATTGCGATCTTTATTGTCAGAAACGTCGCAATGTATATCATTATTGACAGAAAACGTAAAACATTTCGTTGAAGCTATTTTAAAAATACAATGGGCTCATAGAAATAAGTTGACTGTTCGACCTTATCAAACATTCTTGTTTGATTTATTAACCGCCCATAATTATTATATAAATGTAGCAATTCGTAATATTGTAGGAAATTTCCTACCAGGTAATCATTTAATTCATCTTCATGATTAGGGAAATATATTTTATTTAAAAATTATTTTTAATTAATAGATCCTGACCAACAAGAGTGGGAAAATGGTATTCCCTCTGATGAAGAGTATATGAAATATATGAATATTCATTATGTTATAAATATATTATTGAAAATTGTTCCAATGTTAGTATAATTGGTATTTATTCTTGTCAATAGTTAAAATTCCAGTAATTAATATTACGCCTGTGATATTCGGACACAGGCGGGTCTCCAGCGTGAGTTAAAATTTAGATTAAATAAACTAACGTTCAGATATTGTGGCAAAAACTATTGAAAATAAGTAAGGTAACTATTCCAACCGAGTACTTTATTTTATACCGCAATATGTGAAATGTATAGAACGCCTTTTAGTGCGGGTGCCCAAAAACACGCAAACCCGACCAACTCGGGGTATGACCGATGAAAAATATATTATAATGGCTTTACTCGCTTATATTATGCTTCAACGCTTCACGCTGAAGACACGCAAGAGACCCACGTGTGTCCGAATTGCCATATATTATAGGCCATGGAGCTAAATAACTTTCTATCTCGTTAGTTTTAAAGGAATTCATTTTTTTGGGTCAAAATTTCTATTACCATTTGCTTTAGTATGTTTTTTACCTGTTATAATAGATAAATACTGATTCTTGAACTTTCAACATCTTGAAAACTGATAATAAGTTAATTTTTGTTATTGTTATTTTGAGGTATTTTATAAAAAAAAGTTAGTCAAATTGTGATTTGACGGAAATCATTTTATTGTAATTTTCACTTCATCTTTTCCAAAATAAAAATTACTTTATATTGAATTAATCAGCAATCAAAGAAATAATCTTTTATGGCAATGACAATAGCACATAGTGCAGTTTATACAAATTTCGTAAAGAAATAATATTCTGCAAGAAAATTATTTCTAAAATAAAAGTATACAAGTATACAAGATTTGAAATATTGAAAATAAGGGAATAAAAAAAATCTGTTTGTATAATTTCACGTATTCCGGCAAAACCAGAATCAATGACGGCCCCGTTACCGTTGGTAGTCAATGTGTGTTTTACCACACACTAGAAAAATTGAAACCAATGACGGTGTCAGCTACACGAAGTTGATTTTCAACATTGACGAAAGGAAAAACATTTTCTTCAAATTATTATAAAGATTTTCTGTTTGAAAGGCAAAACTTCCACACTGAACCTTGATCTTTGAGAAAACGCATTGACATCAACGTCTCGGGGAATCAGAATCATGTAAATTCCCTATTGATTGAATTTTTGCCAAGTTAATCTTTTTGTCTGTATTATATTTCTAATATTTATTTTTATTTTCAGGAGTTCAGAATTTGTATCAAAAGCACTGGTTTTATATTATCCATATTACAAAAAGCCAGCACATGTACATGAAGTTTATTTACACAATTTATTATGGGTATTGGATTATCGACCAGAATTCAAACTCGAAATCTTGGCATTAATTTTTAGAAAGTAATTTAACTTTGTTTTTTTAAACTAGTAGAAATTGATAGAATATGTTATAATTTTCGTACAAATTCGACGGGACTTGTAAATGAATTCAAAATAAAGAATCTTTCATTTAAAAGAAATCATTAAAAAATAATTTAAAATGCTGTATTTTTTTACAATTTTGAAAATAAATATATCGTTTTTCTGCTCCGGACTATAAAAACTGAGTTAATTGCTTAAATACGCGGTATATATTGAGTTTATGAAAAAAGTTTCAAACAAAAGTTGTTTATGTTTCAAAGGGAATATTTTTTACCTTTAAATTTTTTTCTATCTCTTACCGTTTCAAAGATAGATATGTTCCCCCCTAGCGGGGAACCCCGGTCCGATTTTGCCCATTCATAAATTTGACTCTACTTTTTTGAGTTATCTTGCCTACGGAAAGACGGACAGACAGCCGGGTGGGCATGCGGAAATGAGCTAAGTAGGCCACTTCATGAATGGATCTGCATCAAAGTTTTGTTTAGCTGTACCAGGTAATCCTATTGTATTACTTAAATATGGGAATTACCCAAAACCGGACTAAAGGTACATTATACCATAGGCTGTTCATTATATATATATATATATATATATATTTTAGATATCCTAGATATAACGAAAATAATTTTTATTTTTCACCAACATGAAAATTATCTTTCGACATAGCAGTTCGAGTTTTCTGTGATTAATATTGTCAACCGTTAAAGTTGGAACTAAACTTGTACATGTTATGTATACCGGATATAATTAACGTAAACGTACTGTCGTGACACTTTCTCATCTATTTATATTACAATTTAGAAATGATGTGTCGATTTCTTCTATGTAGAATATTGAATAGTAATTCATGTATTATTAAAAGTATTACATTGATTTTAGATTAATATTATTGGATACAAATGCGCCACGTGACACAATTGAAAACGATGAAGAAGAAATGGAAGACGATGGTGTATTTTCAATGGAAACTGATACAATTATTCGAAAAGAAATGCAAAATCCAATTGCAAACACACTAGATATATGTCTAGATCGGATGTTCATATATGTCAGTACAGAATGTTATGATCCCGATACAGGACAATTAAATTGGGATAAAACAAAAGCATTTTATATGGAAATGTTGAAAATATTTGAAGAAGTTGTTCTTGCTACTTATGATTCACATCATGTACAATTTGTTATGTTCTATTTGTGTAGTTTTAAAGTTCAGTTGACTGAAGCGTTTATCAATTTTTTATGGAAAAGAGTTTCTAATTTAACATTGGCCGTAGTACATCGACAATCAGCTGTCGCATATTTAGCAAGTTTTCTAGCACGAGCAGCATATATTCCTTTAGGGTAACTATTGAATTTTGTTTTCAAAAATTTCAGATAGTTTTCAATATTATTTTATCAACACATGTACACTTGGCGTCAAAAGTCAAGCTATCATTTCAAAATTTTTTAATTGATTTCTGCCATATTTATTCGCTTTTAGAAAAAAATGCTTCGGATTAAATACAAATCAATTACAAAATTTTGAAATGATTGGAGCGACTTTTCCAATTTTTCAATCATTAATATATCTAACGGGAGCTACAATTATAGTACTATTCGCGTTGGTTTTGCCAATTTTATGTATAAATTTCTCTGCGGGAAGTCTGACTAGAAATATAATATTATTATTACTTGAATTATTTGATGGGTATGAGTATCCATGTAGACATCCGTTCATAAAAATTGAACCAGTAAATCACATTCTAAGCGTATATATTACTAAATATACGAGGTGTGTTCAAAAAGTAAGGTGACTTTTCAATTTTCGCGGCTACGTACATCCGATTTTCAATTTTTGTTGTTGTGTTGGTACACTCGTTCCGAACATATGTTCACAGTTTCAACAATATAGCATTCTTTTTTTGTTTGTGAGAGGCATAAAGGTTAGAAGTGTTTGGTGTGCTCGACGATTTTCGTATTATCTCCTCAATCGTTGCAAATCTCCATCCTTTCATGGGTCTCTTCAGTTTTGCGAATTATTCTTTCATTTATATTTGAATTTGTAGCGATAAAAAATTAATGCAACTTCTTTATTCTGAATGGCTAAAATTATCATTTATGAATAATGTTTTTGTGAACAAAATATCTCAAAAAGGAATAGTCCTTGAAAATTAAACTTTTACAATTAAGTTTTTTTACTAATAGAGGATACAAAAATCAACTGTTAGCTTTAATAATCAAATCGGAATTGTATTTATAAAAAATACAAATATTCTTATTTTTTCAGACTTTTGCAGCAGGCAATTAAACAAGTTTCAGATTGGTTACATTCATATATAAGCAATCAAGATGGTTTAGAATGTATGCATGCGGATGCTAGAATTCATACAGTATTTTATAGTGTTTGTCAAGCGTTATTCTATGTCGTAGCGTTTCGTCATAAAGATCTTATCCAATCAAAGAAAAGTAAGTATTTCAAAAATTCGCAATGTTATTAAAAGAATTACGAGTACAAAAATGTAAGATTTGTCCTAATTTCTACTTCAATTATCTTTTATCGTAAACATAAATTTTGACTATTAGGTAGTTATTATTTGTATTAATTAGCTACTCGTAATTATTCTCAGTTGAGACAAATTGAAGTTTTACAAGGTAGAAAAGCCTACAAAGTTTATATCATATATTTTATCACAACTGACACTTTTCATACTAATTTACAATTCTTATTATCTAATGACAGTTCTGTTCTTTTGTATTTCGATAATAGACCGTTCGTTTTCCCCAGGCATACTCCCACTCAGTGATGGAATGAAAGCGAGTTTTCATTAAAGTTATACTAATTTGTTATTTTATTGCAGTAATTTGCTTATTTTTAAAATTTTTTGTTAGTTAAATGAATTTTTTATTTAAAATACTTTAACAAGTAGCAAATTCAATATAATTCTTTGGTATAACGAATATAAATAATAATTTATCCCATGCAGTTGGAAGTTAAAAAAAAAAAAACTTTAAACAATAATTAAATAAAAGCCTGAAGTATAAACCGAAGATTTTTGTTAAAATCAATCATAAATATTCTGTCGTAATAATAGTAAATAATTTCATAAAATTTATTTTCAGGTTTAACATTTTTACAAAATTTAAATCTATCAAAAATAGTAACATGCCGACTGAATCCATTACGATTTTGTGTAAAACCAGTTGTACAGAATTTTGCAGCTATTACACGAACATACCAATTAGTTTATTGTTATTCAATAATAGAACATAATTCTAGAAACTCACAACAAATTATGTACAAAGATCCAAATGGCCAATTGACTAGGATGAATATTTTACAATCATTTTTCCCATTTGATCCATATTTATTAGTAAGGTGAGTAACAAGATTTTCAAGTGTTTTTGAGATGAGATTTAAAAATAACGTTATTTGATTTTTTTTTAATAAGCCATAGTCTATCTTATATTGGAAATTTAATTTATTTGTTAAAATGGAGATTGAAAAATTTATCAATATAATTGTCTTTCTTGCTTAAAGGTCTAAACATAAAATAGAATCGCTTTATGTTGAGTATCAAGAATTAACAGAAAGTCAACCGAGTGCCAGTATTGCAGAAAATCATAAATATTCCCAAAAAATTGATGAAGACGACGACTTCTTGGTAGAAGGTAGAGTGTCCAAAACGTCGGTTAAATCTACAAATGCTTACGATTTTTCATATGGTTCATCGCCGGGTTTTAAGACACTCTTATTATCGTAATATAATTTTTATATTATTGATTGTTTATAAAGATATTACTTATTTATATTTAATTTTAAAATAGCTGTAATTAATAATTTTTCGATATTTAAATAATTATTATTCATTAAGACTGTTTAGTTGTTTTTTTTTTTCAACCTTTCCAAAAATGTTCCAATCGATACATATATTTGTTCACAAAAACTGGAATTCTTGAGTGTGTCATGTGACTCTAAAATCGTAAAAGGTAGAAGAAAAATTCAAAGACAAGAAGTGGTGTGAAGTATTTTTTCGTAGTATTAACCACAAATCAATTATAAGATGTTGTAAAATGAGCGCTACGAGAAGTGAATAAATGTTTCTTTTTGTAATAGTATTTCATTAGCATATTCGGTCCTATCAGGAAAATAAATGAATGGACAGGGTATTTGAATAATTAAGAGTTAGTACATTCGTTCAATACTTATTTATATTATTCATTCTTCATTAAATTCGAAATTTTTTTCAATAAATTGGAAATCTCGATAACGAAAAATGATATTAATAAGAGGAGATAATATCCGCTGTTAAAAGTTTATCTCCTTCAAAAAATCTAGGAACAAAATGTTTTTTGAGAATTATAAAATTTACTCGAAAATTATAACTTTATTTCATGGGGTATAGTATTTCTATACTTCATGCTTTTTTTGAGAGTTTTTGGCATAAACATCTACAAAAACAAAATTGTAGTTGAAAAATTACATATCAAAGACCAATATTAAGCAATGTCGTTTAAAAGTATCTCACTCGGACATCCGGTAATTATCTGTGAGTGTACAAATAGTCTTACAATAGTTCATATATATTGCATTCGAGTGTACAAAGACATAAATAAAATTAATTTGATTCCTTCTCATGATTATCCGTATAGTTATATTAATTAACAAAAATAAATATTTACTTTAATAAGTCATTTCCTACAATTTCCCCTGGATAAGTACAATTATACTAATTAAAAGTATATTGTTTGGTACACATATTATATTATTTATGCTTTGTTAATTTATTGGTATGGATTTTAATGTATTGAAATATTTATTTGATATTGATTGCTTTTTTACAGTTAATTAGTGACAAATCCATTCGGTTATCGACAAAATGTTCGTTTTAAATTACTAAAAACTTTATTTTTAAACATATTTTCTATTAATAAAGAAAGAAGTTGCATTAATTTTTTTTCTCCACAAATTCATATATAAATGAAAGAATAATTAATTATTAATAAAACATAAATAAATTTTTGTATAAAAATAACGACTTGTGATTGGTTGTGACGCCATTATATCCGTTCAGGCTGAGAGCCAATTGGAATCATGTAATAATAATTCGTTCTGATGTTTTGACCGATGTGAGCTTTGTAACATCGGACGCTTTTCGTGCCGGGGCGCGTGGCATGAGAGATGATCTGAGCTACTTGAGATGTATTTAGAAGGGGAACGTTGACAGGTGTTCTTTTATTTATTTTCACAATAGAGACCTTGGATAGAAATTGCTAAAAGTATTGGCGTCTTTTGAACAAAGCATCGGTTTTAACATTAGTTTGGCACCGATCTTCGTAACGTGTGAACTTTTTTTTGAATTTGTGTACACTCAAAAAGTTTTCAACCAATCTTTTTAATCATTGACAGATAGTTTCTTTATATAATTACGCTATATGAACCTAAATTTGGAGTAATTTTTAAATTATAAAAATTTGATACTTTTGATTTGTGGGGCATAGCCTACGTATCACTACAATTGCTGCGGCTCATGTGGAAATGCGTCCACTAATGTATAGTTCGGATTAACAGGAGCACCGCCCCAGAGCAATAAAGAATTTTTAGATGTAAATAAATATATGTTCTCTTCTATTTTTTAATCAATAAACCATAAGTGTTAACTAATCAGTAAAAATTCTTAAGTTTGTCAACATGGACCTATATTAATTGATACTGAAAATATCAGTTCTAATAGTTTTGGGTTTGTTTTTAAAACAAATAAATTATTATAAAAAAATATTGAATACTTTCGTTTATTTTTCTACATGTCAATATTTTTGTTCAAAAAAATAATTGTCTGCTGTTTTCAATTTGACGTTATTTTTGTATATAATAATATACGTAAGGTCAAGAACCCCTTAAACTCGGTCCTACGCACTTCCGTGCTTTAGATATATATATATATATATATATATATATATATATATATATATATATATATATATATATATATATATATATGCCAGTGCCTCCGTGTGGTGGTGCGGAATTAATCCGAACACACCATTAGTTAGAAAAATTAAGTTTTCTCCGTACTCCAGATTTAAAAAGATAATCTCCAGATTTTTTCATTCGAATGAAAAGACAATACTAATTCTTTATGAACAATTATTTGATTGATTGATTAACATCGGGGTAAAAACTATTGCACTTCGACCCTATAGTCCATTGTGCTCCCCCTTCTACCTCAGTCTGCCGAGACTCGCTTCTCCCATATGTTGGCAATAGCCTGGAGTTTGCTTATCAGGTCCTCCCGAAGGTTCATATATTCGGGGTGAGATGCACCGAATATCTTGTATCTGTTGTAACCCAGAGGTTCGCAGTCAAACATTATGTGGCTGGATGTAACAATTATTTAATTTATTATCGCGAGAAATTAATTTTTATTTATAATGTTCTCACTCTTGAAAGTTGCTCATAATATAGTTACAATACTAACTTTTTACACAGAGTGAGCAACTGAGCGTTATTTTGAATGTCGACGCTTGTGCATACGTACATAAATAGCTATAATTAGTTTAGTCTGATTTTTGTAAATATCCTCATCGAGTTGTTTTTTTAACAATTACGTACGTCAGTAAATATCTCCGGACTGATGAAATCAATCTCCGGATTTTCTAAAATTTTGAGTTGGTAACCCTACACACCATAAACCGCGTAGCACCCCGGGTGCGGGAATCGTTAATCTCAAAGAGGGAAGGGCTTCGGGATTCGAACCCATAACCTCCCAGTTTCCAAGTACTGCATACTGCGCAGACATGACGCCTTAAACCGCTCGGCTACTTGGACTGGTTTTTTTTATTGTAACATGTTACCGTTACATTTTTTAAGATGGGTATGATATCATAGAATGTAAAATAACGATATTTCGTTACAAATTACCAGAAAGAAGTAGGTTGTTTCTCTTTTAAAATTGTAGCACGGTACCGGTACCGTTATCTGAAATGAGTTACGTTAACGGGAACTAACGCGTTACTTCCAAACACTGGTTCTCACATATACTATTGAATATAATAACATATATGTAAAAAGATTAGCCGAAACATTGATGAATTAAAATTAATTTTTTAAACTGATAACATCCATAATAATTATTATTATGACAGTAAATAGCTTTAATCACGAAATAGCTCGACCTTGAGATCAAAATATAGGTGATTAGTTTCAGTTTTATTATTGAAGTGTGCACGACGATTGTTGTTAAGTGAATAACATAATTTAGTTCAACTTTTTTTTTTTGGAATTATTGCGAAATAATCCAAAAAATAATTTATTGATTACATTGTTTATTATATTTTATTACATACTAGTAAATACTATTTTGTATAACAATGGAAATTAATATGTTTGGAGTACAACAATGCAACAGAAAGAAAACCAAGTATTGGTATATAACAATATATTATATCACGACAATGCTACAAACACCGCTTACCATTGAAACGAATACCTGAATGACAGAATATAAAAGAGTTGCGGTTATATAGTTAAAATTTTATGCACAGGTAAAAGCAGAGCGCAACGGTTTGAATTATTACAGTGTGGTATTTAAAAGTGTCCTCTCATCGTCTTGAAATTGGTATGTACATAAATAAAATTGATTTTTTTCTTAAATTAAAATAGTATATTCTTGTCTCAAATGTTATTTTATAACCAATAAAAATTTCTTATCTATAACTTTTGCATTTTAGGTAAAAGTTTTTTTAAAAAAACTTATCAAATGAATAAAATATTTAAAAAATATTTTAATATTAAAAGTTTAAAAAGATTTTTAAACTAAAACCGAAAAATGTTATAAGTCATCATAGATTAAACATCTGTAATATGTTTAATACTATGATAATATATATACCAAGGTATATTAAGTTTAGACCCGACTTTGTAACGGGTGAAAGAAAAAATGTATAGCTGTTCATAAAATTCCCTAATTAGTCTATTTCCCCATGTCCGTCAGTCTGCCTGTCCGTCAACACAATAACTCAAAAACGAAAAGAGATAGGGAGCTGAAATGATAGGGAAATGGGCAAAATCGGACAATTTTTGGGAAAATGGGCAAAACTGTCCATATTTAAAACCGTAAGAGATAGAAAAAAAATTGTTCCTTTAAAAAAAAAAAAAACTTTTTATAAAACATTTTTCATAAACTTTTCATAAAATATACAACGTGTATTTAATCAATTAACTCAGTTAATACGTAGAGCAATTTTTAACAGAATAAAATAAAACCGTATTCAAGACATCGCATTTCGTAATTAAAAGAAAAATTGTAACTTTTTTTAAATAGTGCAGATCACCTTTAATTAGCCTACCCGTTGGCCTCTCTATCAATACGATAATTAAAAAACAAAAATAGATTACGTTTTGAAATTTTATGTGTTTTCTGAAGCTAAACATTTACTATAAGTTTGTGAATGAACAAATCAGTCCATTCATTATTTTGTTAGGGGGGAGGGGCCTCTATATCGATAGCCGCAAGATATAGATAAAACGTTCAAACACAAACAGTTTTTATAAATATTCTCTCAACAACGTTTAATCGAAACTTTTAAACTAAGTAGTTTTCATTCGTATGTGTATATTACGTATGTATGATAGTGTCTTTTGAGAGAGAGAGGCATTCGCATTCACACATAATGCGAATTCCGGTCTCATCCTCTTCATGAAAATATCTGCAGAGAATCAGTTAGTTATTATTTTTTTACCTGTCCAAGCGGCCGAGCGGTATAAGGAGTTATATCTGTGCAGTATGCCTACTTGGAAACTGGAAGATTATGGGTTCGAATCCCGACATCGGCAGTTTGTCAATTATTAGAAAAAAAAGGGGCGGTTAATTGACTAAACTGTCGGCGTATGAACAAGAACGAAGTAACCGGCTATGCTTGAGAAGGTTTTCTGCAGTTTCCTTCACGAACTCCAGATGAATATCTGCATAGTTCCTATCATAGTCGGCTGCAGCCGCATATCCTACCAATTACTAGTCTATACACAAAAATTCCTTCCACTCTAATCACATCCTCACATCCTTAGGCATCACAATGGACCTTATGGTCGAAGTGTAGCCCGTCCAGGGCTGTCTCTACAATCAATATATCTATCTAGTTATTATTTCTATTTGTTTATTTTATATATTTGTTAGCGAATCTTAATTCCTGTGTTTAAGAATCCATAAAACTAAGTATTTGTTCTGGTTTGATCTTTTCGACTAAATCAGTCTATACGACTGTTATCTATAAATATAAAGATATCTATATTTATAAATATATTATCTATAAATATAGAGATGTTTCATTACTAAAAATTGAATATAAACAGTTTTGTATCAGTAGTAAACTTGTTCCCAATTGGTCAATTTTTGTAGACCACCTGTTTGGTAGCAGCTTTCACAAAAGAAGTTACATACAATAACATTTGTATGTGTGTTTGTATGTCTGTATTCAGTAATGCCTTTAGATGGCGTATATTTTCTGAATTGTAGATCATTGTACCATCAGTTGAATATTTACCTTTAGAAGACGTGGTTTAGTTTCAGTTGTAACACCTGTGAATGAAAAACGTAATTTTTAAAAACAGAATTTAAAATTTCATTTTTTTAGACACTAAGTTGTGTTTGTTTATTTGGTTTTATCATAGAATTCTTTTCTTTTTTTTTTTAATCAATAAATGTGTAACAAAAATTATTGATTAAAAGTGTGATACTTGGATCATTTCTTATTGTGTATTAAATGTGAATTATGAAATACAATATGATTTTAAACCAATATAAAAATATCTTTTAACTAAATTATATGTTAATGTTAACAAAAATCTAATTATATTTCTTAATATAATTGAAAGTAAGTAATTGTTTTTTTTTATTGGGTGTATTGTTAAGAATGTTTTAAGTCAATTTGAAAATTTCAATTCGCGGCATTGTTAACAATAATATACGGAATTTTATTTGTATAAAAATTGATTTTTTTAAAAAAATAATATGATATTGTTTAAAAGTGATGAAAACTCTTTTTTAATATCTTTCATATAAATAGAAGGTATCAATAATATTAGAATTAGACACAAAAGAAGTTAATATAAATGTAATCCATACAAGAACTTTCTTTTAAAATTTGAAAGGAAGAGTTTGAAAGAATACAATCTCCCCCATGTCTGTCTATTGACCCTTGAACTACGTGTTTCCACATTTGAGCTGTTTAACAAGTAAACGACAAAACATACAATAAAAATGAAAAATTATGCAATTTATTAATACGTGATATGTTTGATATAATATAATTTGATGCTTTAATTTTATTACAGAAGATAAAACAACTAATACAATTTTTATCACATTTAAGATGACATAAAAATGAAAATAGTAAAATTAAGAATACAATAGTTTGGTAATCATTTTGTAATGAGATTTGTCAACAGCTGTTTTTAAGGCAATAGCTAAATTTATATGTTGCGTTAACCATGACCGATCAATGTGCATATATCGTATGGGCAAATCATAATTTAAGGATGTACCAGCATAGTGTACACAGACATAAACATATTATCGGCGCACAGATTCTTACACATACTATCAAATATTTCTGGTACGGTAATCTGGTAACGTTGCTCTGTGTATATACCTATTTATTATTATTGCATATGTCAACAGCATATATTCCCACTCTTTACTTGATGCAACTTGGGAGAGATTGACGCACAACGTTGTCAGACCACTAAACGGAATGTGTTATAGTTGGACAAAAATAATATTTTAAATTATTATATTTCGAAATAAAAAACTCTCCTAGTTTTTTTTTTTTTTAATTCTGTCGAGTATTTTTTCGAATACAACAGATAATAGTTGGGCGAGCATGAAGTTTTACATGCTTCTAATGAGAGAGTGTGAGTGAGAATGATAACTTTGATATTAATTATCTCGCGTTCTAAACGGTCGAAAATTCTGAAACTTCGGGATATATTAGAAAAAGTTATTTTTAGCCTGTGAAAAAAAATATAGCAAAATCTGTCGAAAAGTGGTGGTATGATGGAACATCCTTAAGAGAATTTAAAAATTGTAAAAAGTATTCTATATAGAATCACTTGGTGTAGCGTGTAGGAATTATTTGTATGTAATATATTTCTATGAAATATAAAACGATTTTGAGATACCATACTGGCTACATAACAAAAGGTCCCATACAGTATACACGATCACTATGTTTATGCAACATCATATTTGCCCTAACATTGGTCCATACACCTTCCAACAGCTCGTAAAAATCTCATTTAATTTGCTGATGTTCTCGAAAGAAAATGTTTGCGCAGACGAATGTTGTGCCCTGATTATTATTGGTTTTTAGGTCAAAGCATTATACACGATCAAACCGCTTAGTGTTGCATAATGAAAATGGGTCCCGATCGATTCTCTCATCTATGGAATACACCATCAAATTGTTTGCGGTTTGTTATGGTTGTTGCGCTAATTTCTTGATCGTGTATGGGGGCCTTAAGAAAATAAAACATCCCTCTGACTTTTCTACTTCAAATATTCGTCAATGACGTTTTAACAAATGGTTTTATTTACAATTTGTATCGACTTGAATTGTTTATACATACAGGAAGAATCCTCTATATGATAAAAATACATTAGGATTGAAATGAAATTCATATTCAGGAAAAAATATTCGTACATTAAAAATTGAATCACCTTTATTTATTTGAAAATCTTTTATAGTTTTTTTTTTAAATTTTACAAGCATTATTTAGGTATTTAATTGTATTCAAATTTATAAAAGCATATTTATTACTAATTAATGAGTTTCTAACATTACTTTATGATTTTTGAATCATCAGTAAATTTTTAATCAATTTATATATGTTATGCAATATTATTTATTATCTATACATATATAAAACCTATTTTGACAAAATGGAAACCCGACTTCTAAAATCAAATATTCTATAACAAATGATGCACAAAAAGTAAAAAAATAATTGCATATTCTTGTGCCAATTTTAGTTCACCTAAGCAAAAATTTTTAAATATATATGTACAATTATTGTTATTTTTGGAGGCGGTGTCCAAAAGTTATGTGAATTTCTCTATGCTGACACCGCCTCCAAAAATAACAATCATTGTACATACATATTTAAAAATTTTTGCTTAGGTGAACTAAAATTGGCACAAGAATATGCAATTATTTTTTTACATTTTAGTGCATCATTTGTTATAGAATATTTGATTTTAGAAGTCGGATTTCCATTTTGTCAAAATAGGTTTTATTTCAATAAGAGTATGTATATAGATAGGGTGAACTGGGAGAACCAGGACAAAGCACCAACTCTAGGAGAGTATTCTGCATTTAAAAATAATCTTAAAAAAAACAAAACAACTCAACCAGTAAACGATGCATTATCAATTAGTTGCTGACCAATTAGAAGGAAAATCGTTTATGGTGAATTTACATTTGATATTATCGACAATATTCGCTTGAATAATATTAACGGATGCTCATTAAACTGCGAATATTGATAATTTAGAAAATTTAGATTGAAACGTATAGACAGTGGCGTAGCTATGTGGGCATAGATCGCATCCTACGATGCGTCCCAAAATTTCAAATTATATAACTTGGAAACCTATAGAAACAATTTTGCACAATTTTATTAATATTCACTAAACGATTGTTGAGAAAAAATTTATAAATAGAAATTTAAAAAAATCTGTCCTTATCACTTATACGTAAAAGATATATGTTTTTGTTGATTAAAATTAAAGGTATATTCACTGCAAAAAAATGTTTTTATATTATTTGAGATTTCTTATTTAAAGTACTTTTGCCTCCGATTGTATTTACCTAAGCTATAAGCTATAAAAAGTTTTTGTTTTGTGCATCCGTGTCGCGTGGCATGCTAAAAATCTAACTTTTAAACGATTTTAATGTTAGAGAAAATCTTTAAATATAAAAAAAAAATACAGTCGAAACCGGATATAACGATATGAAGGGACCACATAACTAGGGACACTATATCCGATAGTTGTTTAAGCAATATACATATGTAAGAATTAAAATACAATCTGATAACATCTGCAGTTAATATTTTCTCTGGGTAGTAACCTTTGCACAGTACAAGCCACTTATGAGATAGCCACTCTTCCGCCACACCTTCAAGAACGCCAGCAGACCCAAGATGACGAACACTCGAATTTTTTTTACCCATAAGACGAATGAAATTGCTGGCTGCTTGTTGAAGGACCGGATCACTTGTTGGCACGTTGTTTGCCCTCTGGTGTTTAAACCACATTAATAAAGCCTCTTCTTTAACTTTATCTTTAGATTCCCTCGACCGTTTAATTTTCAAAGAATTGTTTTCAAAAAGAGCTTTTATTTTGTCGTTATTCTTTCAAGTCGTTAATATTGTAGAGTGTGATACGTCACATTCCTTTGCAATATCCCCATTTGATTCAACATTTTCTAATCTCCATATAATGGGTGATTTTTCTTCAATATTAAACACTTTTTCTGCAACATAATGACGTAAAAACACGCGATCATAATCAAATCACAAGGATACGTTCACTTGTCGACTGATTCCATGCGCACTAAACATAAAACAAGTAGTAAAACATGCAAGGACAAATGGCAGAGAGCGCGCAAGAAGCGCGTGTGGGGCGGGAAAAAGTGCGTAGCTAATAATAAGACAAAATAATCCTTCTTATGTCATTATTCATTACTTATTATAGCCGATTAATTTCGATAAAGGTTCGTCGCTTTATCCGATGTTGTTATAGACGGTATGTTTACATAGGTGTTGATATATGGATTAGGACGGGACTTTGCCATTTAGTCGTAATAACCGATCCGTGGTTGTAAACGGTGTCTGTATAGCTGGTTTTGACTGTAATAAAAACAAACTTGTATGAAACATTTTTTCATATTGCTTATAATCAATAAAGAAATACACCTTTCAGCGTTTTTCGAAAATAAACCTTTCATGGGGTAAAATAGGGAGTCAGAGTTTCGATTTTTTTATAGAGACATGAAAGTTTTCAGTTCAGTTATGCATCATACAATACATGTTTTCGAGTTTTTGGAAAATGGACCCTCAAAGGTGCGAAGTTATTAGGACTCGCCGCTAATATTAGTACATAGATATGATCGATTGTAGAGGCTGCCCTGGACGGGCTACTCTTCGACCATAAGATCCATTGTGATGCCTAAGGATGTGAGTGGAGTGGAAGGAATTTTTATGTATAGACTAGAAATTGGTAGGATATGCGGCTGCAGCCGACTATGATAGGAACCATGCCGATATTTATCTGGAGTTTGTGAAGGAAACTGCAGAAAAGCTTCTCAAGCATAGCCGGTTACTTCGTTCTTGTCCATACGCCGACAGTTTAGTCAATTAACCGCCCCTTTTTTTTTCTTAATAATTGACAAACTGCCATGTCGGGATTCGAACCCATAATTTCCCAGTTTCCAAGTAGGCATACTGCGCATACTACTAGTACATAATAATTTAATTAATAAATTCTGCATTCTTATATTACACCAAATAGTATAATAAAAATTTTCTACTTGTCAAATATACTTATAAAAGCGTAAATCCTTTAATTATTTAACATTAAATGTTTGGAAAATGTTGTATAATAGTTAATAAAAAATTTAAAAATATATAATCAGGTTTCTAATTGGTGAATAAATGAATTAATTATTGATTCTTATCTATTATAAACAAGTGAATATAACAACTAACTGAGTTAATTGCCTGTTATATACTGAGTTCATGAAAAAAAAATTTTCAAACAAAAGATGTTTATTTCTTAAAAAGGAACATTTTTGTCTCTAAATTTTTTTCTATCTCATACGATTTCAAAGATGGTTATTTCTATCTGTTTATAAAATTTTAACTTTCTATAGACTTTATTTTAGTGCGTTAACTCTTTTCGTTGTTGAATTATCGTGTCCATCCGCAGACGGATAGATAGATATACGGACGGTTCTATATCTATAGATAGATATAGAATGCGGAGGAAATGAATGAATTAGATCATTTTATGAACACCTATATCAAATTTTTTTTTTCTTCGATACAATCGTTACCATTTTATTACAATCATTACAAAGTCAGGACTAAACTTAATATACCCTTAAAATTTCAAATTCGCCCCAATACCTAGATCAGTTTTTGTATTATCAATACGTACTACGACTACAAAGTAGTCATTATCAGTATAAATTAGCTAATCGTATTAGAAATAGATAGAAAATAGCGATCAAGAGACAAAAATAAATAAAAAATTAAACAAAATAGATTAAAATATAATAAATTTTATTGAAATTACTCTTGTTAAAATTACTTTCATTCAATTTACTCTTGTTATCATCACTTTTATTAAAATTACTCTAATATTGTCTCTGGATATGTTATTCGCTAATTTGGTGACAGTTTTACATAAACGTTTCACGTGACTGTCTCAAACGTGAAACTTTAATAAGAGTGATGTTAACATAAGTTAATTGAATGAAAGTAATTTTAACAAGAGTAATTTCAATAAAATTTATTATATTTTAATTTATTTTGTTTAATTTTTTTATTTTTGTCTATTGATTTCGATTTTCTATTTCTAATTGTCAAAGAGTAAATTACGACTAGCTAATTTATACTGATGGTGACTACTTTGTAGTCGAAATACGTATTTATAATACAAAAACTGATCTTAGGTATTTTACCTATTGGTATTGATGGTCGAATTTGAAATTTTATTTCAAAAACCTAGAGTTCTCATTAATTATCATTTGATACTCTAATATTTAATATACCCTTGTATACAGACCGTTTTCAAAAGCATTTCTAATAGGGAATCAATGTTAAATAAATTAATAAAATATTTACTATAAAACCACATATATATATATATATATATATATATATATATATATATATATATATATATATATATATATATATATATATACATCTGGCAATAGCTTGTGGTGTATGCCCGTATGGTGTTTGTTTGATGTCATTTAAGAGTGGGGATGATGCACATTATAATTGATAATATTTATCATTACGTATGTGAATGCATGGGAAATAATTGGTTGTGTGTTTTAATGGTATTACCGTATTTCAACAATGGGTTATTACATAATTTTAGCAAATAATGGAGGATTATTCGAACCATTGGTTTAATTTTTTTTTTGTCGGAATTCTATTGCATTTTCTTTTTGGGTATTTTCTTTTAATTTGTGTGGATTGTTGTTTTATGTTATACCGTTAATAGAATTCTATCATTTATTATCAAACATTCCACATACAATAAGGGATATTCAAAAAGAATTTGCAATTGTTAGAAGTAATGCTAAGCTTAAGACGACAACAATGAACATATTTAACCCACTCTCATTACATGTTAAAGCAGTACAAAACTGTCCAGCAAGCATACACAACAGACACACTAAAGAGTATCCCTAGTATTTTTATTTCTTTACTAAGCATATTATATATAGTTATTTTAGTAAATAATATTTAACATTGATTCTCTATTAGCAATGCTTTCCAACACGTACGGTATATTTAATATACCGGATAAAAAAATGATATATACATAATGCTTTATTAATAGCAAATTTTCCATATTTTTTTGTGTAATATAAAAAAAAAAATAAGTTTCTTGTGGAGGCGTGTATAATACTAATAATATAATAACATATCCACTTTATTTTTATGTCGTGATACAAATTTTATAGACAGTTCGCTATATTTAGAAATTTATTTTTATCAAAACACTAAAATTATATTATGAAAAATATTTTTAGTGCTGTATTTCAGGGTTAGTTGGTCAGAGTTGGTCATACAAGGAAGGATTTTAAAATATAAGTCAAAGTATAACTATAATAGATATGATAGAAAGTTTCATACAAAAGTTGGAAATAAAATTTTATGAAAAAAACTACTGATGTGTATTTCTTGTATTGATTGTAGAAAAAAAGTTATGCACGATAAAAGATTTCGGGTTGGTGTCCCGCCGCCGAATCAAGCTTTCGCTGGGTTGTCTAGGCAAGTGATTGAAGTCACTATACCTACTATGTTTTCCAAAAGTGTTTCTTCCCTTTATAAAATGGGTACCTGTTTTTACGTTTGCCGTTCCTACGGATTAATTTCAAAGAAATTTTTTCAATAAATTAACTCTTGTAGTATATTATTTGTAGGCAAAACAAATGAATAATGTTACAGTTAATATATTATACTCGTATATTTTAGGGTTCAGTAGAAAAAAAACGAACCCGTAAGCGTCAATCTGTCCGCGAGTATTACAGGTGCATGGTTTGTGACTTATGTTTCTAAAATTTTTTTTTGAATATATTTTATATTAAGAACTCAATTTGCAGTAAAAATTAGGTTAAAATGTTTCAGCTCAGACCCCAAATCAAATATATTAATGGACTTAGATAGATAGTAGGTATATTTTTGGACAAATATATAAAACGACCATTCTTTTTAGCTTTCGCTAATTTCGCCTAAACTATTGGGGCTATGAAAAAATTGTTCAAACAAAAAATTTGAGGGTTTTCATTTCTTACACAATTGGTCTGAACAACTTTTACAATAAACTGAACGGTTGAGGAGATGTCAAGGAAACAAAAATATAAACCTTCGTAAAAAAAATACGGGAGGAGGCAGTTGTCTCAAAGTGGTTTTCGCAGTTGAGCCTTAACCCCTCTTACGATCCCACAACGTACGATTGACGTTGAAATTATTTTAAAGCAAAGTACTAAGCTATTCTGAAGGATTTAAGTATCCAAAAAAATTTATTCTCCAATTATAAAAAATTCCATAAAACCATTTTGAAGTTTGTAAACCATTTTATATAAATATTTTTTTTAAAATTTGCATAAAATCATTTACAATTAGCATTTTAAATGTATTTTAAATGGCTTTCAACCATTTCCATTCGAAATATGTTTAAAAAGATATTTTACTTTTAATCTTTACAACTTTTTTTATTGTATGCTTTTAATTAGTTACAGTCCAAATTTTAAACACGCTTCCATCTTATAATGAATTGTTTATATTTACCACTTATTGTTGTGGAAATTAAAGAAAAACCATTACGAAACCTTAGCATGTGCGTATACGACACGCTCTTGCCTGGATTTTTGTATGACCTACTTCTTTATAGATATAGGTAAAGTTTATATAGAATAGAATAGAATATATATATATATATATATATATATATATATATATATATATATATATATATATATATATATATATATATATATATATATATATATATATATATATATATATATATATATATATAGTACAGAGGCTTAAGGACAAATTGACATGGATCTTTACAAGCACGATAAAGCATGACGCTACTCTGTGATGACGTCATGCTCGACCTCAGTTCTTGCTAGAGAATTTTGCGGCCATTTTTTTCAATCGAACGTGTTTATAGAGTCTATGATCATTTATTATTAGGTTGACTGTCAGTGCCAAATACTTAAGTACATCTTGTTGTTTTGGATTACTTATCAAACTGTAGAGGTAGCACTGTCAGCACTGTACGTATAATATATTCTTTGATTTCAAAATATGCTCGTGCTTTAAAAAATGATGCAATTTGTAATTGTAATTATAATTAAAGCGTCTTCATCATCAGAACTTTGTCAACATTCGTAGATTTTTGAACGCCATATTGCACTGCACTATTGCGCTGACCTTACTAGTCAGAGCAAGACGGAACGCACTATGAGTGCTCTCTATCGTCAATCGAAAATTAAAAACTCAGTGCGAGCAATCTATAATAGTCAATCGAACATACACTTGATGCTTAGAGTGCTCTCACAAGTGCTGTCAAAAGAAAACGCTATTAGACAGTTGAAGGGGAAGAGGATAAAATCTCTTTTGTGTATAGTCCATTTATAAAATTCTTCAAAATTCTTTATAGTACATACATAAAAGTCCACAATAATGTTTGTTATTGTTTGTCGTAAGTTAAAATTAAAATTTAATTTAGGCTCGTCATACCGGGTCTAACAAAAAAGATATTTAAGAAAAAAAACCTTTATTTAAGAAAAAAAGAGATTTCGGGTAATTAAGTTACCCTCGACAGAAATAAAATTTACCCGAAATCTCACTTGTTTTCTTAAATATTTTTTTTCTGGCCCGTCATACCGGAATTTTATTGGATAAATCTCTTTATTAATATTTCTATTTTCTATTGCGTAGTTATTTTAATTCGTCTTATTTTGTTCTAAGTGAAAATGATCAAAATATGTGTGAAAATATGGGTTTCTCCATAAGAGCAATGCATTAAAACTCAAACTTTAACATTAAATAATTAATTCAAGACCCCTGTAACACCCCTCCCCCCTGAAAATTTTATAATTGGTTTAAATGCATATACCAGCATATCTTAGTATATTCCAACAGAACAATCTATACAATTTTTTTTTACTTCAATTGAAGCATGTTTACTTGACAAATGTCAAGGTAAAATTACTTTTTAAATAACTTTAAAAATAAGCGAGATATGAATGATTGAAATTCCCGATTAGACAAAGAAGATTATAGCCCTCTTGATATGTTATGTGACGTCATATTACACTTTCACCATTTAAAATACACGTAAAACTCCGTTTTTAGTATTTTTGCAAGAAAGAGACAGATAATAATCTTTAAAAGCTTATAGCTTCCTTGATATTTGTCGGATTTTAATTTCGTTTTTAAATATTATTACAGTATTAACAGTATTTTCATATTCTGAAAATAAATGTGAAAAAAAATGTTCATGCATATTCCCTATTACGAGATAAATATTATAGTTTTTTAGATAATATGGTAAACATCCAAAACGGATTTCTTGTGATCGCCCCCCCCCCCCTTACTTTTTCAACACATCTAATTTTCAAGAGTTAGTGTTCAATGAACATGTGTACCCATTGCTTGGGCCAAAAATTAAAAGATTTGAATTTGTCGCTTAGCCTCCGTACTAATATATATATATATATATATATATATATATATATATATATATATATATATATATATATATATATATATATATATATATCTATGTTTATAAGTAAGGTGAAACATATGGGGTTTGATGGGTCAATATCAGTTACTAGGTATCTATAAGGCTGTACCAAATTTTAAAATAAATACAAGGCTGTTTTGTTATAGAATATAATCAATATTACAGCTTTAATATTCATGACGGTGTGGTGAAACGTTAACCAATACAGATAGGTTAAGATAGATAACAAAAATTAAGTTACTGTTCAGTAAGGATTAGTAAGGAACAAAAAAAAAACGTAATAATACGTGTAGAAAATATAGAAATAGAAGAAATATCGTCAATTACACACAGTTCGACAAGTTTATTTAATATATTTTTCGATGGTTACTACATGCAAATTTGTATACCTTCACAGACCTCTAACCCCCCCCCCCTTTCCTTGCTCGATTTTGTTCATTAATGAACGTGCGTGGTATAACTTATCTTTTAATCGGTGCAAGATAGGGAAAATCTTCAAATACAAAAAAATATTTTATCTATACTAATATTATAAAGAGGAAAGATTTGATTGTTTGCATTGAATAGGTTCCGAAACTACTGAACCGATTTAAAAAATTATTTCACCGTTGGGAAGCTACACTATCCCCGGGTGGCATAGGCTATATTATATTTTCAAAAAAAATTAGGGAAAGTCCAATAATGTAACCCGAGGTGTAAAAAGGTGGAGGTTCTGGGAAGACAATTAACATTTTAATTCTGATAGCGGAAGTGCCGGTAAAAATTAATAAAGTTGAATAATTCAGTAGTACGCTATCGACACCAAAAGTGCCGGAACAAATCTTGGAGTTCCACGGGCAACGCCGGGGAATTCAGGTAGTCTTGTATAAACAAAAAACAAACAACTTTTATTTTCATACATTTCATATTTTTGGTGGCACTTACCCGTTAAATGGTGGGTTTCACGCTACGTTTTAAAGGATCCCGCTCTCGGTAAAATTTGCTGGAATCGATTTATTTTATTCCTTTGGAGATCATGATCACACGGTGATCGAAAATGGACAGTTTTCCAGATTAGGACGGGGGATGTAAAGTCGATTTTTCCGGATTTTTTCACTAAGAGTATGGAGCTATGGTGTCCATTCCATCCATGTTTTCTCTAGTTTTCTACTGGTCGAAAGTAAAAAGTAACTGATATCGAAAGTAGCATTTGATAGTTTACAGCAACCAATAGTACTCATGAGCTCACTTTATTTACCGGACCAGGAGTATCGGGATATAGACAAGGGAATTTTGTGGGTCGCTGATTTCAAATCCGGTGTCAGAAGTTTCGTTGATGGTTGACAATTGCCAATAGTCCTATCAAGACGACTAAATTTCTAAAAAATATATATCAGAATATATACAAGGGGATTATCTAGGTCGCTGATTTCAAATCAGGTTCGAAATTAGCGACCCGATAAACCCCATTATAAACCTAACGAGCGTTGAATGGATCATAGCTCTATCTATACTCTTAGTGAAAAAATCCCAAAAATCGATTTTTCTACCCCCCCCCCCCCCATATCTAAAAAACTGTCCCATTTTCCGATCGTGTGACCACGAGAACTTTTGATTAGGAGCTCACATGGAATAAAATATCGATTCCAGCTAATTTCACTGAGGGCGGCTGCTCATAAGAAATGTGCGGGACCCTTTGAGCTTTATCGCTTTTTTACCGACGAAAGAAGGCGGTATTCAATTCAACCTGTATATTTTTTTTAAATGATCACGCATAACATTTTACAGAGTAGTCCGATTTTGATAATTCTTTTTTTGTTGGATAGAGTATACTTCAAAGTTGGTCTCATATAAATTTGAAATAAAATTATAAAAAAAATTTCGCCCCTAAGGGTTGAAAAATAGGGAATGGTTGATTGTTCACCACTGAATTTTCATCTGTGAACCGATTCTGTTGAAACTTGACTCAGATATGTAGTTCTAATGGCACTATATGCCACAAAAAATAAAAATAAAACTTTTTAACAAAAAATAGAACCGACGAAAGAAGAAAGTAACTGAAAAGCAAAAAATAATAACTTTGTAACAAAAAATTAAACATTCGAAAAAAGAAAGTAAAAAATAAAAAAGTTACTTTTTAGTCTAAGTCCTACACTAATGTAAAAAAAAAAATACAGACGAATTGAGAACCATACTCCTTTTTGAAGTCGGGTTAAATACCTAAATAATTTTGAGTCGGCGTCAAACAAACAACATGTAATATTTTGTAATATTTACTTTTAACCGAAAATCAGATTTACCCTTCGTCCATTTCGATGGAGATTTTTTGGCGCCGACTCAAAATTATTTAAGTATTCACATTAGTGTAGGACTTAGACTAAAAAGTTACTTTTTTCCTTTCTTTTTTCGAAGGTTTAATTTTTTATTACAAAGTTATTATTTTTTATTTTTCAGTTACTTTCTTCTTTCGTCGATTCTATTTTTTATTAAAAAGTTTTATTTGATATGCAGGAGGCCTAAAAATCGTCTTGAATCCTTCCTGTAAAAAATAGTACTGTAGGCATCTATGATTAAATTTGGCCTCACGAAATTATAATGAATGATAGATATGATGTGTATGAAATAATCTTCTTCTCTGACACATATTTTATTAATTAATTATTTATGAGTAATTAAAAAAATAAGTTTATTAGTTTCGTGACTTCACACAAAGTAAGTACAAATAGAATACACAATTTGTTGTGGCTCATTCCAAAAAATATTATTTAAATAATTTATAATTGCAAATTTATAGAACAATTTTTTTTTTACATAATGAACATGTGATTAGAACCCAGTTTTTTTTAACTTGAATTAAAAAGCAAAAAAAAAATTCCAATGTTGTGTGTGCGTGTGTGTGTGTCTGTGTGTGTATGAGTGTGTGTACCTAGAGAAATGACTTGAATGTTAGTATGAGTCATATAATATTAGAGAAAGTTTCAAGTCAATTTTTCTTAATGTTTTTTAATTGAAATTTTATACCTATCTCTAAATTAATACAGTAATGTGTGTATATCACAGTGGCGTTGCTTGTGGTGGGAATAGGGAATATGCTGAAAATTTTTTTTCACATTTATTTTCAGAATATGAAAATACTGTTAATACTGTAATAATATTTAAAAACGAAATTAAAATCCAACTAATATCAAGGAAGCTATAAGCTTTTAAAGATTATTATCTGTCTCTTGCAAAAATACTAAAAACGGAGTTTTACGTGTATTTTAATGAAAGTGTAATATGACGTCATATAACATATCAAAAGGGCTATCGCCCTCTTTGTCTAATCGGGAATTTCAATCATTCATATCTCGCTTATTTTTAAAGATATTTAAAAAGTAATTTTACCTTGATATTTGTCAAGTAAACATGCTTCAATTCAAATGAAAAAAAATTTCCATGCATATATCCTATTATAGATGTAATCTATAAAATTGCAAAAAAAAGCTGCATTAAATTATTTGCTCGTTGCTGGCGCTTCGCTAGATTGTTCTGTTGGAATATACTAAGATATGCTGGTATATTCGATCTAACACTTAATCTAAAAAGAAAAATTAATTACAAACGAATTTATAAACTTTTAACCAATACTTATTTTTAGCATCGATACTATCGAGGCTAAGTGTCAAGCACAAGCAAATACCTGATCTACCTTACCCTATTCACAAGCATGAAATCTCGATTTTCTATCATTTTTAACGACGAGTATTTTCGAGTAAATCATATACATCTTTACGACGCGCTCCAACTCATGCCGTATTTGCTAAATAAGGCCACTGTCAAGACTCTGGAACGTACTGAGGTAAACTACGGAGGGCGAGGAATACAAGTGATGGGACGGATTATGTGCACTTTATCAAAATTTAATTGACTTATAGTCCGATCTTTTGGTAGTTTTACCTGGAAAATTTTACGAGAGTTTTGAAAATTGGTATTTTTATCGATTTCGACGTTCTCTTTTCAAATTTTCACTTTGACACCTTGTGTCTTTGTCGTATTGGAAAAATAGCGCCCCAAAACAGTTTTTTGACATTATCTCCTTTCCGATTCATTTTACGATGAAAATAGTTATGTAATAAATTAAAATAGAGAAAATTTCCTATTATTTATCTGGTAATCTTTTTATTTGTAAAATGAATAGTTTCTGCGTACGAGTTCCGCAAAACATTACCCATCTACACCTAACAAACGTAAATCGTATATTAACGAAAAATATATCATTCGGCGTTGAAAATCCGGCTTACGAGTCTATTGTATTGATGAAAAATGATAAATAATGTGAAATTTATCTCTGCATAGTTTTGGGCGCCATTTTTATAAAATGGCGGTGTAAAAATTCGAAAAGAGCACGGAAAAAAAAACATTTTAAAACTCCCGGAAAACTTCCCAAGTAACCAACCCCCTTTTGGAACACCAAATAACCTACTATTAAAATGTCAGTATGACATTGGCATTAGAAAATGGTACCTTGATTTCGTGCTCAACCTGATTCCTTCCACTGAGAAAATTCGCTTAGGCTACGCATCTCCTACGTGACGAATTGTTTTATTAGTGACGCAACTGTCTAAATGAAATGTATTGGAATAATTTCATTTATTTATGAATACAATTTTTGTTTTTATTATTAAAATCGTTAGATGCAATAATATAAATTCAAGGCTCAAGTATTTTGTATACACAATTAATGAGCTAATAATTTCAATTGATTTTATTTCATGTGACCAAATCAGTATGTAGGGTACGCCGATATTCATTTCATAAATTAATTTTTTATATAAAAATTTTTTAATAATGATGATAGATCGTTTGGACACTTTTACTTTTTATTAAGCCGAAAAAAAACCCACATACGACTAACTAACAATCACTATAACTATAGGATGTGTTGAGTATCCGTTTTGTTTTATAGCCATTGCATACACATATATATATATATATATATATATTAATATATATATATATATATATATATATATATATATATATTAATATATATATATATATATATATATATATATATATATATATATATATATATATATATATATATATATATATATATATATATATATATTAGCAGTACCGTCGCAGTTTCGCTCACTCGCGAAAATAACAATTGAACCTTTATTCAACATAACGGAACTTCAAGACAATCTCTAATCTCCTATAACTCACCCTAAGGGGTTGATTTTCTAAAAACGGTAAGCATGGTTTTTTTTAAAATTATAGTCTAAATAGCAAGTTCATGTTTCTCATTTAAAAATAATGATATCCCCATACACACCGATTCTCAGCCATTATTTCACACCTTTAGAGGTTGATTTCTAAAAAACGCTGAAAGACGTATTTATCTATATTAATAGCCTACATACCAATTTTCATGTCTGTTAACTTCAAATAAAAACGGACCAACAAAAAAAACTTTTATCGCCTATTTAACCCAATTATCAGGGCTTGATTTTCCACAAACGCTAAAACCATGTTTTTCTCTACTATTTCTTATTTCAAACCGCTTAATTGCTACAGTTTTTCAATTTTTACACAGAAATCCTAAATATGCCCGGGATAAAAAATGGCCTAGATTACTTGATTGAAAAATCTTCTACCTACCTATGACAGATGGACAGACAGACAAAAATTAAAAAAATGCGTGTTGAGTTTGGGAACGTGCATTTGATTATCTGTTTTCTTAACAGATAATGAATTTAGACAATGGCCCAATTCCAAATACTGATTTAATAAAATTAAACCACATTCAAAATTTTATACCTGAATATCAAGGTTAGCTTCGATCGACACCCTCACCTTATTGGCAATAAAAACACCGCATGGTCAGAAAAGGATACCGCCAATAAATGGGTTGGTCTTAATGAGCTTAATTGGTCAGTCAACTCAAATAATCCTTCAGGTACTACCTCAGTCAGATCATATAAAGGACAAAACTTTTTTAATATTATTGTGAGACACGCACCAAATTAGCAACGAGCAACATATCTCTGACTCCATATCCCAGAGATAGTTACGATTAGCTAATTCATACTGATGACGAGTACCTTGTAGCCGAAATACGTATTTATAAAATAAAAATAACTGTTCTAGGAATTGGCGCAAAATTTGAAATTTAATTTCAAAAAACCTAGAGTTCTCTTTGATTATTTTAATAATCTTATTCTTTTAATCTTTTTATTATCTCATAACATTAACTTATTATTCCTCATAATGTATTGTGACACCTAAGTATATACAAATAATTTGTGGAACAAAATTTTTGGTATAGATATTCATAAAATAACCTAATTGGTTCATTTTCATGTACGCCCTTCTGCCTATCTGCGAAAAGAGAAAATATTCTTCTTTGAAGATTGAAAAAAAAAAAATTTAAGACTTCTTTAAAAATTAAAGAAGAATTTCCATTTTTGAACCTTTGAGGACGTGAACATATCAAGTCACACGCAAAAATAAGCCGCATCACACGCTAGGGGGTTTCTTTAATTGTGACGCATTGAGAATAAACTCAGTGTGTATCAGGTATTTAAGCAATAACTCAGGGGCCAGTAATTTTCACTTGTTTTAATAAACTTTACTCAATCACAGAGATTACACTACTAAAAAAACATTTTTAAAAACAAGCTTTTTATAGTAAAACTAATTTTCTACAACTTTACTTCCTATGTGTTTTTCGATTTTTTCAATATTAAGAGAGAGATACCAAAATTTGTGTTTCCCCCTCCCTCTAAATCCTTCCCCCTTTCCCCTTGTAGATTCTTGTCATGTTTACCATAAAAATGCATTGTCTTCGGAACTGAACCAACATGTAAAAATTCAACTCCGTAGGATAAGAGGAAGTGGTTCTAATTCAGCTTGCAAGATTTGACTCGAACATATATACATACATACATACATACATACATTGCAAGTTAAAAAACTTGTTAAAACTTGTAAAAAAGCATTAATTTTACGTATGAGTTTGTAAGGAGAGACGGTTCCAAGACGATCCTAAAACCTTCTCTAGAAATAATTAAATAAAAGACAAGACGAAATTTGGGATTTAAACCAAACGTTTATTTTGCCTAATAAATAATAAATGAACACCAGTTTGAAAGTATGTTACCGTGGTAACTCAGGGAACTGTGTACGCAAAGGTATCTAAATATGAAAGTGGGTAAATTGAGCGTTAGGACTACAAGTTCAAAACACTTGTTTTATATAATAAAGATTATTAAAATAATCAAAGAGAACTCTAGGTTTTTTGAAATTATATTTCAAATTTTGCCCCTATTCCTAGAACATTTTTTGTATTTTATAAATACGTATTTCGACTACAATGTAGTCATCATCAGTATGAATTAGCTAATTGTAACTATCTCTGGGATATGGATTCAGAGATATGTTGCTTGTTGCTAATTTGGTGTCTGTGTCACGGCATTATGCCAAATTAGCAACAAGCAACATATCTCTGAATCCATATCCCAGAGATAGTTACGATTAGCTAATTCATACTGATGATGACTACATTGTAGTCGAAATACGTATTTATAAAATACAAACAAATGTTCTAGGAATAGGGGCAAAATTTGAAATATAACTTGTTTTATACCTTGTACGAGTCCAAAAGACTCTTATTCAAACATTGTGTCAATAAACAAGTAACAATTTCATAAATAGAAGGGTTAAAAGCTTTTGTTTTGTGTGAGACAGACAAAAGTATTTATAATACACATTTGTAATGAGTTCATGAGTATGTTGAAATATAAAATTTTTCGTGTACCATAGACCCATTTTAGAAATGATAATTAACCACAATAAATATAAATTTACAATTCACTAAAAAATATAATTTTTTTGTTGAAATTATTGAAGGTCGAAGAACACATCATATAATGATAGATTCTGATTCGTTGTCATCAGAGTATTATATATATATTATGATGCTTTAATTGCATGTAAATTTTACCTTGTAACAATCAAAATATGTCGATAAGAATTACAATATGAAGTATAAAAATCGGATGTTAACGTATCACAACCTCTATATACAAAATACAGTATAGGAATCAAAAGAAAAGGTTTCATCGCGAATATTCAGAAAAAAAGCATCCAAACGGTCGAATGCATATACAGAGTGTTTTCTGAAATTCATTCAAGAAAATTATACCACGGCGTAGAGCTGGAAAAAAACAAACAAAAAAGTTTAATGAAGTTTTTCGATTTGACGCTTAGTTTTTGAGATATAATGAATTAAATATTTATAAATTCAACCATTTTGTGGGTGTCGCTACACTTACTGAGAACTCTGATTGTAGCATGCTCTACTGTGGCCACCTTACTCCACTACTGTGATATTAATGTTAAATTAAAAACTAAGCGTCAAATCGAAAAACTTTATTAAAATTTTATGTTTGTTTTTTTCCAGCTCTACACCGAGGTATAGTTTTGTTGAATAAAATGAAGACATCCTGTATATATATACGTATATATATAAAATAATTATATATATATATATATATATATATATATATATATATGTTTATATATATTTATGTATATATATATATATATATATATATATATATATTATATATATATATATTATATATATATATATATATATATACAGGGGCGTAGCTACCGCCGTATCAATTATACGGGGCCCCCGACATGCGTAAGCAAAAATTGAGAGTGTATATTTAATTTGAATTGTTTGTAAAAATTTTGGAAAAAGTGACAGATAAATAATTATGATGAATAAATATATCTTTTAATTTTATGCAAACATTTTTTTTTCTTTTGTGAGAAATCTTTACCCTTCATTAGGGCCCCCAAACAAATTTTTATTCGGTGCCCCGCCAAGGCACGCTACGCCACTGTATATATATATATATATATATATATATATATATACTTATATATATATATAGTATTATAAGTATTATATTAAGTATATTAAGTATTATCAGACCTCTCAGCCCTTAGAGGGTAATCTGTAAGGGCTAAGCTGAGCAGAGTGTAACTCACTCACTCACTTACTGATCAATACAAAATGTGATCCACTTCTAGACATGCTAGAAGGATGCGGTTGTTTGATTTCGGCCCGACGCAGAATAACTACAAACCTATGGGAAAAATCGGAAAACTTTAATTTTTACAACGCACAAATTTTCAATGATATTAAGAAAGTCTTTAGGAAAAATTTATCTAGACTAAAAAGTTTTTATTGATGGTCAATCAATAGGATATATTTTTTGTAAAAATAATAAAAATTTTTGTTTTGTTTGATTATTAAAAATATTTATTTAATACGAACTTAATATAAAAAACTGACCATCAAAAACTTATTTTTTTTAGTGATTTTTAGTGATTTTTTTTAGTGAGTAAATGTTTAATTTTTGAGCAAAATAGACTTTATTACCCAGTTTTACTGTTCTTTTTTCCTCGCAGCTATCCTATTCTGTTGAAATATAGGTTCTCATTTGGAAAACGCAAGTTCATTTTCAAATAACCTTGATCGGTCATGGTTATGGTGAAAATCAAGATTACCATAAGATGCATCCTTCCGAACAAAACTTTTAGCAATGTCATTTTTTCCAAAAAAGCTTTTTTAACTAAATATTCAAAAACATTGTTTAAAATGAGATACCCTGTAAATTGCTACTCGACTTCGGTCAAAAAATTTTTCATTCTTGGTTATTGTTATTAAATTACTTTATCTGAAAAGTAGTAAACAAAACAATTATTGAACAAAATAAATATAATAAAAATGTTGCTTTCATTTTTCATATCCAATTTCCTGCATCTATATATTATAGATTTACGTTGTATTATAGATAGGAGCTATATGTAAATGTACTGTATGGGGCTTTCTATAAATCGTTTAATGCGGTTTTCGTATTTTAACTCCCCCTCCACCATGTAACTCTACGTAGACATTTACTTCACCCACCCCTCCCGCCAAACAATACAATTTTTAAAATAGCAGAATGATAAAAGATAAATAATAACAGCAAATTGTATATTGATTAAATTTGTTTAAACTTTTATGCAATAATGAAATTAATAAAAAATAAAATAAATAATAACAATTTATAACCAAACTTCCGCATTTTCTGCCCTCATTATCAGTTCAGTCCAATAGGGAATATGCATGAAAATTTTTTTTCACATGAACTGAAGCATGTTTACTTGACAAATATCAAGGTAAAATTACTTTTTAAATAACTTTAAAAATAAGCGAGATATGAATCATTGAAATTCCCGATTAGACAAAGAGGGTGATAGCCCTCTTGATATGTTATGTGACGTCATATTACACTTTCACCATTTAAAATACACGTAAAACTCCGTTTTTAGTATTTTTGCAAGAAAGAGACAGATAATAATCTTTAAAAGCTAATAGCTTGCTTGATATTTGTTGGATTTTAATTTCGTTTTTAAATATTATTACAGTATTAACAGTATTTTCATATTCTGAAAATAAATGTGAAAAAAAATTTTCATGCATATTCCCTATTATTATGTAGTTAGCTACTAGTCAGTTCAAGTAATATTGAACAATGTATCACATATCGTCAGGCTTTTATCCATGTCAGTATAAGGCAAAAGCTGCTAATATCTTGAAAACGGTGATACTGACTATTAGTATACAGACCGTTTTCAAAAGCATTTCTAATAGGGAATCAATGTTAAATAAATAAATAAAATATTTACTATAAAACCATACATACACATACATACTGAAACTGAATGTCTGAACTGGAATATTGGGTGACCATATTATACGACCATTCTTCATTGATAGATATTTAGATTCTCAAAAATATTTGAGTTTGTTACGAAATAATATTTTGCCAATTGTTAGAGCTCTTCCTAATTTAGACCAGGAATCTGTATGGTTCCAACAAGATGATTACCATGCACACAATGCCACGATAGTAAGGCTGTCATGGAACAAACTTTCCAGGAACGTCTTATTAGTGGTTTTGTAACCTTCAAGTGGCCAGCCAGATCTATCTCCTAACGACTTTTGTTTTGTGGGGTTTCTCAAAACATAGATCTATTCGCGGAATAAGCCTGAAAATTTTCAACAATTAAGGAAGGCATAGAATTGTTGACAATTCTGCGAATATTTCTCCTTAAGTGCTAGAAAATACCCGGATAGATTTATACAATCGACTCGGATATTGTTTAGCAAATAATGGAGGAATATAGGTTTAACTTTTTTTTTGCGGAATCCTATTTTTTTTGTTTTTTGGGTTTTATTTATTTTTTCTTTTAATTTGTGTGGATTCTTGTTTTATGTTATACCGTTAATAGAATCCTATCATTTATTTTCAAACATTCCACATACAAATAATAAGGGATATTCAAAAAAGAATTTTTAATTGTTAGAATAATGCTAAGCTTAAAAAGACAATGAACATATTTAACCCAATCTCATGACATGTTAATGCAGTACAAAACAGTCCAGCAAGCATACACAACAGATACAACTAAAGAGTACCCGCACTATTCTTAAGCATATTGCGTATAGTTATTATACTAAATAATATTAAACATTGATTCTGTATTAGCAATGCTTTCCAACACGTACGGTATAGACTTATCGGATGTACACTCGAGATGTACACTGGCAAAGTCGGTGTCAGCATAGAGAAATTCACATAAAATTTGGACACCGCCTCCAAAAATAACAATAATTGTACATATATATTTAAAAATTTTTGCTTAGGTGAACTAAAATTGGCACAAGAATATGCAATTATTTTTTTACTTTTTAGTGCATTTTTTGTTATAGAATATTTGATTTTTGAAGTCGGGTTTCCATTTTGTCAAAATAGGTTTTATTTCTCGCTTTTTAGTGACTTTGAAGTTCTATAATTGATTTTATTTGTCTAAATATGAGTAGACCTACTAAACGGCCAACTAATTTTTAGTGCATTCTTTTATAACACATTTTTTTTATCCGTTTTTTTTTTTTTTTTAATTTTTAGTGCATTTTTTTATAACGGATTTTTAATTTTTTTTTACAAGCATTTTTTTTTTTGGGGTCGGTTTTTTTTTGTAAAAAATTTTTTTGAAGTCGGTTTTTAAAAAAATTTTCTTGTTTTCCCATTATGAATAAGTATATCCTATCAAAAAAAAAAATTTCGCAGAAATCGGTTATCATATATAAAATGAGGATTTTCCTCGATTTCCCGGGGTCCTCTCATCAGAATGCGATTTGGTGCCAATGGGACCAATGGGAAATCAAACCCTTTAAAACGAAAAACAAAAAAAATTCAAAATCGGTTCATAAATGACGGAGTTCTGAGGTGACACACATTAAAAAAAAAAAAATACAGACGAATTGAGAACCATCCTCCTTTTTGAAGTCGGGTTAAAAAGAGATATACATTGATGTATACTGTAGCCAGTTGACGCCATATTGATGACAAATTAAGCTAATCGAGTGTAATTACATCGTGTAACTACATCCTCTCACATCCTTAGGCATCACAATGGACCTTATGGTCGAAGTGTAGCCCGTCGAGGGCAGCCTCTACAATCTATCCATCTACATCGTGTATGCGGGCCATAATTACTACTGTTAATAAATAATCTTTTAATTGATGTAAGGGTATTAAAAACAAATTGATAAGTTATGCAATTTATAAGTTTGCCTTGATTTTTGACACTTTTATGATGTTTGTAACTTGTTGGTATTTGTAGATTGCTAATTGATAAGTTTAATTAATTATATGATTATTTTGATCGATTGGTATTTTGTATTATAATTAACTACCTCTCGGGAACACAAGTACACGTGAGCACCCCCCCCCCCTCATAAAATAGCGCATTTAGACTTAATTAAAATCTCCCTGGGCTGTTAATAGCGTTCCCTGTTAGCTACCATATCATATGCAATTACAATTATAAATTATCAAAAGATATCAATAGATCGTTACATTCATTACATTATGAGTGGTGCATGAACTGTGTATTTTACTTTTAACATACGCATAAATGTACAAAAATACTAAGTCGTGTATAATTTGCATACATGCTTTTATAATCAAGATTAATTACAGATGTTTGTGCTGAAATTGTGGCAAAACTATTGGCCACGAATAGAACTCACGAATGTTGACAAATTGCTTAAGGTAGTTGTCTTACAGTAATCGTGTTAAAAAGTCTCAGCTCAGAATACACATAAATTATATAATTGTCTAATTATGTAGTTGTCTTGCAGTAATCGTGTTAAAAAGTTTCAGCTCATAGACAGAGATTGTATACTATAATTTTTGGACTTGAATGTACTATGGCGCACAGAAGTTGTGTCCTTTTTCAAAATTGTATCATTTTGTGCCTTATTAATTTGGTTTTATGGAAAAATGTTTCGAATAAAAAAATAAAACTTTGTTAGTATATTTATAATGAACACAACTTTAATTCGAAACATTTTCCCAAAATCGAATGAATAAGGGACACAATGACTATACAATTTTGAAAAACCAACGACTTCTGTGGTCCATTATCTCGTATACTTGTTCGCTTGGATTTCGTTCGCTTGGTTATATAAAAATGTCGAAATGTTTAAAAAATATATAAATATAACATCAGTTTACTTTGTCTTTTATTTTAACCAAATCGCTCGACGCAATTTTTAAATAAAATTAAAAGTGTGGCGAAATTACTACTTTTATGTATACCTGTATTGTTTATCGTACACTTTTTGAGAGCGATTTTTATCCAAACAAATGGTAATTTTGAAATTTTAATCGTAATTTAAGTTAGATATATTTATATTTTGAAGAATTTATCAAAAATTCAACCAATTTCGTCCACAATGCGTTTCACATGGCTACCTTAATGTATCGATGTGTTTCTTTTGATGTAATAAATTTTAATCCCCCCTTAGCATGTAACACTATGTAGACATTTAGTTCAACCCACCCGTCCTGTTTGTTATATATTACGTAGCTTTTTAAACCAACAATCATTTTTTCACATCAATGTCAGTCTAAAACGTAATTTATTTATATCTTCAAAGTCTCGAATAAACTATATTTTGACAAAATGGAAACCCGACTTCGAAAATAAAATATTCTATAACAAAAAATGCACTAAAAAGTAAAAAAATAATTGCATATTCTTGTGCCAATTTTAGTTCACCTAAGCAAAAATTTTTAAATATATATGTACAATTATTGTTATTTTTGGAGGCGGTGTCAGCATAGAGAAATTTACATAATTTTTGGACACCGCCAAAAATTAATAGGGTTTATATTAATAAATATTTAAATGAATAACTAGGTTGTTAGGTCGCCTATATTGTAAATCAATATAATATTTATTATAGCTAAATACGAGTATAAATTTATAATCATTTATTTGCACGTATTCATAAGTGTAAAAATAAAATCAGACACGCTAATTGTTTAAACAATATAAACAATTATTATTATTAACTATCATACTTATAGTTATAACTTTGTGATTTTTTTTCTAAGTCACATAGTCCAAGGATATACACAAATATTAGTCCAGTCGTCTCAGCCTGAAATCGACATTGTTAAGCATTTCTGAAAAAGTGATTGTTAGGCGTTGCTATATTTAAACGACAATGCCAATAAGGATGCTTCTACCTCGAGCATCATGATAGGAGAAGAAATATCATTAAACTATCACACCAATTTTCATTTTTCCGCTATATATATTTCAATACTATTTTACTTTTGATATCGTGCTCTCCCGCGAAGTACCTCCCCCCCATATTTTCTGTAATACTTTTACACATATTATAAACAGTGATTTTGGCTCCTAATTCCCGTTTTTTGTATAACACAGAAGCATTTGTAATGAATTCTGTTTTTATTTATCGGTTTCAGAACACAATTTGCACGTTTGAAGTCATATTATTGACATTATTTGTGAAAAATGTTGTCTTTCAAATGTCCTTCTTCCTCGGCAACCCGGTCACAATTCGCGTCAGGAAAGCTTTGCATGACACGTGCAATGAGATCAGTAGTAATGTTTGCAATTACTTCCCTGACTTTTCCTTCATCTCTTCAACATTCCTCAATCTGATTGCAAATACTTTCTCCTTTAGATACCCGCAGAGGAAATAATCTGTAGCAGTTTAGTCTGGCGATCGTGACGGCCAAATAATGTCGTCAAAACACGAAATGGGGTGACCTGGGAAGAACTCCCGCAGTGTATTCATACTGAGGTGAGAAGTGTGAGCTGTGTTTCCATCTTGATGACTGCAGAACTTTTTAAAAAATGGCTTATAAAAACAGACAAACAAATGGCTTCTGCAAAAAACCTCAATAAGTAAAATTATGAACCATTAAAACCTCTCTAACTCAAACCCTTAGTAAGTTAAAAATTCGATAACTCAAATTATTTAACATTTCCCCTGGTCTTTAAGCTATCGAGGTTCTACAGTATATTATAATATATCATTATAAATAATCTTGCAACTTTTATTCGAAAGCCTAATTAATAAGATATAAAGTAAAAATTTTTTTAAATGAGGCTTCTATTATTAGAAAACACACCACACAATAACTTTACTTGTCTAATTTAGAAGCATTTCAAATTTTGCGCCGGTCACTCGTAGACCTAAGCCTAGGCCTGGCACTGATTTAAAAAAATATATTTTAATAAAATTAATTTTCTAACCATTGTTTAACAGCTGATTTATCGGAGATAGTTCTCCACATTTTTGTACGAACATTCGTCTCAACCTCCTAACTATTGGGTAACATGCGTAAAAATGGAATTTGAAGTGGTTTTATTGATATTTCACTCTACGACTGTATATTTAAGAATTATGGCTAGTTTTTAGCCATACGTAAAAATCTTGATTTCAACCTGTGGTCACTGTACTATATTCAGAGAGTTTGAGAATAAGATAGATTTCTTAAATCTTTGAAGAATATGTAGCTGATAATTAAATATCAATAATTAGATAATTTATAAATCTAAAAATGAACATTAGAGAAAATAACAATAAACTGCTATAATGCCTTGCATATTGAGTTAATTATGAATGCGTGAACTATTTATTAACCCGACTTCAAAAAGGAGGATGGTTCTCAATTCGTCTGTATTTTTTTTTTTAATGTTTGTCACCGCAGAACTCCGTTGTTTATGAACCGATTTTGAATTTTTTTTTGTTTTAAAGGGTTTGGTTTCCCATTGGTCCCATTGTCACCAAATCGCATTCTGATGAGGGGATCTCCGGAAAATCGAGGAAAATCCTCATTTTATATGTGATAACCGATTTCTGCGAAATTTTTTTTTTAAAGGGTACACTCATTCATAATGGGAAAATAAGAAAATTTTTTTAAAAACCGACTTCAAAAAAATTTTTTACAAAAAAAAAACCAAACCCAAAAAAAAAATTTTTACAAAAAAAAAACAAAATGCTTGTAAAGAAAACTGAAAATCTGTTATAAAAAAATGCACTAAAAATTATAAAAAAAAAAAAAACGGGTAAAAAAAAAGTGTTATAAAAAAATTCATTACAAATTAGTTGGTCGTTTAGTAGGTCTACCCATATTTAGACACATAAAATCAGTTATAGAACTTCAAAGTCACTAAAAAGCGAGAAATAAAACCTATTTTGACAAAATGGAAACCCGACTTCTAAAATCAAATATTCTATAACAAAAGATGCACTAAAAAGTAAAAAAATAATTGCATATTCTTGTGCCAATTTTAGTTCACCAAAGCAAAAATTTTTAAATATATATGTACAATTATTGTTATTTTTGGAGGCGGTGTCCAAAAGTTATGTGAATTTCTCTATGTTGACACCGCTTCCAAAAATAACAATAATTGCACATATATATTTAAAAATTTTTGCTTAGGTGAACTAAAATTGGCACAAGAATATGCAATTATTTTTTTACTTTTTAGTGCATTTTTTGTTATAGAATATTTTATTTTTGAAGTCGGGTTTCCATTTTGTCAAATAGGTTTTATTTTACATTTTACACACACTAAAATATATAATAATACAACGTAGTGAATAAAGATGCTATATACATATATGCTTTTGTTTCAAACAGAAATTGTTTTGTTTATTAAAAATAACATGTTTATCAATAAAATTATTAGTACAGACAATAGAGAAGCTCGTTACTCTTGTCCGCATTACACTAAATTACAGGAGTTAATTTTTTTTAAATTAGGTTCAGTATCACGTACTGAATGTAAATGAACAAAATCCTTACAAATTTTGATCCCCGGAGGTGCCGCCATTTTAAGAGAACAGTATCGGCCTATATCTCCATTACCGTGAACTTTAGGCAAAAAATGGTAACAACCTTTCATGTAGATAATTGAATTTCCTATTCCTATTTTGGTATCACTTACCGTTTAGGACTTATATGACTAACTATTTATTTATGGACTTTTTGACCAATGTCTCTTCTAATAATTGTTTAGAAAGAAATTTATGTATTGTTAATTATGTCACTACCATTCATTTTTCTTAACATATTTATTGCATTTTCATCATTATACTATGCACACCTCGTTTTTATTAACCTTGCACCCGGTAGTGCATCATTAAACGCGTTATAACTTTATAAATATTAATTTTTGATAAAAAAGTTATAAATAAATAGTTGTAGGTAATTTGTAGATTTAAAAGTTAAGTTATTAGCATTTTATTGTTTAAACAATTATTAGATGAGATATCGGTCAAAAGTCAATAAATAAATAGTAATAGTCGTATATGTCGTAAACGGTAAGTGATACAAAAAAAATGTAAACAAAGAAATAGATATTCCAATTATCTACAAGAAAGGTTATTGCCATTTTTGGTCTAAAGTGCCCGGTAATGGAGATATTGGCCTATATCTACAGTTTTATTCAGTTTTTCTCAAAATGGCGGCACTTCCGGGGTCGAAATTTGTAAGGATTTTGTTCATTTACATTCAGTACGTGATACTGGCCCTAATTTTTTTTAAATAACTCCTGTAATTTAGTGCAGCGCAATATTCTCTCTTGATTGTACTATATCTTCTATTTAATGACGTATTCGCATCTATAACTTATAATTAACAACAGCAATTTGCAGGAAATTGGACATTTAATAAGAAGACTTTTATTAATATAGCGAAGTTGTAGCATATTGTTAAGTTAATATTGTGTTTTAGAAGCCTGATGAAGTTCCGATAAATGAGAACGAAACGTCGTTGAATGTCCAATTTCCTGCTTAGTTGTTGTTATTTATCTTCTATATTGTACACACATAAAATTTTAGCTCGTTATACCTTTTTTCGACAGACAGATTCACGAACGAACAGATAGATGAATTTGAAAACCTGTACCAAAAATTTTTGTATACAAACGATGTTCAACCGTTACAGTCAGGACTAAAGAAATTTAGTAATTAAGGTTGTACCGATGACACATTGCCAATATTGCGGTCGCTTTTTGGGTTTGAAAGGCCAAGTTTGTGAAGGAGCAAGATCGGACGAGAGGAAAGAGGTTCTTAGAGGGAGGGGAAAATACAAAATTTGATATCTCTCTCTTAATATTAGAAAAAAACATAAAATGTATGAGATGTAAAGTTAAAGAATTTTTCTTTTTCTATGTCTCCCTTTCTCTTTGACCGATTCTATGTGTCTGTATTGTCACTAGAGGTCAGTTTTAATCCGATCGAAATGCAATTTATTCTGTATTTATTCTCTGAAAATTCGCTAAGTTGACGCAGCTCTTGCGTAACAAATTTTATTGTAATGGAAATAATTGCAAAAAAATATTTTTCTTTGAATAGAATTTATAGGATAGCTAAGAATCATCAATGCATGAAAATAGTGTGAACTAATAACATCCGGCAATGCTTTTTTGTGAGAAACATACTCTGTAAAGAAAAGTAATTTTCCATTTTCTTTTTAACATCATATTTATCTCGCAAACAAATCATTACCGAATTCTTGTTAATATTTCGTTTAATGCACTTTTAAATAGGAAAAAATTATTGCATCACTATTAGAGGGGTGTATTTCGAATACAAAACATTTCTGAAGATTCAAGGTGCACGTGGGATTATTTTTAATTTTGATCAATTTTATAGCCTTCTCTTACAGTTATAATGAAATGATTTTGAAAACCTTTGTGTATTATTATGGAACAACACACGTTTTTTAACAATATTTTTATGCAGGAATTTATAAAAATTCTTCTTTTAAAAGATAATCTCGTATTCGCTCGTATAATTCATTTATTTTACATTTTATTAAATTGATTAAAGCGAGGCATTTAAGGTAGTACCAATGTATATATTCTTTGGTAGTACACTGACGATAGGCTAAAATTATAAAATACATGATATATTGATATATGATGAAACTTACCACTTATTATGTAGCCCAGTAAAATAGTACATAAAAATGAGCTTACTTCTTAAAAAATACTTGTCGAAATTTTCCAACGGAATTATTTCCGTTTTGACGCTATGAAAACATGCCAAAAAGTCCATAACGAAATCGCGCGTGCACAATCGTTAAGTAAGTATTGGTTTCTACGGTAACAGATGTCATTATTTAATTTATATCTTAGCTAATTCTTCAAAAAAAAAGGGACTCTTTACAATAATCGCGTAGGACCAATAACTCTGGAGATATACGGTTGAGAAAGATTTTTCGTAACGATGCAATAAAGTGTTAAACTGAGTTTTAAAAGGGACAAAATGTGTCGGTCAATACGTTCAGATTTATGTAGACCTGTGATTTTGCAATATTATTGATAAGTAAGATTAAAATAAATTTTTGTATGGTCAAAAGTCGTGAAAATTATTTTCTATCGAATACAGGTCATTTACGTAAATAGAGATCAGAATCAAATTAATCCTTAGTTAATTTTCCACAACAAGATCACTACTCGTTATCTATTTTCGTTTTTGAGTTATCGTTTCCACGGACAGACAGGCGGACCTGCGGAAATGAACTACATAAGATATTTTATGAGCATCTATTCCAAAAAAATTTTTCTGCGATCAATATTTTTCCAACGGGGATCTTTTTTAAATCCTTCAAAGGATAGTCCCAGAAGTAAAAAAATTCCAGACTGGAATCCAGATTGAAAAATTTTTTAATTAACAAAAGAATAGTTAATGGAAAAATTGGGGTAAAAATTTTTTTTCGATGGATTATTGTTTATTGAAGTATCCAGTAAGTACGTGCATTTTTTCATTCCTTAATATTCATATTTAATGGGTTAAAAAAACTTTTTTGTTCAAATGTCTGAATCAAGCTGAGCCGAATCACCAATCGTTTTCAATACCTATTTACATCTCTCAATTAAAATAAATATTAGTGGTACAGTTCCGAAAGTTGAGACTTTTCTTTAAGGAAATTTCCTGCTCTTTAAGAATGTTTTTTTCGATTTCCGATATCTACAATAGTTTTCGAGATATTTGCAAAAAACGAAACCGGTCTTCTTTTTTTACTAAATTGTTTATAACTTTTTCAATTTTCTTACGCGGGGCTTCAACTTTCTAGATGTAATTACGAATCGAATGACACCTTGGTCATAATTTTCTGATGAGCCGAAATGGAATTCGAAAAAGGCATATCTTTACTAGTCTATTAAAATGTTTATATAAAAACTAGACTTCGGAAAAATTTGAAAAAAATTAATTTGTACATATTAGATATTTGAATTTTTATAAATCTTATCTTAAAATTTCTCTCATAAGAATATAACCTTAAATAAACGTATTCAATGAAATAATAACTGTGCACAATTGAACTATGTATGCAACATGTGCGTGTGGGTGTGTATTCATACGATTGATTAAATAATTAAATTATACTTAAATATATTGTTAAAAATAATTTTTTTTTTTTACTTTTAATTATTATATACTTTATAAAAAAACTTTTAACATCATTAATATTATAATTGACTATATTACAGAAGAAAATGCGTCATTAGTGCTTTTTTCTTTTTTTAACTTGAATTATTATGAGAAATAAATATGTACTGTTTTAATTGAGAAAGGTTATTTTTCTTCAATTAGCTTTTAATATAATAAAATGGACGCAGATAAATTTCACAGTTTTATAAGTTATAACTCGCTGTGCTCGTGAGGGAGGTACCCCCTTGACACCCAAGGCGGTCTTTGGCCTTGGCTCCACGTCACAGAAAATAACATTACATGAATTGTAAAAAACGTTTTTGTGGGTGTTTTTCCGATTTTACGGGAGGTTCCAATGAAAAAATTGAAGTTTTCCGATTTTTCTCGTCGGTTTCAAGCAATTTCGCGTCGAATGCAAAAACCGCATCTTTCTAGCATGTCTAGAAGTGGGTTAGGTTTTGTATAGATCAGTGAGTGTGTCAGCTTCACTTTTAGCTTTATAGTATATTAGATTCGAGCATGGAATTAAAGAGTTTTGCTGTATCTCTTACTATTTTCGATTCCCGTTCACCTGAGCCTATCATTCCCGTAGTAAGATGCTTCGTAATTTGCCGAATCAAGGGGTGGATGCGACAGGCTCATCTCGATTACTTGGACTTTGCGCAGGGCATGCGACAGGCCAAGTTGTGCATAAGCACAACTAGGCCATTCGACTGTGCTCGGTTGAGGCTCAAAATAATGCAGTTGACAAGGGTGGTGGGGCTCTTGACAGGACACTGTCGATTGAACTACCACCTTCATAACTTGGGGATCTCTGATGATCCCACTTGTAGGGCCTGTATGGAGGACGATGAAATCTCCATACATGTTATACGCACCTGCAGAAGCCTGCAGGGTGTCAGATATATAATTTTTTGGTCCGAAACTTTGGATCCATCAATCCTGGGAGCAATCCCAACGGAGAAGTTGTGGACCCACCGTGTGGCACCTGGCCTCGAAAGAATCCTATGGCTTCATCTGCTTAAAATAGCACCTCTTACCCGGAGGCGTCTCGTCTTCGGGTGACAGGTTGTTGTCAAGGAGGGCACAGAGGACCCCTTGGTCCAGGTACTAGGGACCCATTTGCGGTACCCCTCTTTCTAATTATTAGTATTATTACTATTTTCGATTTCTAATTTAGCAGTTTTTATTGAGCAGTTTGTAGTACTTGGGTTTGTAGGAATATATACATGAGTCAATGTAGGAATATACCAGGATATCTTTGTATATTCCTACGGGAAAATATTACGTTCGAACTCTAGAATACGCCTAAATAGCTCTAGGAGAAAATCGATTACCGTAGTAAATTTTCCAAATTTGTGTCAGAAAATTCTATTCGCATAGGGTTTGTGTAGGGTCCTTTTATTGACTTTCACAAAATTTTTAATCACCTAAACTTTAAAATTGTACTCATGCATTGATTTTATTGGCATAATCGAGATATTACTAATATTTATTTGCCATCATCGCATGACTAATTCGGCTCTGGTCACGTGCTGCATTTTTCACCGATCGATCCTATTTATTAAACGAAAACTTTTACGTAATTTTTTCCCTATCAGCTGCCGACCTATAATGCATTAAAAAGTTTTGTTTTTTTAAAGATATATGGCGTAAATGGAAAAAAAAATTTATTTATTTTTTTATTAAACAGATATGTGGGTACATAATTAATTACAAGTACAACATATTTATTTCAATATATAATTTCGATTACATTTTTTTAGTTTCATTTAAAAATTTCTTGTAATAATTGGTTTCCTTGAAAATTTAATGTTTAAATTGTATAGTTTTATGTTTATATAAAACCTATTTTGACAAAATGGAAACCCGACTTAACAAAAGATGCACTAAAAAGTAAAAAAATAATTGCATATTCTTGTGCCAATTTTAGTTCACCAAAGCAAAAATTTTTAAATATATATGTACAATTATTGTTATTTTTGGAGGCGGTGTCAGCATAGAGAAATTCACATAACTTTTGGACACCGCCTCCAAAAATAACAATAATTGTACATATATATTTAAAAATTTTTGCTTTGGTGAACTAAAATTGGCACAAAAATATGCAATTATTTTTTTACTTTTTAGTGCATCTTTTGCTAAGTCGGGTTTCCATTTTGTCAAAATAGGTTTTTTTTCTCGCTTTTTAGTGACTTTGAAGTTCTATAACTGATTTTATTTGTCTAAATATGGGTAGACCTACTAAACGACCAACTAATTTTTAGTGAATTTTTTTATAACAGATTTTCAGTTTTTTTTACAAGCATTTTGTTTTTTTTTTGTAAAAATTTTTTTTTTTGGGGTTGGTTTTTTTTTTGTAAAAAATTTTTTTGAAGTCGGTTTTTAAAAAAATTTTTTTATTTTCCCATTATGAATGAGTATACCCTTTAAAAAAAAAAAAAATTTCGCAGAAATCGGTTATCACATATAAAATGAGGATTTTCCTCAATTTCCCGGAGATCCCCTCATCAGCATGCGATTTGGTGACAATGGGACCAATCGGGAATCAAACCCTTTAAAACAAAAAAAAAAAAATTCAAAATCGGTTCATAAATGACGGAGTTCTGAGGAAACAAACATAAAAAAAAAAAAAAAAAAAAATACAGACGAATTGAGAACCATCCTCCTTTTTTGAAGTCGGGTTAAAAATAAATGTTTGTTATATACAGGTTTGTCTTTGCAACGTTTTACCACGTATATTATGGCTTAAAACAAAACGATTGAGCTTAATTTGCCCTAGTAAACAGTGTTGCCAGAAGGTTACATTTCTTACATTTTACGTAACTTTTCATCTACCCATGTAACTTGTATGTAAGAAAAAATTTTAGATACTTTTGTGTAAATTTTTGAAAAATTACTTTTTCTCGTTATAATAAGTTTGCCATAATTTCGGTATTCACAAATCTTCCGATTAAAAACTCACGCTTTTATAAAATTTAAAAATTTTATATAAAATAAATAAATGAAAATGGATTGAAAAATAAATGTTTGGGTACTTACTATTTTTATTTTTATTATTTCATTTTTATTAAATACTAGCTGTTTCCCGCTTATATATATATATATAAGCGGGAAACAGCTAGTATTTAATAAAAAAAAATTTTATATAAAATAAATAAATGAAAATGGATTGAAAAATAAATGTTTGGGTACTTACATATACATATATATATATATATATATATATATATATATATATATATATGTATATATATATATAAATATATATATATAAATATATATATATAAATATAAATATATATATATGTATATGTATATTCATTTATTTCTTTATTTATTTATTTATATTTATTTAAAATAAATAAAATTATATATATATATAAGCGGGAAACAGCTAGTATTTAATAAAAATGAAATAATAAAAATAGTAAGTACCCAAACATTTATTTTTCAATCCATTTTCATTTATTTATTTTATATAAAATTTTTAAATTTTATAAATATATATATATATACTAGCTGTTTCCCGCTTATATATATATATAAGCGGGAAACAGCTAGTATTTAATAAAAATGAAATAATAAAAATAAAAATAGTAAGTACCCAAACATTTATTTTTCAATCCATTTTGATTTATTTATTTTATATAAAATTTTTAAATTTTATAAAAGCGTGAGCGATATATATATATATATATATATATATATATATATATATATATATATATATATATATATATATATATATATGTATATATATATATATAAATATATATATATAAATATATATATATATAAATATATATATATAAATATATATATATATATAAATATATATATATATATATAAATATATATATATGTATATGTATATTCATTTATTTCTTTATTTATTTATTTATATTTATTTAAAATACGATACGATTAACGGTTTTCAAGGTATCCGACCCATAGTGCTAAAATTCCAAACTGTAAGAATTGAGAAGGCAAAATTTCTCAATGTGTTGGTCGGACGTTAAAATGAACCTGATTTTCGTACTGTTTGGTTCGAAATTAGCCTAGAAAATGATTATTATTAAAATCGAGAACAAAAATTTTCTTCACTTTTTTCACATTTTTTCCAAAGGGTACCCCTTAAAAAAATCTAGCTTAAGTAAAAAGTAACTTTTCAGGTATACCAACGTATCTTTCGATCAAGCCACGCTGGCAACACTGCTAGTAAAAGTTACGCCGTTCAGGTCGTTGCAGTTTTTTAAAGGAGATAACATGCAAAGACCACAATGAATGCACTGAAACGCATTAATGCTGTTGTTTAAAAGTACTATTTTTATCTAAAAAGAAAACCTGAAATATATTGTAAAACTAATTCGTAATTTAATCTTGTCAAAATTGCTTCTGCCAATGATTAAAATTTTGAGTAAACCGTAAGAGCAATCAAATTTTATAAAGAGTACCTTTTTTTTGTAAACAACATACTGCATCTAAATTTTGTATATAAAATCCTATGTTTCCATGAGCGTAGAAATTGAGGGAGGTCGAATTATCAAAATCCCCACATTCTACGCGCATGAAATGATATGACCAAAATTTTCATATGGGTTATTTTGTATAATAAAAAAATTTTGATAAAATGGAAACCTGACTTCAAAAATCAAATATTCTAAAACCAAAAATGCACTAAAAAGTAGAAAAATAATTGCATATTCTTGTGCCAATTATAGTTCACCTAAGCAAAAATTTTTTAAATATTTATGTACAATTATTGTTATTTTTGGAGTCGGTGTCAGCATAGAGAAATTGAAAAAATATTGTCGTTTTTATTTCGAAAAAATATTGTATTTATTTAAATTTTAATGTTTCACATAAAATTTTGACACCGCCTCCAAAAATAACAATAATTGTACATATTTTTAAAAAATTTTGTTTATTTGAACTAAAATTTACACAAGAATATGCAATTTTCTAAAAATTTCTTCAAATGTCTATCGATCCTACCTACTAGATGTTAAAAATCACTATCGCAAAAATTTTTATATATGTATATATATATATATACGTTTATGTGTCTGTGGACTCTCTAGCGGCCACAGTTTTCCGATTGGAATAAAATTTGGTGTTTGAGGCGCTTTTGGTATTCAAAAGGTCAAGTTCGTTAATGGGTAAAATCGGGCAAGGGGGAAGGGGGGTTTAAAGAAGTTTTACTATAATTTTGTTTATTATCATTATTTCTGTTACACTAATGTTTACAGATATATTTTAAGATTGAAAGTTAAAATTCTAAATATCTCTCTTCACATTAGAGTTTGAGAAAAATGATAAGGTAATGAATTCTACCACATATGATTTTATACAACTTTACTTATCTTACATTGTTCTAATATTACGACGGATATTTGATATATTGTGTTTCTTCTTTCTCTATACCCCCTTTCCCCTTGACCTATGCTATTTGGCACTAAAATTGGCCTTGCAAATACTAAAATCAGATCAGATATGATATTTCATTTTGATCACACTAAAATTATGACCGCTAGAGAGTGATTTATGAATTCTAAGGAAATTCGAATTCTTTTTATTTGATATTTTAAGATAAAACCTGGTTTTTAGGGTTGTCAGATTACTGCCAAATAGTTTTCTACCACAAGTTGAGAAAAAGAAAAATTCGTAAAAGATGAACTACACCTACACATTTCTTGATACGGAACACTACGGAACACTTGATTGATTTCTTGATACGGAACACTAAAATTTTTCCATTTTTACAGTGGAATATTACCATTCAACATTTGATGGTATTATTAAATTAACACACTTCGTAGGAGATCACAAAAAATATAGGTAAAATATTGAAATGACGTCTTTCGGCTTGTTTTTGTTTTTTTCTTAAGTAAAATTTATTTACAGGTAATAATTATTATTTTTTATGTATTATGTATAGTGAATACGTTCGTTATTGTCAAAATTATGATCCAACATAAAAAAAATGGGAAATCCATCATTTTTATATAATGTTCATGCTAGTGGTTGTCAAAAAAAAAGCATTTTATTTAAACAAATCTTGTTTTTAAGTCATGATGATGACTTCTTTCAATGTGATGGCAAGTTTTATGGCGCTACTAAATTTTTCCACAATAATTAAAAATAAGCATTATTTTTATAACTTTCGTATGTTTAACAGTTTTAAACATACGTTAGAATTAGTTAAACAATGTTGACATATACGGATTTGATGGAATATTTTCACATTATTGATTGGGTATATTTAATAGTATAGGTACCATATGTAAAAAAATGAATCACTTGTGGAATAAATACTAGAATAAAATAGAAGTTTGAATTAACAATTTGATCCTAAGTGGATGAAATCAACCCGAATAAATTACGAAATAGTCTGAAGAAATAATGTATAAAAAAAGGACTGACTCCTTGGGAAGATTTGAACAAAAATTCAGCAAGGGTAGCAAAATACTTTTTTCGACTATAGGTATCGAAACTATAAACTTTTTCGACTATAGGTACTCATTGCGTCATATTCCAAAATGGCGGTTTTAGTTAGGCTGTATTTCAACAATTAATTATTCCCATAATCCTTACATAGTATAAAATAAAGTCCCCTGCTGCGTCTGTCTGTCTGTTCGCGATTTACTCAAAAACTACTGCACCGATTTTCATGCTGTTTTCACCAATGGATAGAGTGGTTCTCGAGGAAGGTTTTAGTATATAATTTGTCAAATTTTTGTATACATTGGCTAAAATATAATGATATTTGTTGGAGGTGTCATATTAGAAAACAAAGTCCTCCACCTTTCGATAGATGGCAGTAATCAACCAATGTGTTAAATATGCTATTCATAGATAGCGATGCATACAACAAATACGTTTTAAAAATTTGCCCATAGATTGCAGTGTACACAACATGAGTACTTCAAAAATTTTGCCAATAGATGGCAGTGCATACAACAAATGTATTTCAAAAATTAAACGCATCAGTCCTTGACGGGAGAAAATATTATGTTACTTGGTTATAAGAGCGTTACAAAATTTTTGCGGGCGAATTTTTGCCGCGACGGGTAATGCTATTATGTATAACGAGGAAAGATGATTGATTTTTTGTTTGTTACGATTTAACTCAAAAACTACTCAACCAATTTTATCGAAAGCTGCATCTCCTCGGAGTAATATAGGCTGTATTATATGTGCGGGTCAGCTAGTATGCTATATAAATACAAATTTTGAGGAATAAAAAGTGGCTTTGAAATTTTTCAGTTTGGTTAAAATTGTCTCATTCGCGGATTTGAAATTATTTTTCCGTAATTTCACGATAGGTGATAAATTATTAAATTCAAATCATGTAATTTTTTTGGTAAGTTTGCAGAAAATGTAGAAGAGTTATTATATGGTGATATTATTTATATGTATTTTATAATTCAAGATAGGAATATAAAAAATCATACTTGGTAAAAAATTATCCGCTTGAAAATGCAGTGAACCACATACAGTATTTTTTGGTAACAAACAAAAATTCAAGACATCTACCTCGATCTTGTAGTCTTGAATTTTTGTTTGTTTAAGTAATTATGTATTTAAGGTTATATTGTGATTTTGTTAAATATATTTTGTAGTTGCTGAAGAAGTCTCAATAAAGAGACAAAACGTTCAACTGGATCAAATTTAGAGTTCTGATTTAGAATCCTTAGTCCAACTTCTCTGTGATTTTATTTATTTATATACTTTTATTTTGGACGTGATAAACTTTTAATTATTAAAGAAGAAATTCATTTAACTAAACCAGGCTTAATGATCTTGCAATATTGCAATCTTGAATGGATTAAGAATGTTTTTTGAAACTCTTGTCAAAAGTGGTAAGAGTCTGTCTGCTCTGAAACATTTGATTTTATATAGTTAAAAATAGAAGTAAATGGCGTTTGTTTTACATTAACCAGAATATCTTTCTGTTTTTTCAAACATAATATTTAATTAATAATAAAGGTGCACACTTGTGATGTAGTCCATGACGAATACTTACTATCAAGGCCTTTCTTTACCTTTATATATTTACAACAAATTTTAATTATTTTTTTAAAGTCTTTATTGACAAGCCATTTTGACCTCGATATAAAGACTACAACGTAATATATGTATACAGAGGTTATGTGTTTGATTTAAAAATCAATGTCGGGTGTTCACCGTATCTCAAAAGTTTCCATGTTCTGTGATGCCAGAAAACCAGTTTAGGCTGGTAATCTGTGAGTATGGATATTGTGTGTCAACCCGATGTACACCCGTAATGATGTCGCAAGTTGCTAGTGACCGAAAAATAAATAAATTAGTAAAATAAAATTAGTAATCACCGTAATCCGGTGATTAAAGATCACACGGAAAATGTTATTAATTAAAATATCAGATATTAAATATTAAATATTCGTATTCCGGTGCATCAATGATACACACAAAACGTGTCATTGAATTTAAAAAAATAAAATTTAATTCGCCGGTGATGAAAGATCCACACGGACAGTGTCAATAATTGAAAAATTAATAGAGATATACCAAATTTTGTGTTTACCCCACTGAACCCCTTTTTTCCTTGTTCGATTTTGCCCATTAACGAATTTATATATATATATATATATATATATATATATATATATATATATATATATATATAACGATATTGAGTGCTTTCAAAGTGTTTACATATAGACAATATAATTTTTTTTTGTGGCTAAAATTTCAAATTCCCTATCCAACTAAAAAATAATTATCAAAATCGGACTACTCTGTAAAAAGTTATGCGTGATCATACATTAAAAAAAAATTAAAAAATATACAGGTTGAATTGAGTATCTCCTTCTTTTCGTCGGTAAAAAAATAGTTAAAAATAACAAAACAAATTATTTATCAGATATAAACGATTGAACGATATAAACGATATCCACTGAATTGTATTCTATATATATGGAGGTTGGGTGGCGTTCACATCACACCGGATTTTTTAAAATTTTTATTTGTGGATATTTAAACAACTGTTCAACATATAGTTTTTTGCAATTTCAATAAATATATAAAAAAAATTAATGTAAATAATAAAAACATAAAAATAAACTTTTTATTAATTGAAAATTATATGCAAAAAAAAAATTCTTATCTTACAGTTTAGTTGATTTAAATGAGTATGGGTAAGACTGATGACGCACATTTCTGAGATGTTTATAATAATTTATTATATGCAGTCCCGCTCCATAGCATTGCCTCAAGAACTTTAAGTACACATGCACTCCGGACTCCTTGGAATTGTTGGGACGTGTATGTAGTGATGCCCCGAAAATCGAGAAAATTAAAACGAGATCAGATAATATTGTCCAGAGTTATTGGACAAAAAATATTCCTTCTTTAAAAATAGATATCTTGCAATTTTGCTCTATAACCTATCTTTCAAATGGTACGAGATAGGTAAAAACTTCAAATATAAAAAATGCTTATCTGAAGAAAAAACAAGTTTAGTTTGAAATTTTTGGATCTTATTCGTTTTACACCCGCCCTCCGAGTAAAAATGGTTGAAAATGGGTGGAAATGTTTGGGAAAGACCACAGGAGGTGATTCCAAGGAGGAAATAATCCTCTTCGTATCCTTAATAGTGCCGGATTAAGGCAGCGCGGGGCCCGTAGAAAATTTCATTAAGGGGCCCTTGCTTTACCTTAGGTTTTTAAATTTAGGGTGATTAATAAAACAAGACGTTGCAAATGAACATTTCTGGATTTAATGTGGGCAAATTTAGAGATTACACTATTGATATCGATTTCTCTGAGCAAATCAGTTTCTATATTCATCAAGCTCTGAGGTGATTTAGACGTGCTTGGGCCATCGTGGTTCTTAACTCATTTTTTATACGCTTTAACGTTGAAAAAGAACGTTCGCCACTGCAGTTGGTGATCATGAGAGACAAGTAAATGCGCAAGGCAATTTCTACATTTGGGAAACACGATTCTAAAGAATTATTCATTAAAAGATTTTAGAATCGCAGTTTCAGAGCCTCGTCCTTCTTTCGGTCAATAGCAATAGCCACATCTGTTTTGAGCAGTTCAGCGAACTGCACTAATTCGTCGCCTAGGCAGTCCTCCAAATCATGTGCGTAAGCACTGACGATAATTGAAGATTTTTTCAAAATCTCCTCTGTTGTAAGAGATTTTAACTGACGAAATACTCCAAAAATACTAGTTACTTTATGGTATGCTTTCATAAGTTTAGCTAAAGCAGACAGTACGTTATTAATAATGACTCAAAAAATATATAACATCAGTGACTTGTAATTTCAAGTCAACTCAGACAGGCGTGGGTGCGCGGGGTCCCCAAAGGCGCGGGGCCCGTAGCATTTGCTACTCTTGCTACGTAGCTAATCCGGCACTGATCCTTAAACTAACCCAACCCCCCGACAAATTAATATTGAAAAAAAAAATTTTTACAATATTTTTTTACTTAAAAATGAAAAATAAAACATTTTTGAATTTTAAGGATTTCAACGACGAAATGGTTTGGGCTGGGTTGGTTTAGTTTAGCGGGGGGTTATTTTATTGGGTTGGGGTAGTTTAGCCGGGGGTTATTTTATTGGGTTGGGGTAGTTTAGCGAAGGGTCCTGGGGTGCAACCCCCCAATAATTTACTATTGTAAAAAAAATTTTTTTTCGTAAAAACCCTAAAAATAAAAAATAAACACTTTTGAATTTTCAAGGATTTCAAGGACCAAAAGGACTTTTTCTTCCTTGGACTATCTTTCTATGGTCCTAATAAACCATTTTCACCCATTTCCACCCAATTTAAACCATTTTTACTGATGGGAGGGTGGAGGGGGTAAACGAATAAGATCCCATTTTTTCATATATACATTCTCTCGACCTCTGGCATTCCAGATAAATGTTCTGCCTCTGAGCATTGGTCTAGAATGTCCGAGGTCGAAGGTTCGACCAGATGTGCATACCAGATGTGTATGATTTTTCATATCAAGCATTTGACGTCAAAGAATGTTAAAAATTATTAATTTATTTTGATCTAGGACGTGTATTATAATAGCCAATCAATTACGCACATCATTTAATAGAAATTTGCATAATCATTTCTAAGATAATGTAATTTTTTTAATTTAAATAATAACTATTTGTCTTATAGATATTTTATAGCTTCTTTTTCACTCAAAGTAATCAATATTTCAGTCAATTAATTATGTAGTAATTCAAACATATATAAAAATTTATTATACCCGCCATAATAATCCGTCCATCTGTCTGTCTGTAAACACGATAACTCAAAAGCGAAAAGAGATAACGAGTTGAAATTTTGTTTGTGTGTTCTGGAGCTAAAGTATAAAGTCAAGTTTATGAATGAGCAAAATCGGATAGTACCGGGTATTTAAGCAATTAACTCGGTTGTAAACGGCAATATCAATAGAGCATTTATTATTCTATTTAAAAAGTCTGTAACTGTCTGTTAAAAAAGTTTCCAAAGAAGATTTTTATCCTATTTGAACTGTTTATGAGACTTTTTAACCCGACTTCAAAAAAGAAGGATGGTTCTCAATTCGTCTGTATTTTTTTTTTTAATATTTTTTTTTATGTGCGTCACCTCTGAACTCCGACATTTATGAACCGATTTTGAATTTTTTTGTTTTTGTTTTAAAGGGTTTGGTTTCCCATTGGTCCCATTGGCACCAAATCGCATTCTGATGAGGGGATCCCCGGAAAATCGAGGAATAACCTAAGCAAAAATTTTTATATATATATGTACAATTATTGTTATTTTTGGAGGCGGTGTCCAAAAATTATGTGAATTTCTCTATGCTGACACCGCCTCCAAAAATAACAATAATTGTACATATATATTTAAAAATTTTTGCTTAGGTGAACTAAAATTGGCACAAGAATATGCAATTATTTTTTTACTTTTTAGTGCATTTTTTGTTATAGAATATTTTATTTTTGAAGTCGGGTTTCCATTTTGTCAAAATATGGTTTATTATCATACTTGAAAATTAAAAACAATTAAACTTTAATTGTTTATCATACTCGAGTGCGAAAACGGCTGGCGTGTTGCGGATGGCAAAAAAATGTTATTATATAAATAGGGTATAAACTTCAAAGCAATTGCATTTTCATTCGGTTGCCTCGTCAAAAATTTTACGTTTCACTCCCCTCCCTATCTCCGCCCCCGTCCATTCGGGATCCATTCAGACGGTACGGGAAGGTTCAGTATCACTTCAAGACCCAGACTACCACTCGCCATCCGGTTGCCTTTTCGTCCAAATTTGACGTGCCATTGCAATTCATTATTTCGTTTTAATGGCTGCCTTACCAAAGCATACTCCTGTTAAATTGAATATATAAATTATCAATTTGTGTATATTGATCCGAATAAAATTCTGCTGTGTCATAAGTTGATAAAATAATGAAATTTCTGATTATTCAGAGACAACAATATGTTTTATGTTAATGCCGTTGACTGTTACTAGTACTAAGTACACATTTATGAATAACTGAGTTATAAGACGCGATATAAGTCACTATGTGCCAAATTTATTTATTTACATATTGGTCTATGATATCATTAACATTACACATGCTAAAAATAATTTACAAAAAAAAAAATCAATCAAAATTCTATAAAAAGTGTACAATTGTGTTTTTAAAAAAAAAATGTAGATAATATTGTGTGTGATTTAAATATTTTTTAAAAATGTGACCATTATATCCTTATAACTTTTATGTGAAATTAATTTACGCACAGACGGAAATGCAGCAAATTATATAAAAGTACGTTATTATTCTTAAAAATTCGTTTATAATATGTGATTATATTTTTTTACAGTATTTTAAAGGTTAATTACAATATTATCAATTGAATTGAATACTAACCAGTAGTTAAGTTTTAATTCGATGCACCAACTGGAAATATAGAAGATTAAATATAAAAGATTATTATTACTAATCAAAGAAAATATGTGGCAACCCTGTTTGTTTGGTTAAAGTCACTAATATGAAGAGTACTTCACACTAGTGTTGATAGCTTAACTGACTAATGAGCTGGCATATTTCAGATTTTGCTTAAGCTTTGTGGAAATATTCTTTAGGGTCCCAACGACGAAAACCTAGGGGGATTTAATTTTTGTACGCACCAATTCGGGTCTACACAAAATAGAGGAATTAAAAAGGTGTATTTTTAACGATAAATACTTTTTTTACAAGTACTTATTCAATAAATTGTCTATTATAACAATAAATATAACCAGGGATATCAGATTATGTATATTATCTATTGCATTGATTCTCAACATTTTTTTTGTCGCGGCACACTTTTAACGATTTCAAAATTTGACGGCACACAAAGAAAAAGATTAGTTTAAATGTTGTTTACTTACCTACAATACACTGTGTAAAATAGTTTATTATAATAATTTTGAATATAAAATAAAATAATATGTACTACAAAAACAACAGTACGTTTATTAAGGGAATAATTATAGGCTATTGATTATATACAAAAAAACAGGGCAATAAGGAACTAAGACGTTCACGGGTTTTTATTGCAGGAATCGGTTAATAGGTCATTTAAGAAGAAAAAACCGCGGAGTGCTATTAAATTAGAGAGTGGAAATTGGAGATAGGGGTGAAAATGCACCCTTTTCAGTTTTATCATTATATCTCGCAAACGAAGCAAAATTTTGATATATTTTATATGAAACCATTTGTAGAGAATTGAATTTTCCATCGAAATGGCATATTTAAAACATTTTAAAATATTTTTTGTATGCCAAAAATGTTGAAACAAAAATTTTGTGTTTTTTCTTCTTAAATGACCGATTCCTGCAATAAAACCCGTGAACGTCTTAGTTCCTTCCAATATGACAGAATCAATAGCCTATTACAAGTTAATAATAAGAATACTTTTAATGAGAATGTTGTACTTTTAATGTTGGTCGTAAAAAATAACAATGCTACTCTCATATCGTCTTCTACATTTAACAGTCTCGATCTTTTTTTCGTTTTTATGTTGGTTAATACTTTACTATATACATTTCTAAAATTTGGCGGCACACAAAAGTGCCGCGGCACAGTGGTTGAGAATTCCTGATCTATATGGAATATTTACAAACTGGCGATTTACTTCGTATAGTATTTAACTAAAATTAACATTTTATCCCATCTCCGAGACAAGTTTAACTAATGACATTAAAATAACAAATAGTTAACAACGTTAAGATTGGTGTAATTGAATATTCCTTAACTACTGGTTAGTTAACAATAGTTAACGATAGCCAGGGTTCGTGCTACTACTGGCTGTTTGTATGTCATATGCGTTTCATCAAGTTTAGGTAGCCAGCATAATTTGCCTAGCTATATGGTAGTTAGCATGGAAAATAGCAAATCGATTAGCAATAAACACGATCATTTGACATTTCGCAGATTAGAAGTTTAAAACTTAAAATTTAACACATTAACAAAACAATAATAATACAGTTTTAAATATTCTTTGATATCAAATGCTTGATATGAGAACTCATACACATCTTGAATGGGAATTGAACCCACGACCTCTGTCTTGCCGAACCAGTGTTTCTATCTCAAGGCACCTTATACTATACTATAACAAGTGGAATACATATAATTCTTCATATAAGACTTTTAAAATAGTATTGCGTGTTAAATAAAAGCACGCACGTAAATGAGATCAATATTAGAATTAATTGTTTTATATTATTTTTAGACCATTTATTAAAATAATATTATTATTTATTTGCAGAACCCGTATTGATGCAATATTCAACAAAACGCAGGTGATACAAATTGTTTACAATGCCAGCCTTGCGACTTTTTGGACGCAAATGGTTAGCTGCCTCAGATGACCTCGTCTTCCCAGGGTTATTTGAATTTGCCTTTAGGCTTATTTGGTAATGTATATTTATATATTAATACAATACTCGTATTATGTTCATTTATTGAATATTATTTTTCATGGTTTAACTTTATGATAAGAAAATCTATAACTCCCAATGATGGATTGATTAAATTAATAAACAGAAAAAAAATTGATTGCGTAAAACCATAATTATTTTTTGGGGAAATATCGCACTTAATTAGCCACAAATAACATTCATAAATAAGTATCTCCCCAGCAGTGCCGAATTTACATAGGGGTATTCGGGACAAGACTTATATACGGTTGAAATATTTCAAAAATAATTAAAAAATAATAAAAAACAAGTAATGTAACAACTAACTGAGTTAATTGCTTGAATACCAAGTATATTGATGATTGAATTGTTAACAATTCTGCGTATTCGAATTGTTAACAATTCGCTTTTCGAGAAACATTTAATCACAAATTATGAGAAAACTATTGAGTTTATGCAAAGAATTTTCAAACAAAAGCTGTTTATTTTAAAAAGAACAAGAATTTTTGCTATTAAATTTTCTTTCGGTTTCAAAGATGTATATTTTCCCCTCTGGTGGGGGAAGATACGTTCCGATTTTAACAATTAACGAACTTGACCTTACTTTTTTTTCTATAGAACACACATGCAAAATTTCAGCTTGTTATCTCTTTTCGTTTTTGAGTTATCGTGTTCACAGACAGACGGATTCGCCTAATCGGCCGAATTGGGCTATTTTATGAACACACATTCCAAGCATTTATGTCAAAGGTTAATATTTTCAAGCGTTACAAAGTCGGAACTAAACTTTATATACATTGTATATATATTTACATATACTGGGTATAAAAACATTTTCACTCGTAAATGATTGTCATTGTTTTCCATAAATGTATTTTAAGCTGAACCATCTCTGATTCGAAAGTATATCTTCAAATTATTATATAAAAAATCTTATATACAATTTTATAAATCGCCAAATCCTTGAAAGGAGCCTCCACACTGTTTGAGCCTTTAAATATCTGATGGATAAATTATATGGCACAGCGCAATACTGTAGAGGGAAAATTGAGACCTGGGACTAGCAACGTACTTCCCGGAGAATGTACCCCTTGGAAGTATTATTATTTCTTTATACTTTTAATTTCTAACGAAGCATAGCATAGTCCTTCGCAATATTTTTAATATTCTTCTATAGACTCAATAGAAACTGCGTAAATAGAGAACTGCATAAATATTTTTAAATTCTCCGTTTTTTAGTTCAATTTTTCCATCAGAATTGTAACTAATAAAAGTTACAATAAAATACATTTAAGTACAGTAAAGTACAGAGTTTCACACATCCTACCAAACTCAGTTGACAACAAATTTTGTTGGACTGTACTGAGATCATTATAAAAGGTATATTCATACCTTTGAAAAATTGAACTTATTCATTGATTTTATTCATATATATATTCATATATATATATATATGAATATATAAACAATTCAAGTTTTAAATAATAGCTATTAGGTAAAACGTATTTGGGAACAAACGGGAATTTGTATATATAAAAAATACAAATATTATATATATATATATATATATATATATATATATATATATATATATATATATGGAAAACTGAAAGTACCCTAGAATATTGATGATGATTATTATTATTATTAAGATAATAAGCCCCAAATTGTCGATTTTTAGGGTTAAATAAATATCTTGGAAACTATTTAAAACTGTAATGTAGAAATTGGTATTAAAGCTGTAATGATGGTAGCTTACGATCTGTTTTTAATTTGACCTTAGCTTTTTTTGTTTCTGAAATTTAGAGGTTCCTAAGAACCGTATTTAATTCTTACTGTAAAACACAATACGGTAGGCGTCTATGCTTAAACTTGACCTGATTCACTACCGTGTTGTGTACATTTAAAAAATATACTACTTATCTTTGTATATAAATTAATAATATACAGAGAGTTACAAAAGTGAGGAGTTTTATGAAATGTAAGAAAATTAACATTTCAGGTTGGTTCAATTTTATTGAACGGGAGTGTACATATATATATATATATATATATATATATATATATATATATCAACTATGATTAATTTCTTTTTAAGAACTCTCACTATCAGTATGTTGTAACTTTGTGTATATATACCATATGGTTCACTGTTTCTGTGCACGGTTTTAACTTGATAACACAATGTCAATCTGATATGAGTCAGATTGCGTAATTTTTGGAAGAGCTCGATAGTGATCATCAGGAATTTATACCGATGGTCACTTTGAAGGCTCTTATTATAAGAATCAAAAGTAAAAATTTGACAGCTGTCAATCTTAAGGCAGTTGCTCATAATATAGGCAATTTTTCTTAAGTTTGAAATAGTGTTGTAACATCGAAATCGGAATCGGCTATGCTTGAGAAGGTTTTCTGCAGTTTCCTTCACGAACTTCAAATGAATATCGGCATAGTTTCTATCATAGTCGGCTGCAGCCGCATATCCTACCAATTCTTAGTCTATACACAAAAATTCTTTCCACTCCACTCACATCCTTGGACCTTATAGTCGAAGTGTAGCCTGTTCAGGGCAGCCTCTACAATCGATCTCTCTATCTCAACCATGCCGTATAATATATTTCCAAAAAGAGTAGTGATGTATTTATTCTGTAGAAATTCGCTAAGTTGACGCAGCACCTGTGTCACGAATTTTGTATATCTGTAATAACTGCTACATTATTTTATGAATCTGCGGCTCCTTAGTCCACTTTAAGATCTAACACATGTAATAACACATATGTCTGATGCCATCATGAACTCATCCGCGTCTAAACTTTTTTCTTGTTTCGTTCTTTTACGATTAGCTGCTTCACAATTTTTACATTAGTTTGATTCTTTATTTAGAGCTCAGTGGTTTGAAGTTTGATTGTGTCCATACGTTTGCATAGAGGTCATATATACATTAACTACGTCCAATTTTTTAAGAACTCTCAATAGAAGTATGTTGAAACATTGTGTATATATACCATATGGTTCACTGTTTCTGTACCCGTTTTTAATTGGATAGCACATTGTCAACCTGATATGAGTCAGATTGCGTAATTTTTGGAAGAGCTCGATAGTGATCGTCAGGTATTTATACCGACCGCACACTGTAAACTTTTTATCGGCCGATAGTTTAGTCTGTATGGGGCTATAAGGTATTGTCACTCTAAATTATCGGTCATATAATCAAATACGACTGATGATTTAGAGTAACCGCACACTGCAAACTTTTTATCGGCCGATAGTTTAGTCTGTATCGGGCTATAATATATTGTCCATAGTAATTGTTAATTATAGGTATTTTTATTAAAAAATTTTTTACTATTCTAATAGGAAATAAACCATATTTTGACAAAATGGAAACCCGACTTCAAAAATAAAATATTCTATAACAAAAAATGCACTAAAAAGTAAAAAAATAATTGCATATTCTTGTGCCAATTTTAGTTCAGCTAAGCAAAAATTTTTAAATATATATGTACAATTATTGTTATTTTTGGAGGCAGTGTCAGCATAGAGAAATTCACATAACTTCTGGACACCGCCTCCATAAATAACAATAATTGTACATATATATTTAAAAATTTTTGCTTAGGTGAACAAAAATTGGCACAAGAATATGCAATTATTTTTTTACTTTTTAGTGCATTTTTTGTTATAGAATATTTGATTTTTGAAGTCGGATTTCCATTTTGTCAAAATATGGTTTATTACTCGCTTTTTAGTGACTTTGAAGTTCTATAACTGATTTTATTTGTCTACATATGGGTAGACCTACTAAACGACCTACTAATTTTTAGTGCATTTTTTTATAACCCATTTTTTTTTTCAATTTTTAGAGCATTTTTTTTAACAGATTTTCAATTTTTGTTACATGCATTTTGTTTTTTTTTGTAAAAATTTTTTTTTTGCGGTCGGTTTTTTTTTGTAAAAAATTTTTTTGAAGTCGGTTTTTAAAAAAATTTTCGCATTATGAATGAGTATACCCTTTCAAAAACAAAAAAAAATTCCGCAGAAATCAGTTATCACATATAAAATGAGGATTTTCCTCGATTTCCCGGGGATCCCCTCATCAGAATGCGATTTGGTGCCAATGGGACCAATGGGAAACCAAACCCTTTAAAACAAAAAACAAAAATTCAAAATCGGTTCATAAATGTCGGAGTTTTGAGGTGACACACATAAAAAAAAAAAATACAGACGAATTGAGAACCATCCTCCTTTTTGAAGTCGGGTTAAAAATACTTTCTTCACGCATCACTGGTGAACAATCTAATAATAATAGATATCAAATACAATTTCCTCATTTTTTCAATAATTAATCACAATACCATTGATGCGCCTACATGTAATGTGTGTAATGGTAGATAAGTACCACAATGAATAAATTATTGTTTAATTGAATCATAAATAAAATGTTTTTAATTTAAAAACGTGATTTGAGTCGTTACCTTGATTATAAGATTTTTTCTTATCTTATACCTACAATATTTTGCTTGTATTTAAAAACTTAATTATTCATTTTACATTAAGTTTTCATTCTTCTCGTCTTTGTAATTTTTCTTTTAAATAAAATAACATATTATATATATTTTACCTGTGGGTATACCAAGAATAAATAACTGAACATAGTATGTAATAAACAAAAAGTTATTGTTTTCAATATTTAAAATAGGGAAAATAACAACTAATTAATTGCTAAATTATATATCCTGTTAATTGCTGGTATACCTTGTGAATACTGAATTCATTATTAGTGCATGAACTGTGTTTATTTCACTTTTTAGACACGCTCAGGTAAATAGATATATTTTGGGGTATAAAAAAGTATTGCACTTCGAAAAGGTCAGGTATATGGAAATACAACGTAGAGTATAAAGATGCTATATACATGTATGATTTTGTAATCAAGAGTAAATATAGATGTTTGAGCTAAGAATAGAAACTTGAAATTTGGAGAGGGTGTTCATTTTGTATTGTAGGTAATTTGTTTTAAAAAAATTGAAGCTTAACGAAAACTACAGAAAGGCCTAAGAATCGGATTATATATGCACTAGTCAAAAATTGGGTTACCAGATTGGACAGCAGTTGTAATAGTGGAAGGGAGGTCGAAGCCTTGCAAGTAGACCTTAGTAGGCGTTTTTTACCGACTCCTAAAGAACCCATCCCCTCACACTCTTCTATCCTCAATCACACCTTGTTCGTTTCCTCTATCCTTGCAATCTTTGTCGAATCTACCCGATCTCATTGCCAATGATAGGACACAGCTCCACTTTAATCGTTTTAAGTCAGATTCCTCCATTACGGTCGAGCCGAAGGTTAGGTACCTGATTCTGGCTCTGTAAGGACATTTAGCCCGAAGGTGGTTTTGTCCATTTCTCACTGAGCAGGTCGCACTCCAACCGCATGAGGGGCACATGCCATTTGAACCTGCCGTGACCGGTAAGCACCCCAACTAGAAAGTTTACCAAGCTATTTATATAGAGGTCAGTGTTTCCAAATCGCTTATAGCAGTTCATTTACTCGAACATACACTCCCGTTCAATAAAATTGAACCGACCTGAACCGAATCAGTCTTTCACAATTTTGATTATTCTTGTAGTAAATGTTTTTGACAGATACAACATTTTATTTTATTTTTCTGCGTAAAAGAGAGATATAACACTTAAAATGTATTTACATTACATATTCTTACTCTATCACTGACTTGTTTACATAAATAAAATTTATAAAATTTCCATTTCTTTTTTCACATTTAAAAAATATACTACTTATCTTTGTTTATAAATAATTAATATACAGAGAGTTACAAAAGTGAGGAGTTTTATGAAATGTAAGAAAATTAACATTTCAGGTTGGTTCAATTTTATTGAACGGGAGTGTACATATATATATATATATATCAACTATGATTAATTTCTTTTTAAGAACTCTCACTATCAGTATGTTGTAACTTTGTGTATATATACCATATGGTTCACTGTTTCTGTGCACGGTTTTAACTTGAGAACACATTGTCAATCTGATATGAGTCAGATTGCGTAATTTTTGGAAGAGCTCGATAATGATCGTCAGGTATTTATACCGATGGGCACTTTGAAGGCTCTTACTATAACAATCAAAAATAAAAACTTGTCAGTTGTCAATCTTTAGGCAGCTGCTCAAAATATAGTCAATTTTCTTAAGTTTTTATTAGGCATGTGCATTCTTTATCAAACCTACTCATTCTCATTGCGAATGACAGGGCACAGCTCTACTTTAATTGTTTTAAGTCAGATTCCTCCATTTCGGTCGTGCCGAAGGTACTTGTTTCTGGCTCGGTAAGCTTCCCAACTACAAAGTTTACCAAGCTGTCATTTGTTTGGCTTCAACAGATTGAGAAACTTATCGCCCAATTGGGATACTCAATTATCATGTCGGCGATTAAAATTGACAATGTAATTTGAAAAAAAAAAACTTATTTTTATTCTTTTTCAATTAACTTTTTTGAACTTTGTTATATTAAAATATGCATAAAATTATGTAATTATTTTTACAATCAATAAAATTTAAATTTCCCACTTGTTTGTACACTCAAGTGCAATATGTTTGAAACAGTGTCACTTTCTAAACTAAATATTAATAAATATATATTTAATTTATATACAGTAACACTCAGAATGTTTCAACTGGTTCAAACTTTTTGCAGCGGAGTCTTTAAACTAATTTTGTTAAATTTGAATGTATCAATACACTATTTTTGATTAAACTCAGATTATTTAAAAAATGAGCGGTGAATTGGTGCTACTAATAGTGATGATCAAAAAATATCAAGGTCATGCAGTCTAAGTCTTGGTCTTGCTACAACGCGACGAAGACCAAGACTACGTTTGGAAGATTTGACAAAGAACGAGAGCAAATTGCAATATTCTTGCAGTATAAACAAAATAATTTTTGTAATCTTTGTAGTATCTGGTAAGACTATCGACTCAATAAATCTCTCTATATATATAACCTTCATAAAAAGGAAATACGTTGTGTGTGTGTGTTTGTCCAAATTGTTTGGAGAAAACTGTAAGAGATTGAGAAATAATGATGAGAGAACATCCTAGGTAAATTTTCTTACAACTCCATAAAAACTATCAGAAGTTCAAAATTACAAAATTATATCCGTTTTCTAACAGGGATCTAGCGCGTTTTCTGACGGCTAAATCTCTAATTCTGTTTATAGATTCTATAGAAATACCTACATTAACAAAATTTTGGAAATAAATTATAAGTCAATAAATTTAAAATATAAAAAAATGACGTTTTGCACTTTTAAAATTAAGAAAAAAATAATTATTTCATTAAATTTTCTATGCACTCTCCATAAGAACTATTTAAAGCCCGGGCAACATCGGTTTTTTTCAGCTAGTCATTTATAAGGAATGACTAAAAAATTTGGAAATAATTCATGTAGAATTTTTATGAAAGTGACCTATTTCAAAATTATATTTTCATAAATTTAGATGTGTTTTATGAATTTTTCACAAATTTTTTTTTTCTATCAAATGCATAAATTGTTTTCAATTCAGGGACTATTGAAATTAAAAATTTAAGATATATAGACAATACATTTAAATTTTTTTTAAGGTATGAAATTTTAAGTGGTAAATAGAGTAAATAAATCCATTAAAGTCCATGGTGATCTCAGCAGCAAACAATTTTTTTAACCAATATGCTAAACTGCATTCAATTATAAAACTAAAAGAAGGGAATTTTCGAGTGAATCTCGATAACACGTACCCCGAAACTTTGTGATTTTACCATTTTTAGGTACCAAACTATATTCATTAGCCTATAACCGTACTAAGAAGTATTATAAGTATTAAATAATCGTTTGTGCACTTGAATCTAATTACACTGTAAAAATAATGCAATTATTTTTTATGAATGGTAATTTCCATAAATAAGTTACCTATAAAAATGTTTCTTTTACCTTACGGCTATCACACTCTTTCAATTTTAATTATTACTATATTATATATCCAGTGAAAATCTTTTTTTTTAAGATAAGAAAACCTTCTAGGCACACTTTTAATAAAGGTCGCTATGGAAAAAAAATTTATTTAAATAAAAAAGACAAATTTGCATAAATTTTTAATTAAAAAAAAAAACTTTTTTTTCTAGATTTTCAAAAGTAAATGAATAACAAATATCATAGCAGATATATACCTTTTCTTGCTCTAATGGCTACCTAGAGTCTTTTGGGCACACTTTTAACTTCGATATCTTGCGTGATTTCTTCCCATTCCTGCACGAAAGCTATTTTAAGCTCTTGTAAAGTTAACAGGAATTTTTAATTCATCTTCTTATACGTTTGACATATTCATTTCAGAAATGTTCTATTGGATTTCATTGTGGGCTAGAAGCTGGAAATCTGAATATCTGAATTTCGATTGCTTTATGTAATGGTCACACTTTGGAATCGTTTCTCTTCTGCGTCTTACTTACGATTCCGAATTAAACCACCTAAATAAATTTACCGCAAGGAAACCAGCTATCTAATTTTTTTTAAACAGCAGTCATATCGGTCCACTCAACCGCGATGCCACAGACATGCACACAGTCAGACACACATAGGCTTCAAATTTAGAACACCTCTTTTTTTGCGTCGGGAGTTAAAAATACTACCAAGTGCTATTATTTTCATCACATAGATATTATTCCGAGCAAATGTTGACAAAAACGGTAACAAAATACCTATTTTTCTCGTTCAACTACAACGTATAACGTTTTACACCTTGTGTACCATCGACTTCGATATTTGCATTCAATTTTCAAATTTTCGTAGTTAATTTATATCGAAAAACCAATGATTTAGGTACTATTTGCCACAAAAGTAGCACTCATTTTTCAAATTTTTTTGTTGATTTGTACGTTATTCATCCGGTTTTTGGCAAAATAATCCGAATAAATGCTGTTAGTGTATTTATAATGGCACATTTTATTCGAAGCATTTTTTTGAAAACCGAATGATGTCAGAAAACAAAAATTGAAAATTAAGCACTATTATTGTGGCTCATAGTACTAGTCAAATTTAGAATTTTGAAAAATAGAAATGCCCCTTTTGTATTTAATTGTACAATAATAAAAAAAACAATTTTATCAAATTTGTATTTTATATTTTTTTAATTTGAGGTTATTTTTAATAGTTTTACGTGCTTTTAAATTGTACTTGACTAAGAGGTATTTTGATGTCTTAATTTTAAATTATAAAATAGTCATTCTCACAGACGTATGTAAGCGGGAGTGGGGGGGGGGGGGAATCCGCCTCTTAGTCTACGCAAAAATGCTAATATTCACCTATCGTTTGACCGCAGCTTTGCCCGTGTGATAGGGATGATATGTTTATGTAATTTTTAATTGATTGATTTTATTGGCCTTTAGAGCTCTGCTTTTTTATGGCAAAACTAGTTTACCTTTGTACAGTTTTGGATCCCCCTCCCTTGTGAAAACTATAGCTACACCCGTGATCATTCTTAATTGAAAATAAAATATACTCACCTTGCCGTTCTATTACCTTACCTAAAATTATGAAATTCTATTATGAAATAAAATTTTTTTTAGATACACAGTTCTTAAAAAGTCTTATTTCGTAATCGTTTTTTATATTCTATATGTACTTTTGAACAGTTACGAATCGTTTTATTCTTATCCTTAGAAATATGAGCCTGAGCCTATCATTCCCATAGCAAGATGATCCGTAATTTACCGAATCAAGGGGTGGCTGTGCCAAACTCATCTCGATTACTGGGTCTTTGCACAGAGCATGCGACATGTCAAGTTGTGCATAAGCACAGCTAGGCCATTCGACTGTGTTCGATTGAAACTCAATAGAATGCAGTTGAGAAGGGTGTTGGGGCTCTTGACAGGACACTGTCGATTGAACTACCACCTTCATAACTTGGGGATCTCTTATGATCCCACTTGTAGGGCCTGTATGGAGGACCATGAAACCTCCATACATGTTATATGCACCTGCAGAAACTTGCAGAGTATGAGGTATATAATGTTTGGGTCCGAAACCTTGGATCACCTACTGAACCCCCTTTATCCATGACAAATTAACAAACTTAGCCTTTCAAGTACCAAAAGCACGTCACATACTTATAAATTTAATTACAATTGAACTAAAATTGTGGCCTTGAAGAAACCTTTGTGAAATTGTATCATTGTAACCACAATAGCTGAATGTTCGTATAAAAATTCGCTAATTAACTTGTAAGAAAAATTTAATGTCAAATAGTAATACTATATTTCTTACACTAATAATTTAAGCATTTTAAAGAACACTGTTTTTAAAGTTTTGGTAAGTTGTCCACTAGAAAAAAAACAACTTCTTGATAACAGTATTATAAATATTAAATAATTTGACTGTAGTCTGTATGTATTTAAATATTCATTTATGATTTCGTAATGATTAAGAACATTGACTTTTTTTTATAAAGCAGACTTATTTTACGTATTCACATTTTTTTAATGCATTATAATACTTTTATCGATAAACGCATTATAGATATCAATTTTATAATATATTGGATACAAAAGAGTAACCTTGAATTTTTAGTTTGTTTATTAACAAACACTTCAAGGTTGTAAATATGTTCCTCGTGTAATCTGTAATATATATATATATAAATACTGAATAAAATTATATGGTACTAATTAAAATTATTGTTGTACCTCCGGCTCCCGTCATTTTAAGATTAAAAACCTCTAATTAATGTAATTTCCCATCCTTCCACTACTTCAAATATAAATTGACACTTCCACCAAATTTTTTTCTATTTTTCGTATTGAGATAATATATACCAGTTTTTAAGTCTAATCATAAACGTTTAGACAAAAACAGTTTTATCAAAATCGGTTCAGTAGTTTTTGCGTGAAGTTCGAATAAACAAATAAACAGATATTTAGAATTTTATAATAGGAGAGATACAAGAAATTATCCCGTTATTTTAGAAGACCAATGACCTTTTATATTAGAAGACCTTTTTTCACTAAATTTATCTAACCTCCGTTAACCCTTTCTTTCATTATTGACGAGGGGGGGGGGCAAAATATACAATTTTTTGACGAGGCAACTGGATGAAAATGCGGTTGCTTTGAAGTTTATACCCTATTTATAAATTAACAATTTTTTGCCATCCGAAATACGCGAGGTTTGCGCACTCGCGAATTTAGAAAAAAGAAGGTTATGAGGCAATTATAAGGTTATTATTTATTGGTACCACTGTATGTTGTAAAAAAAAAGCCAACCGATCCTGATAGGCAGATTCTGAGAAACAACCTTTCAAGGTCGCCAAAAAACTCTTTTTTCAAATTTTTTAAACAAAAATCGAAAAAAATAGTTAAAATTGTTTAAATCGGATGGCATTCGAAAATTAAGCTCTAATAAGTGCAAGGAATTGTGTGTATCAATGCCATCCGGTTTTGATAAAATTCACCCTCATTTTCGCCACCCCCAAAAATGTTAGGTTAGTTTAGATTGTAGCGATTGGATGCGACACACTTAGACCGGTCCATTGGGATACATGGGGCTGACTCATCGATGCCACTACTCCGATAGACTTTATTTTAGAGAAGTCGTCAAAGAATGGTTAATCCAAAAGGGTGTCTCTTCATAGACATGAGCAGTGACACACAATGTGAGTCATCGTCTCTTCTTCCTTCTCACAATTCCTCCTTCTCACAGCTTCTGCAATAGTCGTGACGCACTGCCAATCCTAGACATTCTGCATGTAATCTTTTTCTATAAAACGCTTTCAGATTTTTTTAATTTTTTGGTATGGTAAAAACATTTTTTCGTCATACTGGGCTGTTAGTAGCCCAATTAGGCCATTTGTGAATACACACCTCAATATAATAAACACAGGCATAAACAGCATTTGCATTTCATTAATAATTACAAATTTTTTTCTTTTCAGGCTAATCTTAATGGGAATAGTATGTTATGAATATTACACGAACACATGGGAGTGTTCACGTGGTGGTGAATATGTTCGTAGTTATGTCATTGGAATGATTGTATTACTAAGTATTATATTAGTATTATGCATTGCACTTGTCAATCGAAGTGCACAAGGCAGTATTACGGATGTGCATGCAAGACGACATGTAGCACCATTACTCAAATTGAAAATATTTCTAATTCTACCGGAATTAATATTGAATGTCATTGGAACTGTATGGGCATTCAGTGAATTAATTGAATGTAATAAAGCTAATGGCAATTTTACTGTAACTGTTATTGAATGTAAGTATTATTATTATTCGAATCTAGATTTTATTAGACATGTGTAGTAGGTAATACCGTGGTTCTTGGCGCGCATATCAGACCTGCGTCACTTGGAAATAGAACATCAGTGAAACCCATTACACAATGAAAAAAATAAGGTATAAGAATAAGATATAAAATATAAGATATAAGGAATAGTGGAATCCAGCAGATGGCAGAACCGTTGATCAATTCACAATTCAAAAATAAGGAATAAGAAATAAGATCTTATTCCCAGCCAATCACAATGTTATGCGCAGGATGCTATGCGCAGTCGCCTCTCCGACTTATGTTTTTGATATTTGCACACACCAGCAGCTGGCATTCAACCGCTGTGATTGGTTGAATATTATATCTTATCGCCCATTGTGTTTTGGTCGCTGTGCTATATCTTATATCTTATTCTTGTATCTTATATCTTATTCCTTATTTTTTTGATTGTTTAATGGGCTTGACTTTGCATTAGTAATAATCTCCTAAGCTACGTTCTTTACGGTTTGAAGTGATTCAAACGGTATTGAACTCAATCGCCTACGCCTGCGCGTATAGAGCAAGATACTTAATGCCGTTTGCACAGGCGTAAGCGACCCAGTTCAACACCGAATGGATCACTTTCGTAATAGCTTAAGCCAAACGTTGGCTCCAACGTTGGACCGAACGTTTCAGCAGACAAATAAGTTCGACAATTGATGCAGCGAATGTTCCTGCTACACGAGGAATCGAATGTTTGATCCAATACTTATGAAAATAGTTTTGTACAAACGTTTTTCCAGTTTCAACAATAGATGAGGATGATAAGGATGTTGCTATTGTTGTCACGGCTATGGTTGTCCTGCAACGTATTACTTGAAGAAAAGAGACGTACTAGGAGGTGGTGGATGTTATCTATAAACATGGCCAAATGCGAACGTTCGACGCTTGCCATTCGCTCGTACCATCAAACGTCCAACTTGTTACTAATGTAAAGTCGCTGAGCTATTATTTACAAGTAACGCAGGTTTGATATGCGCGTCAAAGAATATAGCTCACGTAGTGCGAATATGATCTGCTAGAAAAACACAGAGTCATTTTCCACTACCTAATCAACCACCTCTAATATATGTACACTCCCGTTCAATAAAATTGAACAGACCTGAAATGTTAATTTTCTTACATTTCATAAAACTCCTCACTTTTGTGACTCTCTGTATAATTATTCATTTATAAACAAAGATAAGTAGTATATACTTTAAGTATGAAAAAGAAATGGATGTATAGTAAAAAACATTTACTACAAGAATAATCAAAATTGTGAGAGACTGATTCGGTTCAGATCTGTTCAATTTTATTGAACGGGAGTGTACCTAAATGAATTATCTAATCTTAATTATTAAAAAGAAAATTATATATTTATTTCTATAAAATACTACAGGGTATATCACAAACTAACACCATCAACTACCATAAACCTCACAAACTTCACAAACCAGAGCCAACCTCCATCAATTGGACCCGTAGAATCCATATAGAAGGAACTTTTAGGTATAATTCGACTGTACAGTGTTATCGTTATAATCCATAGTTCTTCAAGCCGAGTTGGTGGAGATTGGCCATGCCTTTTGGAGGCACTGAGGTATTATGGTAGTTGATGACATTCAATTGTGGTACTCCCTGACAAAACCCGACTCTTTTCTCAGTTTATCCAGTATTCAAGTTCATTCCAATACCTACTCCATTCTACTCTTATCTAATGCTTGCTAAAACCCATATATGTGTGCCTATTTTTTCAAGATAGTTACTTTTTTGGGTCAAAAAATTTCTTTCGACCCTTTCTTGTTGGAATCGCCAAAAATATTTTTAAGTACTTTAGAAACAATATAGAATACATACACAAAATTATAGATCAATTACAGTTATGGGGTCGTTTTCGAAAGATTAACCATTAATTTGATTTTGCTAGAAAGTAGATTTACTTAAATACTCTGATTCTTTGAAAATAAATATAAAGCTTAAAAGTGAATGAAAAATTATTATTATACATTTTATTCAAAGACTTTAAATAGTCAAGGAATTTTTTTCGTATTCAGGAAATAATTCGGGAGGGAATTCTATTTCAATTAATTTTTTGATCCGATTAACTGAATGATTAACTGAACTTCACTTCAGACTAAACTTATAATATTTTTCTTCCAGATCTTGTTGTATTTGATTGGATATTATTTTTATTAATTATATTTGGATTTATAATGGTATTTGATCCAGTTGGTTCAAAACGTTATATTGATTTACAAGAAACGCCTGGTGAAAATATACGTCATCAGAAAGTAATCAGTATATGGCAACGTAGATTTCGTTGGGTTTTTTGTTGGATACGCAGCGATGAACATCGTCGTGAAGCATTTAGTGCTGTAGCTGGTATTTTAAGCTCATTATTTCGTGGTACAGATCTTGTACCAACAGACGTAATGGCTGGTTCAATATTACTTCGTGTTGAACAAAAAAAGAAAACACGTGATATGCGCCGAATACAATCGTTATATGATACACCTTCGAAATATACAACAGGTAATTAGAAATTTCTTTTATTTCTCTAGATAATTGAATTTTGGTTATAAATGTGCCATTATTATACTATATGAATTGAACTTGTCAGTTTTACAAGTCACTTGCTAGTATGCTAATATTCTGCCACTATTTCATATATTTTAAATACGACAAACATGTATAATGTTTATTTTAATAACATTATAATGTGGAAATTTCCGCATAAATAGTTGGATTTTAATTTGACAATAATAATAATACCTTCATAACGATAAAAAAATACAATATGTTTATACATTTTTACTTAATAACCGTCAATTGAATCTCTGTCTCCCAAATTAATTTGACAGTTGATATACTTACACCAGATATCCAAGATGCTTATATACACTAATATGCTCATGTCTTTTTTCCGTAAAACTGGCACCAAATTAACGACTAAAACTATTCAAAATTTATACGATTTGATTATAAAAAAGTAGACGATAATTACTTCGAATACGTATTTATAATCAAATCTAGAGCACGGTAGTGCGCAAGGCCGAGTTTAAGGGTACATGTATTTATCTATAAATAATTCACAAATTATACAAAAATTTTGAAATTTTTTTTTAGATATTCATAAACTGTTTGCTACCTCACCGAAATGGATGAATTTAGAATATGCATATCATTTTTTACAATTATCTATGGCTGCATATGGTTGGCCATTTTTAATATATCAACATTGTACCACTGGCTGTTGTAGATTATTACCAAAATTAAGATGTTGTTCTTGTTTTCGTCGAAAAACAGTTGAAGTAACTGATGATAATTGTTGTATGTGTAATTTAGCTGCATTTAAATATATGTCCAAATCAAAAGATGATAATATACTTTTTGCATCATTTCGAAATCATATTTTTGAGGTAACTTTTATTATCGATTTTCCATATCTACGGACACGAGCTGAAACACATATAGTCCAAGCGGGGCCCGTTAAAAACGGTGCCCATTTTATTAGGGGGTGTAACTTTCAGAAATGAATGTACTCTCTTTCTTATAGTGATAGCATAGTGACTTCAATCACTTGCCTATAGGCAATCCTGGGAAGACCTAATCCGACAGCGGGCCACCAACCCCAAATTTTTTATCGCCCATAACTTTTTTTCTACAATAATTCCGAGAAAAACTATTCAATACTTTTTTTCATAAAATTTTATTTCCAACAACTTTTGTATACAAATTTTTTCATATCTAAGTTTTATGAGATTTTCTCGCAATTACTATTATTGCAGGGCTATCTAGGCAAGTGATTGAAGTTACTATATTGTACTATCTTTACTAAAAGCTTCATGCCCTAATAAAATGGGTACAAGTTTTAACATTTTTCTATGAAAATTTACGTAAATATTATTTTATAGCTACCATTTTGTGTAATAGCCGATCATCAAACATCTAGTATCGTAATAGCAATACGTGGATCAATATCACTACGAGATATTTTCACTGATTTTACGGCAGCGTCCGATCCATTTGAAGTGGAAGGTATGCCACCAGATACATCTGCTCATCGAGGAATGATAGCTGGTGCAAATTATGTGGAAAAACGTTTAGAAGAATCAGATGCATTAGCAAAAGCATTTGAACGCTATCCAAAATATTCACTTATAATAACTGGCCATAGTTTAGGAGCTGGTGTTGCTGTATTATTAGGCATTAAATTACGCCCACAATTTGGGAGTTTAAAAGTGTATGCATTTTCTGTACCTGGTTAGTATGATCTTATGTGTGACATAATGTTACTCTATGGATATTTGTATCTAGATATTTATTATCTGTTTCGATATGTACACAAATCCTATTTAAATCGGTTCCTATGTTCGTATATTTTTAATTGTTCCTAGATGTGCGTTTTGTATAAAATCTCTTTATAATATAGATTTATTAACCAATTGGATCTTACATTTTAGCTCAATAATATGATAATATACTAGCTGAAATACCTGACGTAGCCCGGGTAGGAATTTGTTTTAACAAAATTCGTCAAGTAGTTTTTAAGTCAAATCGATACAAACATCCATATAACGTACATTAAAAAAAGTGTATATATTAAAATAGATTCTATAAATTTATTAAATATATTCAGTAGGTCTATTAAAATTAAATTAACACGCTCTTTATCTCCGCAACCATTGATTTTAACAAAATATGTAAGAAACCATTTTGATTCGAAACTTTCGAAACTTATTGTTCTTCAATTGTCTTATTTGGATAAACTTCATAGTTTTCGAAATATTTAGAAAACACTACTTGTTAACTTTCTTATCATTCATCGTACATAATAATTGCGGATGTAGCAATAACTTCTATTATTTGATTTATTAATTGAAGACTTGAAATTTAAAACGATCTAATCGTCAAAAAATGATAAATGCAAAAATATCAAAAAAAGTTATTATAAGAATATTTTCGTTCTTTTTTTTTGATACTGATCGTTTTGAATATCAAGTCTTCAATTATCACCATATTTTAGTAAAAATGTATGGAAGGAAACTGTCTAGGTACTTTTTTTTTAAATATATCTGTATGTATCAATATGTATCTGTTTCATTACTGATAACATTAATTATATTTTCAACAATATTTTTTAGCCGGATTAATAAGTAGAGATGCAGCTAGATTAACTGAAAGTTTTGTATTTACTGTGGGTGTTGGCGATGATCTGGTAATGAGATTGGGTGTTGATAGTATAGAAAATCTTCGAACAAATCTATTGCAAGTACTTAGAGCTAGTAAATTACCAAAGGTACTATTCAATTGCCTTACACATATTTATTCATGCTATGTGATTTAATAATTAATTTACAGTACCGCATTTTATTGAATGGATGCGGGTATGCATTGTTTGGAGTACCGAGTGGTGATTTAGAAAGTATATGGAAAGATGAAACAGGTTCATCAGGACAATCACCTTTATTAAATACTCGTCCTGTACAAACTGTAGCCGCCTCTTGTGTAAGAATTCATGTATTAATTTTTATCGAATTCATAACATAAACACGATATTGGTTTTATAATTTTAGGAAGCTGCAATGCTATCTAGAGATATTTCTGTAAGGAGATATTCGAAAACCAGACTGTTTACAGCAGGGCGAATATTGCATATTGCACATAGAAAAAAATCTAAGACTGAAAGGTAATTAACCACTTAAAAGCGTTACAATTTCACCTATTTGTTTTCCCGTTTCTAGATTATGTTGATTCGAATAAATTCTGCACTCCAAAGTAGACAGTAGGACTATGGCAAATCTTTGTCTATTCTCACGACTCTCAGCCAAAGCCTTAACTTCTGAACAACTCATTCGCTGCAATCTATCCTCTCCTTCAGCATTTCTTCTCCAAGTATTTCTGGCAAATTATTCTCTGATTCTACGGGTTCCATTCTAAACTCTGGTCCTTGCGGATTACGGCGTCTTTAAGTAGTCTGCCCAAGGCGCTACCATTTTCTGCATTTGATCGTTATCTCAATTGGCTCTTGGTTGGTAAATCTACACATTTTTTCAAATACTCAAAGTATTTTGAAGACATCGGTTCACTAATGTTTGGAGTTTCCTAGACTTGTAACCCTCAAAGAAAAGGGTGAATTTGGCATTGGTATTGAAAACGTTTATTTTTGTATCTTATATTATCTTGGATCGACAAATTGATCTAAGCTGAGAAACTGCACACATAGCTTTCTGTATCCTAGAGACTAAATCCTTTTCTGCAACTTTATAGTTGCATTTACTAATGTTAAAAGGATATTCAAAATTTTGTATTTCCATTATAATTGGAAACTAAGCCATTATAACTGAACTCAACATAAACAATCAAGAGTTCCATTCTTTTGACATCTATTATCAATTTAAAAAATCATTCGTTTAATTACATTAATTTTAAATAAAGAGTTACTTACTGGTTTTTTACTTAATTACAAAAAATGAATGATGTAATTTGAAATTGTTATGTAAAAGTTTATTTTGTTGTAGAAAAAATGGCACTGGTGGTCCTAGTTTTGAAATGCGATGGGCAACTGCTGAAGATTTCATTGAATTACGTGTAATGCCTAGAATGTTATTAGATCATCTACCAGAAAATGTTTGTAAAACATTAGAAATAGTTCTTGAAGAAACTGGTGAACATCATGAGAGATTTACAACGATTGTTGTGTGATATTTTTTATTATTAAATGTTAATAAGTATATAGCGAATTACGCAGATTGAAAGTGATATATTTTATAATTTTGTACCTGACCTTAAGTGAATTTTTCAATTTAAGACTATTTTATAAAAAAAAAAAAAAAAAACATTAAAATATATATTTAGTAAAAAAGACTATGATTCTTGCCGAGAAATGTATTTCTATTTTCGAATGTCCTGAGAAAATAGATTTGTATATTTTTTTAAATTGCATTCCTATCAGAGATCTAATATTTTTAAACTTCATGCAATACCGTCTTTAAGACACATTCTTAGTATAATTTATAACAACGCGAATGACCATTTAATGTCTACCTAGAATACAACTGTCAATTCTTACGTTCCGGGTACATATTTTCTACAGTGTCGGGGGGCAAGATTTAAATTGATGATTCGGAGACAGGTGAAATAAGTAATAATACATGGTTTAAATAAATTAACCAAATTCTACTTTTAACTGAATTTGACATTTGATTTAACTTATTCTGTCAGAATCGTAGCACGGAATCAAAGAATACATATATACACGGAATAGATGTGGTGATCGTGAACGCACCTGTCCTACCGTTTCGTCACGAGTGATATTGTGTATAAGGCTTTTCCCTAATTAATTTCTTGCCTTACCACAAAGCAAAAATTGCAAATTTTGAAACGATATTTATATTCTGATATCTCAAATACAATTTACTTAATTTAATATTTAATTACAAATAATATTTATAAACTATATAATCAAATTTTTTTATATGTTTATTAAATATTCTACAATTATTAGTTTTTGGTTTGTGTATTTTTATAAAGAATCTCCTTCATAATGTGAAGAATGTTGCACATTTTACAACAATGTTTTCAATTATGTCCACCAACTAACTGCAAGTAGTTTTCACATTGAATAAACCGTTGGATCCGAAAATAAATCAAAAGATATGATATGTTCTACTTTTTAATGAATTTTGGGTTGTAAGAATTGTTTTAAGTTTTATATCGTTACCTTTAAATCAACTTTTATATTAAATAAAATAGTATAGTAACGATTTCTTAGAAAAAAATTAAGGATATCGATTCATTTTTAGCCATTATTAAATTTTATCAATGCGTATACGCTTTTAAACTGATCATTCAAATTTTGCTGGTTTGTTCGTTTACCTCGTGCCTCACAGCGAAAGTTTAGGATGATGGCAACCGAAAACATCAGGTTTGAAACATTTGAATCTTAAATTTTCTGCTGATTAAAAATACAAGCGAAAGCACGATTTTTAGAAAAATATAATTAACTCTATTGTTTTATATGGTTACCTTTTTAAAAAAATTGGTTGTATAATTTAATTTGATACCTACCGATCTTCAATTAGAATGATATGAAAGTGAAAAGTAAAACCTCCAAGGATCATATTTCCTCATCCTCCCGAGTCCCGCTGTGGATTGGGTCTGGCCAAGCTAAAAATATATGTATAGAAGGAAGCAGTAAAATTAAACCAAGGCAAAAATGAAGCAAAATATTATATAAATTTTAGTATAAATTTATAACACAGGCAAAAACCACTTAAACTCGGCCTGTCGCACTACCGTGCTCTAGATTAGTTCAATATGAAAAATGTTAATGGTACTTGTTATAATGATATTTTTTTATTTTAATATTTATTTGATTGTATTCTAAAGATGAAAAAAATAGTATATCGTACTTCACACCCGTGTTAGCACACCCCGATCCACGGGATAGTCACGGCGTTATTTAATGGCGTGGCCTGGCCAGTTTATAAGGTATATCAGAATGGTACATTGATGGTACATTTTACCTTTCATCTATACATTCAAAATTCCTTTTTAGATTTTATTTAAAAAAAATTTTATTTATTTATTTATTATACACATCTATAATTGAAAGATTAATATATGCATATGTAATTTTGTACGTACAAGCTCTACTCGTCTAATTGGTTTCCAATTAAATCAAAGAAAATCCACTGACCTCTATATAACGAGGTCAGTGGAAAAATCTCTTCCAATTAGTTATGATTACCTATCAATTAGAAAAGTCAATGCGACACACCAATTCTTGTGGGTGTACAAACATATATTTATAATTTCAAATCAAAAGATAATCACACATACAGATGTTAATTTTTGAATCAGACACTATAAATAAATTTATAATTTGAGAAATGAATTATAATTTGTTTGGTTTATTTAGTTCTGCGATGAATGATTCGAATCTTAAGGATTTTATAATATAATGGGTCTGTCTTAAACAGATCATCATAAATAACAGTGCAGATCATACGCGCATGTAAGTAAAGATAGAACTTTACTAGCGGTAGCTAGATCGCGTTGAGCAATAGAAGCCAGCATTTGCTTTCCGTCGCGACGGCAAGCTGGCCGCTTGATGGTCGGATACACACAGTTTTACGATTGTAGATTTGCTACTTAAAATTAATCAAACAATTTTATAACGATTCAAATTAAATTATTTAAGGTTAACTGTCAATAGTTTGTCTTCCTGACCCGTTGCGCGGTATGGTTGCAGTATACAAATTGACTCGTCTACGGACTTGATAGTGTATTATTTTTGTTTGACCTTCGCATTTACCGTATCAATGAAGTTGTAGATCAAGACTCGTATCATATGGAGATTGTTGAACAACTACTACTAAATCCTTAGTAAACTCTTAATTAAGTAACTAAGTATATTATTTAACTTAGTTTTTGTCAAGACACTTGACAGATACTAAGCAACTTAGATTGTGACGATATTTTGCTTAGTAAGTGCTGCCAGATTGGGGGACTTTCCCCTAAATTTAGTGGATTTAATAAAACCCAGTAGAAAACTTTTTATTATATGCATGCTGGCATGCATATATTTCATATTATTAATATATTATATACTAAAATTAGGGGAAATTCTCTCAATTTGGCAACACTGCTGACAAGTTAGTAAGTGTGTCATGAGAAGGACACGCTGAACTTAAATGTAAATTTTTTTAGACTGAGTGAACTACTAATAACTAAGGACTTAGTTGTTTTAAACACGCTCAAGGACTATTTAACAAACCAAATATAAGATATAATTGACAACATATTTGACTGCCAATCATAGATAATAGATTTGCTGCGAATTCCATGTACTTTGGCTTAAATCCCGACTTATTTTTTTTAACACAATTAAAAACGTTAGATCTTATATTATGTTTTTTTCAAATTCACTACCATGACTAAAGAAAGTTTCTCTTTCAAAAATCAATTTAATTATTTTTTGTTCATAAGACAAGTGTTTAAACAAACACTTGCACTTTCATGATTTGAAATGATTTGAACATTTATAAAAGACTTAGAGTTTATTGACTTTGAAAATATAGTAAAATTTGAAACATTGTATGTAAAATAAATTGTAAATACAAACGTTGTTACATGTATATTTACAGAAATAACTATGAAATTTTACATAGTATAATCTTAAAATAGTTTTTAGTCAAATAAAATTAAAACCTATAAGTTTATTTTTATATTATCGTCTTTGTCAATTTTCAGTTTATACTTTGTATAAAATTCATGTATATTTTTGCCGAATATACCTACTTAATTTTGTGTTAATATTTATAAACAGTATTTTGTTCAATATTTTATAGTTTGTGAGCATTATTTTGTAATAAAGAGATTATTATTGAATGATTGTTTGATCTATTTATTTTTTTCCTATAATCTTTAATTAACAAAATTTACTTCATTCAAATCTAAATTAATGCAAAAGTAAAAAATATATTATGCTTTTGAATTCAATAAAAAAAATAATTATATGTAGTACTACATTTAGTCTAGAATGTTGGACTGTTTTTAAAGGACTTTAAGATCAACATTACGGAAAATCCAAATATTTATCAGCAGCTAAACGCCATGTATTTTTACTTTCCCCACAATTTAGATTTTAAATAAATGCTCTGGATAAAATAATTCCAAACGATTCACGCACAGCAAATTTAGATGGATGATCAACTATTTATATTATCTAGCTTAATCTAGGTTTTGAAATTGATGGCTTGTCTATATAGATACAATTTATTAAAGAAATTTCTAACATATGATCGAAAAATGTAATTGACTTTTTGCGACTTACGTTCTAACAATACAATTTCAGTAAAGAATAATTTTAGAATTTAAATATTTCCTAATTAGAATGGGGTAAGCATTATGATAATGAATAAATTAATAAAACTTATTAACGAACTGTAAATGAAACTGTTTTCAAAATAAATTTTTTAGTCGTGAAATATACTTAGCAGAGTTTATTACAAACTCCATATACCCAAATTGGTTTTGAAATATGTGTTTTCTAACAGAAACCGGATAAATTACAGTTGAATGTCGCTTAATTAATATACAAAATGACGAAAGTCTTCACGGACATTATTATACCCTGTATATGTAAATATGTAAGGTATATTAAGTTTAGTCCCGACTTTGTAACGGTTGAAAATATTGATTGCAGAAAAAAAAATTGGGTATAAGTGTTCATAAAATTTCCTTATTAGGCCATTTCCGCATATCCGTCAGTCCGTCTGTCTGTCTGTAAACACGATAAATCAAAACCGTGTATTCTGGAGCTAAAAGTAAGGTCAGGTTCCTGAATGGGCAAAATCGGACTGTGCTTCCCCCGAGGGGAGAAATTAACCATCTTTGAAACCGGAAGAGAAATAAAGGACAAAACCGTAAGAACAAAAATGTTCCTATTTTAAAGATAAGCATTTTTTGTTTGAAACTTTTTCTATAAACTCAGTATATACCGGGTATTTAAGCAATTGACTCAAATAGTTGTTATTTTTACTTGTATTACATCGAAATCAAATTAAGTTACAACTTTTTATACATCAAACATTGGCTCTTGATCAAATACATGATTTATTTCCATTTTTATTCAAAACTGGATATTCTTCAATTTTAGTAAGAACAATGTTTGCGATAGACCTCTTTTTAGATACTTTCGTAAAAAAAAAAAAATTTTTTAATACGGCTAAAAATCCCATGGAAGGATTTTGGAAACGTAATAAAGTGGGTACTTTCAAAATAGGGAATCTTAAAATTGTTTCCGTAGCAATTAATTCAAGATTAGTAATTCAAGACTATTTAATACAGTAGACTAATATTTTCGCAAAGTTGGAAAAAAATCGTTGCTCATAATGATTATTACCTCCCATGATTTTAGTTTGATTAAAGTTTATTTATTCAAGAATAAGTATATGAAATAAGTGTTAATTATTATTATTAATAAATGTTCAAAAATAGATTTGTTTAAACTTAAAATATAAAATAGCTGAGGGGGTCGTTTACATATTGAGAATATCTTAGTTTGAAAATTAATATCAGTGTTTTTAATCCAATTGATTTGATAAGCATTTTTATCAACATTCTTATTATTTGGTCAGAGATTTAAAATTAATAGAATATAGAAATCGAGAAGATTAAAGAAAGTTTTTTTTATTTACCTTGTTTTTGAATCTTTAATTATACTAAGCATTATCTAATATTCTGTATTTTTGAGAGGAAAATTATATTGCAGAAATATTTTCGAATATGTATTCGAAATATTCAGATTCAGCTTGTATGAAATAGTCTATATGCGCATATTTTATGTATGTGCTAAGTGCCGTGCCAGTGTCGTGTATCATAGGACAATTTTGGTGTAATATGAATGTATGTTGTATATATCATGGGGGGTAAAAAGTGTTTTAAAGGTTGATTAATTTTGAATAAAAATATTAATAATTATTTAAATCAGATACATATTTTTTAAATAATATTATGTTGAAGTGTACACAGATTTAATTTAAGAAATTGGGTGTTTTCTATTATCAAAAAATGTTGATTGACAATTGTTAACCTATAGCTGTCAAAATTTATTCGGTGTGTTAAAAATATATTTGGTTCTAAATAAAAATTATAAATTGTACGAAATTATGCAAAATTAAAGAAAATGGTTGTTGTTCGTACTAATCGACGTAATGTAAGAATTTTATTAGTTGGTGATCGAGGTGTCGGCAAAACCTCGTTAATTTTAACGTTGGTTAGCGAAGAATTTCCAGAAGATGTACCACCAAAAGCTGAAGAAATTACTATACCGGCTGATGTTACACCGGAACAAGTACCCACAAATATTGTGGATTATTCATCTGCTGAACAAACGGAGGATAATTTAGTTGAAGAAATTCAACGAGCCAGTGTAATTTGTGTGGTGTATGCTGTGGACGATGATGATAGTATGGATCGTGTGGCTACTTATTGGCTGCCGTTAATTCGCGAATATTCTCCAGATTCGCGATCTCCAGTTGTTTTGGTTGGAAATAAAATGGATTTAATTGATTATTCGACAACTGATGTAAGAAGAATTATTTCATTATTTTGCCGCGTTGATTTGTACTTTGATAACGTTGATTGAAGTATTGGAATTAATATTTCATTAAATGTTAGCGTTTTCGATAACTTTTGTTTTGTAAATGTTTAGTCCAAATTTATAGTCATTTTATGCGTATTTGTAATGAATAATGAGATATGGTTTTCTTGTTTAATAGGCTGGTTTAAGTTTAATGGAACAATTTCCTGAAATTGAAAGTGTTATTGAATGCTCAGCAAAAACATTAAAAAATATATCTGAGCTATTTTATTATGCTCAAAAAGCAGTTCTTCATCCCACTGGACCGTTGTTTGTGATTGATACAGAAGAGGTAAGTATCAAATAATGAATGTGGTGTTGTTTATTCATAGCATTCTAATCTGGTGAAATCACGAAAATTGCTCTTATTTACCCTTTCCTTTCTTTGCGTATTTAAAATATTTAACAATATGAGAAATTTTTACTTTTTGGTTATGAAAATCTAAATGCCGGTACTGTCACGGAGCGATCTGTCACATTGGACGGTAATATTTTATCAAGACTGGTAGTAGTTACGGTTGTATTAATATCCTCTTTACATATAAGACCGCCTGTCGCAGTGAGCACTTTTTATGACTTGGGAAAGCGATATAGTCGTAAAAAATTACAAATTCCCGTGATTAATATAACTGGTTAATAAACTAAATTACTCAAAAAAGTATTAATATTAGTTTTCCATTGTTTCTTTAATTAGTTTTCATAGTTCGTTATACATTAAAAAAACCCTATGCTCATGTTGTTTTGAATACACAAGCGGTGGTTTTCCCCTTTTTTCTCTATACTGATATCATGCATTGAACTATTTATTTTCTGTATATTATTTCGAAACATTTAAGAATAATAATAGTTCCTTGACTAAATTACCCATTTCTGAATACAATTTGTGTATTATAACAAACATAAAATTAAAACAGAATTGTATGAAATTTAGCACGGCCTGTTCCCTGAAATAGGTTAACAAGACTAGATCGCTCACCCAAAGATGTCGCATCATAATCTCTTAGCCATATCCCCGACCGCTACAAAGATACATCGATCACTAACAGCCTTGAAAGACAAATGTCATTGAATTTTAAAATTTTATTAACAGTTTTTATTTCTTTCTTATAAATTCTTAGTCATAAGTACTTACATGAATCGACTTATTATTGTATATTGACTTAATTCCATAATGTTTAAAACTCAATATGTGTATTATTTATTTTTAGCTTACAGTCGCCTGTAGGAATGCGTTAAGAAGGATATTTAAAATATGTGATATGGACAATGATGGTTTATTGAATGATTTTGAATTAAATAATTTCCAATGCCGTTGTTTTAATACCCCATTACAACCACAAGTAATTGAGGATGTGAAAGCTGTACTTAGAAAAAATATCGATGATGGTATATCTAGGGATTGTATTACTTTAAAAGGTTTTTTATTCTTGCATCGATTATTTGTGCAAAGAGGTCGAAATGAAACAACTTGGGGTGTATTAAGAAAATTTGGTTATAATGATAGCTTAACTTTATCAAAAGAATATTTATATCCAACGTAAGTTAGAAATCTAAAATTTAATCTTACGATTCAAGGTTGTTTTCTGTAATGTAATTTAATAAGATTTGATATTATAAAGGATAAAAGTTCCAAATGGTGCTACAACTGAATTATCACATAAAGGACAACAATTTTTAACATTCTTATTTGAACGGCATGATAAAGATAAAGATGGCGCATTGTCGCCGGCTGAAGAGGAGGATATGTTTAGTGCATGTCCTTGTCCACCATGGGATGCAGATTCTTATTATACAGTTCCTACAAATGAACATGGTTGGGTTACGCTACAAGGGTTTTTATGCTTATGGACATTAATGACTCTATATGATTTGCCACGAACTTTAGAATATTTAGCATATCTTGGTTATAATTTTATTGAAAATGAACCACAGTCTTCAGCAATTCATGGTAAGGATTTCACATATGAATGCAATGTACACTGCTCCGTATAATAAAAGTAACACACTTTGAAAAATTCTTTAAAAAATTGTCCTGTGAAGTTATTTTACATTTCAACTACATTTTTATAAATTTTTATATGTTTTTGTTGATATGGGGATCAATAAAATGGAAAAAAAGTAAACTTATAATTTTCGGGAAAAAATTAATTTAAAAAAAAAGCCACAAATTTTCAATTGATCAATTCAAAAAGAGCATTATATTTCTAGGTTTTAAAGTTCACTACGCTCTCTTCCTGCATTAAAGCTATTTTGAGCACCTGTAACTTATCAGGAGTTGATCCCAGAGTTGTTTTATTAAATTTCACTTTGGGCTACGTGGTGGCTATCTCAAAATCTGAATTTCGATCATTTTATTTTGATGCACACCCTTCGGAATCTTTTTTCTACTGCTCCTAAGACTGTCCAAATGCTCAGTATGCATGGTAACGTTGGAATTCATGCAGGTACTGTAAAAGACTTTCTGAAATGAAATTACGGCCCAGAAAGCCACGCGTTGTACAAGAGCTCACTGGCACATAAAGTTCGTATCGAGACTCATCTGAAAAGAGGGCATTCTTCCATTCATTTCATTCCACATTATTTTTACTCCTGATAACGGAGACAGTATATGAGTTTAGAGTAAGAGGTTGTTTGTGTGTTCGTATGTTGTCATGTTTCTCAAAATAATGTAATGCAACAAACCGCATTGAAACACACAAACAAACAACCTCTTATCCTAAACGTATCCTCTTACCCGTATCAACAAGAACATATATAAATTTATAAAAATGTAGTTTCACAGGAGATAATTTGAATGAGTTTTTCAAAATTAGCCATTTTTCCCTAGCTATTGCTTATGCAATGTTAGCATGCGAATATAATTGTCACTAAACTCTTTGTTGCAACATTCGTATAGTCTGTGTTAGTCAATGTTGGCTTTTATTTACAATTACTAACGATTCAATTACACAATGTTTTAGTTACAAGAGAAAAGAAAATTGATTTAGCTAAAAAACAATCAAGTCGCAATGTATATCAATGTCATGTTATCGGACCTAGAGGCTCCGGTAAGTCGCAGTTATGTCGTGCACTTCTTGGTAAAAATACAGAAGTGAGTATCTAATTTTTAATAATTCTTTTCTATATCGCTTTAATAATAATCAACTTGGCAATTTTTTAAATAGATTCTTGTTAAAGAAATGGAGGGTAATCCTCAATGCACAATTCATACAGTTCAAGTATACGGCCAAGAAAAATATTTAATTATGCGGGATATTGATGTCCGAAATGTGACTGATCCATTACTGCCAAATGAAGTTGTATGTGATGTTGCGTGTCTAGTCTTTGATCAAAATAATCCAAAATCATTTGAATATGTTGCTAGAATTTTCGTTGTACGTATAAATTTTAATTTTTTTCAAGTTTTATTTTATATACTTTATGGAAGTTACTTCTATTGTGTTAAATGTTTTATACAAGCTTCGATAAAAAATCTGCTTCATAAGTTTTTTTGTTTATTTTAATTAGAAATACTTTGCTGAAAGTAAAATACCTGTTCTAATGGTTCAAAATAAGAGTGATTTGGAGGAAATAAAGCAAGATTATTTATTACAACCGTCTGTATTTTGTTCCAAATATAAAATAATGCCACCCCATCCATTTAGTACTAAAGATTCTGGCCGAAAAGATGTTTATATTAAATTGGCAACAATGGCTGCTTTTCCGTAAGTATTTATAGTTAGTTTATTTATTTTTAATTATTTTTGTCGCCAAAAAAATCAAAAGTGTTTGATAAAATAATTGGTTAATTAATTGGTAATTGGTTAAAATTACAATATAACAAAAACTTGTTCTATAGTCGGTTTCAAGCGGCTTGGATATTATTTTACAAGAACAGGTTCGTACAACTTTATAATCGGCAGAAAATGTAAGTTTTTTTTAATAAAAAAAAAAGAAATAAGAGAGACGTAAAAGTTGAATTTGTATTAATTTTGTTCAATTTTGTAAAAAAGTAGTTTACATATTATTAGTTATTTCATTGTAGTACGTGTAATCGGTAGTAGAAATGCTTTGTTCCATTTCCATTTGGAGACATGCGCATAACTAATTAAATGAAACACATAATTTATGAAAATTATTTCTCGAAATGGGCAAAACATGTTTTCAAATTCATAAATAATTACACAATAAACTATCCGTGAGTATTAAGGGTGTTCCAGCTTGAAACCACTTTTCGACAGATTTTGCTCATTTTTTTTACAGGATAAAAATAACGGTTTTTAATAAATCCCGAATTTTCAGAATTTTTGACCGTTTAGAACGCGAGATAATAACGAAGTAATCGTTCTCTCTCATTAGAAGCATGTAAAACTTCATGCCCGCTCAACTATTATATGTTTTATTAAAAAAAATACTCGACAGAATTTAAAACAAAAAGGATAGTAAAGATAAATATTTATTAAATAAATATTTATTTTAAAAATCGCGTTTTACCGTTTTGTTTTCGAAATACAAAAGTTTAAAATTATTTTTTATTTCAAAATTACATTAATTTGTACATATGAATAGTGAATATATGTATGTGTTGAATATATGTATATGAATAGTGAATATATGTATGTGTGTACATGTATTTATTCTATAATAAAAGCAAACCCGTTTTTTCTTCCTGATTATATAAGACAATGCTGGAACTACCTTAAGTCAGAAATTTACTTTTTTAAATTGTGAGTTTTACTGCATTTTACTGCGCTTGCGGTAAATCATTCGACGCAAACCGTATCAAACCTAGCTCAAATTATTTTTTAAACATGAATATTGTCGGAAAAATACAGTCGGTTGTAGTTTTTATTTAAATTTTGTTATAACATTGACATCACATAAAATTTTAGTTTTAAGTGCGTTGCTCTGATATTTTGTCATGCGAATATTAAATCCTGCAAATTTTGTTTGAAAATAAAAACGTGTCAACTCATGCAAAATAAGAGTATGCGTAGTTAAGAACAATAAACAATGTGATAGTTAAAAATTTCAAAAAATACCTTTTGCCAACGGAAATGTAAAAACCGATGCTCTTGAACAAAATTTGAAAACCGAGCAACCAAGAAGCTTTTAGTCGATAGATGATAAATAAGTCTTGGAACTACATTAAAAAATTCAGATAACATAATAATTTTTAGTAAAACTACCTTATACTAAATCTAAACGAATAAAAGGATATAAGTCTGTCATATTCACGATCAATAAGTTAAAATTATTTTTTGAAAAATGTTTATTGATGCGCTTTGCCATTATTTTTCTACAATTAGGGCTCTTTCATCTACAGCGGATACCATTTGATTCCATTACACGCGGAAAAAATGTCAATGCTGGTGCGGTCAAAGCCGCTGTATATGAAAGAGCCCTTAATGTAATATACTTTTTTACATCAAGTATTGAATGGTGTTTGCTCTCAAAGACGGTATTATTTTCTACCGGCTAAAGGTTGAAAGAAAGCACAATCGTGACACGTCGTATTTCAGAGACTTGAGATCGTAGTTATCCCTATTCTATTAGGGGTAGTTATAAACATGACTTTATTCATGATTAATCAATTGTAACTATTTTTTGCAACATTGAATATGAATCAATATGGAAACATTATCTATTAATTGTCTTTCATTTTCTATTACATCATACATCAATGAAAAAACATTAATTGATCGATCGTTAATTGTTTAGAGCACATACATATATATTTTTGATGTTGATTGACTTATTACTATTATTATAAATCATACATTAAATTTTGATGTCATAACATTTTGTTTGTTTCTGCTTTATTATGATTATATCTCTGTTGTTGGTGTATTACCTACCTATCATGTGGTATTTTATTTTCAGTCCAATGCGCCGACTGGTGCACATGTTGTTATTGCGTCCACAACAATCTCAATGGTTCATTTCTTTCTGCAGGTTTATATTATTATCAAATAGTTACTACTTTTACTTTGGAATGTTTTTTTTTTAACTGTTGAAAACTAATTTGTTCAAAACTATTCGAATAACAAATGTTTTGATTTTTTTGCATGCTATTTTCTTTTTTTAATTTTTCACTTTCATCAGCCATTTTGCTTGCATATTTTATAATAAGACAAACAAAAACAGATTAGTAATTAATCTATAGATAAAAAGAAGATATTTTCATAAATACAGAGTGTAACGAAAATTAAAGAAAGTGACTGATTAATACTTTTCAAATTTTACACGTCAAAAAGAACAAATAATGAACAAATAAGTCTTTCAGCTTATTTGTATTTATCAAGAAATCAATCATATATCGAGAACGGTTCGAGGTATTATAATGTTTGGAACACATATTTACGCTTAAATTATTTAATAAATAAAGAAATACAGTTTAGGTACGTTCAGTACCCTTTTTCATTGTGGAAAAATGGATACCTTATTTTTTGAAAATGAGTGGACAAATCCTCTATTCTCAACTTCTCCACAATTTAAGTACTATGCTAATGTCTTGATAGCATGAACCCATGAATCTATAAAATATAAAGGGTAATTGAAGTTTAGTTCGAGGTTTCTAACGCCAAGGAATAATAATTAGCGATTAAAAAACTGTCCATATTATTTTTATTATTATTGCTTTAGTTACTGTTTAAGTCGAAATGTTATTCCGAAAATCTGCTGAGAATGAACTCACGAAGATTGCATCGTGTTATAAACATTCTTGTATCAAAAACCACAAGGTGAAAAAACCTTGCATTCGTAGAAAATATTCTCCTAATTTTTTAAAATTTTTTTGGCAACCCGAATGAAGTTTTTTAGGTATTTTGGGTCATTTTAAACAAAAAAGGTCTTATTTAAATATCTTTTTTAAATTATTTTTTTGTAAAGTTGACCGTTTCCGAGTTCTTGCGACGTAAAAGTTCTGGTACAAGTGTTGATATTGCACGTATGCGCGCAATCTGTTGCTACTGGTATCAAATATGCAAGTTTTTACAAACTACTGTGTCCTCAAAGCGACGGATCCACTCTCATTAACCCCCATTAACATCTCAGGTTTGAGTTATCCATTTTAGGTCTATATGAACCACTTGGAAACCATTGATCTAGATAGTGCCATATTATTTCTAATTTCAAATATCTAGTTTTATTAGCAGTAATCGAAATTTTAATTGAAATATTAGGATTAAACAAGCATACTAACATATGCTCCAGTTCATACAAATTGTAATATTATACATATATTTAGTAATATATACGCTTAGAATGTGAGTTAAATAAAAGTTTGCAAAAACAATTATTTTCCGAAAAGCGATATCTCGAAAACGATTCAAATGCGTCAAGGATTCTGTTGTGAGCTTTCATTTATATTCCAGTACACAATAATATTTGTACAAAATTTAAAGTCGATCTATGTTGTATGCTGACACAATTCGAAAAAAATAAAGAAATGGACCATAAATTTTCTTCATTTCTTTAAATTACACTCTGTATATAGATATAGTCACTTTATAAACTTTTTGCACATATCAATAATATAAACGATTGATAGGAACATGAAGACAATTGTGTCTTCTAACACTTGTAATCTGTCTATAACAATCGTAATGATAAAAAAATAAGGCTTAAAATTTAAAAGAAAATAGTATTTGCATGCTATTAGATATTATTGCTTATACAAAAGAAATGAATTAATTTTATCAACTTAGATTTACATTAATTAAAAACGCCTTGTTTATGTATATTTAATTAAGAGATAATATTTTATCACAAAGGCCGACAGGAATTTAAAATGGCTGATTGAAATGTTTCAAGTACCTGTCGGATTTTTTTATTTAGATAATAATTTGTGTGCTTCTACTCACAATAATAAAATATGATTGTTGGTAATACATAATAACTGAAAATTTTAACACAGCATGCTTTTAAATTTGTTTTACGTCCGGCTCATATGATGATTGTCTATGATGAATCTTATAGTCAGAATGAACGATTATTCCATCCACTCATATAGCTCTACATCCCGGGGTTAGTTTTGGTATTCTTAGCGATTAAACTCCAATTTCTTCTCTAATAGGTTTTGTCCCCCCAGTTTATTTTCATAATCTTTAGGTCTTCCTCAAATTAGTCTAATCATCTATTATTTTTCTGTCGTCCTTTTTGTCTTTTGTTCAAGTTTTCCCTTCGTTGTAGCGCTATTATCCATTCCTTATCCAGTGTCTAATCCACTGTATTACTTTGGAGTTAATGAACCTCTACTTATAGATTTTGTGGCTTTAGAAACAGGTTTCAAAAATTATTTTTACCAAAATTTATGGAAAGCCATTTTTCATATAAAAACTGATAACCTTTTTATTTACATCGAAATATTTCCGATGTAGAATGTTTATTTTGAATGCATAACTGAATTCAGTTACTAGTCCTCAATTTGTGTAGTAGTATAAATATTAAATTGGGAAGTTTTGGCTAGTATTAATGAAAGTTTATTCATTTTGTTAGAAATATTTGATCGATCATATAAGGAGTTTTAGATTGATAAATAAATATATCTTGGGGTCTAAAAAGTATTGCACTTCGACTTTATGGTCCATTGTGCTCCCCCTTCTACTTCAGTCTAACAAGATTCGCTTCTCCCATATGTTGGCAATATTCAGGGCCTTCAGGTCTTCCTGGCTTATCAGGTCTTCCTGAAGGTTCATATATTCGGGTTGAGATGCACCGAATAACCTGTATCTGCTGTAACCCAGAGATTCGCAGTCAAAGATAATGTGGCTGGATGTTTCTTCCTTCTCGCCACACAATCTTCACACAATGGACCCGTTATGGAGTCCGATTGCGTGTAGATGCTTCCGCAAGGGATAATGTCCGGTAATGAATCCGGTAACCTTCTGCAGTTGCATCCTGTTCAACTTCAGTGCATCGAGAGATAGCATCTTGGTTGAATTCCGAAGCAGTATTTTCCCGAGCTTTTGCTGCGGCACATTTTCCCAGTGATCACGATATTTAGCATTTACCCACTCGTTGATCGTATTCATGTATAAGAAGTTTTACCACCATTTTGAGCCATATTACTAGTATTTACCTAGAGTTAGATTCACTGTATGTACCGTTATGTGAAGCATGATTTAGCCCAACAAACTTTAACAATAGACTAATTGTATTTTTTTTTAATTTATAGGCATATTCGTCAATTTGGTTTAATACCAGGTGATTCGAATGCTTGGTGGAAAGCAGGTTTAAGCTTAGCAGCTGCAACAGCTGTTGGATTTATTGTTGTAAAAGTGTTACATACGGATAAAATTAGATAATTTTGTACAAGGTCCTCCTCCCATATAAATGATCATTATTAGAATCATTGTTGAAAAATGTTACTTTAATTAATTTGTTCATCGTATTTGTTTTGTACTTAGCGGGTCAATAATTTAAACGGACCAAGTCTTAAAAAGTAGTGATCAAACAACTACCCGAAAGAAAAACATATTAGAAGAACAAATATTACTCTTAAGAACAAGATTATTTAATTTTAGTACGTGTGTTACATTAAAAGTACTGAAAAAATGAAATTATATATTTTGTAAATACTACCCTGTTCATAATAATATGTTTCAAGTCATGAAATTTATTTTTTCTACAATAAAAATTTAATTCGTCGCTTATCATTCGAGCAAAAAAGTAAAATTTTTAGTGTAGATTTAAAAAAAAAACTATTTTTTCATTTTGTGTTTTTTTTTTTTATATATAATATATATATATATAATACTATTTTGTTGTATTTATAATATGTAAGTTTTAATATTTTGTTTTCAATTTGAAATGTAAAAGTTACAAAAAAGAAAGAATTCAATAAAACTTATTTAATTTAAACGACACAATAGTTAAAACGACGTCGTGCAATGATCAATAAATTATTGAGAATAGTATTCTTGTGTATTTTTATAACTAAACCGTTTTTTAAGGTAGTATCCTCGGTTATAGAATTACTGTTCAGAATTTAATGAAACTTGTCATACTAGTACATTATAATAAGATAATGAACCAGTTAAATTCTTTAAAGAGCTGCAGAGAACCAGAAAAAAGATATTAATATAAAAAAAATTTTGCCTTTACCATTGATTCTTATGAGAAATCACAGATTTTATTTTATTTCATAAAAAATACCGTTCAGTTACAATGAAAGTGGTATCAACAAAAAGAAAAGAAAAATTTCGAACATTTTGGTTGCTCACAAATCGAGGTTCGAGTGTGATAAGAGTAATTAGCAAATAATTACGAAAAATGTACTATGTTAATTATATGTGACAACGCTATCAAAGAGATTATAACCCGCGCACAATTCAAACATACATCGTATGCGGCATGTGGGGATATCAATGTTATACACATTTTATTTATCAAAACATATAAAGTAATTTTTATTAATACAGTTACATTTATCACATAAAGTCTTTCCAATAAAATATTAATAATTTTGACTCAGACATTTTACTAAACACACATGTAACTCATTGATGCTTGCGCAGAAGTTTTATTTCTATCTCTCTTACTTTTACGCGGCGTTATTAGCTTGTATTGGAATTACTATTATTAGTGTCACTACTAGCTTGTAACAAGATATATTTCTATTAGGAAGATGGTTTTCTGAAATTTTTAAATGCTTGGTTCGTGGGACTAAAATTGGCAACAGTGCTGACAAGGTATAAGTATGTCCTGAGAGAAACACGCGGGATTTAGATGCTCAGAAGTAAATTTTTTTTAGACTGACGACTAATTGTTCCAAACACGCTCATTGACCGGAATAATTTTAATAGTAAATAAGTTTTTATAGTTATTTAATTTTTTATACTTAAAATAATACAAAAATTTTGGTAATAAATAATTTATACTTCTAAAAAATAATCTAATTTCAACGAATCGAATGTTATATACAATTTTTTATCACCCATCGTAATTAGATCATGTATAATTTCAGCAAATGTTGGTCGATCATCTGAATTTTCGGCCCAACATCTTAACATTAAATTGTATATATCATCACTTAAACTATTTGGTTTTTCTAGACGATTACCGTCACTTAAATACTTCAATATTTGCATATAATTGTCCAGCGACGAATATGGAAAATCACCTGAACAAAAAAATATCAAATATTAAATTTTCTTTATTCAAACACATACTTATTCATTTTACCTAAAGTTCCGATTTCCCATAGAACGATACCAAATGACCAAACATCACTCTTATTTGTAAATATTTGATCGTTTAGTGCTTCAATACTAAGCCATCGATATGGTAATTTGCTTTTTGTGCATATGTAAGTACCACTACGTGACAAACCAAAGTCACTTATTTTTAGATTTTTGTTGTCATCGATTAAAATATTTCGAGCCGCCAAATCCCTACAAAATTTAATTGAAATTTATTTATAGTGAATCAATCGAAATTTCTAGTTGAAATCGATTAAAAATTACAGTCTGGTTGGAATTGTGAAAAAAATCGATTTCGCTAAAATGTAATGTTAATTTTAATCTCCTTGTAGATTTGTAATACATATTTGAAAAATGGAAAAAGAAGAGAAAACGTATTTTTTCTAAATAAATCCTTTTCTATGCATTTAGATATCCAAACCGTCCAAGTAGCCGAGCGGTCTAAGGCATTATGTCTACTTGGAATTGGGAGGTTATTAAGAAAAAAAAAGGGGCAGAAAATTTAATACGGATTCGAAATTATTTCAGGTATCCTTTTATTTCAATTGCGGTTGCAGAGCATTCTAACATGATATTTACTTACCTATGAGTAATATTTTTTTCTTCTAAATATGCCATCCCTTGTGCAATTTGCAGTGCGAATTTTTGAAGTTCTATTGAATTAACAATATTATCAATTATAACTGGACTATCAGTGATAGAATTTGGAGTTAATAGACTGCCATCGCTGCTTAGTAAAATATATTCAGCTTAAAAAAATAGTATTTTATAAATTAGAATATTAAATAAAATATTATCTGTGCTTACTCTCCGTTGCTGATGGACGTCCACTTCGACTTGTAGCCATACTTGTCGTAACAGTAGAATCAAAAGTGAATGTTGAAGAGATAGATCTGAAAGTAATTTTGAATGCAAATATTAATCAAATATAAATGACTGATGACAATTTAACTACGGAGGAAGAGACTGACACTAACGAGTTTTAAAAAGCGACAGACGATTATCGAGTAGATTGAATCTTATTATGCAGATTGTTAAGATCGGTTATAACTGGAGTACATGGTTTATAAGAATGTATTTAAAATGCAAAATAGAAAATATATATTTTAAATGGTTACTAAATGCAAAATTTTCATATTTAAAGATCAAATTTTTTTGAAACTTGATAAGTATTTATTAAACATCAAAAAGTTTACTGTAATACATCTTCAAGGAGCTATGTATTGATTTCGTAGTACAAAACTGGGAATTTGCTTTGAGATGCAATTATTGTTGTTTAAAAGTATCGTTTACATTGTATGCATTAATCTTGTACATTTTGTTTCTCAAATTTTACTCTTTTTTTTTAATTTTCCGACAAAATAATAGGTATTTGAGAATTATTATTCACACTTATATCACCTTCAATCGCCGTTTATGTTTTCAGTTTTTAAAATAATACTATACCAAACATAAAAAAGCCAGAGATACAATCACGCATGACAAAATATTACCTATTAATTTGCGTACTACATCCACAATACATGCTTAATGGCAGTGCTCGTCTTAAGCACGTCTTTTTGAACAGCTAAATAATTGTACTCGCTATCTCGCTGTGAATTGGTGAAATTATCAAAACCATTTAATCATTTTCAAATGGATAAATGCATCATTATTTCTATTTTAAATATAAAATGGATATGCCATTAACATTTTAAATACCTATTTAAGGACGTTCGAAAGAGAAAAAAAATGCAGAGAAGTTCCTGTAAATTAAATATCTTATAAAAAAAGTCAATACGAATTCATTGGTATGCTTCAAAATGTTAGTTAAAATGGATTTTTTCGATATTAAAAATCATACTTTTAACATTGGGTCTTATGGAGAAACTACAAATTTAATCTTTGTAATCGAATAAATCATAGTTTAAAATGCAGAAAAGTTTTTATAAAACTATGTAAATTGTTGTTAAATAAACAAGGATTTATTTGAGCCGAAGATGAAGGTATGTTCAAATACATTTTGGAAAGTAATAATGAATTATATAAGTAATTTTATCATTTTAGAGAAGCAAAACACAAGATTTATTTTTTTATTTAAAATAAAAGAAACATTACGAGTCACGAGTATTATTATTTACCAAGTAACCATAGAATATTTAAATCTAGTTTCAACGTATACATTAAATCTGTAACGCTAAAGGCATACGCCTTTCCCCGCAGAATGACTCTTTCGAACGTCCTTAAAATGAAACCATTTAAAATATTACCCATCCCTGCTCATAAGTATATTTTATGGATATACATCATTTATTACTTTCAGAAAAGGCTAACTGCATAAATTACTTCAGCAGTTAAATCCCCAGTTTACATACACCTTCCCGTTTAGACATAAATAACTCTTACCCAGTCGAATATTTAGCAATTTTATCAATATCCGTATTGCTAAAATTAAAATGATTGTATTTGTTTGGATGAAAACGTATTGGATATTTATTTTGTGCATTACGCCAATTTTCTTTTAATTTTCTCAAATATGTTGCTAGATCTCCATTAACTAAATATTCCATTATCATACAAAATGGTTGTTGTATTGTACAATATCCAATTAATTTCACAATATTTGGATGATATCCTAAATATTTAAACATTGTTATTTCTTTAATGAATTCGTTCATTTCGTCTGTTGTTGCGTGATCTACAGAAAAGAAATATTAAACATATTTGTTTTTAAATTGTAATCTTATTAATTCATTAGGATCATGGTACGGGTTCTGTGATAATAAAATTCCAACTATATAACTTCTAATTTGGAATTACACACTTTTTAGTTACATATAAGCGATTGTAAACACGTTTTTAAAATCTCAAGTGATTTGTCCAAGAGATTGGTTACTGAAATGTGGAAAACGTTAAGGATTTTGGCAGTGAATCTGTAAAGGTACTCGTAAGTCAAATGATACTTGGAACAATGTAAAAAAAGGAAACGTTTAATCAAAAACGTTCTCATGCAACGTGGGGCTGGATGAGAAATACACTATAGTTCGCACTATCAATAGAAGTAAATAACCTGAGTCAGTTCATTGGAAAATGGTGCATATCTAATTTTAAAAATTGAACTTTAAAAAGAACTTATTTTATAGACACGTTGTCGAGACTAGCGACAATGTGCACAGTTGTCGAGACTAACGAAATATTTTGTAAAAACTTCTGGAAAAATTTATGTATCAAACAGATAAATTTAAACGATTTAAGTAAGTCTCATTTGTACTTTGTTATGTGGTTCAAAGTTGGCTTCTATAAATATTCAATTTTTAAATAACATCTATGTTTTAACTATGTGGCAATTATCTACAGTTGAGACATAAATCGTTCAAATTTTCCCGTCTTGATGTATAACAATCCATTGTGTGGCGAGGAGGAAGAAACATCCAGCCACATTATCTTTGACTGCGAAGCTCTAGGTTACAGCAGATACAAGATATTCGGTGCATCTTAACCCGAATATATGAACCTTCAGGAAGACCTGATAAGCAAGCTCCTGACCATTGCCAACATATGGGAGAAGTGAATCTCGTCAGACTGAAGTAGAAGGGGGAGCACAATGGACCATAAGGTCGAAGTGCAATACTTTTTAGACCCCAAGATATATCTATCTATTTATCTAATATAAGACAACCATTATATGGACTAATTACGATTCAATTTGAGCCCCAAAAATATTTAATAAATTTATATAATAATATCAGATTTGTAAATTAACCTTTTAAAGTTTTTACTGCAACAATCATCTTTTCATTATTTGGATTATTTAGATATGCACGATGAACTAATCCAAATTCACCCTGTCCAATTTGATTTTGAAATGTCAGTCTACTAAATGCTATTTCACAACAATTTTGGTCTTCACTCTAGAAAATAGAAAAATTAAAATAGTTTTAAATTTTTATTATATTTTCGAAACAGTATGCAGTGAGTGATAATATACTTGAATGTTACTTAATCTATAGAACAACATAAAAAAAACACGAATGTAAGTGTTAATATGCGGGAGCCCATTATAAATAAAACAAAATTTTATTTAGCTTCAACTACTTTTTTTTTATAGATAATTGTTGACGATCGTTTCAATTTGTAGAGTTACCTATTTTCAAAACAATTTTTAAATAAATATCCACTTATGGAATCGTTAGTACATTAATTGTGTTATGTACATTAATTTATTTTTAAAAAAATAGAATTACATTTGTGACATATCTTTTTTCCCTAGCGTTCCATTTGTACACTTATACGCTTTTAACGCTCACAATCGCTTCTTTAAGACGTTTCATTTGGATGTAAGCGCTTACCATAGATAATACTTTGAGATGTATTACAATTGATGATATATAAAATGGGTTATTGAATGTATTAGTGAGCGCTTTCAGAGCAAATGATACGATGTTAGCGTCCAAATGGAACGCAGCATATAATTTTGAGCAATGTGATACTATGAAACATTCAGTCATATTTTCACTCATGTAAGTTATCAAAACACCACAATAAATTTACCTTATGATCAATGTATACTTCACTTTTTTTCAAAGGTATTGTTGTACTATTTAATTTTGTTAATCGAAAATATCTATAAAAATAATAATTAATAATAGAATCGATGAAAATAATATTTTATTATCATAATCTAAACGCACGGAAGTCTAGTTTATAGAAGTTATTCTATAATTATTTTACCTAAAATTTTACTATATTTAGAGATTTGAAAATAAGCATTCATTCATTTTTTGGTTGCTCGGTTTGTTTTCTTTGAACGGCGAATTACTTAGTTTATAAAAATTGTAATTCAAATAATCAAACACTTATTGCTAAAGCTTGTCTGTTTTGAGATATTTCAGTAATAGTCGATTTTAGGAAAATCTCAATGAGTGAAGACATAAAAAAGGATGATATTATCAAGATTTCAAACTTTTGTAGGAACTATAGTATATCTTTAAAACGTTTTCTAGGAACAAAAATGCACGTGAGTTTTAATCTTTTCATTGAATTTTTGTTATTTCATAAAGAGAGATTAGCTAGAGCGTTTATCGCAAACCTTTTATTATATACAGGAAAATAATATGCCAAATTTCGCCAGGGAATAGGCCATAGTAAATGAGATATTTCAAATTTTAATTACAAAACCACCGTTTTGTCAAATTAAACCCTTACCTACCCTGGTGGAAATAATTCTCTTCAAAAACTGAGAATAATTATGAATAATTCTTTTCTAATTATGAAAATCTCTGAAAAAGTCTGAAAAAATAAAATAAATGTTTTATAAATTATTTAAAGACAGAAAACAAATAATATTTTGGACTGTGTCAGAAGAATTATCCAGACTTTTTAGAAAGATTTTCAAGAAGTAATTAACAAATATAACAGTTTTTCAGAGTTTATTTGTTTTTGAAGAAATTTCTCGTATTGTCTTAATAATAGTAATTCAGACTCTTTCAGAGAACTAATTAAATAAAATATAACAACTCGCCCCGGCGAGATTCTACTCACGATCCCCTGTTTACTAGACAGACGCCTTAACTAACTACGCCATGAGACGTATTATATATTCAACACTTTATACATAAGACTCGCTCTGCTCGCAAGGAGGGTACCTCCCTTGACCCCCAAGGCGGCCTTCGGCCTTGGCTCCGCGTCACAGAAAATAACATTGTATGAATTGTAAAAAAGTTTTTGGGGGGTGTTTTCCGATTTTCCGGGAGGTTGCAATGAAAAACCTGAATTTTTCCGATTTGTCTCGTCGGTTTCAAGAAATTCCGCGTCGAATACAAAAAACCGCATCTTTCTATCATGTCTAGAAATGCCTTAGAGTTTGTATAGATCAGTCTGTCAGCTTCACTTCTAGCTTTATAGTATAGTGGATAATATACTAATAACCAAAATAGTATTATGTTATGTATAAAGTATTGAATATATAATACGTCTCGTGGCGTATTATATATATAGGCATAAAATTACATAAAAAATTATTTTAAATATGTGTATATTGTTTACCCATCATTCGATGAATTAAAATCAATCGACGGCCTTTTATTATTATGAGATTTCTCTATGCAGATATATTTAAGCCACTTTTTAACTTTTTGGCGAATAAAAATAATTGTACAAAATATAATTACACTCGCAATGAAAACTATTGATATAGCATAAAACAATGACTAAAAAAAGAATAATTATATTAATAACAAATGAAAATGAAAACTGAGTTAATTCCTTAAATACCCGTATATAATGAGTTTATGCAAAAAAATTTCAAACAAAAGTTGTTTATTTTTAAAAAAGAACATTTTTTGCCTTTAAAGTTTTGTTCTATCTCTTAAGCTTTCAAAGATGGACAGTTTTGCTCATTCACGAACTTGACCTTACTTTTTAGGTTTAGAACACACATGCAAAATTTCAGCTCGTTATCTTTTTTCGTTTTTGAGTTATCGTGTCCCAGACAGACAGACGGATGTATGGAAATAGCCGAACTAGGCCATTTTATGAACACCTATGCCAAACATTTATGCCCACGATCAATATTTTCAAGCGTTAAAAAGTCGGGACTAAACTTAATATACCTTGTCTATTTATATATACCGGGTATACAAATATTTCTCAAAGTCCCTATCTACTTTGCTTAATCATCTCAATTAATACAAATTTTCAGGTTTCATAATATATCGATCTGTGAATAAACGACCTTATCTTAACGCGGAGAAAAGTTCATAAACGGAAAGTGGGTTTGCGTTGAAACTTGTAGATTTAAGTTTAGTCTAAACAAGTGAATTAATAACAAAAAACTGAGTTAATTGCTTAAATACCCGGTATTTACTGAGTTTATTATCCATATATGTTTTAGTTTTTGAGCTGAAATTGTGGTAAAACTATTCAGTTTACGAAAAGTTTCAAACAAAAGTTGTTCATTAAAATAAAAAGAAAGATTTTTTGTGTTTTCTTCTGTCTATACGAAGTTTCAATTTACTATAATTATACTGGACATGTAACCTATATTATTTCTATGATCAATATTTTCAATCGTTACACACTTGGGACTAAACTTATAACCATATATATATAAATATATATATATATAAATATATATATATATATACCGTGTAATGATTGAAAATATTGATCATAGAAATAAAAGTAGTATAGGTCATGGAAGGACTGATGCATGTTTTTTTGAGATTATAAAGTACAAATGAGATTATAAAAACAACTTACCGAGTGAAGAAAATACTCATTATTTAAAACTGTAAACAAAAAAATAAAATTAAAATACTTAATTTTCATTAAATATTGATATGAAAAAATTAACTCGTGAACCAGGAATCGAACCTCGGCCCTCTGGATATCTAGTCCAGTTTATTATTAATATAATAAATATATGAATAATAATGTTGATATTTGACAACAAATATTGTAGTAATATTGTCAATGATATGAAAAAGTTGGCTCTTACGTCAAAATCATCTTTGACTCTAAACAAAACAAGCAACATCCGCAAAAGCTGCGGATTGATTATTGCGGATGCGAATATCCGCAACATCCCTGGTTCGAACTCCGGCAGATATATATGTTTTTTCACTTCACTATTATTCTAAAAAATTTGAATTTTATTCATAAATTAAACAAATTTTATACCTAAAATGTGTGTTGATGCATTCGATGTTGTACATCCCTCATTGTCTCGTAAATGTAATAGTACGGTATAATCTTTTGATTTGGGAACGTTTGGTGAAAGTATTGAAAAATGTTCTGAATTTATGTCTTTTAATTTTAACGTAACAATTTCATCATGTACGTATCGCTGTTTTTGATTTTCATACAAGCTAAAAATTAACAGAAATAAGTACAGTAATACCCAGAACTTACACGACAGATGGGATAGAGCGATAACTTTGTAAGATCGAATTCGCGTAAGTTTGGGTACAATTTTGCATATAAATACATATAAATTATGTTTAATTAGGACCAGAAATTAAAGAATACTACTAATTTAGATGAAAAATGTGTAACATAAACCATATTTTGACAAAATGGAAACCCGACTTCAAAAATAAAATATTCTATAACAAAAAATGCACTAAAAAGTAAAAAAATAATTGCATATTCTTGTGCCAATTTTAATTCACCTAAGCAAAAATTTTTAAATATATATGTACAATTATTGTTATTTTTGGAGGCGGTGTCAGCATAGAGAAATTCACATAATTTTTGGACACCGCCTCCAAAAATAACAATAATTGTACATATATATTTAAAAATTTTTGCTTAGGTGAATTAAAATTGGCACAAGAATATGCAATTATTTTTTTACTTTTTAGTGCATTTTTTGTTATAGAATATTTTATTTTTGAAGTCGGGTTTCCATTTTGTCAAAATATGGTTTATTTCTCGTTTTTTAGTGACTTTGAAGTTCTATAACTAGTTTTATTTGTCTAAATATGGGTAGACCTACTAAACGACTTACTAATTTTTAGTGAATTTTTTTATAACACATTTTTTTTTACCCGTTTTTTTTTTTTTTTTTTAATTTTAAGAGCATTTTTTTATAACAGATTTTCAATTTTATTTACATGCATTTTGTTTTTTTTTTGTAAAAATTTTTTTTTTTGGGGTCGGTTTTTTTTTTGTAAAAAAATTTTTTCAAGTCGGTTTTTAAAAAAAATTTCTTATTTTCCCATTATGAATGAGTATACCCTTTCAAAAAAAAAAAAATTTCGCAGAAATCGGTTATCACATATAAAATGAGGATTTTCCTCGATTTTCCGGGGATCCCCTCATCAGAATGCGATTTGGTGGCAATGGGACCCATGGGAAGCCAAACCCTTTAAAACAAAGCAAAAAAATCTCAAAATCGGTTCATAAATGACGGAGTTCTGAGGTAACATACATAAAAAAAAAAAAAATACAGACGAATTGAGAACCATCCTCCTTTTTTGAAGTCGGGTTAAAAATCTTAGATAATACAATAAATTATATAATTGCGATTGCAAACAAATAAACCGAAATTATTTTGACGTAGATCATAAGATCTTCATAAGATCTAACATGATTACCTAACATTCAAAAATAGATTCAGAACAGATTCACACAAGACAGATAGATACACAAAATAGATTCAAAACATTCAAAAATAGATTCAGAGTAACTTCTAAATCATGTAAGTCGAGGTATTACACATAAAAAAATTCATTAAATTCTGACTTCATTCACTTGGAGGATCGTACATTTGTTATAGGGACTATAAACCAGTTTTGCTTTAAACCAAGAGAGTGCTTTACTGGACAACATTAGGGGCTTTCCATAAACCACGTAATATTTTTACGTGTGGGAATAGTTTCTGCTGCCAAACCATGGAAATTTGACGTTACAAGGATTCAAATATAGTTTTACACGTGAGCGTTCACATATATAATATTTTCTAATATTTCAGAATAAATTATTTCGGAATGTTTCGAAAGGATGGATGGATTTCTATCGGAGAATATCATTTTGTTTTTTCAGATCTTTAGAAACAAATAAATTTCTGAAATATTTTCAGATATCTATCTTAATTTAAATAATTTATATGTTTTATAAATTATGTCGGAATATTGCGAAAGGAAAACTATATGAATTCTTCTTGAGTTTACATGACACGAAAGTAAATATCCATTCACATATATTGTGAATCATCTTGCTAATATTATGAGAGGTTTTTGTGTCTCTTCGAGAATGTGTGTTTCTGTTTGTTTATACTGAGTCATGGATAAACTACTGAATCGACTTTGATGAAATTTTGTACTTATTGAGCTAAGACTGTTTCTATTTTCAATGTGTGGTCTTTTGAATCTATGTCCACGTGGGAGAATCTAAGTTTTAAACGGTTTAACAGGAGAGCTTTAAATTAATTCTTCAATTAACTTTTATTTCAAACATTTTTCCATGCATCCAATTTAAAATTGTTCCCTATATTCCTATGTCTATGAGTTAGTTACTCAACAGTAATTACGATGTGATATTGTTCAATTAAGATTTGTAAGACATTCGTATCGAGCTTATAGCGGAAAGGCTACTAAAATCAAATTTTCTTTCTTTTAGAAACCTATGCTCCTCAACTTCATTCTCCCTGAGTTATTACGGTAATTCCTATTGTTTATTACTTTGGTAACTATCAACAAAGTCATTTAGACATTCATTCGAAACTTCATTTAATAAAGATCATTTATTTCTTTTAAAGTATCTTTTCATTTATTATCTGTGGAAATTATTTATATTCAACTACCATCCTACAAGCTCTACAAAACTCCTAAGAAAAGATTCGTCTTCTAAGATATAGGTTCTAGTTCGGAGTTCCATATATGATACATTTCGTTTAACTGCTTTGATCTCATAAAACAAGATATGCCAAATATGCTCTTGCGTCACTTCTGTTATAACAATAAAAATTAAATTTGCGAACTGTACCCTCTTCGAAATTTGCACTAAGAAAGAGCCCAAAGTAAATTTACTACATGGTTCTTTAGCAAGTTGATGCCGGTATGATCACCCCTTTACGAATTTTAGTCTATTCAATAGAAAAAATAATATTGATTTCGATTGTCCCATAATATTTATGGGACAATCGAAATCGAATAAAATAGGTTTTATAAAAAGTTTTATTGAATTTTTTTCTCACCTTATATAAACATGTATGGTATGGTATCGTGAATCATTTTTTTCAAGAATTTTGTACGGCGTTGACCAAGAGACATTTACTTTTCCATTATGAGTAAACACCGCTTGAATTTTAGGTTTCGGTAAATAATTCATATGCCCACAATAACATCGGTTGTCGACACAATCTAATAAAAACGAAACAGATAAATATTCGTTCATATCGTTTATACCCATAAGTTATGGGTATATACGTGAAATATCGGACCCAATACGGCGCTATCTAACCACCTCAAGTAGCCAAAGTACTAAAACTTTATGTGTGTAATAGAAATACATGTGACAGCCACACATACATTACTATACATTCTTATCACACATACATGCCGCGCAGTCGCGCTGAAGAAAAATTAGTACCTTGGCTAGTTAAGGAGCGCTTCAGTTTAGACTAATGATGTAACATTGGATAATCTGTCCATTTATATAGAGGTCAGTGGTCTAAAGATTCTGTGTGAGACTCTTTGGTTCGAAAGCCTTAGTTAACACCAATTTGTAGGACAAATATCTTTATTATTTAATTTAATCTCTTGACAATCTATAAACAACGAATTTTTAAACGGTTTTATTGTTGTTTTCATTTATTTAAGATTTCATATTTTAATCAATTTTAAATAAATTTAGATACTTTAGATTTTTTTCTAAATTACTATTTCTTTCTCCTTTTTTGAACTTTGTTTTTAGAAATTTTACCTATAATATAATGTTGAAAAAAAAGCTTTTGTTTTTAAGATTGAAAACAACACATATGCAGTTAACATGCAATTTTGTGGGATGTGATATGCAACATTTAAACATTTTCTCCCACACGTTATATTTCCAATAAAATTTAAATAAATAAAAAACTCACTTACCAGGTACTTTGTAAATAAATGTAATTGAACTATTTTCGTTTGAATTGTATGGTAAACTTGTTAATACAATATGTAATGTAGAATTCAAAGAAATAAAATCTTTTTCTTCTGATGACGGTATTGTTATTGATTTTATGTCCTATAAGATTTATAAACACTATAATATATAAGACGCATATTTAAAACAATTATTATTTGTTTAATATTTACTTTTAGTAATAAATCTGCTTCACTAAAAAATCCTGATTTACAGGGTCTTGGATCACAGAAATATGTTAAATTGTATCCGTAAGATTTCATCATGTCTAAAATTTTATATTGATTTATTAATATTTTTTATTTCATATACAGGCGCAAAAATAATTGCACACATTGGAAAAATAATATTCATTAATAGAGAAAATATATTCGGTATATTTTTTTTCAAACTCTATAGAATTGTTTATTTTAAATTTGGACAATGCAATTTGTGTCTTAAGGCCCCCATACACGATCAAGCAATTTGCGCAACATCCGTTTTTGCACAAACATTTCGATGGTATGGCATGGTTTGAGTTGTCATCCAATGGTTTGAAACAAATCGGTGAAATACACCTCCATATACGATTAAGCAATTTGTGCAATAACCTGTTTGCGCAAACTGTTTACATCAAACAAATTTTATAGCCATGGATTGAATTGTTGTACAACGTTTTGAAAGAAATTGGTCGGGATTGATTTTTATTGCCCAACATTTCCGCGCTTGGCAAGCATTTTGAACGTGTATGGCAGTGTTTGACCAAAAACCAATAAAAACCGCGCCACAATATTCGTCTATGTAAACGTTTTTTATCGAGAATATCACAAAATGAAATGAGGTTTATACAAGCTGTTGGAAGGTGTATGGATGAACCAATATTTGCGCAAACATGACATTGCACAAATATAGTAGTTGCGCAAGTTGTTTGATCGTATATGGGGGCCTAACATGGTGCCAGACATTAAAAAACTGAAATAACGTCTCTAGAGAATACCAGAAAATGAAATCAAGTTTGCACGAGTTGTTGGAAGGTGTATGGACCAAACATGATATTGCAAAAACATAGTTGTTGCGAAAATATTTGATCGTGTATAGAGCCTTTTATTACGCATGATGTACAAACACGCTGTTGCGCAAATTATTTGATCGTGAATGGGGGCGTTTATAATCAAGCGAAGGGGATAAAATCCCGATCAAGTTTATTAAGTTAGTTTACAAAAATTTTGGTTTGAGGTTTAGTTTCTATTATGATGATTATATTTTTGCTTTGTTTTTATGAACGTTTTAACGGAGAACCAAGACAATTTTTGTCTGCGTAGTAGGTGATTATTGTTAGCGGTGCTCAAATTGATGGGAGTTTTTAATATTTTGTTTAGAACCATGATATACCAAGGTTCATTTTAAATTAATCTTTTCATCAACTTTCCCTAGATCTTTTCTCTAGATAATCATTTTTGCCCGATTCAAAATAAATTACATTTATTGGAATTTACTAGCTGCAGTGCAGTTACTTTTGCGCCACTCAATAAATTAATGATTATAATTACTTTGAGGTGGTAACCAAGTTAATTTTAAACGAAAAATATTAAGGCTATCATCCCAAAAAACGAATCCAGTTAAATTTCGAGGTGGGCCTATATTTCTTTTAATACGTTTTATTGTAGGATGCTTGTTCCTAACGATTTGGTTTAGTAAAATATTTAATTCTGTACTATTTGATACGGTCTTGGAATTTTCAGTTGAATTTAATAACTAGAACAAAATAATATCAGATATACCGGTTGTTTAGTTTACATCTTCGCATAGCAGATCTCCCACGAGTATGAGAGAGTACATATGTATACATTAAGCAATGTGTATGAGAAGGAGGTCTTATAGGTTTGTTTTCTTACTTAAAGTTAAACTGTTGTGTGTTGTATGTGTCGTACGATACGCATTCAGTTAGATGACGCTTGGAGAGTGGGATTTTTTTAAGTGAACAGATCAGTTGTTATGATTTGTTCTGTTGTTCAGACTTCAGTAATGAGTGAGCGAGTATGCTATAATATGTAATAAGAGCAACACACAACAGTAACAAAACAAACCTATAAGACAGTGTTGCCAGAAGGAAACATTTCTTACATTGTACGTAACTTTTCATCTACCCATGTAACTTGTATGTAAGAAAAAATTTTAGATACTTTTGTGTAAATTTTTGAAAAATTACTTTTTCTCGTTATAATAAGTTTGCCATAATTTCGGTATTCACAAATCTTCGATTAAAAACTCACGCTTTTATAAAATTTAAAAATTTTATATAAAATAAATAAATGAAAATGGATTGAAAAATAAATGTGTGGGTACTTACTATTTTTATTTTAATTATTTCATTTTTATTAAATACTAGCTGTTTCCCGCTTATATATATATATATATATATATATATATATATATATATATATATATATATATATATATATAAGCTTTATTTATTTAAAATACGATACGATTAACGGTTTTCAAGGTATCCGACCCATAGTGCTAAAATTCCAAACTGTACCCCTTAAAAAAATCGCTAAAATTGGAGGAAAATTTTATGTCCCCAATTTTGATAAAAACTTCGTTTTAAGCTAATTTGGACCTAGCGAAAACGATGGCGTTGGTTAAAGTACGATACGATTAACGGTTTTCAAGGTATCAGACCCATACTGCTAAAATTCCAAACTGTAAGAATTGAGAAGGCAAAATTTCGAAATGTGTTGGTCGGACGTTAAAATGAACCTGATTTTCGTACTGTTTGGATCGAAATTAGCCTAAAAAATGATTATTATTAAAATCGAGAACAAAAATTTTCTTCACGTTTTTCACATTTTTTCCAAGGGGTACCCCTTAAAAAAATCGCTGAAATTGGAGGAAAATTTTATGTCCCCGATTTGGATAAAAACTTCGTTTTAAGCTAATTTGGACCTAGCGAAAACGATGGCGTTGGTAAAAGTACGATACGATTAACGGTTTTCAAGGTATCAGACCCATACTGCTAAAATTCCAAACTGTAAGAATTGAGAAGGCAAAATTTCGAAATGTGTTAGTGAATAGAGTCTCACTAATCCGGCACTTCAATAATTCGGCACGTCCAATAATCCGGCACCCTATAGGCACCGGATTAATGAGACTCTTCTGTATATGTATATCGATACACAACGATTTATAGTGTGTTATTAATATAAAATTGAAACAAAATTTTAATAAAATAATTTTATAGTTATTTTTTAGAAGGAAATGATTAAATCAACAAAAATTTTAACCGACTCCAAAAAAAATGAGGAGATTCTATGGTCGACTGTATGTATTTTTTTAATGTTCACCTCCTTCAAGATTGTTTTTTGATAAAAATAATCTATTTCCTTGCCAAATTTCATTACGATCCGTTTACCCGTTTAGTCGTGAAGAGGTAGCAAACACACAGAATTACTTTCACATTTATATAGTAGTATGGATAAGCTAATTTTGAAAATTCACAAAGCTATAATACACAAAATTAATAATTTATCGTATATCAATAACAAAATCATCACAATGTATCTTTAAGTTTGAAAATGTAACTTTTCAGGCATACCAACGTATCTTTCGATCAAGACACGCTGGCAACACTGCTATAAGACCTCCTTCTCATACACATTGCGTGTATACATATGTACTCTCTCATAGTCATGGGAGATCTACTATACGAAGATATAAACTAAACAACCGGTATATATTTGTAAACCACTAAAATTAGATAAAAATCTGTTAAATGTAAATTATGAACTATAAGATGTATCAACTTACAACAACTGCGTTATTCGATGCAAGTGAATAATTTATTAAATTAACGGAGACCATGCTAAGAAACATAAAATATATAAATTTCCATTGCGCTTTCCATGATACTTGCATTGTCCTAAAAAAATAAGTCTTGTTAGTCGTTACATTAAAGAATATCTACACATTTGTTTGATTTTGCTGGATAATAGATTTTACGAATTTCTTAAATTTTGGAGACTCTTTTCAAGTACACTCCCGTTCAATAAAAATGAACAGATCTAAACCGAATCAATCTCTCACAATTTTGATTATTCTTGTAGTAAATGTTTTTTACTATACTTCCATTTCTTTTTTCACACTTAAAATATATATTACTTATCTTTGTTTATAAATGAATCATTATACAGAGAGTTACACAAGTGAGGAGTTTAATGAAATGTAAGAAAATTTACATTTCAGATCTGTTCAATTTTATTGAACGGGAGTGTACATGATTAATTTGTTGATTAAATTTTATATCACCAGGAGAAATTTATTACATCAAAACATATTTTATGTACTATAGTTTTTAAACGTTCTAACAGTCGTTTCTAATTTTCTTTTTAAATTTAAAAAAAGAACAATATAGGCTTTCTCTAGCTATTTTTAAACAACTTGAACATTTAAGGACCACAGTGCAGGGGGAATATGACAGTTTTCATTTGAAAAACAAAAGTTGGCGCACCTTGACTCCGTGGTGGAGACATTCAACCCCACATAACAATTGGTATCATACAACTATGGGTTCCTAAAAATAATTACATCCACAGATTTCTGACATTCAAACAGACCTACTCTTAAACTAAATCATTTAGAGGTTTCTGCCCATGGTGACTTTTAATCAGGATGCCAAGATCTACTAAATCCTGCAATATAAGCAATCGGAACCCAATTTCCATAAGATTAGTGCGAGAATTTATGAAATAATGCTTATGCATTATTCCATAAATGAATATTTGCCATCATTTTGGAAGAATTATGTCAGAAAAAGTTAATGAATATAAAAAATACAATATCGAAACACCGATCTCGATAGATTTTTTAGTTTGTGTAAAATAATTTTGCAATCACGCTCACTTCGAAAATGTCGTGATATTCCAAACTTAATTGTACCTTAACCAGGGTTTTCAGCAAACCTACACAATCCGATTTAGACTATTATAAAAAATATGGCCATTGACTTACAATTTATAGTTTTTAAAAGAAATTCCATTGTCTAGTAATCCACCACTCAATCTTTAGTCCGATAAATAAACAAATACCTCCTGTTATTTTAAATAAGAAAAAACTTTGTATTTTAATTGCTTAATGATTATTAATAAAATATATATTCAAAAACTCATTACATATTTTCTGCAATTATTCATGTATGCGACATAAAACCATTTGTTTAATGGAAAATAAATATTATTTTAATAATTATTACTCAATTTTTATGTCAAGGACATTATCATATATACACGATGACATATTTTTTACATTTTCAAAAGAAAACGATCCGTTTATTTAATTCAAACAAAAACAAAAGCAAAAGAAGTCGTTAAATATCTAACATAATAAGTGTGTGCAATAACTACTATACTCTACATAGGATTAGAAATAAACAACTCATATGGAATGATCTTAAAAATCACATGGCTTAAATAAATGCTACAATTATAATATTAATTCATATTGTAAATGACCCAGAAGTCAAGCGACCTAAAATTAATTCAACACAGGAGAGATTTGAATTTAATAAATTTCAATTTTTTGCCCCAATTTCCTAGATCAAAATTTTTTGTATTTTATAAATACGTATTTCGACTACAAAGTAGTCATCATCAGTATGAATTAGCTAATTGTAATTATTCTCCGAGGATATGTTACTTGTTGCTAATTTGGTGACGGTCTGCTTATAAAATACAAAAAAAATTTTGATCTAGGAAATTGGGGCAAAAAATCGAAATTTATTTCGAAAAATCCTAGAATTCTCTTTAATATTATTTATATTGAATTTAATGTTTATTATTATATTAAACATTAGGTAAATGGAAAAACAATTTTTTCCTAGGGCATCTTATATGGTTTAAGATCCGGCATTCGAAAAATCTACCCTCATCTCTTAATTGAATGAAATAATGTTTAAAAGGCATATAACAATATTATAAATGTATGAGTGCAATGTCTTCCACCGTAGTCCTGCTGGCTATTAACATTAATGATATAGTGTCTTTGTTTGTTGCTCGAACAAATATAATTGTCTCTCTCTTTCTGCGTAGAACACATTTTTTGAAAATTTTATTACTGTGATATTATAAAATATATTTTATATACTAAATATAATAAATATATAATTAAATTATTTGCAGCCTATATAAAAAAATTTTTAATTAAAAAAATTTTCAAAAAATGTGTTCTACACAGAGAGAGAGACAATTATATTTGTTCGAGCAACAAACAAAGACACTATATCATATTAATTATTTAATTAATTAATGTTAATAGCCAGCAGGACTACGGTGGCAGACATTGGACTCATACATTTATAATATTGTTATCTGCCTTTTAAACATTATTTCATTCAATTAACAGATGAGGGTAGATTTTTCAAATGCCGGATCTTAGACCAGAAGTACGAAAAAGTTTGTAAGCAATTTTAAATATTCCAGGTTTTTTTCAAGCGACCTGAGTAACAGAAATTCGTTTCTATGATCAATATTTTCAATCGTCACAAAGATATCAAGACATTCATGATTTAATATTTCTCTTAGAAGAACTAACTATAATATTTTCGTAAACATATATCTCCAATACCTAGCTAACCAAGAAACATTTCATTCGAATTTATGGTTTTTCTTGTATCTTTCGTGCAGGTATAGAAAATATATTCTGATATATAATTATTAAAATTCAGTGCAGATATAGAAACGAACGCATTTGTTTTGTTGAATATTTTTCATTTCAGTTTATAAAAGTCGTAGGAGTTTTATTATAATTTGTATATCTGTTTAAAAAAAAAAGCAATTAAAATTTTTCCTGAATATTTGGGGAGTTTTATATTATATCAAACGATATATCCTATATAAATATATTAGTTAAAGCAATGGCACGTCAAATTTCGACGGAGAGGCAACCGGATGGCGAGTGGTAATCTGGATCTTGAAGATGAGACTGAACCTCTCCGTACCGTCTGAATGAACGGCCCAAATGGACGGGATAAGGATAGGCGGCAAAACGTAAAATTTTTTGACGAGTCAACCGGATAAAAATGCGATTGCTTTGAAGTTTATACCCTATTTATATAACAACATTTTTTTTGCCATCGGGAACACGCGGCCGGGTTTTTGCACTCGCGAATGTAGAAAAAAAAGTTATGAGGCAACCGCTCCAAAATTGGTAAGCTTATTTATTGGCACCACTATATGTTGAAAAAAAAATGCCATCCGATTCTGATGGGTAGTTTCTGAGAAACAAAAACAACCAAACTCGCCAAAACAACCTTTTTTTCAAATTTTTTAAACAAAAATCGAAAAAAAATAGTTAAAATTGTTTAAATCGGATGGCATTCGAAATTTAAACTCTAATAGTGCAAAGAATTGTGTGTATCAATGCCATCCGGTTTTGATAAAATTCACCCTCATTTTCGCTTAATCATCGGTAAGGAGTTTCAAGAATTACATGCAACGTATGACATTATTTCAATTATAACGATGTTTGGGGGTGGCGAACATGAGGGTGAATTTTATCAAAACCGAATGGCATTGATACACACAATTCCTTGCACTTATTAGAGCTTAAATTTCGAATGCCATCCGATTTAAACAATTTTAACTTTTTTTTCGATTTTTGTTAAAAAAGTTTTTTTTGGCGACTTTGAAGGGTTGTTTCTCAGAAACTACCCATCAGGATCAGATGGCATTTTTTTTATTGAACTTCAGTATCACTTCAAGACCCAGATTACCACTCGCCATCCGGTTGCCCCCGTCCAAATTTGACGTGCCATTGCCTTGAATTTATGTCATTGATTTCCTGGAGGTTATTAGTGTATTTCGAACTTTCGAACAAATATTGACATTCAATTCCAATAAAATATTAATATAATCAATAATAATTCATTAATACACATTATTATAATAAAACAAATAAAATCATGTCTATTCAATTAATAAAATTACTTATATATTTTTTTATTTAGAAAGTTTTTCAAAAATTCATTTGATAGGTTCTCAATTGTATTATATATATGGAGCATGTATTTACATGTTTTCATCAATGGATCAAAATATTATGTACAAATAGATAAATATTTGTTTAGTAAAAACTTCCTAGCCAAATATTCGTAATTCCTATTTTTTATGTGTTATCAAGGCAACTTTTAATTAAACACTTAACTTGTGATAAGATAAATGAATTGTTAATTTAATGAATTTTGTCACATAATTTGTGTTTAACTTAATAGTAGGGAAATGTGGTGCACAAAAATTGTTATTGTAAAAAACACTAATTGAATGGTCTAAGATCCGGCATTGGAAAAATTAATTGAATGAAATAATGTTTAAAAGGCAGATAACAATATTATAAATGTATGAGTGCAATGTCTGCCACCGTAGTCCTGGTGGCTATTAAGATTAATTAATTAATTAATATGATATAGTGTCTTTGTTTGTTGCTCGACCAAATATAATTGTCTCTCTCTCTGCGTAGAACACAATTTTTTTTTAAATTTTATTACTTAAAAATTTTTTTATATAGGCTGCAAATAATTAAATTATATATTTATTATATTTATTATATAAAATATATTTTATAATATCAGTAATAAAATTTTCAAAAAATGTGTTCTACGCAGAGAGAGAGACAATTATATTTGTTCGAGCAACAAACAAAGACACTATATCATATTAAATAATTAATTAATTAATGTTAATAGCCAGCAGGACTACGGTGGCAGACATTGCACTCATACATTTATAATATTGTTATCTGCCTTTTAAACATTATTTCATTCAATTAACAGATGAGGGTAGATTTTTCTAATGTCGGATCTTAGACCAGAAGTACGAAAAAGTTTGTAAGCAATTTTAAATATTCCAGGTTTTTTTCAAGTTACTTGAGTAACAAAAATTCGTTTCTATGATCACTATTTTCAATCGTCACAAAGTTAGGGCTAAACTTATAATACCCTTACATACTGTGCCAACTTTTCCATAAGGACACGTTTAACACGTACGGCGGGACGGAGGACCCCAGAATGTCTACATCCTTTCTTATCGTTTGGAGTGTAAAAGAAAGAGATTTTTGCATAAAAGAAAGAGAGAGCGTATTGAGAGATTTTTGCAATATTTAAAAAAAGAGCATCTGGACGCAGCATCAATTTATAAAAGATACGACTTTGAAGTTTTTGGAAAGCCGATACTGGGTTATCGCGGACAGAGTTATGATAATGCATATATGGTAAGAAAGTAAAACTGGAAAGAAAAACTGGACACGTAAGAATAAAAGACCAAATTCTCTGAAAATATTGACAGAAAATAGGTCCTAATAAAGTTCCTGATCTTCTCTCTGAATGTTTTCAATGATGTTTTTTTTTTGCTTTCTAAGCGCCCAAAGCGTTAAAAGGGTTAAGCTTCTGCATGGCCTAAGACGAGCCAACTTTTGTTAAGTTTACAAAACATCAGGTAGAATCAATGGATTTTCCCTGATAAAAAACCAGGTAAATCGACTCATGGCCCCCGAAAACGCCTACTCTGAAATTTATTTATTTATAATCGCGTTCTCGAAAACAACTAAACAAATTTCGATAAAATTTTCAGAGCAGGCGTTTTCGGGAACAAAAAGTCGATCTAGCTGGTTTTATCACTGGGAAAAATCGTTTCCATATGTATGATATTGTGTAAATACCACATAAAGTAGCTACTTACTAGATTTTTTTTAAATCTAATATATAAATTTTGGGTTAAAAATGCATCTAACCGAACGTTTCACATCTACCCTGAGCAGAGATCGAACGCCCAGATACTGGAAATATTAATTCAGAACAGTTTGGGGGTGAGAGTCAATGTGTATCCTTTTTTAAGCACATTTTGTTTTAATAATCACAATTAATAATTGAACCCATTTAAAAATAAACATTAGTAATATATCATGTACTGATAAATAAACAAAGGTAAATTCTATAATGTACTACATGATATAGTAAATTCAATTAGGAGCAGTTTAAAAAAATAATACGTAGGTAACATGTTTATTTTGAGAATCCATTAGCGAAATAATAAATAAAGCAATTCAACTCAAGAATACGGAGAATTAAACACATAGCACGGTAGTGCGACGAGAAAGTTTTGGCATAGACGCCTACCGTACTATGTTTTAATGGAAGGATTAGACACGCTTTTTAGGCATATGTATGTCAGGGACCAAAAAATATGACGGTACGTATCAAATTTTAATACAGCTTTAATAGTTTCAAAGATATTTAACCCTAAAAATCTATATTTTGGTGACTCACCCACTGACGGCTTATAATCATCGATATTCTAATATTACTGGTACTTCCAGTTATCCTAGAAAATTGGTTTGTAGAAAGATAGGCCTTAGACAGAAACCAATCAGAAAAGTATGAAAACAGAAAATTTTTACCTCGAAAACGGTAAGAGGTAGAAGAAAAGTGTAGAGACAAAAGTTATTTTTAAGTTTAATTGTAAAATAATCAAGTGACGGACGAGGAAAAATTTCGTCCTACAAATTCAATGGAATGGATTCCAAGTCTCCCATCCTCAATGTTCAACGGCTTCCAGAAAATTTCGATATCGTTTTCCAAAATTTTATAATTAAAAAAGTTGGGCGTCTTGTCAAAACGAAGCTACTTACAAAGTATACCAGCTTGAAGCTCATCATCCTGAAAAAACCCTTTGGTCTCCCGGACCACTATGTTTTGATCGTATTCAAATTCGTACAGCCATGCGATATAATGTAGTATTACTATTATTATGTTTTATTATATAATTTTGAATGCTACAGAACTTTGACAATTTTATTTAGATAATAGTCTACACAATAAAAAAAATTGGGTGAATTGAAAGTAAAAGTTCATTGAACTACGTGGCTGATATAAATACGGCGAACCGAAGGAATAAGTTCTCTAAACAACTATATTACTAATACAACTGTATTTGCTATAATTCTATTTCTATATATAAGCAGTTGAAAGTATTATCCTAAGTTTGACGTAAATTTATAAATTTATTGATTGTAAGTGATGGTTATTCCTTAAGGAGGTTCCAGCACATCACCACTTTTCGACAGATTTTGCTCATTTTTTTTCACAGGCTAAAAATAACGTTTCCTAATAAATCCCGAAGTTTCAGAATTTTTTACCGTTAGATGCATCTCTCATTAGAAGCATGTAAAACTTCATGCCCACCCAACTATTATCTTTTGTATTAGAAAAAATACTCGACAGAATTTAAAAAACAAACTAGGAGAGTATTTCTTAATATTTCTTGTATAAATTTTAAAAAAAAACTTGTGTTACCGTTTTGTTTCCGAAATATAATAATTTAAAATATTATTATTGCCCAATTATAACACATTCCGTTTATGGTAAATAGTGGTCTGACAATGTTGTGCACCAATCTCTCAAGTTGCATCAAGTAAAGAGTGGGAATTGTTACTGTTGACATAAGCAATAATAATATATAGGTATATGCACAGAGCAACGTTGCCAGATCATCGTACCGGAAATATTTGATAGTATGTGTAAGTATCTGTGTGCCGATAATATGTGTAAGTTTGTGTACACAGTGCTGGAACACAGTCCCATACATTATTGAAATTAAAAGAAAAAATTTCTTTGGATGTAATTATTTCTATACTATCTCTATCTACAGAGTTCAGTTTTAGTACTAACTTTGACTGCATGGTGTTCGTATACTCTCACTATTTAAATTAAATCATAACTATTTACTATGATGGTTCGATAACTATATATACCCATCACAATGGAACATGTCACAGTTGAGAGGAAATTTTTTGTTTTATTTTATACCGATTACTAATAGTTTTATAATATTTTGAAACTATTTATTTATTATTTATGTATAAACACACATTTTAACAAAATTTATTTATTTTGATAACTCATAATTCGGTAATAATAACATATGCAAACAACTACGCCGTGTAGTTAACTCAACAAAAACAGCTTCATTCAATTTTCAATTTTTATATACCACCTGATGGTATTGTTGAGTTCATTATTTTATTTTTTACAGTGTACACACAGGCAATATCCGTCAATTTATACTTCTTTAATTCATTGTTTTAGTCCAAAATTTGTAACGAATGGAAATATGAATTGTTGAAAAAAAATCTTGGAACATATCAATTATAAATTTTTTTAATTAATGCTGCTTTTTATGGCCTTGTGTACCATTATGTAATATCATATATAGAATATAGAGTAATGCGTACCTACACGTATAATGTGACTTTATGTTTCAAATATATTGCACTCGAGTATAAATGTCGAAATAAGTGTTGAAATATCTTTATGGAGTCTAATCGGTCAACATATTTTACCAGATCCCAAATATGATTAATTTCGATTCAAACGTTAGATGCCAAACATTTTAATTGCAAAAAAATAATTATTTTTGAAAAAGAAACTGTGGTTCCGAAACTATATACAAATAAAAAGATATTTTTTACAAAAGTTTCAAACATTTGTTTTTAATAATTATTATAATGGATTTTCGTCAACTAACGACCCATTCAATAGGTACTAAACAATTTCAGTTCTATATTTTTAAAAGTCTCTTGTCATTTAAATGTATGCGGAAAACAATCGGATGTAAACTGTCCTTAAACTTCTATAGGTACAGGGTGATCCTTTTAAGCAATGCACTTGAATATTTCGCCGAGGTAGCGTTTTATGATCAAAATCAAGATCATCTTACAGTGATCTTGATTTTGACTTTGACCCTACCCGTCAAGGTTATTTGATCTAGCCTGTGTTTTCCAAATAGGAACCCAATTTTTTTGTATAGAGTTGGATAGTTGAGAAAAAAAAACATAAATATTGAGTAATTAAGTCTATTTTGGTTAATAATTAACCATTTTACAGCCGGTTTAAAAAATGAATTTTTACAGATAAGATTGGATTTTTGAGAAAGATAAGGTTCTTAGAAATAATTTATCAAGAATAAAATTTTGGTCAATCGAACACGAATCGATTGAGTTTTTTTTTTGTGAACTTAGGATTTTAAGACAAAATTATTATTATTTATTCAGTTTGTACTACGTTTACTTAATATCATTTTAACTTCATCGGGCACTTCATAAATATTGTTTAGTTTATACAGCCTATAATTAGCTTTTACGAACAATTACGACATTCCTAATAAAGTTAAAATAACATTAACGGAACCCAACGCAGAATTGAAAAAATAATAGCATACTTAAAACAAATATATAATAATAATAATAATTTGGTCTTAAAACCCTGATTTTCAATAATCAAAATTTATTTATAAAATTATTATGATTGAAATGAGAAAGCAGAAATATAAATTATTTAATTTGGATTATTTTGAAATCTTATTCGACGTAAACCAATATACAGTAGCTCCAAGTATCCGGAAGTCTCTCTCCAGAAGATCTCCAAGCATGAGGAAAAAATATTCAAGAGCATTTTGCAGCAGAAAGCCAAGGAAAATTCGGGACAAATTATTGGCCAAGTGGATCGAAGCGTTGAATCCAAAAAAATCATTCCGGAAGCCGAAAAATGCGTTTCCGGGTACGAAAATTCAAATTATAAAGAAATTTGTAAATAACTAACAAGCTAGGGCTATAAATATAATAAAAGAAGTAAAATAAATAAGGATCCAACATGGGTTGGGTTGTCTAAGGTAGGAGGTTTGTGGAGCGCAGCCCCCCATATCATTTTATATGTCAGGTTTTAATAAATACACATATAAAATTCCCAACTCGACCCAACCCAATACCATTCCATAGTTACCTTATTTAATTTCAATAGTTTCTGTCACAATATCTGAAATATATTGAACTGCGGGGGTCCCAAAACACGCAAACTCGATCATCTAGGGGTATGATTGATGAAGTGAAAGACTGTAGTACCTACTTATTTTATTTTATTTGAAAAAATAAAACATTTGAATTTTTTGGCACCGAAAACGCATTTCTTTGCTTCCGGAATAATTTATTAGAATTCAACGTTTCGATCCGCATTAAAAAAACATATTTTTATTTGATATTTTTGTGGGGGGGGGGGGGGGGGAGGCTGTTATTTAAAATTAGACCCTTTTTTAAATAAACGACCTATTTTCATGATTTATCAATTATCTGAATCAGATCCTAATACTGTAGTTATCGATCAAAAAATGAATTACTATATGTATAAAAACAATCCGAGTAATAACTATTTAAAAATAAACTATATTTTGACAAAATGGAAACCCGACTTCAAAAATAAAATATTCTATAACAAAAAATGCACTAAAAAGTAAAAAAATAATTGCATATTCTTGTGCCAATTTTAGTTCACCTAAGCAAAAATTTTTAAATATGTATGTACAATTATTGTTATTTTTGGAGGCGGTGTCAGCATAGAGAAATTCACATAATTTTTGGACACGGCCTCCAAAAATAACAATAATTGTACATATATATTTAAAAATTTTTGCTTAGGTGAACTAAAATTGGCACAAGAATATGCAATTATTTTTTTACTTTTTAGTGCATTTTTTGTTATAGAATATTTTATTTTTGAAGTCGGGTTTCCATTTTGTCAAAATATAGTTTATTTCTCGCTTTTTAGTGACTCTAAAGTTCTATAACTAGTTTTATTTATCTAAATATGGGTAGACCTACTTAAACGACTAATTTTTAGTGAATTTTTTTATAACACATTTTTTTTTTTACCCGGTTTTTTTTTTTTTTAATTTTAAGAGCATTTTTTTATAACAGATTTTCAATTTTATTTTCATGCATTTTGTTTTTTTTTTGTAAAAATTTTTTTTTTTGGGGTCGGTTTTTTTTTTGTAAAACTTTTTTTTTTTACCCGTTTTTTTTTTTTTTTTTAATTTAAAGAGCATTTTTTTATAACAGATTTTCAATTTTATTTACATGCATTTTGTTTTTTTTTTGTAAAAATTTTTTTTTTTGGGGTCGGTTTTTTTTTTGTAAAAAAATTTTTTGAAGTCGGTTTTTAAAAAAATTTTCTTATTTTCCCATTATGAATGAGTATACCCTTTCAAAAAAAAAAAAAAATTTCGCAAAAATCGGTTATCACATATAAAATGAGTATTTTCCTCGATTTTCCGGGGATCCCCTCATCAGAATGCGATTTGGTGACAATGGGACCAATCGGGAATCAAACCCTTTAAAACAAAAAAAAAAATTCAAAATCGGTTCATAAATGACGGAGTTCTGAGGTAACAAACATAAAAAAAAAAAAAAAAAAAAAAAAAAAATACAGACGAATTGAGAACCATCCTCCTTTTTTGCAGTCGGGTTAAAAATTGCGTAATTAAAAAAAAAAAACTTAATTATATCAATATTTATCATCCAACACAGTTTTTTTCTGAGAATAACACAACAATTGAACCTGTACATAATAATTATTGAATTAAAAAAATGTTTACCTTATAATTTAGTAAAATTTCTCATTTAATAATGTTTTACATCACTTAAAACCATTTGTACTAATATTTATTTACCAATAATAATTAAATATATATATATATATATATTAGTTGACTATTTGCTGTATTTATTTTCATTGAGAAAAACCACGTTTTTATTTAACATTTTATGCCGTCACGATCGACTACATAATTTTCGCACAATTACAACCTCTATAGTTAAATGTAGCTACGTAATAATTTTCAAACTCGCGTATGTTTGTTTTTTAATGGGAAAAAATTAATTAAAATTGTTACACATAAAATTTAATTTTTATTAAAAAAAACAGAAGATTAATTCACAGACTAACAACATATCTCTCATTAATAAAATAAATTTTTTCACACATGCCGAAATAATTTTTTTTATCAAAATCACTTATTTTTTATGTTTATTAATTATTGATAGCAGTTCTGTTTTTTTTTTTAATATAAATATTATTAATAATTAGAAAAATTTAACATGTAGTTGTCACCGCATAATATGATCAATGTATTCTGATAACTATATTGATAGCTTGATTCCCTCCTTAACAATATTTTTAATCAAATATTAAGTCATGATTAGAGGAGGAGTTATTGTTTATTTAAATAGATATTTCTAAAGAAATATACGAATATATATATATTGTGTGTGTGTTTTTTAAATACATTCTTTAACTTTGACGAGAACTTCAAAGTAAATTGTGAAGTTTTCTCGTAATTTTTTCTTTTTGTACAACGTCTTGCGAATATTGGAAAACATATTTTTCAATGTATTTAATATATAAGTTAGATCATTTTCGTTTAATAAAATAAGTGGGTGGTAAGTATTTGTTTTATAAATTGTAGATGAATTCTACAGGTTGATCCTAGAAACGTAAATGATTACATTCAATAAAATTTAGAAAAAATTTAAAAAACGTGTTTTATTATACTTAATGTGCGTAAAAATAAAAGGAAAAATTTTACTTCCATGATCTTAGCTGCGCACTTTATGCGGTCGGCTAGTGAATCCCGCTAGACAAGACGAGAGTAACAACGTCTCTTGTACTGTATTGACTTGAAAAAGTTTTCTATCGTCTCATCTCGTTTTTACAGTTGAAGATTTTCTTGAAGAAATACAATTTTAAAAAAAGTCTTCAATTAATTATTATTACTGGTCGATTGATAATTTATTTAATGTTTTATATTTTAATTGATACAATAAAGACTAGAAAAAATTAAATCATTACCACCCAAAATGATTTGCTGTTTTATGATAAGTACCTTTTTACAGATTGAAACTATAGAGATTGAGTCTCTCGAATATTTATCGAAAATAAGGATTCTAATTTTCGACTCGTCTCTCGCCGACTTATTCTGGTCTCGTCTCGTTTCTCTCATCTCTTGCGGCATCACTAAACGGTCCACCCAAAACCCATTCAACAACTTTGTTGGTCGTTTGTTGAACCATTTAAGTTATAAACATTTTCCAAAGTTCAAGCCAACGGCGACATTTTTTTAAATCGATCTAAGAACCATCCAACAATATTCGTTGAGACTTGTTGGAAACATTTTGTAAGATTTGTTTTTATATGAATTTTTTTAAGTGCGCCGACAATTTCACGTCTACCTTTTTAAAATTGACCTAAAAAGCATGCAAGAATATTTATTAGAACTTGTAGGACATTGTTGGATACATTTGTACTATTGTTGGACTATAGTTTTTGAAGTGTGCCGCTAAGTTCATGCCCACGGCGTACTCATTCAAATCGACCTAAAAAACATAAAACAATGTTCGTTGGGAATGATTGAATATTGTTGGACATATTTGAATTTTTGTTTGACTGCTTAATTAATTTAATTATAACTAGATTCAGTACTGGATGTCGTTTAGTCGGCGTAACCTAACTCGAGGGAAGCCGTGTGTTAAAGCAAGCTCCTGTGTCCACTAGGAATGTTAGAATTCAAGTTAAAGGCTTGAGGCAGAAGATCATTAAATTCGGAACCTGATTTAAACCACAGATCTGAAATGATTGGTTTGAGCTAGAACGATTGACGTTATTTAGGCGCTCATGTGTGCAACTGTATCTAATTGAATAAATAGCTGAACGCATGCGTTAACTTATCTAACGCACGTTCAACGTGCGTTCTAACAGTTTAACGTCGATAGCAAAACAACGTTCTAACGCGCGTTATTTTCAACACACTTTCAAAGACTATCTTGAACGAGACAAAGTCTATCTTGAACAAGACAAAGTCTACCTTGAACAATATATTTTTACAAACGAGCGTTTTTTAACGCTTGTGTGTCCCCGGTCTTAGCCCGTTAAATTATAAAACTTGAAAAATTTAATCCTATATTTTACTTTTGGAAAGATTTTAAATTTTTTTTAAAAAGAAACAACGCAACTAAATGTGTGAATAGTTTGTATACACTTTTATAATTAATATCGAACACTTATGATGTTTATTCTATAGTCAATGTGTAATCTTTATGTAGTCAATCGAGGTTATAAAATATAATAAAAAATTCGTTACGCAGGAGCTGCGTCAACTTAGAGAATTTCCTTAGAATACGTAAATCACTCTCTAGCGGTCATAATTTTAGTGTGATCAAAATGAAATATAATATCTGATATGACTTTAGTATTTGCAAAAATTAAATTTATTAATAGCCAAAATAGAACGATGTATAACGATTATAGTTTATAGTTACTATGGAAACGACAATAAAATTCTTTACAATAAAATATATTTTATGTATTCGTGTCAAACAAACACAAAATTAAATATCTCTCTTAATATTAGAATAATCGAAAAAAGTTTGCTACAATTCATTACTTGATCATTTTTCTCAAACTCTAATGTAAACAGAGAAATTTTGAATTTTAACTTTCAATCTTTAATTGTAAATAATTCTGTAAATATTAGTGTAACAGAAAAATGATAAGAAACAAAATTACAGTAAAACTTAGTACCTACAACTTAACTCCTGATAAATTTTTCGATTTTTCAAATATGAAGAGAGATAGTCAAGTTTTGTGTTGAGTAAAAAATTTGAAATGGCTCCCTGGGCTTTTTTAAAACTCCGTAAATCTCAAAGCAGCAAAAATTGAGACCAACAAAGTCCATGGAGACTTTACAAGAATTCAAAGATTATCTTTCCAAAGTTTTCTAGTAATTGATCAAAATTCAAATATACCTATTATTTATTTAAATTAGGGTGGAAGTAAAATAATTTTTCTTCTAATTGGCAAAAAGAAACTATAGAAAGACTAAGCTGGTAATTTAGAAAAAAAGGCAATCCCCGTATTTCATAATATAATAATGTACTCTTCTAAATCAGCCAGTAATTTTGCTAGCAATCAATATTAACAATTACTAATTTATAAATCACCCCACATAAAATATCAAGTCTGAAAAATGTCTTTCATCATTTAATGTGTACACAAACTTATTTTCCTGTCAATATTCAAATGTTTAGGAAATCTTCGGGCAATACTTTATAAATACGTAATATACAGTTTGATGTATTTTTTCAAACAAATAAAAATTTCGCAACAATTTTCTTAAAATATTACCATAAAACACGTACACATAATTTTAACAATTTGCCCTGTAAAGTTTTGTTTAAATGAAAAATTTAACAGTTGCAAGAAACTTTTATAACTAAAAATAATAATATGTTTATAATACAGACTCTTAATAACATACCAATTATAATAACATGTTTATTTTAATCAAAAAATTTATTACAAAATGTAAAATAGTTTTTTTTTTTATACAAAAATTGATAAACATATTTTTTTGGTCTTTTAAAGCCTCGTTTACAAAATAATAAGACAATAATTTGAACCTCAGCAGTAACTAAAAATATCTGTAAAATGCATATTGTAAATGTAGCTTCACACCACTTCCAGTTGATAACATCATTCAATTTTTAAATCGTTTATAGAGAAAATGTTACAAAATACCAAGAAATGTAAGCTTTTTGTTTTTTATGAAATGTTTTACCATTGTTTTACGTTTAGATATGACTAAAATTATCATTCACTTTTGATTTTACAAAATAACTGAGGACAATTATTTTGTTCAATTTTATTTTTACCTTTGACCTCCTTCCCTATGGTGGAGGAAATGCTATTTGATATTCCAATAAAATCTAAAATTATCTTCTATTGTACACATTGCCACAAAAATAGTGCTCATTTTTTAAATTTTAAGAGAACTTGCATGTTTTGTAATTTTATTTTTTTTCGAAAGTTTATAAAACTTATTAAGACAAATTTAAAAAAAAATTTTAAACAATTGATTTTTCATTTAATTTTACAATTAAAAATTGTTTTTTGAAAAAGTACTTTCAAACGCCAGAGACGTCATTATATCGCTTTAGTAACGCCACCGCATGGAGAAATGATAAAACATCCATGTTTACGAGAGAGACAAGATACTATTAGACTATTTTGTTATGACACATGGTGATCTGAATATAGAAAACACAAGTGTATAGCATTATTTCAATTGGCTCTCAGTCTCAACGGATATAATGACATCACAATCAATCACAAGTCATTTTTTTATACAAAAATATATTTATTTTTTATTAATAATTAATGAAAAAAAAAAATTGTTAATAAAAAAAAAATTATCTAAACATACTTCAAATGAATTATTCTTTCATTTATAATTTGTAGCGATAAAAAATTAATGCAACTTCTCTATTGATTTGTGCCTTATTCATTTGGTTTTCGAAAAAATGCTTTGGATAAAAGTTGTTCATTATAAATATACTACTGACAACTTTTATTCAAAACTATTGAATTCAATATCAACTATTGAATTTTGGTAAAGTAACGCTACTTTTGTCGTTGATGAAGAGTATTATAGTCATCAGTCTCCTAATAAAATTTTGAAATATTCAATGAGAAACAGAGAGAATATCTCAAGAAACACTACATATAAAACAGCATCAATTTGTGAACGCAACAATGGTCAGCATTTAAGAGTCATTATTTTTCAACATCTGCTTTAGTTATCAACTTTTGTTTTCCAGTTTAAATGCGATACCTACTTTTGCGCCACTCTATTAATTATTTTTAATATTATTAACAATTTTTAAACGACCTGATGAACCCTATATAATCCTGTGTATTGTTAGACGAAATGAAATTTGTTTCCATCTTCCACAATCATCTTTACGTAACGCCACATCAAGTTATCCGTATCTTCAACGTCACTAACCATAAACATTTCTTGAAGATTTTAGTTTAAAGTTTTCTATTAGTGTGAACGTCAAGCACATTATAATATGGAAAATAAATTTTTTTTTCGGAACGACTCGGTGTAATTAAAATAAATTTGGGAAGTTTCAAGTTTTATTTCACAAATAAAGCAGCCACCACTATTATTTTTATAAATAATAATAATTTTATATATTATATTATCTATATTATTTTTGGCCACTATTGCCCTTTTTCTTTTATTTCCCGAGTTCGGTATATTGAAGTAAACTATGTTTACTTCAACACCTGATTAGGATACAACTGCGGAAGGTTACCGGATTCATCACCGGGAATTATCACCTATGAAAACATCTGCACACAATAGGACTCCATAACGGATCCATTATGTGCAGACTGTGCGGCGAGGAGGAGGAAACACCCAGTCTAATAATCTTTTACTGCGAATCTCTCGGTTACAGCAGATACACGTTATTCGGTGCATCTCACCCCGAATATATGAACTTTCAGGAAATACTGATAAGCAAGCTTCTGAATATTGTAAAAATATGGGAGAAGCGAATCTCGTCAGATTGAAGTAGAAGGGGGAGCACAATGATTGGCGCCCAAGATTTATCTAATTATCTAAGCATAGTTTGCATCGAATGGGTCGTTACTTGAAAAATTTTTTATTTTGATTATAGTTTCGGAAAAGCAGTTCCTTCTTTAGAGAAAAAAAATCTCAAATATTGGTCTCGCTTACTATTATAAAATTGTAAATGTATGTTTACTTGTTTGTTCGAGAATCACGCAAAATCTACTGGACCGATTTTGATGAAACTTTTTTTGTTTAAAAGCTTATGATTTATGACTTAAAAACTGGTATGTATTTTATCGCTTTATGAAATATATACTACTTTTTGGTTGGCTAACTTAGATTTTCTATGTCCATGACCAAAATTTCGTGACATTTTTAGGTTTTCCCTGACCTAAAAAAATTCCATGACTGTTCCAGGTTTTCCAGAATTACCTGATACGTGGCCATCCTGGTTATCACACATACATGCCGCGAAGGCGCGCTGAACCAAAAATTAGTACCTTGCCTTCTAGTTGAGGAGACCTTCAATTCTTGTTAATGGCGTAACGTGGGATAATCTGTCCAGTTACATAGAGGTCAGTGGTTCGAATACAATTACCTTGTGAGGATAATTCAGAATACTTGTATAGAATGATTATAAATGATTTGAGGCCATATAACATGATAAAACAAGTGTTAATTTTAATAAAATGTATTTCAGTTCATTCAGTTAAGCAAAAGCATCACTGCTTAAAACATTCTGCAGCATACACTCAACATTCGCTCCAAAGTAAATGTAAATGAATGAATCAATCAATTATTTTTAATGAATCAAATACTCAATCATTTCTAATCAAATATCTTTTTATTTCTTTCATCTGAATTAGAACGATCTGAATCGTTCTAATTCAGAATATTTCATTTTCGATTTAAATTGAATTGACTGGTATGATTTTACTTAAACTGTATCGTTTCAAAAATGATCTGTTACACCATGTTCACATTTCTTAAAGATATTTTGCATTTTCTTCAAAATAAATGAATTAATTATTAATTCATGTTACTTATTTAACTTTAGTAATTACTATAATTTTCATTATATTGTTCATACTGATTATTGCCAAAACTATTTGGTGGTGGAGGTGGTCCTCTTGGTGGGAAAGGTGGACGGAATTGTGGTCCACCAGGTGGAGGACCGGGAGGAGGTCTCCATGACGGCGGCGGACGTGCTCCTGGTGGAGGTGGAGGAGGAAAATTACCTTGGCCAAATCCACTTGGCGGTGGTGGTCCAGGAGGTGGTGGAGGACCAGCCCAAGGAGGAGGTGGGGGCATCATACGTGGAGGTGGTGGTGGTGCTTGAGGTGACTGTGAAGTAGGAGGTAAGGGTGGTGCAGATCCGGGAGGCGGTATACCAGGTGGCAAAGGTGGATGATTCATTGGAGGTAAGGGTGGTGGTGGGATCGATGATGGGAATGACGCTGGTGGTGGTACTGGTGGCGGAGGAGGAGGGTGCATTCCACCTGATGTGGGAGGTGGCGGTGGCACCATACCCATCATAGCCATTGGTGGCGGAGGAGGTGCCAAATGACCAAGCATGCCAGCTGGAATCATACCACCCATTGGTGGTGCATCAGCGAACAGTTGATGGGGACGATCTGCCTGAGATAATGGATTTTGTGCCGCTAATAACCTTTCAGCTGCGGATCCATGCCGCTCACCTTTGGCGTCCTTTTTAAAAGCATATGATACTGAAATGGGTCGATTACAAAGATATTGACCATTCATAGCGTCAATGGAAGCATCAGATGCATCAAAACTTGCGAAATTAATAAATGCAAATCCTTTTGAATTCCCAGTTTCAGGATCTCGCATTATCTGTAAATTAAAATATTATTTATTATATTAAATAAAAATTGTTGAACTCAATTATTTGTATTATATATAGCATCGCCAAATTAGTCAAGTAACATATCGCTCCGGAGAATGATTACGATTAGATAATACTGACGATGAATACTTTGTAGTAGAAACACGTACCTATATAATACAAATAATTATCTAGGAATCTAGGCAAGTTTTTGAAAATTTATCTTATTTATTTATTTACCTTCGGAGTTTGTAGAATGACACCAAAAGCTGAGAATGTATCGTATAACAGTTTCTCATCAACCTCTGGATCTAAATTACCAATGAAAATATTCGCACCAACATCTAAATTCTTTTGATGCGCCGAAGCCTTGTTCACTCGTATTGGTTTCCCATATAGTTTTATCATATTCATTATTTTTATGGCATAATCCGCATCTTCTTCACCCATAAATTCCACAAAACCATAGCCTTGGTGCATCATTGTAACTCGATCTTTTGGCATATGAACATTAACTAAAATTCAAAATATTTTTTAAAATTTTAATTTACACCTTTTCTATTTTTATTTAAAAACAAATCATTTCGGAAAACGTCAATTGTATTTCAAAAAATAGATGTATTGTATTTCACAGGCTGATGTACCGGAAGATAGTAGTTTGAATTTTGAACTTTACTAAGCGTCACAATACTATACTGTCAATTTCTATTAAGGTTACGAAGACAGTATGAAAGAACTAGCGTATACTATACAGACGTGTATAGAACGTACTAATTTTTAAGTAAATATATTTAATAAAAACTTGAATAGATAGACAAACATACCATTGAATTTTTAAGTAAATATATTTAATTCCATCAGGATGAGATTTGCTTTGCCTGAATGTATTCAGGTTCAAAGTTTGGCTTAGATAAAAATCTCCATAATGGATTGTTTTTATAATCATGAATTTACACACACTAAGTAGGAGTTCAAAAACTTTGGGAGGGAAAGGGTCATGAGAATTTCTAAACGACTCTGGAATTTTTAGTGAAGGGTCTAGTTCACAAAAACAAATATCTATCCTATCTCCCTAATAACTAGTTTAATAAAAGCATAAAAAATGTTATTTACCAACAGGACCAGCTTGTACAAATAATTCCCACATCAAGGACTCCGAAACTTTTTCATCCAATCCTCCAACGTAAATTGTGGCATCTAAAACATACCACACAAAATTAAATATAATCGAAACAAATTTTTAAGTTATCATTAAAAGTCATAAGATTGTGAGATACTTTTAATATCTTTACGTTAATATTTATGCCGGGATTTGAGGTTATGTTAGATAACGTTTAAAAATTTGTATAGTAACTAAATACCTTGATTACGTTCCGCAATTGGACCGTTAGCCATTTTAATCAAATTTTCTCAAGTTAAAATAATTAAATTAGAATTAATTCACATATTTTAAATTATTTAATAAAATTGCAACCCCGGTTGTGTTGTGTGTATTCGTAAACGTTCGTTGACTTTTGTACCTGTTTTCGGAAATACCAGAGTTCAAATGATAATTTTACAAATCAAATAAGAAGACTCCAAAAGTTATATACAAATCAAATGCTAGGATAGAAAGATAAACTATATAATTATAAATATAATAATTAACAATTTATTAAATTATATTTCAATATATTAATTTCTAATGATTGATTTTATTAAAAATAATAGTTAATAGGTCAAAGAATAGATGGCATTCAATTGACTATATTAAAAAAATATCAACTATGTCGGATCTTGCCACTTCTGTCGTTTACGATGTTCATTGGGTGTTGTAATATGTCATAAAAGATCATAAAATTTTTTATTTATAATTATTCATTGAAGTGATTTTGGAATTTATGAAGAACTATAGTGGTAAGTGTAATTTAAATACATTATCTTTATAAATTCAATGGCCTCATAATTAGATCAATATTTTGTACTTCACTGTATTCAGTGCCAATTTAATGTAGTAATACAATCATATTTTTAACACGTCTCAAATTGTTAAACTATATGAGTAACATTATCAATTTTGATGGGCGTATTTATTTTGATAATTCTTGAATGAGAATATCATCCTTTATTTGATTTAACATCAGTTTCAAGTCCATGTAGTGTTCTATTATTTCAATGCATTATGAATTTTTAAATAATTTATATAATTTTTTTTTCCTCAATTTAATTTTTTAGGTGTGTGATCGTTGATTGGAAAGGTTTTCCAACATGATTGGAGGCTTGTTTGTCTACAATCATAAAGGAGAGGTGTTAATATCCCGAGTATATCGAGATGATATTGGGAGAAACGCAGTGGATGCATTTCGCGTAAATGTTATTCATGCCCGGCAGCAAGTAAGATCGCCGGTTACAAATATTGCTCGAACATCTTTTTTCCATATAAAGGTAAGACTTAATTTAAGCTTTATTTTCTATTGTAGTTTTATTGATTTTTAAACAATTGATACCACACTAAATTGTTAACTAGTCACAGGTTAGCGAAAATGTATGTTAAACACGTAAGAGATTGGAGACACACAAGTACGTTAATAGATTGTAGATCACGGATCACGATTTGATGAGTATCAAAGACCGTTTCGTTCGCTGTAGAAAATGCTAGTATTAGTTCAACCGAGTTAGGCTCGAAATCGATGAAAGAATGTCTTTTAAAACGATTTTACGCTTAAAAACCAGTGATTAGTAAATCAATAATCATTTTACTGAGGAATAAGATAGTTATGAAACGCTGCTAAAAGTAAAATAAAATAAATTGTGTTGTGTATACAATACACCAACAAATATTTAATGTTTTCGATTTTGTTCATTTACATTCCGAAATTTGTAAATGTTTATAAAATATAAAATAATTATATTGTTAGAAATTTTTCTTTTAACAATTTTATTCAGTTCATGTACAACTATGTATAAGATTCAGAAGTAAATCTCAAAGGAAAACATTAGTTCTTGAATTGATAAAGATCACCAGTTGGCAATAGATAAAATTCGACACGCATGTTCGACAACTTTTAAAATTAATAATATTATAAATATTTATTTTGTATGAAAAATCTTTAAGTACGTGCTTTTAATATGTATTTGATATTTTAAAATATCTAGAGAGCTAATATTTGGCTTGCTGCTGTAACTAAACAAAATGTAAACGCTGCAATGGTTTTTGAATTCCTTCTTAAAATCATTGAAGTGATGCAGTCATATTTCGGAAAAATATCAGAAGAAAACATCAAAAATAATTTCGTTTTAATCTATGAATTACTTGATGGTGAGTTAAAAGATTAAATACTTTATCCTTAGTTCTAATAATTAAACTCTCACTATTAGCATAAATTTCATTAATATTTGCGAGTTCAAACTTTGCAATGTAAAATGTTTAAGGTTTTACTGGATTATTCTAATGGAATATTTTCTTTTTGCTATTTTTCCTGACCTATACACCATGATCCTAATAAAGAAATCCTTGACTTTGGTTATCCACAAAATAGTGATGTAGGAGTGTTGAAAACATTCATTACGCAACAAGGAGTTAAAAGTGCTGGTGGTACTAAAGAAGAACAAGCGCAAATAACATCGCAAGTTACTGGACAAATTGGATGGCGCAGAGAAGGTATTAAATATCGACGTAATGAACTATTTTTGGATGTTTTGGAATACGTTAATTTATTAATGTCTCCTCAAGGTACTATACTATAACTTATAATATTTTTACTGATTATTTATATTTTATTCATTAAAAAAAATTTTGGTTTCTAAATTTCAGGTCAAGTTTTATCGGCGCACGTTGCTGGCAAAGTTGTTATGAAATCATATCTGTCAGGTATGCCAGAGTGTAAATTTGGTATCAATGATAAAATTGTCATGGAAGCTAAAGGGAAAGGTGTGGGAGGAGGACTAGGAGAAGTCGGAAACAGTTCTTCAGATGCTTCAAGATCAGGAAAACCAGTTGTGGTGATTGATGATTGTCAATTTCATCAATGTGTTAAACTTAGTAAATTTGAAACCGAACATTCAATCAGTTTTATTCCTCCAGATGGTGAATTTGAATTGATGAGGTACTCATTTTTATATATTCCTTTTTTACTCACAAATATTTCATAATATTTTGTATTTATTTCTCGTCAGATATCGTACAACAAAGGACATTTCTTTACCTTTCCGTGTTATTCCATTGGTTAGGGAAGTGGGTCGAACGAAAATGGAGGTGAAAGTTGTTTTGAAAAGTAACTTTAAATCATCTTTACTTGGACAAAAAATTGAAGTAAAAATTCCTACACCACTAAATACATCTGGTGTTCAACTTATTTGTTTAAAAGGCAAAGCAAAATATAAAGCTTCTGAAAATGCGATTGTATGGAAGTACGTATACATTTTAAATATTTATTTACATTTGTCGATAAAAAATCAAATTACTTTGTTATTTTTTAGAATCAAGAGAATGGCTGGAATGAAGGAAACTCAATTATCTGCTGAAATTGAATTACTAGAAACGGATACGAAGAAGAAATGGACACGACCACCAATATCGATGAACTTTGAAGTACCTTTTGCCCCATCTGGTTTTAAGGTGCGTTATCTAAAGGTGTTCGAACCAAAATTGAACTATTCAGATCATGATGTTATAAAATGGGTGCGTTATATTGGTCGTAGTGGTCTATACGAAACCAGGTGTTAAAAATATCTAATTAACTCTCTGTTGTTAGATGTTATTTAAAAGAAATACAAAAAACAAACCTCGAGATAATTCAGCTCTGCTAAATACAAAACAAATAACTTTCATATTTAGACAAACAAAACTATTTTCAATATATCACATTTTTCTTAATTTACCATTAGAAATTCTTCATTTATTTGTTGTTTTTAAGTTTATTTTATCCGAGTTATATTTTTCTATCGTAAATAAAGTATTATAATATATAGAGATCGATTCAAGTTAAGAATTTTGCGCCACCAACACTAGTTATTTATGTTTGTACAGAATAATAAATTATGTCTGTTATGTCTCATTCATCATCCTACGTTAAATTTGTAAAATATACTTTAGAGTTTGTCTATAAACAGTGAAATGATCCTTGGATTTTGTAAATATGATAATATTTGAAAGAGTGTTAGGGATATTATACTTAAGGAATCAACAATTAGATCTATTACTTTAAATATTGTCATATTGCTTAAAATAAAGAAACGTTTCTCACTGTCTAAAGACGAATTTCTCTCAATCCAATAAATTAGGGAATTCAGCAAATCTGCATCACTGTCATCTGTATAAGTATCCATGGTATGACGTCATGAACAATTGCGCGCGAACTTAGTTTGAATCGTGAAATATTATGTCTTAAATAATTAATTAATTTTATGTTTTGTTTAGTATATGTATAAAAATCATCTCATTATGGGTTTCTGAAATCTAATAAATACTAAACAAAACTTGTTATTTACGATCAATAAAATCAAGTAAATTTTGATTATCGTTAATATATCGAAAGAAAACGACACACGCGTTAAATTTGTAATTTGAATAATGAGATCAAATGTTAAAAATATCACGATCAAAATTTAAATAAATGTAGATTTATTACATTTTAAAAATTAGTTTATTAAGTTATAAGTAATTTGTTTACGTAAAAAAAAAATTATCCAATATAATATTTCAACTAAGTTCGATCAGTATTAATCAATTTGTATAATCGATTTGTTGAAAATTTTCTTATTAATACCATTTCTATTTTGATTGATGCATTCTAATGGAGTGATTATGAGAAAATGTAAGTTTTTTTTGAAAGTAATATTATTTTTTGTGTAGATATCAAATTTGATTTATGCCTTAGGTTGTAGTGTGACTTGAAATTATGTGTTAATATTTATCAACAGTTCAACTATTCATCAAAATTTGAACTCGTGTGTTTATAAAACATTCAAAAATAAAAATAAGTGTTGTAATCAATTTAATTCAATTATATCAGTCGATATTTAATTGAATTAAATAAATTGGCGGTATATTTGTTTGGATGCTTACATTGATTAAGAATATGAGTGTTGTAAACTGGAATCGTCTGATACAATAAAATTTGTATTTCGTTGGTATTGATGATATATGAACGAAAGGGATACACACCATTGTCAAGCTCTCTTACGGTCTGTCATCCATGTTATAGTTTTAAAAAAACATTTCTTTAAATATGAATTGTATTTCTGAGAACTAACGAGGTAAATATATTTTAGATGTACAATCCCCTGCAAAAAACTGGAACCAGTTGAAACATTCTAAGTGATACTGTATATAATATATTATGTATATATTCAGTAATATTTACGCTTAAAATGTGACTTGTTATTACAAATATTTTGTATTTGAGTGTACTTACATTCGCTATAATTAAGACCGAACTTCACGTGAATCGAACGGTTCGTTTAAGTACATACATGTGTCATTCGGAACTTTACATGCAAGTACACTTGGCCACAAAAGTTGATGTCATTTTTTAAAATTTTGTATTTGATTTGTGTCTTATTCATACGGTTTTCGAATAAAAGTTGTTAGTATTTTTCTAATGAACAACATTTATCCGAAGGATTTTTTCGAAAACCGAATCAATAAGGCACAAATCAATTATAAAATTTAAAAAAATGACATCAATTTTTCTGATCCATAGTACCTAAATATTGCACAGAATGATATATCGAGTTTTTAATTTGTAAATCTAACGGATTTTTATCGTGTACAGACATTCATTAAATCACCTTGGGCAATTCAGTATCGTACACATCTTTAATGGTGGTTGAGTATTGCTCCTTGTAATTAGATATTACAAAGAACAAGGTATTGAACAGCGTGGGGCCTGTAGCGAATGCGAATAAGAGGTCCTTGGTTTGTTGTAGGTTTTTGAGTTAAGGAATTAAAATAAAACAGCACATTTACACTAACCTTTCGTGATTTTCGTGACCATTGTAGATTTGGACACCATCGTCTAAGTCTACAATGATTATTAATAATTTCCGTTTGGTGGTAGGTGGTATACCGTATATAACTATTTTTGCGCTCAGGTACGGGGTCCGTAGCAATTGCTAACACTTACTACGTGGCTAATCCGGCACTAAATGCGTTATATACAAAATATATTTAATCTGCAACCCCATTAGTAACTTTATCGTTAAAATAGTTAACGCACATATTCCCAATCAAACAAGCTTTCTCGAAATGTAAGTACAGATATTTTAAGCATCCAACACAAATATATATATTTGTTCATTAAAAATAATAGTAGTTAATAGTCAGTTTGCACGACTTGCATTTTCAGTCAATCAGATATGTGGGTAAGTAACTAATAAATGAGAATGATTTGGCTCAAGATTTGAGCATTTATTTATAAGGGGTCATCATTATTGGTTATTATTGATCGTACTAAAATTTCATGTATAAAAATTCACCAAGTACCAAAAAAAAAAAGAAAAAAAATCTTAATGTAAAAAAGTTTTATGTAATTTCTTGAATAAAGTAATAAAAGAATCTCCTGCTCGTTCACGAATATATATAATGTATATGTGTATCAATTCTAAAAAAATATGCTATAATGGTAAATTTGAAGTGACGCTTCATTTATTTATAATGGGTAGAGTTTTATGTCTTTTCAAGTGTATTTGTTTGTATATTAAATCGAAAGCTAGTATAAATTTTTGCAGCCACGACAATAAAATAAAAAACAAAACTGGCCATCATTCTAAAAAACGAAACAACTTATAAATTTAAGTACAAACAAATTCGTAGATACATTTTGTTTTTTCATTTAAAAAAAAATGTTAGCTCTAACATATTAGGATATTCCACAAAAAAAAAAGATTAACATAGATATTTAATAATGGAACCATAAAAAATATGTTATAGTTTTGAAAATGTTTATTTTTTTCTTAAATTATGTGATTGTTATCATGATCGTTGTGAATTAGTGTTGGACTGAGGAATTTCGATTCAAGAATTGGTTTAATTTTTCAAAATATAATTTTTTTTCATTTTTTTTGTCCTTAGTTACTCAAGCCTCATATCTCTGACAATTTTGTAGATATTTCAAAATTATTGTATTTTTCGCTTTTTTTATATCACGAAAGTTTTATATAATTAAACAAACTTATGCATCTATCTCATTTATTTTAATATAATTAAATATTAATACTTATAATTAGCACTTTGTTTATATCGATTCTCAATCGAATGAATTATGGCCAATAGGTAAACTGCATTAGTCCAAAAATTATCAAAGAAATTGGTCGTTTTAATGAACCTAACAAATCGAATCGTGAATCAGAATTGTTCAGTTCAACCTATTGTGAATATCCACCCCAAAAGAATTTATATTTAATTTATAGTAGTGACAGTCACCAAAAAAAAAACCCGAACTCTTCCAATAAATAGAATGCAAATTAGTTTATTGAAGAATTGCATATCTGCGAGCCTATTTATCAGGCAGCTGATGTATTCTTTTGGGGTACTCAAAAATTTGTTGCAACTGTAATTTTTTGTTTTGAGTTTAGTCTTTTTTCCATTCCGATAATTATAGAAATTAGAATATACCTTAATATTTTATGTGAGATGAATTTATGTTCCAAATACTCGATTCATATATGCTTAATATATTATTGTAATTATTATATAAATTTTTAAGATTTTATTTGCTGATGGAAATAAATTTATATATCTCACAAATTTATTTTGAATTTTGTTTTATTTTTACTATATTTTTGCAAGCTGAAACAAAAAAAAAGATGAAAATATATCGGCATATAAAATGTTTAATGAAAATTTAGAAAAATAAATTATGAAAAAGTAATTGTGTTCATTTCTTGTGTTTCTCATTTTTTCTCTCCTATTTTTGCAGCTAAATATTTTGAGGAAAAATAACTTTGAAATATACAGTGTGTATTTCAATTCATGTATTATCTTATATAAGAAAGAGCTTTTCATTCACAGAGCATGGAAACTGCAGAGCATACATATCAAAAGTTTTTAAACTGCACCCTCCGATCGGCAGCTTCAAAATTTATATACGTACTCTGATGATACTTCAATAAGCAGTGCTCAAATAATTTCTTGGTGGAATTGAGCGCTTATCGAAATTTAAAAAACTTGAAGCTTCCTATAGCTCTATTTGTGCCAAATCGATTTCCGAAAAAAATTTTGGATGAAAGTTTGTTATAGAATACTTACAACTTTTATTCCAAGAATTTTTGTGTAAAACCGAATGGGTACGACATAAATCAAGTAAAAATTTTAGAAAAAGAACGCCAATTTTGCAATCGACTATACATAGACATTTCAGATTTAGATCTATTGGCATATTCAACATATCTTGGATGGATCGAGTTACCAATAACGACATAATCAGAATGCGGAATTTATATGAAATTATATTCACAAATAATTTGAATTCATTGAATTGTCCCATACCTGTGCTTTAAAAGTAATGATTGTCAACCTCCGATTATAGAGTTAGGTTTCTCCGGATAGGAGACGGTGTACTAAGAAAAATGTACATCAAAAAGAAAGTGCAAAATATAACTTTTGGCTCTTTAAAAACAGCAAAATGTTCATAACGAAATCGGGCGTGCAAAAATAGTTATGAAGATCAAAGATCGCGAAAATTAGTTTTTCTTAAATATCTCGTATTCTTAAATTCTAACATCAAATAAGTCGAAATTTACATCCTTGTGTGAAATAATATTCTTTCAATTATTCCTCTAAGCCATCTAAAACTCTATCTAGAAATAAATAGACTATAGATAAATTTAGAACTTCCTATTTTCTCCAGCCGTGGAGAAATTTTTATAAATATGAGTTTACACCAAGTGTATGCATTTCATGAAATGGACAATTTCGCTAAGAGAGCACGGCATGTAAATGAAACAATTCGTATACAAAAAAACAAATATAATAAATATGTATGGATTAAATAATGTCTATCAGGTATTCAGTCGATCTGTTGTCCACCAATGGATTAAAAATTATACTACACACAGTTTATAAAATATAGCTAATAGATTATTTGAAAACATATCTTGTACTACATACCAAAATATTCAATGTGTAGCTTTCACCAAGAAGGCAACAATCAACCGGGTCATTCCACATAATATTGTTAAATGTGATATTCATTTGATTTTAATTCAGCAGATATTTTATATCAATGATATACACAATAGGTATATCTACAATACTCTGCCTATCCAAAAAAGTGTATCAAAATTGTGTGAATATCTATTAGCGAATTTTTATATCCTGTATATGAAAAAACTTTTGAGCCCGAGACTGAAGCATGATGTGAAAACATATCCAATATACAATAGCTATGACTATTCATATACAATGTTAAATTCCCATTTAAAACACGAATATCGATAATTGTCCACTGTCACATAGCCGATCGTTAAAAAAAAAACGTGACAGTTTAATCTGAAATTTCATACTTGTATAGTCTCGCTATAGATGTTTTCATATCAATAATATGCTAAACTTCGCCAAGCAATTGGCCATGAATGTTTTCAGAGATATTTAAGATTTTAATTACGAAAGCGCTGTTTTGTTAAATTAACAAACGCTTACTCATCATAAGGAGTTCTATGTTTACAGTACAAAAAAATGATAGATCGAGAATAATATTATTTATTTTTTATCTCATTTGCCTGTAAATTCATAGTACACTTGGCCAAAAAAGTTGATACCATTTTTTTAAATTTTATAGTTGATTTGTTTCTTATTTATTCGGTTTTCGAAAAAAAAAGTCGAATAAAAGTTGTTACTACATTTATAATGAACAACTTTTATCCGAAGCATTTTTTCGAAAACTGAATGAATAAGGTACAAATCAATTATAAAATTTTTTTAAAATAACAGTACAAAAAACCTTTTAGAATATAATTTGCTTACAAATTAGTACATATTTAGGATGGGGATCAAACCCACGACCTCTGGTATTATAAGTCATTGCTCTACCAACTGAGCTCGCTGAGATATTATGGTAGTGCAATGTATATGATCTTTCAGTATCTTTTGATGTCGTTGTATTATTCAGTTTTTTTACAAATTTTGTTGGACTTGTACTGAGATCAATATAAAAGGTATGAAGCCACTTAAATATATAAACAATTCAAGTTTTAAATAATAGAGCTATTAGGTAAAACGTATTTGGGAACAAACGAGAATTTGTTATACATTATATATATATATATATATATATATATATATATATATATATATATATATATATATATATATATATATATATATATATATATATATAATGTTCAAAAACAAATATAAAAATTAAAGAATATAATAATATTTCGATGAATATCAATTCAAATGAACAGAAACGGTACCAGTTTCTCAAGTAGAGTATGGAATAAAATAATAACCAGCAGGTTAGTTGTTCTTCAGGCTGGTTCCGCTGGTTTAGTTGATTCTTATTAACCAGTGTGTAATACAACCAACTGACAACCTGTATTTATATAAAATTTTAATAATTTTATTTAGATAAAAATATAATATTTTTGTGATTCTTCTTTACAAACACTCATCAGAATAGTTTTCTTTGTATGTTGTTAATATCATTATCATCATTATCGTCATCGGCATATCTTTTGCATATCGCGTCGTATGTGTTGTGTATATGTTCTTATCTGGTGCTGTCATGCCGTTCAAATAACAACACGTGTTCAAATTGTTCCTTCTTAAAACTTATTTTTCTTCTTGTATTTCACCTTTACCACACAGAGCACCAATCACACCACACAGACCAGACACAGTTTTTGTTTTTGTTTTAAATATTCACCTGAAACTTTAAAATTGACATTTTGATTTGTTTCTTACTTTTATGTTGTTGATTCACAGCCTTCTTGGTGTGTTTGTGTCTTGTATTGTTGCTTTTGTTGTTTATTGTTGCGAATAATAAATATTATGTTGTGTGTGTTTTAATAAATTTTTGTGTATTTTTTATAAAAAAAAAATTGTTTAAGATGATTATTGTGAAATTTTAATATTTATATTTTGTAATAATTTATCGCATTGTTAAGTGTATATGTGGTTTTTTTTTTGTTTACATAAACAGTTTTTAAACTGCTGTTTTAATTTTGTTTAATTGGATTTGCATTGCTTTTTTTAGCCAAATAGGGTAATTATATTATTTTTTTTTTTGTTTAATTTTTAATATTTGTTTATTAGTTTGAATTTTTCAATATTTTATTAAATTTAGTTTGGTAATTATAATTATTTTGGTAGTATTTTTAGTTTAATGCATTCTTTAAAAAATTTCAAACTCATTATGAAATTGATTTATTTTGAAATCTGTATGAAACAGTATTTATAGAGTACGGATGAACAAAAGTTTGGGTTTAAAAACTTTGCATAATTACAACATATGTGTTCGATTTTTTAGGAAAATAATCATTAGAGTTTGTATCATACATAACAGTAGGACTCCAATTATACGGATAATTTTGAGGAAAAAAAACAAGTCTAACAGGGGCGATTATTTGCCGAGAAAATCACAAATTTATTTTTTCAAAGTAAATGATCTTCTCTTATAGCTAATCTAGATTAGATTAGATCAGGAGTAAGTCTTATAAAGAGCTTTTGTACCGCGACCAATTTGATCGATAGTACCTCCTTTCCTTCAAAGATATTCCAGAAGTTCTACGGTCTTGATAAGCGTTAGGATATCTCTAGGCGACCGACACCTCATTGATTTCATCTGGCTGGAGATATGTCCATCTCAAATGATAGTGTCTTTTGAGAGAGGAACTTTCGCATTCACACAGCATGTGAATTCCGATTTCCTCCTCTTCATGATAAAATCTGCAAAGTTCATTCCCTGTGAGATTGATTTTGCAGGGGCGAGTAAGAAGGTTTTGTCTAACGTCTCCGCGTTGCCTGCCCGTAGATAAATAGATAGATTGTAGAGGCTGCCTTTGACGGGCTACACTTCGACCATAAGGTCCATTGTGATATTTAAGTATCACATTGGAGTGGAAGGAATTTTTGTATTTAGACTAGGAATAGGTAGGATATGCGGCTGCAGCCAACTATGATAGGAACTATGCCGTTATTCATCTGGAGTTCGTGAAGGAAACTACAGAAAATCCTCTCCAGCGTAGTCGGTTGCTTCGTTCTTGTCCATACGCCGACAGTATAGTCAATTAACCGCCTCTTTTTTTCTAATAACTGCCGGTGTCGCGATTCGAACCCATAACCTCTCAGTTTCCAAATAGGCATACTGCGCAGACATAACGCCTTAGACCACTCGGTCACTTGGACTGGTTGCCTGTCCGTAACTCTATATACAATTTTTTTTATTGATGATTCTAATTTCTTTTTATAACTTATTAGCAAGAAAATATATTTTTATAATTCATGTAAAGAATATTAATTACTTAAATAGTACTCTAATTATGTACGTATCTCACGTGATCAATCAATAAGTAAGTATTCTTCCTATAATAATAATTCTATCCGATACGCATACAATTTTCGAAAAGAATATACTTAATTTTAAAAACTTTCTAAAATGTTTGTTACACTTAGCTACAATATAAAGTAATGTGTTCAATAGTTTTTAGTATTATTTTATTTATTTCATTTTTATTACAATAAATAAATAACATGCCGAAATTGTTTAGTTTATGCGGGTAGAGTGTTAATAGTATCTATCGACAGGCTCAATTAAAATTATGTTAATACTTATGATGGGAGGACTTTTATAACCCAATCAAATGAGGATTCAACCTCGGAATGAAAGTAAATAAGCTGCATTTTTGTTGTGATATTCTAAAGAGTAGCAAAAATTTCTCATATAATCTCGTACCTAAGAGTTGAGGTATTAAGGTCAAAAATCAGGAAAATCAGCAGGATTGAAATGTTTCGTTTGTCTTGTGTCATATGTCATTACCCCTTTTTAACACGTGTAAGTTTTGATGAAAGTTTTCATTAACATTAAAAACATGTATCAAAAATTACATTGCTGTTCACACGATGAAATTTATATACAAGTTATCAATCTTATGTTTTTTGACAGCTTTTGCTTCTTGTTTTATTTTTCTTTCTTTGCAAACCTAATGTTAATTTTTTTTGGTTATTTATTAAAACGTGTGTTCTGAATTTCAAAGTCACATGGTCAAAGTATACCAATCACAAGAAAGGTGATTTCACACATACACAAACAGTGCACTAATGCTATACGTAAAATTGCATCAAAATAGAAGCCGTCTCTATTTTTTTTGATATAACAAAAACGTACATAAAATACAAGTGAAAATAACAACTGAGTTAATTGCTTATAAATACTCGGTATATATTGAGTTTATGAAAAATAGTTTCAAACAAAAGTTGTTTATTTTTAAAAAAGGAACATTTTTTATCTTTAAATTTTTTTCTGTCTCTTGCCGTTTCAAAAATGATTATTTTTTGCCCTAGTGGGAAAAGCCCGGTCCGATTTTGCCAATTGACGAACTTGCCCTTACTTTTCAACTCTAGAACACACATACAAATTTCAGTTCTCTTCGTTACAGATTTGCGGAAATGGGCTAATTAGATTATTCTATGAACACCTATAACAAAAAATTTTTTTTTGTGATCTATATTTTCAGCCGTTATTAAGTTAAACTTAACTACAGATTTAAACGTCGGAACTAAACTTAATATACCTTTGCATATATCCTATATACCGGGTATAATAATACTGTGCTTACTCAGTAAAACAATCGATTGACTTTCTTCAAAACTTATACGTGTAGAAAAGGACTTAGGGATTATTAAACTTGTAGATTATAAAATTCTCAAGAAATTTGAGTTCATGCTCACCTCGCTATATCTCGAGATCGGTTGAACATACAAAAACATACATCGAATCAAATTTGTAGAAAATTTTGTTATCTATAAGTTTGATTAAAACCTTTAATATGACACATTAGAAACGAGGTAATTTAAAAAAATCGAGTTTCGTGACAGTTGACCTTTAATATCTTGATTCAAGGACACGAGATATATATAAGATAATCTTTTCGCAGGTACTTTGAATGTAAAAACAGAGGTTTATGCAAAGATTCAGCTTACTTTTATACTAAGGCTAATATTTTTTTTCATCTAATTTTATTAGCCAACCTAATTTTTTGTTATGGAGTGCTAATTAAAAGAGAGAGTGTAAAACTCCCACAAGAGAGTTTCAATGAACTTGTTGGCGAAGTAGTGAAGATTGCAAGTAACCTTGAAATCCTATTCTAATAAAGATTAAGAAAGACAATTTGGAATTGAAACCAAACTTTATTTACCGTGATAAATAATTTCGAAAATAGTTTGTTGATAGTTACTGAAGTAACAGCATGTAGTTACCGAAATAACAATGGGCATGTGTAGCGTGTCCGGAAAGGTATCTAAATATGAAAGTAAAATGAGATTTAGTAGCGAAGCGAATACACTACAAACTCAAGGATAAGGAATCTATACCTAAATAATTGTGTATCAGACCGTTAAATGCTTTATTTAATTTCCTTTTAACTGTTAATATTATCATATTTGCAAGATTTATAGAGACAGGATAAAAATGAAAATGCAGTCAGGCATAAAATGATAATTTTTTTACACGTTCTTTTTTTAGTTTTTGTTTAATTTGGATACTTTAGTCATCCATGTATTTTAAAATTCATGCTTTGATATTCGCGTTACTTCACCATTCGATTGCTTTTAGAAGCCAATACAGTTTAAACACAGCTGTAAAATCTTTTCAAATTCATTTGAGAAGTGCTTTTGTTAGAAGCACATAAGCTCATATATATTTTTTAATATCTTAGGTGTACATTTGTGCTTCAAAAATGATTTAAAAGATATTTCCTACGATAACCATTTAAAAAAAAAATTAATAATGTATCTAAAAAAAATGAGTGCTTTGGAGGACCGTTCAATCGAAGTGAAAACTTCTATCACGATTGTAATTAATTCTAATATATTTGTATAAACTATTTATATAAACTATAAAGCAGCATCCATATTCGTTCCAATATGATGACCTAATTATTATACAATGTTTGCCGTATATATACCTGTGTGAACAGTAGTGCAAACATTTCGTTCAGCGTCTTAGTTACAAAACGGACAAGTCAGTTAATCAGTACACTTTTATTTATATACGCTTAATATGTTTATACTCGAATATAAAAAAATAATTTCAATATATTACAATTATGTGTTGAATTGATTCCTCAAGTTTACTCAAAGGCATATTTCATCTCCGAGTGTGACGGATCAAACTCATTTAAAATTGTTTTGTAACCCGGTGCGACCAAAGAAGTTTTCACTTAAAAAATTTCAATTATGTATTAAAATTAATAACACATTGACATAATAGGTATACAAATTCAATATAGAAAAATATCTGAAATCATTTTGAATAAATATATATTTTCTTAATAATATGAACTTCAAACAAAGCTGTCAAATTAAAGCTGTCAACAGTCAATTAAATATTAATAGTTAATAGTTAATTAAATAATTTTAAAATATAATTAATGATTATAATATAATGTACTTAAAATTACGTTGTGCAGATAAAAAATGTTCCAATAAATATTATATTCCAAAATGTATTCGTGTAAAGCCCAGGTAGGTAATACATCTTTACGTTAAAATCATAATTAAATTATTAGTATGTTCATTATTGTGTATTTATTGTTAGATATAATTGTATTATTTTTATTCGGTCTTATTGAGAACTGACCGAAGGGTGCAGCTTCTTAAAAACATGGCTGACTATTGTCTGCAACGAAATAGTTGAATCTATTTGTTTACATTCAATAATCATAGGTATTTTAATTAATTTATGTATAATAATCTTTTTTTTTTAAATTATGACATTTGCAAACGTTATTTTTTTTAAATATTTTAAATTTATTGACAAATTATTTATTTTCAAAATTTTGTTAATGCAGGTAAGGAATATTTATCAAGGATCTTCTATCATCATTATTTCGTTATCTCCTATAGTTTTCTCCATATAATTCGGACAAACACACAACATAATTACCGTTTATATACTGCAGATTATACTGCACACTACACTTTTTTTCTTTTTTGACCACCAGACGTCGTGACCAGTTATCTAAAAGTGGTCTATTATCATATTCTAAAAAAAATTTGCAAGGGAGGTGTAAAAAGTTTTACCATAAAACTAACCACAAAAATTTATTTCTTGCTAAAAAGACCTGATGGCTTCTCGTCCAATGGAAGCTAAAACGCACTCCAATGATGAAACGATTTAACTAGCGTCAATTTATAGCCACAGCAGCAGGTATGATTAAACACATCACTGAATCAATTATGCATATTGGAAATATAACTTGGCCATTCGCACAACTGTGCTATATGACCAGTAGAATAATAAAAATAAATGATTCATTTTGATTAATTCAATCAAATGAATCTATTACTAAATCAGAATCGCTTAGTTGAATTCTAAATTATTTTGTGAACACAGAACCATTAACCCAATCCGAGAAACCCAACACCCAACTCAATTATAACGATATAATGTTTGTATTTAAAACAGATGTATTAAACTGATTGAAGAAAAACACCTATAAGGAAAGCTATAGTAACAAAATAAAAATAAATAAATAATGTTCACAAAACATTAATAGGTAAGCAAATTATTAGGATCAATTTTCAAGAGGGCGATTAATGTTCCCCAGTCTATACAGTGTATTCAAACAATTAACTCAGTTGGTTGTTACATTTTTTGTATTATCATAGGATTTAAAAGTTTTAAAAATTTCTATATTCGGTATAATAAGTAATATTCTCGCTCTGCATTGCAAATAACTTTTGTTTGATACATATTTTCATATACCGGGTATTTAATCAATTAACTCAGTTAGTTGTTATTTTAACTTGTTTTATAATAATAACACTAACACCTGATTAACATTTTTTAAATGATTTTTGTTTAGATTAACTAGCGACCTTATATAATTATTTATAAATATTTAAAAAGAATAACAATAAATCAACCTATATAATTAAAATTTTTTATTGTTCTCAAAAATATTAAATAGAATTAAAAATATTCTAATGTAAAAAAACAGAACTTGTAAGTAAATACATCACATACGTATTTTTTTCTTATATATTATGAGAAAGAAATATATTAGTTACGGTAATTATTTGAATTTAGAACAATTGCCTGGTATATATGTGTATATATGCATAGTATATATGTATTTATGTGTGTATGTAATATGGATGCATGTATGGGTACAGAATGGTCTACCAAACATCAAGCACATTATAAAGATTATTAAAATAATGAAAGAGAACTCTAGGTTTTTTGAAATTAATTTTCAAATTTTGCCACAATTCCTAGAACAATTATTTGTATTTTATAAATACGTATTTCGACTACAAGGCAGTCATCATCAGTTTGAATTAGCTAATCGTAACTATCTCTGGGATATGGAGTCAGAGATATGTTGCTCGTTACTAATTTGGTGCGTGTCTTACCACCTTGTAGCCGACATACGCATTTAAAAAATACAAATAATTGTTCTAGGAATTGGGGCAAAATTTGAAATTTAATATCAAGCACATTGTTGAAGTTATACTAATTTAAGCGCGTTAGGAAAAACTATGAGAATTTTATCATAATCGTGCTCACCGTCAGGTGAAAGATCTATATGACAACAAATATTTTAATTAGGGTATCCACCTCTTCAGATTTCGTCTGGAAATTCCAGAAATCGTGCAGTTTTGCCAGACTACAGATTTCAAAGCTAAATCTGCAGAGTTCCCCGGTTCAGTGAAAAAACATTGGCTAACCAAAACTAATCTATTTTTCTGCATTGTGTCTCATATAAGCATCAGTGTCGGACTGGTCATTGAGTCAGGGTGGTCTTTGCCAGTCGGGCCCTAGCCTGCGTGGATCCCCAGGTTCACTACCTACACACAAAACGTTCATATACGGAGAAGAAGGAAGGGGGAAGAGCAGGAATAGATCTACGAAGATGCTTTAGATCAAACACGAAAAAGGACTTTTGTTTGTCACGAAGAGATTCGGATGCCTATCGAAGCTGCATACAATGTGAACTTTTGTCCCAATATAACATGCAAATTAGTACGCGCTTCAACTTATACGTCGCTAAGTAATTGGGGGAGGCGATTTTCCTTCATTAATTATAGTTAATGTCAAATTATAGGCATGCGCAATAAAATGTTTTTTTAGTCACGCCAAAAAGTATAACTTGCAACGCGCGTATATAAGTACACAACATCCACTTTTAACGAATTTTCTTTCATATTATTATTTGTACGTAAGCGTCACAATACAATACTTATGTCAAATTCTATTATGGTTACTTAAGACATATTATGAAAGGACTAGCGTTTACTATATATAGTCCGGGAGACCAAATGGTTTTTTCAGGATGATGAGCACCAAGCTGGTTCTTTGTAAGTAGCATCGTTTTAAGAAGACGCCCAACTTTTTTAATTATAAAATTTTGGAAAACAGTATCGAAATTTTCTGGAAGCCGTTGATCATTGAGGATGAGAGACTCGGAGTCCATTCCATTGAATTTGTAGGACGAAAATTTTTCCTCGTTCTTCACTTGATTATCTTACAATTAAACTTAAAAATAACTTGATGCTCGTAAACTTTGGATGAACGGTCAAATCGACATGTTCAACGGCTTCCAGAAAATTTTGTTACCGTTTTCCAAAATTTTATAAATAAAAAAGTTGGGCGTCTTGTCAAAACGAAGCTACTTACAAAGTATCAGCTTGATGCTCATCATCCTGAAAAAACCCTTTGGTCTCCCGGACCAATAAACAAACATGTTATTGAATAGTTGATTTAAATATTGATATAAAAATAATAACTCTTCAACCAGGAATCGAACCTCGGACTTCAGGATTTCTAGCCCAGGGTGCTTACCACTACACTTTTCGTGAGAGAATTCAGCTATTGTGCTTGTACCGATGAATCGATTTCACAAAAAATTCTTTCTACGCCAATGTCCGTGGCGGATGGGCCAATCTGTATTATGTATATTGAACATATGATGTGAACTATATATGTTTCGTAATTTTTTCTATAAAACAGCAATCTCGTCTCATATACATGAAATGCTTTTACTATAAAGAAAGACACCTCCTCATTATAGAAAATAGAAAGATATAAGTTACGATTCTGATCTGGTAATTCAAGTTTTTCATATATTCATGCCTATTTCTATTAATGTGCATTGAAATATAATGTATATTTATTACTCAATTTCATGTGTAGAACGGGAACTTATAATTATTAAAAACATGTTGATTAGATTCCAGTTTAATATTAAATTTGATTGCAATTTTTAGAATAATACACAATATATCAGCGCTTCTCTACATAACTGTTCATGATATTTCACAGGCAGTTGGTGCGTCTTTAATCCGGTAATATGTTATGGCCAGGGTATATTAAGTCTAGTTCCGTCTTTGTAAAGGTTGAAAATATTGATCGCAAACAAAACATTTTGATACAGTGAACTAATTTATACCGTCTGAAAGTGATCTGAAATTTTATATACATATACAGGAGAGTCTCGCTAATCCGGCATTTCAATGATCCGATACCCTTACTTCCGCTCCGCGCATGTGCTGCGACATCAGTGTGATCTAAAAACTTATCACGTAGCACACATTCCAGTTTAATACCTGAATTATTATGAATTTTTCTATACAATCCAGTAATCCGTACATTCCAATAATTCGGCACCCACTAGTTTGTAATGGATTAGTGAGACTACTGTATATACCGGTTGTTTAGTTTACATCTTCGCATAGCAGATCTCCCACGAGTACGAGAGAGTACATATGTATACATTAAGCAATGTGTATGAGAAGGAGGTCTTATAGGTTTGTTTTCTTACTTAAAGTTAAACTGTTGTGTGTGGTATGTGTCGTACGATACGCATTCAGTTAGATGACGCTTGGAGAGTGGGGTTTTTTTAAGTGAACAGATCAGTTGTTATGATTTGTTATGTTGTTCAGCACACAACAGTTTAACTTTAAGTAAGAAAACAAACCTATAAGAGCTCCTTCTCATACACATTGCTTAATGTATACATATGTACTCTCTCATACTCGTGGGAGATCTTCTATGCGAAGATCTAAACTAAACAACCGGTATATATATACAATGGTATATGTGAAACTTGTTGGAATTTTGAAAAAAATAATATTTGAAATTAATATTTCTAGGCAGGGATGTTACGGATGCGAAGTTTTGGACGCGGATGCAGATTTATATCTCAAGTTTTTAAGGGACATGAATAAAGGAAAACGATAGTAATAATTTTCAATAATCTTTATATTATAATCAAATTTTTAGTATGAAAATTTAAAATTTGGTGCATAATATTTAAATAAAAAGCAATGTCGTTGTTTTTTCAGGTTCCATCCTGCTTAGCAGAGCTTCATTATTCCCGCGCTAAATAAGCTAAACTGCTCCGGGTGCATCGATTTTAGATGCTTCCTCAAAGACGTGGTTGTATGGCCTTGCAAGAGTATGTTTTATTGCATATTTTACACTGAAATTTATCCCGGACATGTCCATTTAGTTTAAAATAAGACTAAATCACACTTAGCGTCGGTGGCCGCATTGTTGATTTACTTGTCAAATAGATTAATCAAGACGAAACACTCTAAACAATAATGTAAACACGTCTATACACGTTGTGATTTATTTAAAATCAGAAATGCTAAACAAAACAAGTAACATTCGCAAAAGCTCCGAATTGATTATTACGGATGCTAAAATTAATGCGGAAGCTCTGATACGGTTTTGAATACCTGCAATATCCTTGACCTAGGGTATAAAATACGTAACAGTAAAGTACTTTTTTTGCTTAGTTAAAAAACCATTTCTTTTGACTCCCTATATTTTGCTTAAACTTTATTATTAATTATCTCGGATTGTAAACGATAAAAAATTCTAAACATTATTCTTAGCCTATAAATAAATAATTGAAGATATCTATCGATAAGTGGTTGTACACTGGAAGAACCTTAATTCGCTAAGCCTATGTAGCTAGGTGACGAATTTATTTTTATAATTTTAATAGTGAAAAGTCCGAATGTGTCCCTTAAACTCGGCCTTACGCACTACCGTGCTCTAGATAATTCCTTCCTAAAAACTATAATATTAAATACCGATAAACTAAATAGTCCATTGCCTTGTATCTGTGTACTAGCTGGTACGGCCGTCGACTTGCGTGCATTTTTAACCCGACTTCAAAAAGGAGGATGGTTCTCAATTCGTCTGTATTTTTATTTTTATTTTTTTTATAGTTTTGTATCGGCTTTGTTATATAAAAGTTTACAGATTATTCTTAAATGCAAAACGAATTATCGACATCAAATTAGAATGAAGATTTAAAAAAAAAAGCAGCCTCATTAGTTTTTTGCTCTTTTAAAATTGAAAACCAATCATTTGAAATTCGACTGAATGGTTTATGTTAGTAGTTTAAAAATACTGGTTTTGCATCAAAACGAAATATTAAATGACGTATTTTCAATTTGAAAAAATAAAAAACTACTTAAAATTCATGAAAAAATTGTTGCCTAGTCAATATTTTTCAAAGACTCGTTATGTATCCAATTTGTGCCTCAATAAAAATTGTACAGTAATGCCAATCTTTTCGTAGGTTCAATGTATACATAATCATAAAGGTACCGCTCTTTTTTCAAAATTTTTTTATTGATTTGTGCTTTATTCGTTCAGTTTATGAAAAAATGTTTCGGATAAAAGTTCTTCATTATCAATATACTAACAACTTCTGTGCGATACATTTTCACGAAAGCCGTATGCATAAGGCACAAATCGATTATAAAATATTAAAAGAAGAAGACGACTTGTGTGACCAATAGTACTGCCAGGAACAAGAGTGGGTTACATTGTTCAAATTCTTTTAGTCGGTTTGTGTCGAATCCATTCTGTTCAGAAAAAATGATTACAACCAAATTAATAAACAGTTAATATTTTTATAAGGAACAACTTTCGTTCCAAATAAATTTCCAAAATCTAATGGTTTCAGCACAAATTTATAATATAAATATGTACGGTATAGTCTCATTGTTGCTAAAGAAATTTTATCCCAGAAAGGGGTTTACATTGCATATAGATAGATCGATTGTAGCGGCTGCCCCGGGCGGGTTACGCTTCGACCATAAGGCACATGGTGATGCCTAAGGATGTGAGGATGTGAGTGGAGTGGAAGGAATTTTTGTGTGTTTAGACTATGACTAGGAAGTGCGACTGCAGCCGACTCTGATAGGAACTATGCCGATATTCATCGGGAGTTCGTGAAGGAAACTGCAGAAAACCTTCATAAGTATAGCCGGCTACTTCGTTCTTGTCCATACGCCGACAGTTTAGTCAATTAACCGCCTTTTTTTTCTTAATAATTGACAAACTGACAGACATACGCCGATTTTGTTAGACCGCTCGGTTACTAGGACGGTTTACCCTAGAAGTCTTTGAATGAAATTTTGAAACTTTGAATGAAATGAGGTTTCGAATTAAAATAGATATTATACATTAAAGATGATTGAATTTCATACAATTCCTATTTTAATTATTTACTTATATAGCTAACGATAATAGTTAACGATTTTATACATTTTTTTAAGGTAGAAAAAATCGAAAAATTTTTAGTCATCGATTTGAATGAAAATTTGTTTATAAGGTAATTAGGACCCAAAAAATACAAAAATCTAGTTAGTTTAACGATTTGACAGATAATTTCAGAGATAATACCCTCGTTACTCAATTCGATATCCCTTTTTATACTATTTTAGACAGTATCTTGTAAACCGCTCTCCAAACCATCATATTAGCACGATTTTTGTGATTTTTGGATCCAATTGACATTATATAGTGACTTTCATTCAAATCGGAAACAAAAAATATTTTTCGATTTGATACATTTTTTTCAGGTATACCCCTTAGAAAAAATCGAAAAATTCATAAAAATTTTTAGTCATCGATTTGAATGAAAATTTGTGTATAAGGTAATTAGGACCCAAAAAATACGAAAATCTAGTTAGTTTAACGATTTGACAGATAGTTTCAGAGATAATACCCTCGTTACTCAATTCGATATCCCTTTTTATACTATTTTAGACAGTATCTTGTAAACCGCTCCCCAAATCATCATATTAGCACGATTTTCGTGATTTTTGCGTCCAATTGACATTATATAGTGACTTTCATTCAAATTGGAAACAAAAAATATTTTTCGATTTGATACATTTTTTTAAGGTATACCCCAGAAAAAATCGAAAAATTCACAATAATTTTTAGTCATCGATTTGAATGAAAATTTGTTTCTAAGGTAATTAGGAAAAAATACGAAAATCTAGTTAGTTTGACGATTTGACACAAAGTGTCAGAGATAAGAACTTCTTTATACATATCTATCTCTCCTTTCAGACAGTATTTTGTAAAACATTCATCAAATCGTCAAACTACCACGATTTTTTTGATCAATATTACACAATAATAGGTAAATTGGACACAGAAAACTAAAAAATTTGGTTAAAAGTAAAATTAAAAGAGTTAATCTAATGAAATTTGTTTATAGAGATAAAAATGAGAATTCAATATTATTAGCTTGTAGCGGTATCGCATTTTCATTAAATTATTATTATAATTTTATTTATCATTTTTATCTGTTGCTTAACAACTATATCTTCTCTCTTTTATCACAGTTGCTTTGGATGTTAACAACTTTGATAATTTACATATAAATATATAATATGTCATAATTCAATCTAATAAAGATCAATTATATCTTTAACATTTATTTATTATTTATTTAAATAATAATTATTTATCATATTTACTAATCATCTCAACAATTTGGCGCCCCGAGCTCAAATAAACGAAGAGGGTGGTAAATTAACATATTATTAAAGAAAAAAATTTCCAAAATCTTCCAACACATGACTATTGGATTTGACGAATTTAATATTGTAATTCTTACAAAATATAGCATACCACCCACCAAATTTAACAGATAAGTCTTTCATTTCTGTTATAATACTTATTTTTGCTTTACGCTTATAACTATTTCGATTTCTAAAAAAATATTTTTATTATTTTTTTTGACATTTCATTTTTAATATGCCTAGAAATCGAAATGAGTTACCGAATTTAGATGCACCTACAATACATCTTCCAAATTTACAAAAACTTCCACAATTTAATGTAACAGACATTGAATTATGGATAATTCAAGTTTCTCGTTTCTTCATTATTCAAAATATTATTGATGATGAAACTAAATTCACGCTAGCTTCTTTAGCTATACCTGAGGATTACATTTCTCATGTTAGAGATATTATTGTAAATCCACCACAAGAAAATAAGTTTGATACACTCAAAAATATTCTAAAGGAAACTTTTGGACTTTCTCGTAAAGATCGTCTAAATAAATTATTAAATTTATCTCAAAAAGATTTCGATACTCCTCAATTATTATATAATACAATGATATCCCTATCAAGTGGTCTAAATCTTGATTCACATTTCATTCGTGAATTATTCATTGGTAAATTAGACACACAAATTCAAATTCAACTTGTCACCGTTGATAATAATGTTGATCTGAAAACTATTGTTAATTTCGCTAATGATATTTATAAATTGAATTCTGTATCTAATATCAGTTCTTTTCCTATTTCAGAAATTCATAAAACAGATAATTTTATCTTAAATAAAGAATTAAATATTCTTAAAAATAAAGTCATTGAACTGGAAAATTCAAAAAAGTCACCTTTAAAGACACAATATACCCCAAAAACCAATTTACACAAAGTTCAGGTGAAGTCTGTGTGTTGGTATCATAATAAATATGGTACTAAAGCACGTAAGTGTGTTTTTCCTTGTTCTTTTTGTAAATTAAATACTCCATGTATAAATTCAAATAAAACTTCAAAAAAATTCTAAGAGCTCCTGTTGAGTTGGTCAGTAGCTCTGTCAATAAAAAAACCCAATTCAATAACACAACATCATCATCGTACGACTTAATCTTCATGTACGATCTCTTACATGAAGGTACTCGATATTTGGTTGACACTGGAAGTTCACTATCTGTGATTCCAAAGTCATATTGTAAATCATGTAAATTTACAAATTTACCTTTTTCAATTATTGCAGCAAACAATACTAAAATTAATACTTTTGGTACTTCTGAAATTTTTCTCAATTTTGGAAATGATTTGGTTTTTCGTCATGAATTCATTGTTGGAGATGTAATTCATGGCATTCTAGGTTTAGATTTTCTAAAGAAATTCAATTTGAATATCGATTTTAAAAATCAAACATTATTAAAACCTATTAATTCATGCGTTGAAGTGATCTCACTTCAAAATCAATTTACGGAAATCTTAAATTCTTTTCCAAATTTAACCAAATCAGAAAAATTCAATCTTAATGCTAAACATAATACTCGACATCGCATTGTGACAAACTCTTATCCGATATTTTCTAAATATCGCAGGCTATGTCCTGAAGAGTTGTCAGCTGCTAAAAAACATTTTCAGGAACTTGTAGATTTGGGTATTTGTAGACCTTCGGATTCTGAATGGTCATCACCTCTTCTCATGAAAAAGAAATCGGACGGTTCTTTTCGTGCATGTGGTGATTATCGTCGACTGAATTCGATCACGGTACCTGACAGATATCCAATTCCTCATTTATATGATTTCAATGTAAAATTAAATGATAAAAAGATCTTTTCTAAAGTTGATTTAAAAAGAGCTTATTATCAAATTCCCGTACACGATTATGATGTCGCGAAAACTGCCATTATCACTCCTTTTGGTCTATTTGAATTTTTGAGAATGCCTTTTGGTTTACGCAATGCAGCTCAAACCTTTTCTAGATTTATGGCAGATTTATTCAGAAATGTAGATTTTGTTTTCACTTATCTTGATGATCTTTTAATCGCGAGTGAAAACGAAGAAAAACACACTCAAGATCTCAAAACTGTTTTCAACATTCTCAATGAAGCTGGAATTTTAATAAATTCTTCGAAATCTATTTTTGGTGTAACAAAATTAGATTTTTTAGGACATCACGTAGATTCTGAAGGAATCACCCCTATTCCTTCCAAAGTTGAATCTATTTCAAATTTTCCTATTCCGAACGATCAAAAATCACTCCGAAATTTTCTTGGGATGATTAATTTTTATAATCGCTTTATTCGGAATTGTGGTGACATTTTAGCTCCATTGAATAAACTTGTTGAACACGGTAAAACTTCAACGAAGTCAGTTATTCTTGATGAACGTGCAATTTCAGCTTTTAATTTAGCTAAACAAAAATTAATTGATGTTGTTAAATTAGCACATCCTGTTTCAAACGCTGAAACTTGCATTCTCACTGATTCCTCCGGTACTGGCATTGGTGCAATTTTGCAACAAAAAATTCATAACGTCTGGAAGCCACTCGCTTTCACATCAAGAAAACTGACAGACACTGAAAGACGATGTAGTACATTTTCAAGAGAATTATTAGCTATTGTTTTTGGCATAAAAAAGTTTCGTCATTTCATTTCAAATCGAAATTTTTTCATTCAGACTGACCACAAACCTTTAATAAATGCTATTAATTCTCGTAATGAAAATTTATTAAATCGTGATATACGTCATTTAAACTTTGTCAGTCAATATACAACTGATCTTAGATACATTAAAGGTAGTGAAAACATTCCTGCTGATTGTTTATCTCGAATTAATACAATTTCACTACCTTCAGGTATTGATTTGATTGATATTAAGAAGATTTCTGATCACCAGAAATGTGATCCTCTTCTTATTAATTTGTTAAAAAATCCAAAATATTCTTTAGAAATTCGTACTCCTCCGAATTCTCTTTTTAAGGTTTATGTGGAGACCTCTTTGAAAATTCCCAGAATCTTCGTACCTGACATTGATATAGAAGATGTATGGAAAGCTGTCCACAATCTTGGTCATCCTTCAATTAGACAAACCTTGAAAAAAGTACGCACATTCTTTTTTAACCCTAATCTTATTTCACGAATCAAAAATTTAACACGATCATGTCCGATCTGCCAATTAAATAAAATCACTCGTCACACTAAAAGTGATTTTATGCCAATTGAAGAACCAAGTATCAAATTTTCTTTCTTACATTTAGATATTGTTGGACCTCTTCCTCCTAGTGAAGGATATCGGTATATCTTCACTATCATTGATCGTTTTTCGCGTTGGGTCGAGGCTATTCCAATCAAAACTATCACGTCAGAAGAAATTATTAACAATTTGATTACTTCTTGGTTCTCACGTTTTGGTTTACCTACGAGGATCACTACTGATCAAGGTAAACAATTTCAATCACATATTTGGAAAGATTTTTTGTCTTCTCTAGGGATTAAGCATATTTCCACTACTGCTTATCACCCTAACAGCAACGGTATTATTGAACGGTTTAACCGGTCACTCAAAATTTCTTTAAATTGTTGTCAGAAAAATAATAACTGGTACAAAATTTTACCTTGGGTACTTCTAAATTTGCGCTCCTCGGTCAAGGAGGATATTAACCTTTCTTCTGCAGAAATTTTATATGGAATTCCTCTTCGATTACCATATGATTTCTTTTCAGAAAACGTTGATACATATCATTCTGTTCAACAATCTACTCGAGAGTTGAAAAATAGAATGATAAACGCAAAATTTTTCTTTACCAGACAGTTCACCAACAAAAATGTATTTTTACCCAAAAATTTAGATTCATCAAAAAAAGTTTTTATACGCGAGGATCATGTCAAACCTCCACTATCTTGTAATTATAGAGGTCCTTTCTCTGTTATCAAGAGATTTCCTAAATTTTTTGTTATTGATATCAATAACAAACCTACCTCTATTTCGATTGACAGGCTAAAACCTGCATACTTTTTTCAATGTTAATCTTATCTTAATTAACTTTGTATTTAATTATAAGATGTACATCAACTTTTAAAGTTTTTTCCGAGTGAACAAGGTTGTTTTATGTTACAACCTTTTTCTAGTCGTTTTTCTTTATTAGTTGATGGGGGGAAGTATGTAGCGGTATCGCATTTTCATTAAATTATTATTATAATTTTATTTATCATTTTTATCTGTTGCTTAACAACTATATCTTCTCTCTTTTATCACAGTTGCTTTGGATGTTAACAACTTTGATAATTTACATATAAATATATAATATGTCATAATTCAATCTAATAAAGATCAATTATATCTTTAACATTTATTTATTATTTATTTAAATAATAATTATTTATCATATTAATTAATCACTTCAACAAGCTCATGGTAAATAATTGTTTTTATATCTGCAAACCGATTTTAATATTCTTTTTACAAATCATTCTTCTATATTTTACAAATTGTAAGTAATATAAAATATAAACAATTTGGGAACATGAAAGTCCCCCCACTTATTCGTTATGTCAATCATTTTACTTTTTGCATTTACCTTGTAAATTTATATAAATTTCATAATCTATTTCTTGCACGATTGCTATATTTCCTTTTCATATAAATTATATCTAATACAACGTGTCTTAAAGTATTATATTGATTTCTTTATTAAAAACTATGTAGCATAAACCATCTATAGGCGAATCCGGGGTACCGGGGTGGAATGAAGTTTGACAATTTTCGGTGTTAAGGGGGTGATATTAGCGATCGGTAATACGTAGAACTTGACCAACCTGTGGCTCTTCAACTACGACATTCATGTTAGTCTAGTTTTCTTGGTCGTTGGCACGATAAATAATCTGGGAGGGAGGGAACCCCCTATCGGATCAGGTTCTTGTAGGTTGCATTGATAAGTCATTACAGTCGGATTATGTACTATCTTTTCTTAAAGTTTTACAGTATTTTTATGGTCTCCACTTCTACTATGAAGAACGCTTCTATAATAATTCTTTCGCACGAAATATTGATATAGTAGATTAAATTCACGAATAGGCACGGCTGCTTTGTCTTCATCTAGAAGTTCTTATAGAATACGTCTTTGAATTAAATGTGACATATGTGACATAGTTTTGAGACATATTGTATGTAGGAAAGTAAAATTTAATTGATATACATTTCTTTGGTTTCTACCTCCATATACAGGCTAAAACTTATTATGTAGTATCTTTTCTTAAACTTTTTATACCCAGTATATGTAAATATACAAGGTATATTAAGTTTGATCAAGTTTGATCATTTCCCATGTCCGCCCGTCTATCCGTGGATAAGATTACTCGAGAACGAAAATAGATAACGATTTACATAAAAATTTATTAAAAAATTTTTTGCTGAATTTTTTTTGAGTGTTCTAAAGCAAAAAAGTAAGGTCAAGTGCGTTAATGGGCAAAATCGGAACGTGTTTCCCCACGCCAGGGGGGAAAATATACATCTTTGAAACAGTAAGAGATAAACAAAATTTATAAACGAAAAGTCTTCTTTTTAAAACAAACAAATTTTGTTTGAAATTTTTTTACATAAACTCATTAAAATTTCAAATTCGCCCCCTTTACCTAGGTCAGTTTTTTGTATTATAAATATGTATTTCGACTACAATGTAGTCATCATCAGAATAAATTAGCTAGTCGTAATTTACTCTTTGACAATTAGAAATAGATAGAAAGTCGAGATCAATAGACAAAATTAAAAATGAATAGAAAATTAACTAAATTCAATATATGTACTGGATTTAAAATATAATAAATTTTAAAATATGTTGAAATTACTCTTGTTAAAATTTTGGTGACCATTTCACCAAATTAGCAACAAGTAACATATCCTGAGACAATAGGGAATATGCATGAAAATTTTTTTTCACATTTATTTTCGGAATATGAAAATACTGTTAATACTGTAATAATATTTAAAAACGAAATTAAAATCCGACAAATATCAAGGAAGCTATAAGCTTTTAAAGATTATTATCTGTCTCTTTCTTGCAAAAATACTAAAAACGGAGTTTTACGTGTATTTTAAATGGTGAAAGTGTAATATGACGTCACATAACATATCAAGAGGCTATCACCCTCTTTGTCTAATCGGGAATTTCAATCATTCATATCTCGCTGTTTTTTAAATTATTTGAAAAGTAATTTTACCTTGATATTTGTCAAGTAAACATGCTTCAATTCTAGTGAAAAAAAATTTTCATGCATATTCCCTATTAAGAGTCATTTTAATAAGAGTAAAGTTAACAGTAATAAATGTGAAGAAAACATTTTAACAAGAGTAATTTTAACATATTTTAAAATTTATTATATTTTAAATCTAGTATATTGAATTTAGTTAATTTTCTATTTATTTTTATGTTTGTCTATTGATCTCGATAGCTTTAATAGTGTCCCTGAGACATCTGTTCTCAGTTTCGCTTGACTGACCGTAATAAAGTGTTTGTGCAACACAACCACCGTAATAAACTGTAAAAAAACTAGGCTTTGTAAATTCAGAGACTATTTTAGACTCTGGCTCTTGGACCAGTAGTACACGCGTCGATGTTACACAATCTCTAAATACAGGCTTCCGTCTATATATGGAGATTGTGTGGCGTTTACATCAGTTTTTTATTAAATTAATTTAATTTATATATAAAAGTCACAAAGTATATTAATTATTTGTTAATAATAAAAAAAAAAAAACAACAAAGTGGATATCACCGTTTTAATAACAACAAATTAAATTCATTGAACTGAAGAAATTGCAAAATTAACCGTAATAAATTTATTCTTTTAAAAGAATAATGTCTTGCATAGTTTCTACACACACATAACAAAAAAAACAAACAAACAAACACTGTAATTATGTATAAAATTCAGCATAGCTAATAATAATTAATTGTTAAATAAAACATAGCCGACAATTTATATAATTTTTTTCTTCTGTATAATAAAAAAAATAATGCAGTGCTTAATGACGAATTTTACATAGCGTATTACAGTAGTAGGTTAACTATACAATATACATTTTTATATTGTACTTGTTGTACAGTTCAACTTCAATTTACCGGGCCTCGATAAACCGTGATTCGGATTTACCGGGGTCATGATAAGAACACCAGCATCGGCGCCAAAACAAAAGTTAATTGTATTTATTTTCACGTAGGCATCTTACTGATGAGTCCACCTATGCACCCATATAATACATACATACATATATATATATATATATATATATATATATATATATATATATATATATATATATGCACATGTATATATATATGCACATACACTCCCGTTCAATAAAATTGAACATATCTGAACCGAAAGAGTCTCTCACAATTTTGATTATTCTTGTAGTATATGTTTTTTACTATACTTCCATTTCTTTTTTCACACTTAAAATATACCGTCTGTTTTGTTTACATCTTCGTATCATATATCCCACGAGTATGAGAGAGTACATATGTATACATTAAGCATCGTGTATGAGAAGGATGTCTTATAAGTTTGATAAACAAGAATATTTTTCAAAATAGTGAATAATATTCATAACGAGTATGAGAGAGTACATATGTATACATTTAGCAATGCGTATGAGAAGGAGGTCTTATAGGTTTGAGTGGTTGGTGACCACTCGAACAGTTATGAAAATATGCTTGTTCATCAAACATATAAGACCTCCTTCTCATACACATTGCTTAATGTATATGTACATATGTACTCTCTCATACTCGTGGGATCTATGATACGATGATGTAAATTAAACATAGTGTATACTACTTATCTTTGTTTATAAATAAATCATTATACAGAGAGTTACAAAAGTGAGAAGTTTTATTAAATGTAAGAAAATTAACATTTCAGGTCTGTTCAATTTTAATGAACGGGAGTGTACATGTATGTACATATTTGTATATTACTATGGAATACCGTGTATTCGGGTATACCGGGTTTTCGATTTACCGAGGCCGATATAGCTGGGCCGGAGGTCAGCCCGGTAAATCGAGGTTATACTGTATATTGTTATATTGTTACCCAATCAAATTATGTAATATAAATCTGTTTAAAAAACTAAAACCCGATTACGAAAACAGTGTGTGCAAAGCAGTTGGTCACTTTGACTACGAGAAATATTTATAAAGCTCTTTAAAACTTGTATCGTGCGTTGTTCGTAGTCGAATTTTAGTTTTTTAAACTGATTTATTTAAGACTCTTTACTTGAGAATAGTCATATCCGCCATGTTATAATATGACCTCACATAGCCTTAGACTTTTAGAATCAACTGCAACAAATTTGATTGTCATTTTTGACTGATCATTGATTGATATGAGTATGGTAATCACGATTCATTAGTCTTGAATAGTAATCAAGCAAATTGCCATTCAAAGGAGTGTATGGGTGACTTTAATTTAGTTCTTGTCACTTGTTTGGCGACGCTGGTGTATGCTTCAATTTGGACCACTTTTGATTTATTTTACAGTCCATTTATAGAGGTCACTATACACCTAATAACTACTTTAGAAGTGATCGGTCTTAGTAACCACTATAGAATTTTGCATCGAACACCTGCCACGGGTACTTTTACAATAAATATGGTGTACATTTTGTTGTGAATTTTATAGTCTAATATGGAATATGTATGAAAATTTTTTTTCACATTTATTTTCAGAATATGAAAATACTGTTAATACTGTAATAATATTTAAAAACGAAATTAAAATCCGACAAATATCATGGAAGCTATAAGCTTTTAAAGATTATTACCTGTCTCTTTCTTGCAAAAATACTAAAAACGGAGTTTTACGTGTATTTTAAATGGTGAAAGTGTAATATGACGTCACATAACATATCAAGAGGGTTACACCCTCTTTGTCTAATCGGGAATTTCAATCATTCATATCTCGCTTATTTTTAAAGTTATTTAAAAAGTAATTTTACCTTGATATTTGTCACGTAAACATGCTTGAATTCAAGTGAAAAAAAATTTTAATGCATATTCCCTATTGATCAAATCTTATTGGTTTTCGAAAAAATGTTTCGAACAAAAGTTGTTCCAAAAATAACTAATAATTAAATGCTGATATGAAAAAATTAACTCGCCAACCAGGAAACGAACCTCGGACCTTAGGATAACTAGTCCAGCGTGCTTACCGAGGTTCGATTCCTGGTTGGCGAGTTAATTTTTTCATATCAACATTTAATTGAAATTTCAAAATGACATTTGTCTGTAAGTATAAGCTAGTTTTCTCGAATTCGTTTTAAAAAACGTAACCGTTTGACAAACATTGTATTGTTGACATTTAAGTATACACAAATATGAATATGAATAATACTAATAATGTTTGTTTAAAACATTTGTTCAAAAATCGATTGGGCTCGGCACAAACCGATTGTAAAAATTTTCAAAAATGGACAACACTTTTGAACGCGATACTTTATGCTAGACCTACCTACGTAAGCTGCTAAATTTCAATGATTTGTAATATTTTCAGTTATTGTGAGCACTATAATAACTTTATGTATTTATATATGTTCAAAAAAATACTTGTAAAACCCACAAATTAAGGTAGGCCCACCATAAAATCATTTTTCGACAGATTTTGCTCATTTTTTTTCACAGGTTCAAAATAATGTTTTCTAGTAAATCCCGAAGTTTCAGAATTTTTCACCGTTTAGAACGCGAGATAATCTCATTAGAATCTCTCTCATTAGAAGCATGTAAAACTTCATGCCCGTTCAACTATTATCTGTATTAAACACAAGTAATGTAACAACTAACTGAGCTAATTCTTTAAATACCCTGTATATACTGAGTTTTATATCAATGCTTGAACAATTGTTCAAATTCAAAGTTTATAAGATATGAATTATGTGTAAATATTGTTTTTGTTTGTCCGGGAGGGCAATGTTTGACCCGAAATTATGACAAATCTATTGAGTGTACAAAAAAAACTTTTAAACAAAAGTTGTTTATTTCAATGAGATGAAGATTTTTAGTTAACAAATTTTTTTTCTATCTCGTGGTTTCAAAAACGTATACCTCCCCCCCCCCCTTCCTAGTGGGTGGAAACACGTTTCGATTTTGCCCATTAACGAACTCGACCTTACTTTATGCTCTAGAACACACAAAAAAGTTTCAGCTCGTTATCTCTTTTCGTTTTTGAATTATCGGCTTCACGGACAGATGGACGGACATGTGGAAATGGCCGAATTAGGCCATTTTATGAATACCTTTGTGAAGCATTTTTTAATATTTTCAAGCGTTACAAAGTCGGAACTAAACTTAATATACCTTGCATATTTACATATACTGGGTATAAAAATATTCGACAGAATTTTAAAAAAAGAGGATAGTAAAGATAAATATTTATTAAATAAATTTTTAAAAAAAATCGCGTTTTACCGTTTTGTTTTCGAAATAATATAGTTAAAAAAATTTTTTTTCTAATGTATGTGTTGTGTATGTGTTTATATGTGTTTATTCTATAATAAAAGCCAACCGGTTTTTTGTCCTGATTATACAAGACAGTGCTGGAACTCCCTTAATAAAAAGAATTATTTTTTATTATAAATTATAAACAAAAGTTGTACGTATGTGAGACAGATTCATTCAGGCGTTTTTTTTGCGTAGGTTTCATTTATGTTTTGTATTACATTTAAAAATAACTACCTTATTTCATAATGTTTATAATTTAATAATCATTAATTTTTTTCAATAACATTTAGTATCGATTCGCTGATCTCGTCTTAATTTTGTTAATGTCAATCGATTCTGTCAATGTTTGTATTTACGAAGGTTATATTTAAATCCTATCCGTGATTGTTCTTCGAATTTAGAACAAATTCAGTGTCAATCATGTCGTGCTTGTTTGTGTACAATATAACGTCAAAAGTCGAGGTATCATTTCAAAATTTTATAATTGATTTGTGCCGTATTTATTTGGATTTCGAAAAAATGTTTCGCATAAAAGTTGTTAGTATAGTTATAATGAATAACTTTTATTCGAGGTATTTTTTCAACAACCTAATAAATAAGGCACAAAACAATTATGAAATTTTGAAATGATAATTCAACTTTTGACGCCATTTCTACTATGGGCCACAAAAGTCGTGCCGTTTTTTAAAAATTGTATAGTCATTTTCCCAAAAACCAAATGAATAAGGCACAAAATGACACAGTTTAATCTCATCTCAATTAACCATTCAAACATAGTTAATTAATTGATATTAAATTAATTTAATAGTTAATTACTTTAAGAATTTAAATAAATTTTATATTAAGATTACATTTTATAAGATTACGCTATCGAAAAAATTAAGAGTACGGTATACGCACTAGTGAGGTTTTATCACAAATTTAATTTTAATTACCAAATATATGCATACCTACGCAGGAGGCAGAAATCAGTATCATTGTTGGACACGTGAAAACGGCTGTTTGTTGATCTAGAGTAGTGATGTCGGCACAACGAAATCTGGAGAGACGCCAACTTTAGGATGACATTCGCATCAGACTTTTATAAAAGTATATAAAACCTACTGGCGGGTTCTTTCGATGGAAACCCTATATTTCAGAAATCGGTCAAAATAATACCAAAAATATCGTATCCACAGACAGGAACATAAACACTAAAAATGATATTTTCGAAAGCGGTACCCCAAAACGTAGATTTGGTGAAAATTCTTTAGTGATTTTCGATGCCGTACACATAATCTCTATATACTATTGTATTCTATATATAGAGATATAAAGCTCAAAATACTTTTCTACTGGTTTTCTATTCCTTGCTGTGAATGCAAACTTTTTATAAAAATAACAGACTTATTAAGGACGTTCATGCATGAGGCTTGATAGTAAATAAATTTTTTTTTAGTGAATTGAATAGCTCAATTATGTAGTTATCCTCCCTTATTCAAAGATCATTTCAAAGAGTAATTATCGATAAAAAATCGAACTTTAAACACAACGACTTATGGAGAACAGAATGTCGTCGTACTTAAAATTATAATATAATTATAATTACTATATTATTAAAGAAACCACCATAATAAATAATGTTTATAAATATTCTTTGAAATGGTGTTGACGAATGTTTGAATTAATTATTGAATAAAACTGTTTATTTAAAACTGTTTTGTTAGGTCTAATGTCAAATCAAGTCAAATCAATTTCTAATTTACATTTCCTGATATTTTCCAATAAATACTTTAAAAATATTTAGGACAAATAAACAAAGTTTATAAATCGTTGTAAGATTATTGCTATAATTTATAACTTTTTTTAAATCTTATATAAATTTTATTAAAGATAGTATTCATTAACCCGACTTTAAAAAGGACTTTTTTCAAAAATCAAATATTCTAAAACCAAAAATGCACAATGTCCAAAAGTTATGTGAATTTCTCTATGCTGACACCGCCTCCAAAAATAACAATAATTGTACATATATATTTAAAAATTTTTGCTTAGGTGAAGTAAAATTGGCACAAGAATATGCAATTATTTTTTTACTTTTTACTTTTTAGTGCATTTTTTGTTATAGAATATTTGATTTTTGAAGTCGGGTTTCCATTTTGTCAAAATAGGTTTTATTTTACTCTAGCGTTGCACATGAACACATTAAATAATATTATAATTTTGCGATGTTCTTATTGTATCTCCTCTACGGACAGCATTGAGTGTCTTCTCCTCAGTGCTTGCTTGTATTATTCACGGATCCATGATATTACACTGTGTGGTGTGTGGAGGTGAGGCAAGTGAACGCTGACCATGCAGGGTCATTGAATTTGTCGCCGTTTATAGTAGTAAACTCACATAAGCATGACCATAAAACTTGTATTCATTTTTGTTGTGATCAACTTTTTAAAAATAATTTGGTTGTTTTGTTTTGTTGAAAAAGAAATTATCTTCTATAAAAATGTGGGTATCGTTGTTACGCATTATTAACAGGATTATAAAACATATCCAGAAGAACGCAATCACCATATTTGGTTCGTTATATTCTTTACAAAAACAAAAAATGGCAATTATATTATTGGAAGTTACGTAAAATATATAAATGACAATCTACAGGAAAGCGTTGGATTATGCCTCGGTTTTCTATACACCCACAATGATACACATTAAATTTCAAATTTTGCACCAATTCCTAGAATAATTATTTGTATTTTATATATACGTATTTCGACTACAAGGTAGTCATCATCAATATGAATTAGCTAATCGTAACTATCTCTGGGATATGGAGTCAGAGATATGTTGCTCATTGCTAATTTGGTGCGTGTCTCACAATAATATTAAAAAAGTTTTGTGTTTTATATGTTCTGACTGAGGTAGTACCTGAAGGATTATTTTAGTTGACTGACAAATTAAGCCCATTAAGACCAATCCATTTATTGACGGTGTTGTTATTGTCAATAAGGGTGGGGGGTGTTGATCGAAACTAATCTTGGTATTCAGGTATTAAATTTTGAATATGGTTTAATTTTGTTAAATCAGAATTTGGAATTGGACCATTGTCTAAATTCATTATCTGTTTTCTTAATTTGTGTATGTAGATACTTTCGTATGCATCTAACCCCACAGCATTCGAAAACATCTCAATGCTCGTTATAACAATACAAAAAAATTGAAGATATCGTCGCATATGACTCGTCAATATGCTCGGAATTATAGAAAACGTATATCAAAGAAAAGCTCGCGTCGAAAGGAATCCAACATTTTAATTTTGTTAAATCAGAATTTGGAATTGGACCATTGTCTAAATTAATTATCTGTTTTCTTAATTTGTGTATGTAGATACTTTCGTATGCATCTAACCCCACAGAATTCGAAAACATCTCAATGCTCGTTATAACAATACAAAAAAATTGAAGATATCGTCGCATATGACTCGTCAATATGCTCGGAATTATAGAAAACGTATATCAAAGGAAAGCTCGCGTCGAAAGGAATCCAACAAAAATAAAAAGTCCAGTGTGGAACGAATGCGAGTGTATTCTAGTTCTAATGCGAGAGCACTCCATTATGGCAGCGTCGATAATGGAGTGAAAAATCGGTGCAAAGCAATTACGTAGCTGGGCCATCAGAAATACAGCGGCCATTGACAGACAAAAACGTCTACAGATCAAGTGCAGGACGTTTTAACGGAAAATATACGGCACAGACCCGAATTGCGCCTTTCTTCTTTTTTTCAGCGTTTAATATTCCCAACCGTTACAAAGTCGGAACTAAACTTATAATACCCTGGTATATGTATATTATAATAATATACAATAATTACATACTAAAAAGTATGTAATTCATATACACTAACAAAAACAAAATATAATTAAAATATGAGTCTATTAATTTAAGGTTTTATTTTCTCAATAGGCCAGCCAGACATACACAAATATACCTCAGGCGTCCAATAATATTTTATTATTTATCTATAAAAGTGTTGTTGTAATTCAGTTTTACTTTGAAGAGTTAATAATGAAGATGAACAAAAGTATATTAGATGTTGTACCCATTCATTTAATTATAATATTTTTTAAATTACACAAATTAGAAAAGTAAATCTGCATTAAGCGCGTGCTACTTTCGGCAATGAATATATAGTTTTGTGATTTGTTGTTGATAAAAGATTATTTTTTTCGATGACTGTTAAACATATGTTGATCGCTTTTTAGTCGCTTACCTTCTTTTGAATTTCAAATTTGTATAAATATAATTTGATACAAATTTAAAATCATCAGAGATTTTGCTCAATGTCAAACCAGCTTTTAGCAACTTATTAGTTCAATTATACTATTACTTCCAATACCAAATCTTGGGGTCGCAATATTGAATCCTTTTCTCGAAACAGGTGTTTTCGGTTTTCAATTTATATGAACATCAGGATTGCCATATTTACGATATTTTCAATATTTTGAGAAACTTATTTGTTATTAGAATTTTCATCAATCATATAATAATACTAAAATTAGTTTTACGAAAAGCTAGCCACCCACCACCCCTGTTGTATCTTTTTTAATAGATTCCAAGTCAAATATGAAATACCCTGCACCTGAGAAACTTATACAATAAATTTATACCAAACATTTTCTCAATTTTATTAAGCAACTTAACCCTTACATAGATTTCACTACCTTTGAAGGTGAACATTTTTGTTTTTGCTGGGATATCACTAGTTTTTGTATGCGAAAACCCTTTTAAATTTTTGTTTATGGTAAGATTTATTGTATCATTATTTATCTTAAAAAGTTTAATGATTTTGTGCAGCAGAGTTGGCAACACTTGCCAAAGATAGATCAAACTTTTGACGAACAAGTTTTCTTTGATAAGCGGATACTTTGTGCACACCACCTTGTAACCGAGGACCGGGGCGACGCAAGGCGAGGTTCAAAATTTTAATCCTCGTTACAAACCGAGGCGAGGTATGTTGCCACAAAGACCCCGCCTCGGCCGAGGCAAATTTACAAAAAGTAATTTAAAAAAAAATAATATAGTAACATGTATTTTTATTTTTAATATAGTAACATGTATTTTTATTTTTAATATAGTAACATGTATTTTGAATTTCCGGAAAGGAAGTAGAGCTATTGGTCTCGTAAGTCAAAATTTTGCAAACATGTACGATCCTACCTAGTAGATGTCGAAAATCGTCGTCTCTAAAATTCACCTCGAGGTGAGGCGAGGCGAGGATGATAGCTAACTCAGCCGAGGCGAGGCGAGGTGATACCAAAACCTCGCTTCGCCTCGTGCCTCGTGAAACACTAACCTTGGCAAGCATATTTTTGACAAAAATTATCCAATAGTTATTTGTTGTAATTTACGGCTGTCTGTCGTTGAAAATAGTAATCATTTGACATTAACGATAAAGATCATATCACAGACCATGTAAAAGCTACCTGTTCTGTTACGTGGTTGGTATATAAAATATACACAATATCCTGTCCACTTATGTGAGTTTAATCACATCAATATTTTAAAAGTTAACATTTATTACCTTACATGATTAATCACAAATTTATTGCGATGTAAATACACAGAACCTCCCCCCCTCCCATAAATATACAGAGTGTAATATAAATATCTAATAATAAATATACAAATGGCCAAAAAAATGTATATCTTTATTTTACTAGTTTTTAATTTATTTTAGCAAATTTGTTTGTTGTTAGAAATTGTACAGGTTACAATTTTAGTCCGATCGGAATCAGGTAAAATCGAGCAATGGGATGAAAGTAGTAAATATTTGTAGTAAAAAATTTTTACTATATCCATTGACCATTTTTTTTCTGTAACTAATATTTACAGAAATATTGCTGATTTTAATGTTCTAATGTATACATAATCTGGACAGTAATAAATATTACTAATGTCGCCATGGTAACTTAGTTTTCTGCAGTTTCCCTTCACGAACCCCAGATGAATATCGGCATAGTTCCTATCAAATAGTCAGCTGCAGCCGCACACCTACCAATTCCTAGTCTGCATACGAATTCCTGATCCTCCATTCACATCATAAAAACATGTAAAGTAAAAATTAATAAAGGTTGAATAATGATGTGGGTGGCCTCTGTTATGTGTCTCAAAAACGGAGGTTAAACCCCATTATTATTATACAGACATGGTGAACCCGGGGCTTCTGATCTTCTGGTATGAAATCAATGTGAAACCTATCCATGTGTCTATTTGTTTAAACGTTATTTTTGTTACACCTTGTATCAAACTTCGAAATTTATATATACGAGTACAATAAATTAAACATAACTAATTTATTAAAATATTTAAGAAAGTTAGATATTGATACAGTAAATTATAATATGTAATTACTGTTGACCTTATAACTTTCAATCATTTATTAAAATAAAATTAAAAAAAAAAAAAAAACTAAAAAATTGATTTTTAGAAAAAATAAAATTTATTTCATTATTTAAACATAATTTCTGTGTACTTAAATTTTAATATGTAAATTGAAAACAAAAAATTCTTAAGAGCTTCTAAATACGACGTAATTAAATGGTAAAAAATAGTTAAATGAAAAAATAATCTTTTTTATTTATTGAAAATTGGTATCATAATAATTTTAAGGCGTGCTTGGATAAATAAAGGTCTAAAAAGTTACGACCTTAGTTCAAATTAATTTTAAAAAAATTGTTTTTCTTTAATATATAGTAGAAAGTTATATAAATATTTTAATTATTATTTGAGTTTTGTAATGTCAATGGCATTAAATAAATCAAAATTGAAAATAAAGATGACATCTTACGGAATGGCTACCTATTCGAAAGTTTTTGTTAAAGATATTTAGATTTCCATTAAATATGCTAATCTACAAAAAATAATTAATTATTATAATAAATTTTAATAAAATTATCTCTAAATAGAGACTAAATTAATGTAGTAATAATATAGAGGCAATATGTTCGCTGATCAAAATCGATTTTGAGTTACGACGGAATCTAATATCTTGTACCCTGTCAAAAATACCTATAATCTATAATTTGTTTGGACATTTGACTGTATGTTTGCAGGTGTGTCTTTACGTGGCCTTATAGAAAATTCAAAATTAACTTTTGAAGATAAACTTAGACGGGGTACACAAAATTAAGTTACTATATTGTACGAGGTCTGTCCGAAAAGTATCCGACCTACCTTCTTATCTCCGCGCTGACGTTATTTTTCATCACCGGTCGAGTGGCATCCTTCAAAGTAGTCCCCATTTGATTGAAAAACCAGCGGTGTTTACACTTTCCGAAAACAGTCCTGGAAGTTTTGGGAATTGTCTTGAGTGCCCTCGTCGCATTATCTTCAACCGTCTTTTTGTCGTCGAACCGGTGTCCTTTGAGCGGTTTTTTCAAATTTGGGAACAACGAAAAGCCACAGGGGGCTATGTCGGGACTATACGGAGGTTGGCGAAGCAGTGCGATATTGTGTTTAGTTAAAAAATGCTGCACAAGATTCGATGAGATTTCTCACCGCTTTCACTTTCTAAATTTGAGGTTAAAATTTCCAAAATTGTAGTTTTTGGTATTTCAAGATGGTATTCTTCAATCGCAAGTCGCAATAGATTCTTAAAAATAGTTCAGCACCTGAAAGTAGTATAACTACCAACGTGCGTGTATAATAACAGACCTACCTTTTTCAATTAATTTCACAATTTGTCCAAATACAAGCTCCGTTCGACCTTGACTTGTTTTGGATTTTTACCCACATCGAAAATGGACAACAAAGTAGGACTAGAAAAATACAATTAGTAAGTTAAAAAAATTGTTGTATCCGTTTTCTGCGTTTTCTGATAAAATAACATCTTCGGATGTGAGTAGGCGATTTAACACAAATGTTTTTCGTTAGCTAAAAAGAAAGTGATTAAAATTTACTTATTTGTTCACAGACTACAATCTGGGCCGGACAAACCAATCGGTAACATTGGCATATGGGACCTGCATCTTTTTGGGCCTCAGAGAAGTGTGAGATTCTGAGATATGCTAAATTACCAAATGTTGTTTTTATTGACAACTACAATAAGAATTATATTGACTTTTATAGTTTTACCGATTTTTTACTCTATATGGGGATAAATAAATCGGATAGAATCATCAATAAAATTAAGTCAAAGTAACCAAAATCTGTTTTTGGAAGTTAAAAACAGGAAGGGGCCCCGTGAAAAGGGGGAGGTTAATTGTCCAGCGTATGGACAAGAACGAAGTAACCGACTATGCTTGTGAAGGTTTTCTGCAGTTTCCTTCATGAACTCCAGACGAGTATCGGCATAATTCCTATCAAAGTCGGCTGCTGCCGCTCATTCTACGAATTCCTTGTCTTCCAAAAATATATTGATCTAGATTTTTGATAAGGCAAGTCATGCTTTTGACCTTATTATGTAGGTCACACAAAATTCCTTGTGCTCCACTCACATCCTCACATCTTTAGGCATCACAATGGACCTTATGGTCGAAGTGTGTTCCGTCCAGGGCTGTCTCTACAAGCTATCTATCTACGTGACTTAATCCGGCCTTGATCACAATATACACATAAAATAGTGTTTTTGACAAATAGGAACTTCAAAATGTTATCATTCATTTGGACGTTGAACACATGATCACCATATATTACATACCAGATTGTGTTAGTATTATTAATAAAGCTAAAAATCAATAAAATATTCTGTAAAAAATCAAACTATAATTATTAAATCGAATCAACAAAAAATATACAGGTTGAAAAGAGTACCTCCTTCTTTCGTCGGTAAACAAATTATAAACTTCTATAAAAAAAAAAAATCACAAAAAAATAAATTTATCTCCACTAATGTGCTATGTACCGTTGCTATTGAAAAATAACACCATCGTGTTGTTTATATTTCAAATAATCAAAAGTGATCGTGTCAATTTCTAGTACCTAACAGAAGAAAACCTTGTTCGCCCAAGCAGAACACCCACTGAACCACGGGGCTGCCGCCAACTATTTATAATAAAGTATATGGTTGCTTTTATAAACTATATAAGTTGACGACAATAATAAGATTTAGAAACGAGGAGAAGTAAACTCCGCACTTTTTATCCTCAATAAAAATTATTGATACTAGAACTAGGTAAACTACACACCCTTATCCATCTATTCTTCTCTCTTACTCTCACTCCAACGATTTGGTCGTCTACAAAAACCAATCTAAATAGCTAAATTTTAAATGCTTTTATTTTTTGTAAACTAGCGTCGATTTATCCTTTGTTTACATACAAAAAAAAAAAAACAGTTTAAAAATATTTAAATAGTAAATAAACAAATTAATAATGCATTGACATCAAAATAGTGAGAGATCATATGCATTCCCATACCATAACATCTCAGAGGCAGAGCGTTGGCTTTGAATGTCAGAGCTCGTGGGTTTGATTCCCATCCTAGATGTGTATGATTTTTCATGATGTCAATTGATGTCAAAAAATGTTAAATATCTAATAATTAATCTATACACTGACCTTTAAGTCAGTGAAGCATACACTGAAGAGCTCCGAATCAAGTGTATACCGTATTTATCCAGAGTTTAATATAAAGCCGCCCATACACCTTTTTAAACAAGATAGATGAATGATGTTTACCATACACATATCAACCCAATGATCAGTCAAATATATTCATTTGTTCTGTTGCAGTTATTAATTGATAATTTATTAAATTTTATATGAACCTTAAATAATTAGATATTGATTGATTGATTGATTCATCTTGGGGTCTAAAAACTATTGCACTTCGACCTTATGGTCCATTGTGCTCCCCCTTCTACCTCAGTCTGATGAGATTCGCTTCTCCCATATGTTGGCAATAGCGTGGAGCTTGCTTATCAGGTCCTTCCGAAGGTTCATATATTCGGGGTGAGATGCACCTTAGTCAGAGACGTAGATAACACTATATTGCTATTCCTCTTCTCGAAATTGTTACCTGAAAAGTGTGGAATTTACTTACATCCATATTGCAGCAACAAAATGTGGCGAACCAGTTTTCTGTTTTGAAATAATATAAATGCTTTTATTTATGGTTGATTATGTTACTATATAAATATAATCATACGCTAAGGTTGTTTTAATGAACAAACTCAACTAAGTTTTGTCTTTTTTTGTTGTTGTAATAAAGATAAATAAAATAAATTCTTTATTGTTTTTGTATAAAATATTGAATAAAACATATAGCAAGAGCATATTGTAAGAATTTATATTTTTTACTGTTTTAAATGTGAATGACCAATGTTATTTACATAATTTGTATTCATCCCGTATTAGGAGAGCAATTCTATCGCACAACTGAACTCTGTTAAGTTGTCCGCACTAAAATAATTTGAGAATGGCTGATCGAAAGCAAAGACTCTCACAGGTAAGAATAAAAAAGTCACTCTGTTCTCAGTTAGGACATGTAGAGGGAAATTAGATAGCAGATAATCTGGATTCTGGATAGAAGAGTGTATAGACTGATATGCAAATAAATAAGAACAAACCTTCAAGAATTAACGCAAATCGTAAAATTCTTGATCAAATTAAACCGAAAAACATTCGATGCTTCACATCAAATTACTAAAATAGTATTTGACTTGAAATAAATGTGGTAATAAGGTTGTTAAATCTGTTTTCTGAATATCTCGAAAACTTTAGGATTTTATTGCAAATACGCGTTTGTTTTTTTTAATGAAGTAATCCGAATATTTTTGACATAACTTTTTTTTTACTTATTTGCAAAGATCAGACTAAAAAAATAGTAAACGCATAGAACAAATTGTGTTTTTGTTGCTCAATTTTAAATAATTGAATATTCAAAGTTGTAAAAATTAACTCGCATTTCAAAGGTGACTGACTTGATAGGATGTGACGTAATTTACCATAGTGATGTCAGCTATCAATATCATAGATAATAAATTAACGTTGTCAACATTGTATACAAGTTTTTATTTTGTGCTTATCGCTTTGGTTTATCATTGGCATTAGTTTATTTTTGCATTAACTGATATCACACTGGTTAGTTACGTCACGAAACATGGCGCGCTTTTCGGGAGCGTATAAAAAGTAACTTTTTTTTGCTAAATTTGATAAATTTTGTAGTATACAAAAAGGTGTCTACAATGTTTTTTTATCTCTAAATTACCTTAAACAGATTTTTTTAGAGGTTATTATAATTTGTGTATATAAGCTTTAAGCGTCACAATACAATACTAATGTCAATTTCCATTAAGATTGTGAAGACATAGTATGAAAGAACTAGCGTATACTATATGGACAAACATGTCATTGAATTTTCGAACATTGGATTCTAGCCCGGTGGGCTACCGTTTTACCTCATATTATACTGATGAATGAGTCAATTTTTATACTTGGTATATGAAAATATACAAGGTATATTAAGTTTAGTCCCGACTTTGTAACGCTTGAAAATATCGACCACAGACATAAATGCTTAGCAAAGGTGTTCATAAAATGACCTAACTCAAACATTTCCACATGTTTGTCTGTCCGTCTGTAAACACGATAATTCAAAAACGAAAAAAGATAACGTGCTGAAATTTTGTTTGTGGGTTCTAGAGCAAAAATGTAAGGTTAAGTTCGTGAATGGGGAAAATCGAACTATGTTTGGGCAAAATAGGCAAAACTGTCCATTTATGAAACCGCATAAAAGATAGAACAAAAATATAAAGACAATTTCCTTTTGTAATAAACTTTTTTTACATAAATTCAGGATATACCGGGTAGGTTGTTATTTTCACTTGTTTCATATCATAAGGATTTCAGAATGACAAATATAATCGTCATTCGTCCTTCGATTTTTTATTATTCTTATTTATTATTCTCGATTGTACTTATGTATGATACAAAAATGCAAAAATCCACCTGTACGAAGTATCCTGTACGAAGTTGAGGGCAACAGCTAATATATTAATATAATTTAAAAAAAAAAAGGATTTTTTAAAATGATAAACTTTATTTAATTAGGTATTATAGAAAAATTTGTATGCAAATTATCATTACCTTAATATTAATATTTATTTATGCTACATAATTAATTATTTTAATATATTTTATTGAATAAAACTAAGTTAAAATATACTTAACCATTCGATGTAATAAGTGAGTCAGTCTTGTGTGGATTTATTCCAAAATGTCACTTTTTTGTAAAAGTAATGAAGTAAAAACAGTCTGTGAGTTATTGTCCAAACAAACTGTGCGTATCAGCTCCGACGCGTGTTGGAGTTTACTTTTATAAGTTATTTACTATATTACGAATATATATTACTATGTTATTTTCCTTCTTAAAATATATTAATGACCGACGAAAAAGGAAAATTTATAATGTAAAATCAATCTGAAAAGACATGTAAAACATCATAAATTCAAATTGAATATCATGGCGTATTAAGTGTTAGCTTGTAGAAAAAAACATAACGCTTTTTTTTAACACTTGATTTCACTACTCATCAAATTGTCATATCGGAGGCTTTAAATTGAAATCGATTCTTAAGGAATAAACTCAACAAAAAAAAACTGAATTTCTGATTTCCTATCATAAAAGTATATAAGTTGCTCGAAAAATTCACCACCACTTTTACCTAAGAGAAAATGTTGTTTTGTGTTTCCGGTCAAAGGGGAATACTGCAAAAACAAATTTGTATTACACACAACAACACACTTTGTAATATGGTAAGTAGATTTTGGTGGTCATCCTTCATTTTCTGCAAGGACCGTTTGTTGATATTTTATTTCCGGTATATATATAATATATACAAGAGTATATTTAGTTTAGTCCCGACTTTGTGACGGTTGAAAATATTTATCAAAAATAAACATTTTTGGTATAGGTTTTCATAAAATGACCTAATTGGTCCATTTCCATAAGTCCGCCTGACCGTTCTTTCGTCCGTCTGTCCGCAAACACGGTAACCCAAATACAAAAAGTGAGGTAATCCGGATTTTCCCATTCGTGAATGGGCAAATCCGGACCGTGAAACCGCCATCAGGGGGAGAAATTTCGATCTTTGAAACCGTAAGAGATATAATACCAATATTTAAAACAATAAATGTCTCTTTTTTTAAATAAACAACTTTTGTTCGAAATTTTTTTTGATAAACTTATTAGTTTCACCGCAATTTCAGCTCAAACATCTGTCATTACTCTCATCGGGTGTTTAGGCAATTGACCCAGTTAGTTGTTATTTTCCCTTGTATAAAAATAATCTTTTCAAGACGGTCTACATTACGCTTAAGAGCACATACAAATCTTAAGTGCGATCCAAAATATTCATTTCATACCGTTGCGCCAGTAAACGATTTTAAATTTAAACACCAAAGGGTTAAGTGTGTAAACGTATTACACAGTTAGGAGTATAACAACAAACTTTTGTAATATGTGTAGAAAGTATTTCCAACTTTCTTTTTGACTCTAAAACCGGCTTTAAATTATTATTTATTTATTTTTTAGTATAAAGTACATTGATTGTCGAAGACGTATGTATGTATGTTGGTTGTTATTTTATTTAATTTCCGCGTATACTGTACAGGGTGTCGTGTTGCCTTTATGATCGAAAGCTTGTGAGTCGATATTTATTTTTGATTGAATGCCGTTGGAATTGAAATATGACATTAAGATCAGTGCCCTTTATTTAATTTAAAAAGAAAAAACATGTATCACATTTGTTGACTGATTATGAAGCGAGATATTCGCAATCAAAGTTTGTGGTTATTAATTTTGCACGGTATACGTAAACAGTTCATGCATACCCTATTAAAAAAAAAAGACAATACAACGGACAAACTTTTGTACACATGTATTTCAAAAACAGTTACCTTATCAAAATGTTAAAAAAACTTGTTCTAGGAATTTAAAAAAATATATTATTATTTAAAGGTGGTCATTTGAAATCGCGGCACCAAAAATATTGAATAAAGCCTATCCGCTTATCTCACTCCGACACGATAATCGCGTCAACGACACCGGGTACATGATACAATAGATTTAAAAGTAATGAGATGTTTCACATTATGCCGACATCGTGTCGTAGTCGTTTAACCGACAGACGACAATTGGACAACCGGGCGTCAATCAAAAATCTACCCGACACCGGTACGTTTGTACACTACTCTGCATTTTGCCTTCTTCCAGTGCAACATATGTTTAGGCGGAATACATTTCCTGGATGATGTGTTCTGTCGAAACTTCGAAGATCGCCGAAAAAAAGTTAAAAAATTTATCTTCATGTTTTCTCCACCCCTCAAAAAGAACATAGAATGTCCCCAAGTCATCTCTTTTCATAAGCTTCGATGAACCCATTGCATCCTATTTATTCTTCTTTTTTTAAACTTATATAATACAAGATACAAGCTAGTCACTGATTCCGCTCCATGCTCATTGATATAAAATTGATAAAATGTGGAGATGGTCGAATCGGTACGGCATACCGGGCCGCCTGGCTGCTAGTCGGGTATATGTGAATAGATCAATCTGTTGGGTTGGTCTGAAATAAATCTAGTTAGTTCCAACACAAGCCTTGTATAGTACATCATATAGTATCATAAATATTAAAACACTATATATGTTATACTGGATACAGTTTGAACTATCTTAAATGCATAATAATGAAAATTATAATGCGATATTTAAACGATCTCATTTAGCAGGAGAGATTTCATTTGATACGAAAAAATGTTTCGAAAAAATAATTAAAAATAATTAACTTGAACTATATTCTTGATATTTGAACTATATTCTACTATCAAATACCATGAACTCAAAAAAGGTTTTCGGATATTTGATTGTTTTTGGATATTTGGACTAAACAAATGCAGTTTAAAGCAACATAAAAAAGAGTAATATCTTCTACGCGGAAGTATGACTGTTTATGCATTATTAGTTATAGCCTAAAACGATTTCGATAATTGAAATAATACTATTCTAGAGAAAAATGTAAATGCAATATGATAAAGTTAACTATATATTTTAGAGGCAAAATTATTTACATCGTATATTCTAGAAAAAATTTGGTATTGGGTGCCATTCTGTACTCAGTAAAAAAAATTGTACCAATAAAATTTTCCCACATTTTTTTTTGCACTATAAATCAATATCTTTGATTGTTATTCTAAATGTATAATATTAATAATTTATAATTGTTGTTTTTACTTTTTCTAGAGTGATGACCGATTACGAACGAATAAAACGCACCTGTGTGAAACGAGGGGAACTGTGGGAAGATCCCGAGTTCCCCGCAACTCAAGCCTCGGTTTTTTATCATCAAACTCCACCATTTCAATTTGTATGGAAACGACCAAAAGTAAGTAGTTTTTTTTGTAAAATTAGCAACAATAAGCAAAGATGAGCATCACCGCACATCCGTGTTTCTCGAAAACTTTCTGTCAAAATGGGATGTAATTTTGTGCTTCTTATGAAGTTTGAAGTCAACTCAACCGTAGTATTTTAAATGAATGAAATTAATGTTGACAAAAAGGATTTTTCCCTTTAAAATTTATAGCATCTAAAATTTTAGCACGTTCCAACAAAATATAATAGTATTTTGCAAGTTCCTTCAAATGAGTTTAACAGTTTGGATGATCCAAACTTCTTTTCGCTTGAATTTTATAATTTGAAGAGCATTAAAAGTAAAAATCTCCTTTTTCACTCAGTTTAACTTAATTTTTAAAATAATAAGATTCTATTACTAAAACATTTGAATTATCTGACCATGAAACTAAAATGATCCTTACATTAAATTTCTTTAGATATGTTTTTTGAATTTTTTACTGTTTTTTTTTTAAAAATATATACGGTGTATCTGAAAGCACCCTAACAGATTTGAAACAAAGAACTGGTTGATATCTATTTTGATATGTGTTGCCACCTCAAAAATTTGAGTCAGTGGGTTTTGTTTATTTCTTGAGGTTGCGTAGTGCAGTACGTTGTTTAGATCGACAATACAATCGAGTACATGTTGGAATATACGAAGATATCTGGGTATATTTGACCAGAAACCTATTCTTAGATAAAACCTATTCTTAAGAAAATGAGAGTTTATAGTGCTTTAAGCAATATTTATTTTAGCCTCGAAATTCAATAATATAAATAAGTATGTTGGTAGTTACAAGGTAACTCAGTGAAATATATACTGAACTAGACTGTCTTGATTGAATATCGAGTGCATTACAAGGTCATGCCATTTACACTAGATAAACAGTGTGCATGAGACGATTTCAAGAGAATTCAAATTAAGGACTGCTTTCGCTTAATGTTAACAGTACCCTAAAACTGGAGATGCTTTATTATTGTTGTCGAATACTTACTTCATGCGACATAATATTAAAAAATAATTAATTTTGGGTAGCACACTGTTTTTTCACTAAACTCGGGAAATCTGGAGTTTGGAAAAGCATCACGAATTCTGAAGTCTCCAGAATAAATTTGGAAAGATGGCAACCCTATGTTTAGACTGCTGACAATCTCGTCCCGAAGTTCACGTATTTCGCGGCAACACTAATAGAAATCATTTTCTTTAATGTATTTTAAATTGTTTTATAGCATATTATTCAAATAATTTATTTAAAAAAAAGAGATGTTATAAATAATTTGTAATAAATGTACAACTTGACATTAAAATTATACCAAAAATTATTACGGTTGGTTTGTCTTGCATACCTACATTATAATGAGGTTTTATACATATACAGTGTGTTCATTTGCAAAGTTTTCACCTAAATATTTTTGAAAATTTTCAATTTAGAAATAAATGTTTCGAACAAAAGTTGCTTAATTAAATACTGATATGAAAAAATTCAATGACATTTGTCGATATAGTATCCGCTTGTCTTCTACAGTTTGTCTTACGTAACCGAAATGGAATTTGCACAAACATCGTATTGTTGACGCTTAAGTATACACAAATAAATATATATTAATAATAACTTCGACAGAAGTAATACTGTCTAAAAAAAAAAGAATGATATGAAAAAGTTGGCTGTTACGTCTGTGAACACGATCACTTAATAACGAAAAGAGATAGCTATCTAAAATTTTGTATGTGTGTTTTAGTGCTAAAAAGTAAGGTCAAGTTCTTGAATGAGCAAAATCGTACCATGTTTGGGCAAAAGGAGCAAAACTATTAATCTTTGAAACCGTAAGAGATAGAACAAAAACTTAAAGATATAAAATGCTCCTTTTTTAAAAATAAACAACTATTGTTTGAAACTTTATTCATAAATTCAGTATATGGCCGGGTATCTAAGCAATTAGTATTTTTTTTCACTTTTCTTCTATTTTTTTAAAATATTTAGGTGAAAACTTTTCAAATGGACACATTGTATTGGTACTTATGCTGCCTATATTTATATTTGTATACGTATAAATAATACTACTGACTAGTAGATTTTTAGAGTAGTTGAATGCGTTCTACTTAATCATATCATATAAATAATTATTTAAATAATGATCTACTTGTGTAATAAACATTCTCTTAAACAAAATGAATACAATTTTTATTACTTCTATATTCGTATAATAATGGTTTTGTTTTCGTTACTGAAAATCGATATTGAGATTTTACCGAATCTTTACATTTTGAGATTCCTTAATGGTAGAGTCAAATTAGCTTAAAAAACGGGGTTTCTGGCAGGTTGCTCGGAACCGCAATATTTAATTTTAACCGATTCATCTTGACGTCCTGAATATAACCCTAAATTATTACGATCCAATTCGTGACGGAACAGGGTCAAAATTGAATTTGTTTATAATAAAAAAGCATTTTTTCTTAATATCTTTTTTAAAACTAAAAATTTTAAAAATTCCATACAATATTATTCAATTCTATATAAAAAAAGAAAATAAATGAGCCCATGAACATTAAAATCGGTTAATTATAATTCAAGAAAAAAATTTTTTTAGATAATGGCAAAGTATGCCTTTTTTATGTTAAAAATAATGTGCTCAATTTTAGCCCTTAAAAAATATTAGATCCCCGACAATTAATAAAATACCATGTCACAGAGTTTTATAAATAAAAAGGGTGCATTTCATCTTAGACGAATAAATTTTTTTTTAAATAAAAAGTCTTAAAAATATCAAATGGAAAATAAATTTTTTTTTAAACTGTATTTTTACCCATTATTTTTCAATTTCTTTATAACGCGCTATAAACAAATTAAAAAAATAAAACAGTTAAGAAATTATTTAAATAAACTTTATTTTCTTTTAACTTATAGATTTTTTATAGATCTTTAATTTTAAAAACATAGCCAAACTGGCTATAAAAACTCATTCCTAGTAGTATTTCAGCACAGATTGAAAATAGCTATATTAGCTGAAACATGTCACTAATACAAATATAAATAAAATAGTGGAATAGCAAAATATAGTTTTTGGAAAATTGTATTGTCGCCTCTATCATAAATGGCATTTCTTGGTGCATCTCTGTCTTCAATTATTTTGGCTGGGCGTTGATGAGTCAATCAGTACGTTTACCTATATGTGTAGGTATATAGAATAAAGAATCGATACAGCACACATTTTTTTCACGATTTTATAAGTAAGAGTACAGTTATGTATTTTGTTTGTGTTTGTTGTCTGTAGATATTCAGTATAGTTGAAACTATACTGAATTTTTAATTAAATTTAATACATAATAATTATAGGGATCTATAGTTCTTGAATTTAATTAATTTACATACTAAGTACGTGGGTATTTATATTATTACATTTTTTTTGAAATTTACTTCCATTATTTAAATGTATATTTTTATACCCAGTATATTGTAAATATACAAGGGTATATTAAGTTTAGTTCCGACTTTGTAACGCTTGAAAATATTGATCGCAGAAAAAATATTTTGTTATAGGTGTTCATAAAATGATCAAATTAGTCCATTTCCGCATGTCCGTTTCTCGCTTTTTAGTGACTTTGAAGTTTTATAATTGATTTTATTTGTCTTATAACTGATTTTATTTGTCTAAATATGGGTAGACCTACTAAACGACCTTTTTAGTTAATTTTAGTGAAATTTTTAGTGCATTTTTTCAAATCTGAGATTTTCAGTTTTTTTTACATGCATTTTGTTTTTTTTTTGTAAAAATTTTTTTTTTGGGGTCGATTTTTTTTGTAAAAAATTTTTTTGAAGTCGGTTTTTAAAAAAATTTTCTTATTTTCCCATTATGAATGAGTATACTCTTTAAAAAAAAAAATTTCGCAGAAATCGGTTATAAAATGAGGATTTTCCTAGATTTCCCGGGGATTCCCTCATCAGAATGCGATTTGGTGACAATGGGACCAATGGGAAATCAAACCCTTTAAAACAAAAAAAAAATTCAAAATCGGTTCATAAATGACGGAGTTCTGAGGTAACACACATTAAAAAAAAAATACAGACGAATTGAGAACCATCCTTCTTTTTGAAGTCGGGTTAAAAATTAATTTTAATTACACTGCCGTTGCCAAACCTACTGTGACAATCTAAAATAAAAGTATCTTTAGTACCATTTTTCGATCTATAAATTTAATTATCTTTGAAACAGGATTGTTTTGAAATTTGGTCCAGATATTTATAAGACTTTGATAATTATCATGACAGTTTTTCATAAACCTGACATTTCTGGTGGTCGAGATATAGATTTTTGTATTCATGTTTTTACTGCCGAGTCCATTTAAGCTATGTAAAAATCTCTTAAAAATCGTAATTTTAACATTTTGTTACTCAAAAACAGGATCAAGTTCATACTTCAACAGGATATTCTTTATTATTGAAATAATAAGCTGTCAAATTTTGAAGAACCTGTCATTAAATTGAATTTTCTTCATAACATCCTTAACAAATATAATCAACCAAAAATAGTAATAGGAGTGATTTTATAGCACATTATTTTCATTGTAGAAATAAACAATTTCTTCGAATCATTGTGTTAAAACGTTGTTATTGTTGTTGCTGCTGTTGCTTGTATGTAAAAAATTTGATGTGAACCTCACACAACCTCCGTATGCAGATAATAAGCTGTATATATAAATAAAAGGACATCGTGCAAATAGACAGACAAATCAATATGTTTTCTTCAAAATATGATACTCTGAGAAAGAAATCCTTATTTTCATTCAAGAATTTGTTTACTTGAAGATACCTACTCAAGTAAAAAAATTCTTGAATGAAAGTAAGGATATATTTCTCAGAATATCATATTTGGAAGAAACATATTTACTTGGTTCAAGAAATTCCTTCTATCAGTGTATGCAATAACTTGAGACAAGATGCAACAACCTGAGAACTTAGACAAGATTATAGTAGTTCAAAAGAAAATGTTAACCAAGTCAGCTTTTTTATAATCTATATATACATCTATATACAGTGTCAGTCAAAAATCATGGAGTTTTTTGACAGAGTGGATAAGGGATGAAATTCTAAAATGAAAAGTCCTTGGACATTTTTGCACCTGACCCACCGTTAATTAGATATTAATGAAATAAAGTAACCAATTAGAGAAGCGCGTTAATGAAATAAGAAATGGTGGGGAATACACGCAGCGGCAGCAGAGATACATGAGGAGAGCTTATTATACTTACTATTAAGATTAATGGTTCCATTTAAAGCGGTTAATAGTTGAATATTTAAAAATGGCGGTTGAAAGTTGAATCGAATGTAGACGAGAGTGTCCTTCGTAAAAAAAATCGATTTTTAATGGAGCATAGACGAGGAGAGGCGAGTCGACACAAGACAGACAGAGTGTTGTGAGTACACTCTCGTGCTTGTTATGTCTCGCCTTGCCTCGCTGAGTGTGTACAGCCGGCATAACAGTTTATGGCAGTTTCGAATCCAAATACGCCACTGCAGTACATTGCAACGATTGTGATCTGTATATGAAGGTAAAATTGAAATGAATTTTAACTTAGTTCACAATTGAAAAGTGCACAACTACAGAGAGTAAAACGTATATTATTATTAACATTATCAATTCAATTTGAAAGACCACACGATCATTGTTGATCACGATCCACACAAGCCACAACAAACCGGTCATGATGATGAGTATACCGATGTGCATAAATTTATTATTATTTTGTTTTGTTCCTATACTCTATACTAGTACTTGTAACAAAAGTAGAGAGATGTTGTTTTGTTAAATCTACCAGAACCTATAAACATATAATGACCGGTGTGTGAGCTCTTTTTTTTTAGCTACATTTTAAAGTATAAGATGATTGGTTTTATCTGTGTTCTTTTATTGAAAATATCAGCTTCATTAGCATACTTAAAACTATTATTTTGTCGAGAAACAGCAATATGAATTTCATATTTGAATATGCTCAACTTGTTGAGTTTCATTGAAAGGTTTTGACAAACCGTACTATAATGCCCGTAGTCACCGTTTTTATACCCGGTATACCTTATATAATATATACCATGGTATATTAAGTTTAGTTCCGACTTTGTAACGGGTGAAAGTGTTGATAGCAGAAAAAAAACATTTGGTATAAGTGTTAAAAAAATGACCTAATTAGTCCATTTCTGCGCAAAGTTGACGACCACCCGTAAGTAAGGTCAAGTTCATGAATGGGCAAAATGAATCGCTTAACGAAAATATTCCAAAAATTAAATTTTAATTTCGTGGAAAAATTGAAATATGGAAAAAGTTCCGTTATCTATTTAGATATTTGTAAAGAAATTTCGCTTTGCCGATATCTACAGGATCGCAAAAAATAATGTTTCTAATGGCCGTGTGCGATGATAAATTGTATCGCAAACGGACATTAGAAACATTATTTTTTGCGATCCTGTAGAAATCGGCAAAGCGAAATTTCTCAATTTTTCCACGAAATTAAAATTTAATTTTTTGGAAATTTTCCGAAAAGAACGTTACTTTTGTAGCCTATAGTACTTACAATATCGAATAGAATATTCTTCGAAGATTTTAGCCTGTAAATAAATTACAAAGGTCGTCAACTTCATGTTATTATTTAATGCGATTTTCTATTCGATATTGAGTTACCGTAGTTGATGTACCGTAGTCCGAATTCGTTTTTTATTTGTTAGTCAGTTTTAGCAATCTGGTTTTTTTAATTTTTTGTACAAAATTCCAAAATTAAATGAATCATCCTGTCATCAATACTAATAATAATAATAATAATAAATTGAAAATAATAACTTAGTTATTATTATTTTGATGTGTTATCTTTAATCAAAATATTCAGTTGTTAATAATATTGTATATAAATATTTAATACACTTTGCGAACAATAAAATGTACGATTGGGTATTCTTATTATAAATTATTATTTTTGTTTGAAATATCAATTTGTAAACTATATTTTGTGGTTTTATAAATAAATGAAAGAAATAATCTACTCAATTAAATAGTGATTATTTTCAATTTTTGAATATATAACTTCTCAGTATAGAGAAGTTATACTAATCGGTACGAATATCAGAATAATTTTCATATTCATATCATATTCACGTTTTATTGTTTTATTTCAAGGACACCATACGCCAATCAAAATAGCATTTAACTTTGCACTAAATTTCCGATCCAATTTTTTTTTTATAAGGTTTAGGATCACTTACTGAGCATAAAATCACAAAATGCTGACAGATCCAGGTGCCGCTTCAAGCGCCATCTTGAAAAAACGTTTTTGGCCAATATCTCGGAAACTATGCACTTTAGAGCGGCACCTGAATCTGTCAGCATTTTGTGATTTTATGCTCAGTGAGTGATCCTAAACCTTATAAAAAAAAAATTTGGATCGGAAATTTAGTGCAAAGTTGACCAAAAAAAACGTCTATTTTGACTGGCCTACCAAAGTGTATCAACATTATTTTCGAAAATATGTATGGATGTATTCAAGAAGAAGTGACGCGAACCAAAAATGATATCAACTTGGTTGGGATGTTATTCGAACGTTAATATGATCTGAAAGATCCAATTACAGCACTCAAATAGCCCAACCCGGTTGATTCAATATCGCCTAGTGAATGGACTTTTTTACTCCATTTTTTTCTGTAACTTTGTTTACAGAAATATTGCCCATTTTGTGTTCCTTAATTTATAAAAATGAATTTTGTCTTTGCTGCCATGTTTACTTATATACTTTGTTGCTATTAATTATCTTGTAATAATTGTAATAATGATTTTTTTTTTAAATTTTGTAAAACAAGGCATATTTTGATTAATGTTTCTAATACTTCATACCAAATTTAATACCAAAAAATTCAATATTTTCTTAAAAATTGAGACGGCTCAATTCTTTCAATCGGTTACTTAAACTATTATTATTAAGTAGTTTGTATAGAAAATATGCATGCATTGCCACCTATGATTGAGTTTTTGAACCTGTATATGTACTACCATCTATCAGTATCTTTTTTAAAACTTATTTGTTATTTGTAATATCACCTATGAACAACTTGTGGATCCGTGGTGAGAAAACGTCGCCGGGCCGTTGCCAGGTAACAAACGGCCTATCCCGCCGCAGTAAATTATTCACATCAAAAAATTCTCAAAAGCTATCTATCGTTCTTTATTTTCTAGATTTACTATTAATAATCATCATGCGTGTGTGCGTATGGTAAGGCTATAAGTTCTTTAATGCACAAAATCGGTCAAGAGGAACGGAGGGTTTACAGCGCGGGGAAAATACAAACTCTGGAATATCGTTTAATAGAAAAATTGTTCATGAGTGAAGTATAATTCTGATATTTACAGAAATATTTGCAATTTTAATATTGTAATACCTCATAGTAGTTATATATAACAGTCATCCTGGGAGCTTGATTTTATGTCATGATAATTCTATACTCTAAGAAAATTCGCTTAGTTTACTTGGTCGTTGAAATAGTTTTACAAATGGAATTTTTGCACTAATGTTTACTAGTTATTTAATATATTATTTCTAGAGATCGGAAGATAATATGATTACTTGTTCAAAGGTATAAATTATTTTGCAAAAGTTGTTAAATAAAATCTTACGGTTAAATAGTCTACAACTAAATGCTAAATAGTTTTTCTTTTTCAGAAAACAAGTTTTTAAGATGGATATATATATATATATATATATATATATATATATATATATATATATATATATATATATATATATATATATGTATACATTTACTAACTAAATAATGTAATAAATTATGTATCGTTTAGTGTCTGCTCTCCTCCGTATTTTATGTTTAAAGATTTTCTAAATTCTTGGTCTAATGATGTCAATATTAATAAAAATCGAGTCAGTATTATAATAGTTCCTCCTTTTAAGTCCCTATATACAGGTACATACAACGCCAAAAGTCGAGCTAAAATTTAAAAATGTATTATTGATTTGTGCCTAATTTATTCAGATTTTGGAAAAATGTTTCGAATAAAAGTTGTGAGTATAGTTATAATGAACAAGTTTTATCCGAAGCGAAGAATTTATTCGAAAACCGAATAAATAAAAGCACACATCAATTATTAAATTTTTAAATTTTAGAATTAAACATTGGCTGCAGAGCTTAATGTCAACTTTATCAAATTTTTAAAGAATTCTACCTCAGAAAGTCCATAAATTGCCTGGTCAATAAATTATCCGACAAAAAAACAAAACTATGAGAGAGACAACGCATACATAAAGTATTGATATCCCAAAGTGAGAAAATGTTTGGTATAATATATATTGGGTACAGTTTCTCAGGTGCAGGGTATTTCATATTTACTTGAGCTTTTTGGTTCCTGAGATGCAGAGGCCTAAAAGTCGTCTCTACACTATGTAAATTAACATAGACCCAATAGCAACATTGTGTAGTGCATCTATCACTGTCTATGTACAGTATGCCATGATATAACGTTCTTTGTTACACTTAAACAGCCTCAGCTGTGTACGTGTCCCCACCAAAAACTGATCTAAGACAGTTGATAGCATAACTGCATAACAATTTGTATTATAGTGCTGGATGCTTTGTAAGTATTTGGAGAACGTATCAGACCCGCCTCCGGTTTTAATGGGTAACAAAGCAAAACATATCATAGTACATTGCATATAGACAGCGATAGATATACATACGCTGTTTCCAGATTGGGTGTAGTTTGAAAAACACACTGTATATTGCTTCTGTAAAACATAGTACGGTAGGTGTCTATGCTTGAACTTGATCCAACGCACTACCGTGCTATATGATATGTTCTATATGCGGATGACTCTCATTTCTGATTTTTATTTATTCATTGTACACAAACATGAGACCTCAATATGTAAAAAGTGTAGGTACTCCGCCATGACAATGTCATAATTACCTTTTTGTCTATAATCACGCATTAAAGAAACCGTAATACACAATATATATTGGAATGTTTATTGTTATAAATATCAGTCATTACACTAATTACAGTATAATGACATTATTTAATATTTTACGGAAAAAAAAAACAACAGTTTTTAAACAAAATATCATTCGACACAGGGGCGTAGCTACCGCCGTATCTGCTGTATCAATTATACGGGGCCCCCGATGTGCGTAAGCAAAAATTGAGAGTGTATATTTAATTTGAATTGTTAGTAAAAATTTTGGAAAAAGTGACGGATAGATAATTATGATGAATAAATATTTGTTTTAATTTTATGCAAACATTTTTTTTCCTTTTGTGAGAAATCTTTACCCTTCATAAGGGTCCCCAAACAAATTTTTATACGGGGCCCCGCCAAGGCACGCTACGCCACTGATTCGACAATGAAATGTTGCAAACCATCAGTTCGTTTCTGATGATAAACTTTTTAATATTAATTATAATTTTGACATCTTGTATCTGCATACATAGGGGTGAAACATCATTATTTAAAACTTTCTCTTCAGAAGAGTATCACAGATACAATTTTATTATCACATATCACGCACGGTTGTGCGTCGGGATAAGTTTAAACATCACTACTGTACACATATATGTAATACTCCTATATGGACAGTTGGTATAGGAAAGAATTTCCCAACATTACGGTGCCGACTATATTTATTCTCTCTTTCTTCCGAGACATATTGTCTATGTTGCGCATGCCTGACAATTCTCTAAAATGCGCAGAACAGAATTGATAGCTCGGAGGATAGAGAGCACGGGACACTATATTTCTCACTTTGTCGGAACAGCTTCCACTTATAAGGACTGTCCATATAGGAGTATTACATATATGACTGTACACAATTGCTGACATGTAAGTAAATGTAAGCCAGACCATTCACCGTACTATGTTCTACAGGAAGGAATAGTAAGGCTTTTTATTTTTAAGCTTCTGTATCTCAGGACGCAAGAGAGCTATTAAGTTGAAATTTGAAATGTAGTGGGAGACCCAATATCTGTCGCTACATACCAGTTTCAAAATTACCGGTTTAGTAGATATAAAACCCCAAAAATCGAGATTTTCTCCATTGACTCACTGATCATCAAAAGTAACTTTTGATGAGCATCTAAGATACATTCAGCTATCCTAAATGTTAGCTAAAATTTTCCTAAAAAAGGAAATATTTACCTTTAAAGTTCTAAGAGATAAAAGAAATAAAACAAACAGCTTTTGTTTGAATCCTTTATTTTGAATATTTGTCATATATTTGTCTGCTCAAACATTGGCAATTATTTTTATATATGATTTGTGTACTAGACCAAATGTCAGGTAGATGGATATATATCCCTCCATAAGCAAAAAAGTGAAAAGGGAAAGTTCTCGTTTATTTTCCATAAAAAGTATTAATATCCGGCCAAGTACAAAAATATATAAAAAGGGACCTAGTTTAGACATATTCGGCACAAAAAGTAATGATATGTAAAAAGTGAGGACCAAATTTTTGAATCGTTCCAAATGGTTTAATGAATAGTAGCTAGGAATGGGTAACCTATTTCTGTACCACAATGGATATTTGGAAAACTGCAGAATTCTTAAATTTAAATAAAAAATTGTTACAAAAATATAAACAGTGCTTCATTTTAATTTCCCTATGGAGATAACTTTTTAAGATAGAAACATCATGAAAAATTATTGCTATACATAAAAACTATTGCTGAAGTTATGTTATTTTGAGAGAGCATAAATTGTGAAGATAAAATTTTTGTATAGGCATTTTAAGTCCAAGCAATTTTTTAAATCGAAAATAGGGGTAGTCAAGTCAATTTTACTTTTTTATAGCTAACCTATTGAAAATAGAGGAAAATAATACATTTATTCATAATTTTATGATCTATAACTTTATTCCGTAACTATTTTCTGCACCCTTATATATATATATATATATATATATATATATATACATATATATACATACATATATATATATATATATATATATATATATATATACATATATATATACATATATATATATATAAATATATATATATATATATATACTATATTATTATTGCCTTTTGAAAAATACAAATTTTTCAAATTTTTTTCAATACTCACATCTTATTAATAATCATTTCCTGAAACTAATCCCCAAGTTCCAAACAGAAATAAGTGTTTTTTGCTAATAATTAGTTACTAATAATTGTAAAAAAACATTTACTTTTACTAGTCAAAAATTATAGCCATTTTTGTACGGAGCGTACCACATCATTGATTCACACGCGCGTAATATGGAGTCGGATATGTGATCTTAATTAACAAATTCATAGTTCCCAGACATTTGATCCTAATAAAAATTTGTATACATATTTTTTACGTAAAATTTTGTCCCCTTTCGATTGCCGCAGGCAGTTTTTGCAAAAAAAAATTAATTTTCAAAGTTATTCGCGAAAAACCGTATTTTTTACACCTATTTTGTTGGCACCTAACTTTCTTAGCAGCCCTTTTCAGGCAGAGGATTTTTTACCACATATTACTGATACACTTTAGAAGATAATTTCAAAAATCCTCTCTGTTACACCGAATTCCGCAGATGTTTCCTCATTTTACTGCACTAAATGGTAAAATAAACGACAATACAATATGTTATGATGGTAAAATAATCTACCGTTAAACATTCAGCTCTCTACCAATTAATCGATTTTTTTCCTGGACTATAATATGTTCCTAATTTCTTCACATCTCTGTCATTTGAATTATTTAATGTCATTTATAATGATAAAGAACTCAAGGTTTTGAACCAAATATCATTCAACGAACAAAAATATAATAATAAGACGTGGATGAATATTTATCGTAGAATATTTATGTATCGTAAACTATATATAGGAAAAAAAATTTCTATTTGACCTCATAACCTTTCGTTTCATTCTGAAATAAAGTTATATATATATATTTTTTTAAAAATATCAAATCATCATAATATCGAACGACCATTTTGACGTTATTTAACTTAATATGCACAATGGTACAGAATGACACTGCCATTTCTGTATGGTTTTTTAGGTAAATAACTTCGACCCACTTTACCGTTCCTATCACGAAGGCCATTGATTTTTCACTTAGAATTTTGTAAAACATGCTATGTATATAATTCACCTTCCTAATTAAACAGACGTTATGTATTGATTGTATCTCTTGTGAGGTATGTTTTACATAACACAGACCTATACGTACATTATGGTGCAAAGAATTTGTAGACCTGATGTCAAGTATGTCTAGTATAGGGTGATGTCGAAAAGGTTTTTAACGAATTTAGCTATTGGTTTTGTACCGATGATAGAATTCCGGAAAATGTTCATCAAACTTATCTAGTAGATAACGAAAATCACCATCATTGAAAATTTATATATATATATATATATATATATATAGATAGATAGATATAGATATATATATATATATATATATATATATATATATATATATATATATATAAATATATATAAATATAATATATATATAATATAATATATATATATATATATATAAATATAAATATATGTCACAATTTTCTCGGAAATAAAAAGGCTGAAAATTACAAGAACTCCTTTCATCGTATCAACAACTTGGATGCAACATGTCATTAAAAATACACTTCTTGCATTCGCATTTAGATTTTTTCCCATAGTATCTAAAAAACTAGACGTGATAACATAAATCTGTAAACAGATTTGAACTCAAAAATTTACTTCTTTTAAATCTTTCGATTTTTCCAATATTAAGAGAGAAATACCAAATTTTTGTTCACCTCTCTCTTTCTCCAAACTCCCCTTTTCCTTGGTCTGATTTTGCCCATTAACGAACTTGGCCTTTCAAATACTAAAAGCATCCAGATACCAAATTTCAATGCGATCGGATTAAGATTGTGACCGATAGAGTTGTGTTCGATAATTCTAGGTAGGTTTGATGGAGATTTAAAGAAAGTTTTATCAACACTTCCACCCAATTTCTTATTTCAACTTTTATCACTTATGATTGATGACCGTTCATTTCATTTCATATCATCCCGTCCATTTTGTAATGCCTTTTGCTCCTTGTGAAATATTTTTGCAATTTTTTGGCTAATGCGTTTCACACTTTTAAATCTTTTTTAAAAGGAAAAGATATAAATTCCACAATTTCTTTATTTTTTCAAAATCTTGAAAACTTATCCCAAATTCTTCAATAACTTTTTGTCAAGACATCGCAAGCGATCGACCAAATTTGGCTTCGTGATCGACTTTTTGACCACCCGTGGTCTATAAGATCGTCTTATTTCTCATTTTACTAAAATTATATAAATAAACACCGCTATAGACTTCCTAGGTCATCATTTCGACAGATATAGATAGATAGATAGATTGTATAGGCTGCCCTGTGATGCCTAAGGATGTGAGTGGAGTGGAAGGAATTTTTGTGTATAGACTAGGAATTGATAGGATATGCGGCTGTAGCCGACTATGATAGAAACTATGCCAATATTCGTCTGAAATTCATGAAGAAAACTGCAGAAAACCTTCTCAAGCATAGCCGGTTACTTCGTTCTTGTCCATACGCCAACAGTTAACCGCCCTCCTTTTTTTCCTAATAATTGACGATGTCGAGATTCGAACCCATAACCTCCCAGTTTCCAAGTAGGCATACTGCGCAGGCATACCGCCTTAGACCGCGCGGCCACTTGGACTGGTTCGACAGATATAAGAATTTTTCTACAACATCAACACTTTTGTGGAATTTTGGTATACTTTATTAATATTGTGTAAGATAATAATTATTCATAAATTTTCTGTATCATAACAATGTAATCTGAATCAAAATGTGTGTACATACTTCTATTCGAACTAGTTTTTTAAACGATTAATATGCTAATTTTACTTAGATAATATATTATTAATTAATGTAATTAAAATTAATTCACGGAAATGGATGTGTGTGTAGTCTTATATAATAATGTTACCACCACCCACCACAATAGGTATGTACTGTTCAAATGAAGGATATTATTATGTGTGTGATATATTATAATACATATAATATAACAGTTATAATATACGAAATTTAAATTGAATATAATAATAATTCATTAAATACAAATAATATTCAAGAAGTATTATCACACGTCTAATAAATACAGTTAAGAGACTGGCTGACTTGACTTCATTTCACAGTTCATAGTCAGAGGTCTATTTAAAACTTGGTCATAATATTATAATGTCGTGAAAATTACATACATTATACAATATTAAAACAAATATATGCATATATGTATATATACCGACCTACACATTGGGTGTTGTATGACGGCTACAATAATGTTCAAAATAAATGAAACATCTGAATGCACACTTTGTCTTCGAAGGAGCTACGTCTACTAAGCGAATTTTCTCAGAGAAAGGAATCATAAGGGATATAAAATCAAGTTATCATGGTGACAATAGTAGTATCAATAACTATTAGAACTAGAAAATAGTAATGTAGTGCATAAAAAAAAATTGTTTTTAAACAAGCTTTTATTTAATAATGAACTAAAAAGTAGAAAATACATTTTTTTTGCCGATCAGCTTTATTAGTTTGGTCCACGCGTTATGAGTACCTCAAGTTTGTATGCATAATCACATGTTTATGACTCTTTTAATCTTCAAGTGGCCAGGTTCAAAATTTTTCCGCTAATGGCTTAAAGAGTACTATAAGTACCCCAATTTTATGCCAATTTATTTGAAAGTTTATTTGATTTTCTGAGGAAAATCAAATAAACGAAAAGTGAAAATGAATTCGTGAAACATAAATGAAAATAATTTACTAAATCGTAACTAGGTCCACCAAGAACACATACCTAGAAAGACAATTCTAAAGGTTGAAGTTTCAAATACTTACAAGCAAACTCACCCGTAACTCACCCGGCTAGTCGAAGGTAATAAATAATCATGGTATAAACTAAATAAAACAAGTAATGTAACTAACTGAGTTAATTGTTTGAATACTTAGTATATACTGAGTTGTATATGAATGATTGAATTGTTAACAATTCTGCGTATTCAAATTGGGTTTATGAAAAAAATTTTCAAACAAAAGTTGTTTATTTTAAAATGAAAAAGATTTTTTGTTTACAAATTTTTTTTCTATCTCTTACGGTTTCAAAGATGTGTATTTTCCCTTCTGGCGGGGGGAAACACGTTCCGATTTTGCCCATTAACGAACTTGACCTTACTTTTTTGTTTTAGAACACACCAAAAATTTCAGCTCGTTATCTCTTTTCGTTCTTGAGTTATCGGGTTCACAGGCATGCGGAAATGGTCGAATTATGCCATTTTTGGAACAGCTATACCAAGCATTTACGTCAAGGATGAATATTTTCAAGTGTTACAAAGTCGGGACTAAACTTAATATACCTTGTATATTTACATTTACTTAAAATGGCACTTACCAGGCGGCCATGATGACGCGGCTGGGAGATGACCAAAAACGCTTATTTTGGTTTTGTTTGGCACATACCTATTTTAGTCGTACCATGATTTTCATCATTTATAATATTATGTATTTATTTTACTTTTTAGTCCATTATTTTTCATATAAAAATATTAATGTAAAAATAATGTTGAATACATTTTGATTTTTAACGTTTACAAATCATTTTAGATTGGTTCAATATTTTTGGAATGGAAATGTACCTACCACATAACCTACAGAAAATACCTTACCCTGTTTCTAATAAGTTTAATAATAGCACTAATATAATAATATATTACATATGAATGCTTATGAGTGTATTGCAAAAGTGTGATGGGATTAAATTAAAGGTCATAGATACATACACACTTAATTATTTATTTATGTTACATACGAGTACTCGTACATACATCGTTCTTACCTTATGAATGAATTTTGTTTGAGATCAAACACGTAGAGCAGGTTGTTTTATTTTAAACTAGTTGATTACGCGGCAATGACCGCCATTATTTTTACATGTCATTCCCTGACAAACTCATCCACAGAGTATAATATGTTTGTTTTATAAATAATATTAAAGAGAACTCTAGGATTTTTCGAAATAAATTTCGATTTTTTGCCCCAATTTCCTAGATCAAAATTTTTTGTATTTTATAAATACGTATTTCGACTACAAAGTAGTCATCATCAGTATGAATTAGCTAATTGTAATTATTCTCCGAGGAGATGTTACTTGTTGCTAATTTGGTGACGGTCTGACGGTCTAAATACGTATTTATAAAATACAAAAAATTTTGATCTAGGAAATTGGGGCAAAAAATTGAAATTTATGTTTGTTTTACTTTTATACTATTTTTCATTTTTCGATTCCAATGCATTCGTAATTTTATGTAAATTGTGCCTAAACTATTTGTTGTATGAAAAAATGTTTCATACAAAAGTTGTTTGTTAAGCATTTGTTAGCGTCCTTGCCACACGGCATAGATGCATGAAATGTTAACTTTTTTTAAACTTCAAACTTCCACAATAAACATACGATCTAACGCATTTTGTCAAAACAGACTGGTATTACTCTAGCTTTATAATATTAATATAGAAAATTATCTAAGAAACAAGGAAATAAACAAGTGGATGGATTTCAGTAAATGGGCATTGTACAACAAGGTAAAAGAAGCTTTTTTCCAGATTAGAAACTCCACAAAAGCTTAGTTAAACATATTTGAAAGCAATGGAAAGTCTGCCCAGACTTGGACATCAACAAAAATTTATGTCTTTATAAACATAAGTGTCAGACATATTTTAAGCATAAATTTCAAATCGAAATAAATGCTTGTTATCAATTCTTTAAATATACTAACATTTTGTGTAAAAAACGTCAAAAATTTTAAATATATATGTACAATTATTGTTATTTTTGGAGGCGGTGTCCAAAAGTTATGTGAATTTCTCTATGCTGACACCGACTCCAAAACTAACAATAATTGTACATATATATTTAAAAATTTTCGCTTAGGTGAACTAAAATTGGCACAAGAATATGCAATTATTTTTTACTTTTTAGTGCATTTTTTGTTATAGAATATTTGATTTTTGAAGTCGGGTTTCCATTTTGTCAAAATAACGTTTATTTCTCGCTTTTTAGTGACTTTGAAGTTCTATAACTTATTTTATTTGTCTAAATATGGGTAGACCAACTAAACGACCTATTAACTTTAAGTGCATTTCTTTATAACACATTTTTTTTATGTTTTTTTTTTTTTATTTTTAGTGCATTTTTTCATAACAGATTTTCAGTTTTTTTTTTCAAGGAATTGGGTTTTTTTTGTAAAAATTTTTTTTTTTGGTGTCGGTTTTTTTTTTTTTTAATTTTTTTGAAGTCGGTTTTTAAAAAATTTTTATTATTTTCCCATTATGAATGAGTAAACCCTTTCAAAAAAAAAAAAAAATTTTGCAAAAATCGGTTATCACATATAAAATGAGGATTTTCCTCGATTTCCCGGGGATCCCCTCATCAGAATGCGATTTGGTGACAATGGGACCTACCTTGAATCAAACCCTTTAAAACAAAAATTCAAAATCGGTTCATAAATGACGGAGTTCTGAGGTGACAAACATTAAAAAAAAAAAAATACAGACGAATTGAGAACCATCCTCCTTTTTGAAGTCGGGTTAAAAATACATTGTATCTGTGACGGTCATTCATCGTTTTGAAACGATTTAACCCTTTTTCCGTCACCAATGTGAATTATTCCTATATGTATTTTACGTTTTCTTGAAACAACCTGTATATTAAGATAGATAATATGGTTATACTCGTACATGTAAATTAAATCATGGAATTATGATTATTGTTATATGCATGCATATAGTCATAGTAATTAGTCCATATACACATATAAATATTTTATATTCATCCTTATTTATTTAAAATAACACTCTTTTTACTATATCTTTATCATATAAAGATTATCAAGATAATCAAAGAGACCTATAGGTTTTTTGAAATTAAATTTCTAGAAACCTTAATTCCTAGAACAATTATTTGGATTTTTATAAATACGTATTTTGACTACAAAGTAGTCATCATCAGTATTAATTAGATAATCGTAACTATCTGCGGTATATGGAGTCAAAGTTATGATACTCGTTGCTAATTTGGTGCGTGTCTCACAATGGTATTAAAATTTTTTGTCTTTTATATGATCAGACTGAGGTATTAGCTAAAGGATTACTTGAGTGAACTGACCAATTAAAGGATTAAGTGTGTGATGAACCCATCAACTGCGTCGATTGGCGGTAATCTTTTTCTGACCATCTGGTCTTGTTTGTGTTAATAGCGTTTGGGTGTTATTCGCAGCTAACCTTGTATTAAAACTATTCCATTAAGAATTTCATCAAAAACTATTTATACATGATGCAAAAACTAATAAATTATATTATTAAAAATGTTCGGTCCAAGTATCGTCCTTATTTTAAGATAAATGTTGGAAATTATAATTATTTTATGTTGATCATAAGTCTTATGGTTGAACTTGATCAAATTCACTACCGTGCTACATGATAAACTTTTAACCATTTATCAAAAATGTACAAGGTCGACATTTTACGTCTTTATTTCAATGTTTGAATTATATGGCTCCTGATATTTAGTAGAATTACACATCCAAAAAAATACATTTACAAAATGTTTCCTATGAAAGTACCCACACATTTCCTGAAGTTCCTGAACAGTGCCAAAAAGTGTCAAAATTATCGGTTTTATTTTCCAATTTTGAATGGATGTTTTCTATGTTTTCAAACAAAAAATCGTTCATCATGATTCGATAACGTGCTCCATTGACCATAACGTTGGCTCCAGCATCATTTTTAAAGAAATATGGACCGATGATACCGCAGGCATGCAATCCACACCAAACAGTGACTTTTTCTGGATGCAATGGTGGTTCCAATATCTGTTCTGGATTTGTCTCACGCCAAAAACTACAATTTTGTTTGTTAACAAAACCATTCAGCCAAAAATGTGCGTCATCACTAAACACAATTTTTCGATAAAAAATTTTGATTTTGACAAATGATTTTCAAGTAAATTTTAATAATTTCAAAGCGTTGTTTAGGCGTGAGTCTTTCATGGCAAACCAAAATATACAAAAATTTTTAATAAACTTATTCCTATCGGAAGTTACAAAAAAAACACCATATATATATATAATGGTCAAATATATATAAATGGTCAAATAGACTATTAAAAATTGTATTGCTTTGTAATTCCACCATCAATATTTTCTGAACTTAACTCTTTTTAACCCGACTTCAAAAAGGAGGATGGTTCTCAATTCGTCTTTATTTTTTTTTATTTTTATTTTTTATGTGTGTCACCTCAGAACTCCGTCATTTATGAACCAAATTTGAATTTTTTAAAGGGTTTGGTTTCCCATTGGTCCCATTGGCACCAAATCGCATTCTGATGAGGGGATCCCTGGGAAATCGAGGAAAATCCTCATTTTATGTGATAACCGATTTCTGCGAATTTTTTTTTTTTTTTGAAAGGGTATACTCATAATGATTCATAATGGGAAAATAAGAAAAATTTTTTTAAAACCGACCCCAAAAAAAAAATTTTTACAAAAAAAAAAACAAAATGTATGTAAAGAAAACTGAAAATCTGTTATAAAAAAATGCACTAAAAATTATAAAAAAAAAAAAAAAAAAACGGATAAAAGAATAAACTGTTATCAAAAAATGCACTAAAAATTAGTAGGTCGTTTAGTAGGTCTATTCTGAAGTTCTATAACTGATTTTATTTGTCTAAATATGACAAATAAAATCAGTTATACAACTTCAACTCCACTAAAAAGTGAGAAATAAACCATATTTTGACAAAATGGAAACCCGTCTTCAAAAATCAAATATTCTATAACAAAAAATGCACTAAAAAGTAAAAAAATAATTGCATATTCTTGTGCCAATTTTAGTTCACCTAAGCAAAATTTTTTAAATATATATGTAAAATTATTGTTATTTTTGGAGGCGGTGTCAGCATAGAGAAATTCACATAACTTTTGGACACCGCCTCCAAAAATAACAATAATTGTACATATATATTTAAAAATTTTTGCTTAGGTGAACTAAAATTGGCACAAGAATATGCAATTATTTTTATACTTTTTAGTGCATGTTTTGTTATAGAATATTTGATTTTTGAAGTCGGGTTTCATTTTGTCAAAATATGGTTTTTGTAGGTATTGATGTTAAAAATAAACAGTAAATTTGTTTATAAATTATTTATGTATTAAGCACATAGGTTAATATATCCAATATGCGTAGACAACACATATAATTGGTTAAACAATCCAATGTTAATAATTAAACAAGAATTGTTATGTAAAATAATTATTATATTGACTTGTACCTACCTAATTCAAGATATATTAAATTAAATTTACTGGTTTTGTTTACATTCATATAATATAGAGGAGAATATAAAAAAACATAAAGGTATTCACAATGGTTATCATAATAATAATTACCTACATTCATTGAGAACTAAAAAATTACACACTCAACTAATTTAATTGTTTTACAGAAATGTACGGTTTGTTAGAATTTTATACGATGTTTGTTTTTAATTTATCCATACGTATAAGTATTTAAATGAAGTTCTTGCATACTGGATTTTTTTATACCTGGTATATAATATATTAACTGAAATACCCGACGTTGGCCGGGTATTCAAAAAAATCTTATAGAGATTACATACTTAAGTAAATGTTATTATTTTTTTCTAAATTTTGACTGTTCGAAACATCGAACGAATTTATAATACCTAGAACAATTATTTGTATTTTATAAATACGTATTTCGACTACAAGGTAGTCATCATCACTATGAATTAGCTAATCGTAACTATCTCTGGTATATGGAGTCAGAGATATATTGCACGTTGCTAGTTTGGTGCGTGTCTCACAATAATATTAAAAAAGTTTTGTCACTTATATGATCTGTCTGAGGTAGTACCTGAAGTATTATTTGAGTTGACTGACCAATTAAACCCATTAAGACCCATTCATTTATTGGCGGTATCTTTTTTTGACCATGTGTCGTTGTTATTGTCAATAAGGTGGGGGTGTTGATCGAAGCTAACCTTGATATTATTTTTTAAGGGCCTTGAAAATCATAACTCGAATAAAATTTTCGAGTAGATTTTCATAATTTATCGATAAAAATGGTCCGGAAATATAATATTTAATGAAATCGGAGACAAAAATTATTTTTCAATTTTTTTTAAGGGGCCTTTAGAAGTACCCCTGTTTAGTGCCTAACAGGTTTAGAGACTAGTCTGTTTAGAGACTATCAGGTTTGGGCTATATCTTGGGAAAAATAAAGTATTGTCAGAGCCATGGGTCAATTTCAATTTTCACCTTATATCATATTGTAGAAGGGTGTGTTATGTAGGTAAACTTATTTTTAAACGTTATAACTCATTTTTTTGTTTCAGGAACTATGTAATAGACCAATATTTGTACAAGATGTTCCTGCACAATTTGACATTTCATCGGGAAAGATGGGTAAATATATACTTCTTATTAAATAATAATAATTTTTTACATTCGCTTTCATATAAGTTCTGTTTCTCTTCCCGGGAAAATATTAAAATATAATATATCAAGAGCCCATGGTAAGATTGCTTCCCTCATCGAACATCATCAATATGAGTACACTGATAGAAATAATTCCTTGTTGTAAGAAAAATTTGTTTAAATCAAGAATTTCTGACTCTCATATATAGGGAAGATAGTATATATTTGATATAAGAAAATAAATATCTTGACATCTATAGTTTTGACTTGTGAAAATTATCTTAACTAAAGATAAACTGACTCTTGACTCAAGACCTCACCTCCCTTATTGAACTTACTTAAGTTTTTTCTAAAATAAAAGATTTCATCCTCCAGAATGCTCGCCCATTGCAAAAATTGTGCTAAATATATGGGCAATATTCTCTATATTCTTTGACAGATTCAGGTTAGCTATAATTAACTCATCAAATAAAAATCGTCTTGAAATTTTTTGCAACCAATTCACCCTAAAGGTTTTAAAAAAGTATTAAAAAAGGTATCTACATTTTTATTCAATTAAAGCTAGTTAAAATCTCTCTATTAACTGGGTACACGCAAACTTTTTATTTGTTTTAAAATTTTATTTATTTATGAATTTCATGACAATTTCAATATTAAAAAAAAAAATTATATTAATAACTTTATATTATAAAAACTTAATTAAAAAATATTTAATATAATAGACTAAAAATTAGAAAATAATAGACTTTTTTTTTAAACAAGCTAAAAAGTTACATTATAAGGGAATCAAAGAAAATTTAATTTTGTACTTTTTAGTTCATTAAATAAACGCTTGTTTAAAAAAAAAACCGTTTGTTTATTATTTTATACTTTTTAGCGTATTAAATTAAAATTTTGTTTAAAAATTTATTTTTATTTTAAGACTGTAAAATTCAATTGAATTTCCCACCGCTTCCACTACTTCCCGATATTTATCAGCACTTCCACCGAATTGGTATTTCAGGGAATATTTTTTAATTTCATCAACATAGAATTGTTGATTGTATTGTATACTATATTGCATTGTTACGGGATCTATACATGTGTGCAAAATTTCGGAAAAAAATTGTGTCAATTATGTTGATTTAAATAATTAATAATTAATTATAACGTTCGAGAAGACTATTTTTTGGTTCAATTAAATAAACAGTATAATTCAAAGAATATTTTTAAACAATATTTATCACAGTATCTAATTTACAAACATATAGTTGTTACAAGTTTGAAAATATAAAACTTTATTTTCCTACAAGGCTGCATGTTAAAAACTTGATTATTAATCGTTGATTTAAGTTTAAATGATCGATAAGCGATTTTGAATGTCTTAAAAAAGGTACAAACAAAATTGCAACACATCAATAAATTTTCTCTAATTGCTACCTAAGCCCGTTTTTACACGTGTAAGGTTTGATGAAAGTTTTCAATCGCAATAAATGTGTGTGATATAACGATACTTTCATCTCATGTACATGCAGAAATATACCAACCGCATGTTTTGTTAACAGCTTATAACTCTCGTCTTGCTAAATATTTCTTTCTTTATCAACCACTTCAGTCACATGATCATAGTAAACCAACCACAAGGAAGTAAGCCAATCACCCTATTCTTACATCTAAAGTTACATAGTTTCATCAAAAAATACTACTGCACTAAAATAGCCCTTACAATTCAATATAAAGATTATTAAAATTATATTATTTTGCTCCAATTCTTAGAACAATTATTTGTATATTATACATACGTATTTCGACTACAAGGTAGTCATCATCAGTATGAATTAGCTAATCGTAACACTTTCCCTGGGATATGGAGTCAGAGGTATGTTGCTCGTTGCTAATTTGCTACGTGTCTCACAATGGTATTAAAAATTTTAGTAATTTTATGACATACAGCTATTATTTGATACATTTTTCGAATACTAGATGGATTCGACTCAAATCGAATGCAAAATTTTAAAAAAAGTACTACAATTTAGCAGATAGTTAAGTTATTATAGAAGATAAACCAAGGACAAAACATTTTATTCCAAATTAAAAACATTTTGGAAAATAAAACCGATAATTTCGACACTCTTTGACACTGTATGTCATTTCGTTAACGAATAATTTTAGTCTCTATGCATATATTGACGTTTCAGAAAAAATTTGTAAATGTCTTTTTTTTTGTATGTGTATTATTTCTACAAAATTTTAGTAACCATATAATTCAAACATTGAAATAAAGACGTAAAATGTCGACCTTGTACATTTTTGATAAATGGTTAAATGTTTATCATGTAGCACGGTAGTGAGTTTGATCAAGTTCAACCATAAGACTTACGATCAACATAAAATAATTATATTTTCCAACATTTATCTTAAAATATGGACGGTACTTGGATCGAACATTTTTAATAATATAATTTATTTATTTTTGCATCATGTATAATTAATAGTTTTTGATTCTTAATAGGAATAGTTTTATTAAAAGGTTAGCTGCGAATAACACCCAAACGCTATTGACACAAACAAGACCAGATGGTCAGAAAAAGATTACCGCCAATCGACGCAGTTGATGGGTTCATCACACACTTAATCCTTTAATTGGTCAGTTAAATCAAGTAATCCTTTAGCTAATACCTCAATCTGATCATATAAAAGACAAAAATTTTTAATACCATTGTGAGACACGCACCAAATTAGCTACGAGCACATATCTCTGACTCCATATCTCAGAGATAGTTAAATCATACTGATGATGACTACCTTGTAGTCGAAATACGTATTTATAAAATACAAATAATTGTTTTAGGAATTGGTGCAAAATTTGAAATTTACTTACAATTCAAGTTAAATTTGTGTTAAAATCTCACTACTGCGTATACCAAATTCTTTATTTGCATAAATCTTCATTGAAGTATATAAAACTTGGCCTGACGCGTTACCCGTGCTATGCGATGTTAATTAAATGCCCATAAAATGATACACAAAGTTAATGTTTTTAATTATGAATGATGTTTATATATAGACATTTTGTTAATTATTAATTACGTGGTGTAGAAGAAAGTGAGTTAATTGGATTACTTTAAAGTGTAAGTGTAAACTATAAACAAATAATTATAATTTTAGGTATAATATGTTTATTATTTTTTAATATTAAAATTATTAAACTTATTATAAATAACTGTTCTGTGTTTATGTAAAAAAAAAAAAGAAAAGAAAGTTATCACACAAAAAAATTAGTAATAAAATTATGAATAATTTTTATATTAAAAATAAATTATTATTGTGTAGTAGAATAGAATAGGATGGACTATTTGACGCATTATTATAGATGTGACTTTCTCGTAATCAAAATATTTTTGTAGATCTAAATTATTATCTACTTTCTTTACATTATTTTTTTTATACAATTTGATATTAAATAAATGGTGTACGTACGTATGTAGTAAGTATACACCTATTGGTACAGTTACTCATGACGTCGTATTCCAAAATGGCGAATTTAGTCAGGTTAAAGGACCCCGCATAACTGCATATGGAAAATGGCTTTCGGTCAAATGTCGCAAAAGTTTGGGAAAATATTCTTCTTGTGATTCTGAACAAATGTCTTCATAGGCACAAACTTCGCCAACGTGACGTTTCTGAGATATTCCATGCCAAAGTTCTCGATACAATACAATATGTATATATATATATATATATTCTGTTTATACGTCAGTTTGAAATCAAGGCTTTACCATATTTGTTAATTCCAGTCATAGTAAAACTTTGCAACAATCTTTTTAAAAAATATAGATAATTTCCTGGATACGAACGAAGTAAGCGGCTATGTTTGAGAAGGTTTTCTGCAGTTTCCTTCACGAACTCCAGATGAATATCGGCATAGTTCCTATCATTGTTGGCTGCAGCCGCATATCTTACCAATTCCTAGTGTATCCACAAAAATTCCTTCCACTCCACTCACATCCTCACATCCTAAAGCATCACAATGGACCTTATGATCGAAGTGTAGCCCGTCCAGGGCAGCCTTTACAATCTATCTCATCTATCATAAATATTAAAACACTATATATATTATACTAGATATGTTCAATTCATATAGCAGTAAAATGTAAGTTTATTTAACTGTATATTCGACTTTTTAGCTATAACTGTCTCCAGTGAACTACCTTAAATTAAATATTTATTCACCCAATGTTAGATACTTGAAAAAATAGTAAAGAGTAAAAAAAATGATTGGAATGTCGTCATATGTTGTTTTCTTCATACGTGAAACTTCTGGAATTTATATATCTAGCAGCTATTTGAATACTAATCAAGTATTTTTTTTATTTTTTATTTTTTTTAATACGAAATTTGTGTTATCTTATTAACCCATTAAGAAGAAAACAATTTTTTTTTATTAAAAATATTTGTAACAATTTCTTGATGGTTAAGTATAATTTATGAGATTTTCAATATATATTTTATTGCGTACAATATTTTTTTTTCATAATTTTTTAATTAATTACTACTTATTTTCTTTTGACCTACTCTTAATCAAATATTTATAATCATATAATTAAGTCAAAAAAAATTCTGTTTTCACTGACAGGATATGGTGTGTCATATATAATTATTCTCGTCTAGATAATTGCTTGTTTGGTCTTGATGCTAATCGAAGTATATGTTTTAAATTTAATTTGAAGTATTAATTTAAAGTATTTGTTTTAAATTTAATGCGTATCTAGATAGATAGAGTCGGTGCATCTCACCCCGAATATATGAACCTTCGGGAGGAGGACCTGATAAGCAAGCTCCAGGCTATTGCCAACGTATGGGAGAAGCGAGTCTCCTCAGACTGAGGTAAAAGGGGGAGCACAATGGACCATAGGGTCGAAATGCAATACTTTTTAGACCCCAATATATATCTATCTATCTAGATAGATAGATAGATTGTAGAGGCTGTTTTGGACGGGATACACTTCGACCATAAGATCCATTGTGATGCCTAAGGATGTGAGGATGTGACTGGAGGATAAGAAATTTTGTTTGTAGACTAGGAATTGGTAGGATGTACAACGTAAGGAAACTGCAGAAAAACCTTCACAACTATAACCGGTTACTTCGTTCGTGTCCATACGCCGACAGTTTAGTCAATTAACCGCCCCCTTTTTTTTCTAATAATTGACAAACTGCCGATGTCGGGATTCGAACCCATAACCTCCCTGTTTCAACTACACACAACGCCTTTACAAGCGCTGCTACTTGGCTGGTCAAATACGTATGTAAATTGTTTTCATTATTATATACACAGTCGAACGTCGATAAACCAGAGCTTGTAAAGAGTGAAGGTTCCAAGAAATCCTAAAACCTACTCTACAAATAATTAAAACGCAGTATTTTTACCCGACGACGGAAAATCCAAAAGGAAGGGGTATGTTTTTAGCAGTCTGTGAATGTTTGTATTATGTTCCACCATAACGCCTAAACTACTCATCCGATTTTGATGAATGAGGTGTCGTTCGCTTCGTCTTAGCGTTCTGCGCATCATAGACTATGTGTGACGTTATATTAAATATATCGTGGTGGATATAAATTGCATGATACGCTTGCCAAAAAAAAAATCACAAATGTATTGAGTTGGGTATCAAATCAATCAACTGGGTATCAGGAGTTCTTTCAGTGGACTCGCTGCTAAATCTCAATATACTTTCATATTTAGATACCTTTACGGAATCACTACGTATGCCCTTTGTTATTTCGGTAACTACATGTTGTTACTTCCGTAACTATCAACAAACTATTTTAGACATTATTTAATAGGAAAAATATAAAAGTTTGGTTTGAATCCCAAAAATCTGTCTATTTAATTATTGTAGAAATAGGTTCCAGGATAATTGGAACCATCTTCTTTTTTACTCGAACAACATATAGTTAGTTACCTTAGTAACTATTAACAAACATATTCTGACATTTTTTATTAGGAAAAATAAAGATTGATCCGAATTCCAAATTGTGTTTATTAATTTCCTAGAATTAGATTACACATAATTATATTCATCCATACTTCTACTTCTAACAATCTTAAAATATAAAAACCCGATGAGAATTTAATATAAATTTTGAACCCTAAACATATACCCTATATAATACATAGGTACCACGTTATTTTAGTCTGTATATAGAAGTTATATATCGATATTTCTTAAATAATAATAAAAGTGTTATTTATCCGTAAAACATATGTTATTCTTTAGTTTAATGATTGATTTGATTGAATTGTAAATTATTGAATATTATTACAACTTTTATTATACACTGCTGTCAATAGGTGCTATTGATACAAAACAATTACTTATTACAAACATGACGTGTAGTATGTTTGATTTCAATTGAATAGTCACTTTAAACTTAACATTATTGTTAACAAATAGTTGTTACTTTCTTTGAAATATTAAACATATTCGATATCTAAAAATTATTTATTAGACTAAAATCTCATTTACAGAATATTCCTACTTCTTTGTTACTTAAAATCTTTACAACTTACCAAGATAAAATATGAAATAAATAATAAAGGAAAACTTACGAAATAACTTGTCCCTATATTTCATTTCACTACTTTTTCAGATGAAAATAGTATATTAAGGATTACCCCGAAAACTAATCCCTTTTCTACAATTATGTTTTTGATCGGATATCACTTCTTTTTGTAAAGCTAAAAAATTGTAGCACAAAAAAATTTTTCTATTCGAAAACTCTGCTCTTCTAGTACAAAAATTACAAAGGGCCAATTTCGAGGTAATATTTCGAGAATATATACCACACAGCGGTTAGTCTGGCCACACCTAATCAAACTAGGCCAAACGCACTACCGTGCTATATATGATATCTTACAATACAAATTATTCATAAGTTTATAGCAAGAGAAAGATAGCAAAAGATTTTTTGGTGTATAATTTAATTTTAAAAGTTTTTTTAATAATAAGTTAATTAAATATTTTTAAGCTAGTTTACTAATTAGTTTAGTAATTTCTATCCATTAAAATATTTATAAAACATTGATATGCGATAAAAATGAATGTACAAATATTTTAAATGTTATAAATATTTTACTTTGATGAATTTTAATACAGTTTTGTTGAATTAGTTTGAAAAATTTATATTGCAAAACTTTCAGATTATTTAGCCCCTAAGTTTTGAATAAATAAAGTTTTGTAAAAATTCCAATCTGTTATTTATGTTTTCAATATTTGAAATAAGATTTACATATTCATATATATACATGCACATATCGTGTGTGTTGGAAAGCTTTTCCAATAGAGAATCAATGTTAAATATTATTTATTACTGGCTGTCCGTGTGGTTACTGTATGAAGTCAGTTAGTACACATGTATTGCGAGTAGGTTAAATATGTGCATCGGATTCTTAACTTTAGTATGTGCATCACAAAATCCACTCTTAAATGACAAACAAACAACCATACGCATACAGTATTGAGGATACCTATTGACTATCCAGGTGTTTGTATTTATGAGATGACTCTCATTACATGTGTACTGACTGACTTCATACAGTAACCACACGGCCAGCCAGTAATAAATAATTTTGATTCTCTATTGGAAAAGCTTTCCAACACACACGGTATACATATATATATACATATATATATATATATGATATTTTTTATTCCATACAGCAAAAGTAATGTTTCCTGCGTTAATAATAACAAATTTATTATTTGTGTATAGGTACTTTAGCGTCACAATACAATAAAATGTCCATTTCCATTAAGGCATGAAGACATAGTATGACAGAACTAGCATATACTATATAGATGAACATGTCAGTGTGCTATCGATACACCACGGATGATACTGATAAATGAGTCAATTTTGTTAAATCTTTGATAATATTAATTTTTAAGTGTGACATGTCATTGAATTTTTAGTTGTGTATAAAAGTATACATAAACAGATAATAAGCTAATGTTGACTCCAAAATTAATACTGTCAATTGAAAAAATTGACTCCACGGGTTCTATTAGGTCCAGGGTTCGATAGCTGATGGATTAATTAATTTTTTAAATTATGACTATCATATATGTTAACCAGTCCAAGTAGCCCAGCGGTCTAAGGCGTTATGTCTGCGCAGTATGCCTACTTGGAAACTAGGAGGTTATGGGTTCGAATCCCGACATCCGCAGTTTGTCAATTATTAAGAAAAAAAAGGGAGCGGTTAATTGACTAAACTGTCGGCGTATGGACAAGAACGAAGTAACCGGCTATGCTTGAGAAGGTTTTCTCCAATTTCCTTCACGAAATCCAGATGAATATCGGCATAGTTCCTATCATAGTCGGCATATCTTACCAATTCCTAGTCTATACACAAAAATTCCTTCCACTCCACTCACATCTTCATATTCTTAGGCATCACAATGGACCTTATGGTCGAAGTGTAGCCCGTCCAGGGCAGCCTCTACAATCTATCTGTCTATCTAGGTTAAAAACCATTTTTTCGGATCTTGATGACGTAAATAATGTCCGCCGCCCAAGCGATATTCTAGAATGTGCTCTTAGATAGAATTGTTGGAGACATCTGCTTGCTATAACGAGTACTTGTTGTTGAAAATGTGATACAACATATAGATATCAAGTATTTAAGTATTTATACAATTTCAATCAATAATAGTTGTATTTGAATTATACGTGACTATATTAATAATTGTTGTATAATGGATAGCATCCGGTTTTGTTTAAAGCCTTAAATTAATATTTTTTTTAAATGATGTGTCTATTTAAGGATGAATAGTTCCCACTTTAGATATTTTAAGCGATACTTACATTAGTTATCACAATTGTACTATTTTATATTAAAATTAATCGTTGTATATTTTTATATCGTTTGTACTATGCATATACAATGTGTTCATTTGAAAAGTTTCTACCTAAATAATTTTTAAAATATTCATTTTAGAAAAAAACAGTTTGAAGGGTGAAACATATACAATGATTTTATTTTTGTTCCATGGATCCGTGTCGCGTTGTATAACTTATCTTTTAAATGAAATTTTTAAATGCGAAAACGATTTATCTCATAAAATCAAACAACTTTTCTTTGAATTTTTAAAAATTCATCCCTAAGAGGGAATCATTTTTTAAATTAAAAATTTGGAAATTGGTGTTCAGGTTTGTGTTTATAATTAAAAGTCAGTTGTATCCGTGTTTTTGAAAATTCATCCCCTAAGGGGCTTAAATAGAGGTTGATAGTTTGTATGGAAGTTCGTCATTTTTTAAATTAGAAATATGGAAATTGGTATAAAGATTATTAAGATAATCAAAGAGAACTCTAGGTTTTTAGAAATTAAATTTCAAATTTTGCCCCAATTCCTAGAACAATTATTTGTATTTTATAAATACGTATTTCGACTACAAGGTAATCATTATCAGTATGAATTAGCTAATCGTAACTATCTCTGGGATATGGAGTCAGAGATATGTTGCTCATTGCTAATTTGGAGGTGAGACACGCACCATCATTTTTTTTGCTCATTTTTAATTTATACCATAATTAAAATGTTAAATTACCTATATTAGAATAAAATAGAATTAAATCATAAATTTCACCATGCCGAGCCTCAAGGAATAGCTAATCATCAATAAATAAAGAAATCTTTGATTGGAATTTATTAGAATATTTCAGTATTTTATTGACTTTTATAAATTGATGCCGCTGATTCTTTTTTTTTTCTATACATACAACAAACACACATGTGTGCATAATAATTAGTAGATACCAAACTAACAGCACACATTACCAATCCTTACTTGAATATTAGTACAGAATACTTAGAATGAAATTTAAGTCATCTTTAAAAAAAATTTTAACGTCGCTCGAACCTTGTGGGATCGTAAGAGAAGTTTATCCTCACCTGTGATAACTACTTTAGGACAAACGGCCCCTTCCGCATTTTTTTTGCCTGGATTGAAATTTTTGTTACCATGATATCTCCCCAACTGTTCGGTTCATTGAAAATGTTGTCTGGAGCCATTTTAAAGGAAATAAAAATCTGCACCTTCGTGGTTTTAATATTTTTTTTTTTCAAAACGCCTGTAGTTTATGCAGAAATAACGAAAAATAAGGAGAATGGGGACCAAAAAATGACCTCATTTCTGCCTAAACTATCTTCAAACAAAAAATGTAAGAATTTTTATTTCCCACAAAACAACTTTTTCAATAAACTAAACGGTTGGGGAAATATCAAGGTTTAAAAAAATGCGATAGGGGGTGGTTGTCCCAAAATGATTTTTTCAATTGAGAGTTAGCGGCCAGAGGTGGGCGCAGACGACTCGCCGAAGTCGAACGACTCCCCATAAGCTGGGTGAGAGTAAGTAAAAAAGGTATGTTTTGAAGTAAGACGGAACGATGTTTCAATACAGGTTGCCTACCGATTATTGCCCAATAATTTATTCAATCAATTTAGAATTAGTTTTATAAAATATTTATTGTTTAAAAAATATCTTTTATAATATGGGGAGATACAAAAAACATAATAATAATAGTAATAACAATAATAACAACAATAATGATGATAGCAATAACAATAATTACAACAACAAAAACTATATGTATTCCCACTTTATGTAAAATTTAACCATTTAGAAATTAGTAACAAATTACCAATCCTCCTCCCCCCCACCCAGTTTGATCATTGGCATCTTTTTGTATCCAGTGTCATCAAATTCCCATGACACTATACCCTCTACTAAGAAAAAATAATTATATCAAGTAAATAATTGTTTATTAGTTCTCCGATATGAATAGTTTAGGCAAATTATTCGGAATTTCCTAAAATCTAAACTAAAGCTAAATCATCAAAAAATTTACAAGCGGTAAATGTAAAAGATCTAAAGATTTATATTTTATAATTTATATAACATTTATATTTTATTAATACCCAAATATATTAAAAAGGTACATTTTATGCCCCAAATTAACAGCCCAAAATTCTAGAGTATGTATTCAATGTATTGTATGTATTGTATACTTTAAATAATAGTGACCATAAAAAATAGTTTATATTATTAAATTTTTTTCAGAAAATAATAATAATTGGTAGGTACCCTATATTTACTCTATCTCTCTTCCTACCTCTCACTCAGAGCTGAGTGCAGTCAAGGTCTGGCCCACCTATGAGTTAGCCCCTCTTACGATCCCATAAGGTCCCATTGACGTTAAAATTATTTTAAAGCAAAACACTAAATTACTCTATACTATGTTGAGTTTATTTTTTTATTTATATAACTAAAAATATTTTTTTAATACAACTATTTTTAAAATATGCAAAACGCGTTTTCTTTTTACAACTATTTGACCACAACTATTATATGAATACAATAAATAAGTAATAGGAGGTGTATTGACGAATGTAGGTAAAATGTACCATCATTATTATTCTTTTAAATATTATATTAACAAAATTTCTGCTGCTATTTATCCGGAAACGCGTGCTCTGAATTATATAATTTTATTGTTTGAATATAGTGTTTTTTTTTTGTTAACGTGGGCTAGAGGATTTCTAAGAAATTACTATATTTTGTTATAATTGTTTTTTTTGTATTTTCTCTCTTTGTAGTGTCTCACGTTCTTTTCTTATCTGGAACAGAAAAATTCTGGATAAATAAGTTTTTAGTTTATTATATATATGTACAGGATTAGTCAAAATAACTGGAACAACAAAAGAAAATTTTTCTTGGATCGAAACAAGCTAACGTTTAAATATATTTTTATTATATAGGATGTTCATTGTATTATGGACATTTGGTAACCTTACCTTTTTCAAATGGAACATCCTGTATATTTTTACATTTTTAAATTCTAGTATTCAATTCAAAATATTTATCGTTGGAATCATTTTTATGAATGCGTCATTTTTTAGTTATAATTCCCGAATTCAAAAATGACGCATTTTATAAAAAAAAAACGATACCCAGTATCACAGGCGTAGTTACAGCTTTCACATAGGGGGAGGGGTCCAACATAGGTAAACTAGTTTTTGTCCGTGATTCACGCCATAAAAAAGCAGAATTTTAAAAGCCAATAAAATCAATCAATTGAAAATTACATACAAGCCGAGTATAAAAATATAAAATTACGTATGTTATAGTGACAAAAAAATTTTTGTTTTAATTATTCAGACAGTAATAAGACATAAATAAATCAAAGCATGTGTTTAAGCACGATAGTTAGACAACGTTGAATACATACAAGTAATGTATAATTATTTCGTATATAAAAAAAAACCTGTAATAGGCGGAAATTAATTGTTAAATAAACCGTTTATACTATCTGAATGTAATAATAATAGAGAGTTTCTTTTCTAGGTGATAAATGGTTAATATCATGTTTGGGTGTATTATATTTAACAAAAGGATTATTTTATCGTGTTGTACCTGCTGATCAAGGATTTAGTGGTGAACAATATAGTGGGGTATTTCGATTTCGTCTATGGTGGTGCGGCGAATGGGTTGAAGTATTGGTTGATGATCGTTTACCAACAGTTAATGGACGCTTAGCATTTTTACAATCACAACATTCTGATCAATTTTGGCCCGGTTTATTAGAAAAGGCATACGCAAAGTAAGTACATTGTCAACTATCTCGTATACAAAGGACTGCATGTAAGCAGGTGATCAACGAGTGATCAAATTCTAAACACCGTGATCACTGGGAAAAAGTATCGAGGCAGGAGCTCGGGAAGGTACTGCTTCGGAGTGCAACAAAGAGGCTATCTCTCGATGCACTGAGGCTGAACAGGATGCAACTTGGGAGAGTTACCGGATTCATTACTGGGCATTATCCCCTACGGAAGCATCCCCTATGGACCCGTTATGGAGTCTCATTGTGTGCAGATTGTGTTGGGAGGAGGAAGAAACATCCAGCTACATTATCTTTGACTGTGAACCTCTGGGTCGCAGCAGATAAAGGATATTCGGTGTATCTCACCCCGAATATATGAACCTTCAGGAAAACCTGATAAGCAAGCTCCTGGCTATTGCCAACATATGGGAGAAGCGAATCTCGTCGGACTGAAGTTAAAAAAACATCAAATGTATAAAAATTTTACATGAATTGAAATCATAAAGGAAAATTTATTTATTTTTGAAAATGAATTGTAATGGAATTTTATGATTTCAAAAGTTTTATTAGACTGTTGACATAACTCCTATTGTTCGCATAGCTTTCTCTTCCAATCAAAACAAATTAGTTATAGATTATTTGTTGAATTTTATAGCTATTTCTTTCAATTGTTTATTAAATTATGCAGATAATACCTTTTAGCTAACGTCTGTTTTAGTTATTTATAACAGTTTTTTTGAAATTTAATTATTTTATGTGTTTACATATTAACAGATTGGTTATATAGGTATAAAAACTTCATTTGCATTTTACGATTATAAAATTGTTTAATCTAAATGTTTGTTATTTTTTATTATTTGGATGGTCAAATTGTAAATATTTTATTTTGCACACTACGGACTAGCACTAGGTCAGTTGTGTGTCATAAATACATAAAAATAATATTATTTGTCAAGTGTGTACTGTACTTTATAATTATATTATACTTTTAAGAGTTCAGAAGTATTCGTTAATCTGATTTCATATGATTTGGAACTTAATAACTTTGATAATATTAATGTGCAAAAATATATTAACATGTTTTGATAACTAACCATTTTGGTCACGACGTCTGATGGCAAAAACGATACCAAATTTAGTGTGCAGTATTATCTTCTTTATATATAAAAGAGAAAATGTTCAAACCGTTTTAAAGTTATAAGCTGTTTTCTGACCATTCCAAAGTTATATCCCTAATATAGTAACAAACGTTTGGAAATAAAATATTTGTGAATAAATTTTTTTTTTAAATTCACATTTCAAACTGTTAAAATTTAGATAAAAATAATTATTTGGCATAAATAAAAACACACATAATGGATTACTCATACGGTTGCACACAATAAACAGCCATGGTTTTTAAGCTCCGCCTTGAGGTTGAAACACGAATCCGAAAGTATCGTAAAACCACTTTTCTTTAAATTTGATGAAATTAAAACATGATATTAATCTAAATGCATTTATTCAAAAACTTTTTTTTTACCGATAGTGAAGCCAGCCATTTATCGAATAGAATGAGGTAGTTTACCATTTTATCAAATAGAATGCTAGGCAGTAGTATACAAATAAATGGTTCTTGATTGTAGTCTACAAATCCCAATAAAATAAAAGTAACTGGGTATGGGTATAATTTTGTATGTAAATTTAAAATTTGCCGTTATATTTGGTGCGGTGAACATATAAGCAATTAATAAATTATTTAAATGTTAATTAAATTTCAACTATTGATTTAAATAGCCTAGATATTTTCAAAAGCACTTTCCTACGATATTTTTGAAACTTTATTAAATTATTCTTTAAAAAGTTTTGAATATAATGGAAAATCGACTGTACTGTAGATTTTCTCGTTCTGTACAGAACGAGAGATATTTATTTTCAAAATTTTAGAGTTTTTGAGCTGATTATACACTGTAGCATAAGTAAAATGGTATTGTCGGATCCAACATTTTATTATTAAAAAAAAAAACGTTCGTACGGCTTTTATCAAACACTATCATTAAATTTGTAGATTTGGTTACTGTGCCGTTTACGATTGAACAATGTAAGTCATAGTGTACAATAATTTATGCATTCGACGGTTTTATTATTATACTGTTTTTAAAATTAAATGATTTTGTTATCTGTCTGTCATACATTTTTTCTCTGATTATCAGGGTAGATCTTCCATAGTAAATTCATCGATGAAAGTACAAATGAATCTCATATAAAACAGCATGCCATTTAAGCTCTGCTCTCTTGGTATTACTGAATTGATAAAATTGAAAGTATCCGCAACCACATTTCGTACAACCGATATAAGTTATTTTTCACAAAGCAGTGAAAACTGTAGACTGTAAGTTGGTTGCTTCTTACATCGAATGGGCCCTTTAGTACCGGAGCCTTTTTTGAACTGGGTGATCATTTCTATCGTGAGGAGAGCAGGAAAGGAGGACCTTCTAGGTAGACCAAAAGTCTTCTCGGGAATTTTAACCATTAAAAGATACAAAACCTGCATTTACCTGAGCAAAACAAAAGACAGCGGCTGCTAACGGGGTTCGTTACGGGGCATTGTAGACTCGGATTATAAAGTGTCTGAAAGTCTACCAAGTACGTACAGGACAGCTACCATCCCTAGACTAGACCCAATTCAGATCATGTGCTTTCTAAAAGAAACGGGGTTGGATAAGGTGCTTTAACCGGAGACCATTCCTCGGCAGGTATCGGACTGGAGAGCAGAATAGATCTACTAGATCGCAGTGAACCTAACCCCCCCGCTCATACATATTTATTCATACTTCGAATTTAAACTACATAAATCATGGAATAATATCGGCTTTATTTTGAAAACGCTCTTGTTATGCCACGCTCTTGTGGCTCCAACGGCGCCACGTCAGTTAAAGAAACTCACATTGTGTGTCAATTTTCATTTCATGACAGACAAATCAACAATCATAGAAAAATCTTTAAAATTGATTCGTGCCCAAAAAGTAGAATTGGTTAAAAGTTTGATGCAGACACTTGACGATTTTAGATGGCATTTTAAAAATAAATAATGTCATTATTTTCAATTTCCATATTATTAAATAATTCTTGTTTATAAATCGTAAAATTTTTATAAAAGAAATTACATAAAATAATTGTTATTGTAAGCAGATTTAAAATTTCGCACGATAATTTTTTTAATATATTTAAAAACGCTTTCTTTTTTAATAAAAATTTATAATACGAATCAAGCAAATATTCCGTTTGTTTTTTTGTTCAATTTTATGTATGCGGTATTTAATTGATAGTTAATAAAATCCAACAACAAAAATTTCACTTTATTAATAATAATAATTAGGTATTAGTAACGATTAAAAATTTTTGTTTATTCATTTAGCAAGAAAATGAAAACAAATTAAATTACACATATATAGTAGAACCTCTGTAAGTCGAAATTCAAGGAAAACACCAAAAAATACGAGTTATAGACTTTTCAACTTATGAAGGATTTCGACTTAGGCGGATTTTGTAGGAAAATATTCGACTTGTAGAAGTTAAGATTTATTCTAACTAATTTTAGCTAAGGTTGTAAAATCAAACATTTATATGTTCGAGATACAGAGGTCCAATTTATTTTTTCGAGATATATAAGGAAAATATGTACCGAAATGGTATATACCTGTACTATCAACCACTTAAGTGGTGTTCTTTTTTTAAAATTTTGCAAACATTATGAACTCAATTTATTTGATTTTCGAAATATTTCGAATAAAAATTGTTTGCCATACAAAAATATAACTATGGCTCTAAAAATTTTCTCGAAAATCGAATGGATTTGGCACAAATCAATCTATGAAATTTTGAAATATTAACGCCACTTATGTGTACAGTGATCGATAAATTCTTAAAAATTTGTCTCTAGCTATATCGATAGTCGAAATTAATAAATGTTGGAAGTTCAAAACTACGTATATATTTCATCGGAACAAAAGTAGCAAATTTGACTACGCTGGGTGGATATGTCTGATTTTTACTAAAGTTTTTTTGCACCAGAGAATGGAATATTTGTTAAAAATATTTTACTTGTTACAGATTGCATGGTTCTTATGAAGCTTTAAAATATGGTACATTATTAGATGGATTAGCAGATTTAACTGGTGGTATTACAGAAAGTATTAGTATACGGCAAGATCCTACAACATGTGGGCGAATGCTAGGCAAACTCTTAGAAATGACATCAATTATAACATGTACAGTACAACCTCCAACACAACAGGTTTGTTAATTCAAATGCAATCTAATAGCTCCTGAACGATCCAATTTAACAATAGTTTTTGCAGATTCGTAATCAAAACGAAAAATTAGCAAATGGTATTCAAATTGGCATCAATTATCGACTGTATGCTGTTGAACGTGTAGAAACATTTAGTGGTGAACCAAGTCAATTAGTGCGGTTGCGAAATCCTTTAGCGCCGGCTGGTGGTAGTGATTATGTAGGAGCATGGTCACCTGATGCTTCAGAATGGGAGGAAGTACCATCAGTAGAACGTGAACGGTTATCACGTGGTATGGCTGATGGAGAATTTTGGTTGGTATTGATAATGAAAAGAGGAGTTGAAACGATTTTATTAAATTTTAATTCTGATTTTTAGGATATCGTATTCTGATTTTGTAAAAACATTTACCCATTTAGAAGTTGTACATTTAGATAGTGACACAAGTCGAGATGAGCCATCGTTGCATAGTAAATCAACGTGGCAAATGAGATTATATCAAGGAATGTGGCAAAAAGGTGTATCTGCAGGAGGATGTCGAAACAATCCTGGTATGTGTTCCTTAGGTTAAAATTATTTTATACTTTGATGAAACACTGATACTTTAATTCAAGTTTTGATTAATAATTGAAATCAATCTTACTAAGCTATTCGTGCGGTTTTTTGCGACCATATATTATAACTTACTAAAAGTTCCTTAGCTAGAATGTATATATATATATATATATAGCTAGAAATACTTCAATATGTATATATATATAAATACATATATATTCAAGTATTTCTAAGCTAAACTAATGAAATTTTATTATTTTCCAACTAACCAAATATTGTCTCAATTCTTTAAATTTATATTTCTTATTTGATTTTCAGAAACATTTCATATAAATCCACAATTACATTTAATATTAAGTGAAATGGAAGAAGTAATTGTATCATTAAATCAACATAGTGTAATGGAACCAAAAGTAATAGGTTTTACAATATATTCATTGCCAAAAAATAGTTCAGAAACAATTGGACGAGCATTTTTCAAAAAAAATAAGTCATTAATCAATTCATCATACACAAATACACGACAAGTGAGCCATCGTTGTCAATTAGAGCAAGGCGGTTTTTTAATATTACCAACAACATTTGAACCACGTCAAGAATCTAGTTTTACGTTACGTGTATTTAGTAGTAAACAATTAAAATTAAAATTATTAGATACAATACCATCACAATTAAAATCACCAATTATAAAAGCACCACCATTATTAGATGTCAAAAGTTTTAGTCAATATGAAGCTGTTTTCTTACAATTAGCTGATGAACATCGTACAGTGAATGCCTTTGAATTACAAGAATTATTAGACGCTTGTTTACCAAATGATTATATTAAAAGTTGTGCCTGCATGGAAGTTTGCCGACAAATTGTTTTTACTTTAGATGTAAGTATTTCATTATTCATATGTTAGTACCTTATGTCTTTATTACTTATATAAACTTATATTTATTTCTATTATATTGTTTGGTACAGTGACGTATTAAGGAGGATGTCATATGTGGCAAGTACCTGTATCCTTTATTGGGTTCTTAAAAAGAAATGGCATAAAATATTTCTCTGTATTGACCTAGTTAAAATAATTCATAACAAAACAATAATATTATTCCCATATGGATACAATTATCTCTCTCTGTCTAAGTTTTAGACAAGCGGTTTACAATTTAACATTTGTGATTTATGCAGAGACTGCAGTTACCACGATGGGTAAAATGCCTTTTGAAACGTATTTAAGATAGAAACGGTTAAATTCTTTTTAAAATACAAAATGTAATCTGTCTTCCAAATGTAAACAGAAAATATACATTAAAATTTCAACCTAAACACTCAGCAACCCAGAAAGTGTTTGATAAGCTTATTGCTACAATTTATATAATGTTTTTATTGACAGAAACCATCAAGCATTTCTAATTTGTTTTTGTTGTACGTCAAAAATTACAAATTGAGTTACTTGGGTCGCAATAATCCGAATTAAGGGACGTCATCTCCTACTGATGGCCCTACCAATTGAGCTTATTAAAAATATATAAATGGTTAAATTTCTATTCTTCATTATTTATATTAATTTCAAATTCGTCTATTTCAGAGTACTGGTAGTGGTCGACTGAAATTTTCGGATTTTAAAGATTTAATGTGTAGTTTAAAATATTGGCAAACAGCATTCAAAAATCACACGAAAGAGAAAAGTGGTATTTTAAAAGCGGAACGATTGCGGGACGCAATACTTGAAGTTGGTTTTCAATTAAGTTCTGATGTTCTATCATTGTTAATTTTACGTTATATGAGAAAAGATGGCACATTACGTTTTGGTGATTTTGTATCATCAATTTTACATCTTAGTGTCGCATTTAGTAAGTAAAACTATAATTTTTTTAATTTCTGAATATCTCGTCTATATTATCACGGATGACGTAAATCGTAAGCTACTCAATGTGTAATCCGTCTAACTCATATTTCCACAATTCCAATGTCAATTTTTCCCATGCATGTAAACTTAACTTCTCATTTATAGCTCATTTTTCAAAATTTTATTATTTATTCATTCGTTTTTTGAAAAAATGTTTCGGATAAAAGTTGTTCATTATAAATATACAAACAACTTTTATTCGAATCATTTTCCCGAAAACCGAATTAATAAGACACAAATCGTAAACGATTCCGAAGAACGCAAAGTAAAATGCAAATGATTCGATTAAATCAATCTAATTTAACTTTTGAGTGAATTTGAAGATTTAACTGGCAATCTTTGCATTGTAAATGTAACAGATATTCATATTTTTTACGACTTGTGAATCCCTCTCTTTTGCTTTCATTACGTAATCTGTGTTATTGTTGAATGATGTGTTAATCTCTAATTAAAACTAATATTAATGTGGTTTTTTTTATTTTATTTAGGTATTTTCGAAAGTAAAGATCCTCTACAAAATGGTGTTATAAAAATGAGTTTAGCTGAGGTAAAATATTTGAATACAAAATTTAATTTACATAAATAATACCTTGACATTATTTTTTCAGTGGTTAAAATCATCATTAACCTGTTGACAATTATGATGACGCTAAAAAAATGAATTTATATATAAATGATTGGTTTGTACATAATTAATAGTTTGTATTTAAAATTAAATATATTTTATGTAATGTAATTTACGTCTTATTATATTTCTGTAAATATTTATAGAATGTGTATACAAAAATGTAATTTTATTTTATATATATATAAAAAACTTTGTTAATGATAAATAACATCTTGAATATTTTATTTATGTAGATGTAGTTTTAACCACTTTGTTCCCGAGTCCCTATTTTCAAATATTCTTATCTTTTAAATAATTATAATGATGTGGAATTCTTCTAACCAGAAGATAATTTCTGATTAGATTCCAATCATTTGTATTTTTACAATTATCCAAACTTTTCTCAACATTCATCTAAAGGTGGCGCCACACGATGCGGCTCACGTTTGAAGCAAACGTTTGGCCAATTTTGCCTCCAACATTTGAAGCAAATATTTGACAACTTCTTGTAAAAATTGAAAAAAATATGGAAAAGACGATTTTTTTGAATTACAATCAATGACAATTTATTGGTATACTACCTTATTTCTGCTCTAATTGGATTTCTACTCTATATTCTTTAAAAAGCATCTGTATCCGTATACATTGTCGGAACGGTATCCGGATACAAATAAATTACCTATCGTGAAAATATATCTCTAATGAATGAACGATAATGGGGGGGGGGATTTGGTGCACTGCGACCAAATAAGATCTATTGTGCTCCTTCATCTGGTGTCTAACGAGGAGTGGTCTCGTCTTAGAGAACCTCGTCCAACCTTGCTTCCTTTAGGAAGAACAGGATCTGGATTGGATCTAGAGATTGTAGCTTCACTTCACAAATCTGGTAAGCATTATGTACATTATAGACATATTTTACGATATGCATTGTTATTAAAACTCTTTCTGTTATGAAGTTGGGTTGTGAATAGGTTGGGTGTTACCACAAACAAAAATTTCATTAATGCTTATAATTTTTTTAATTGCACTTTTATATAATAATATTAAAAAAAGTTGTTTAACAAAAACAAAATATATGTAAAATTATTTATTTAGTTTTTAACCTACTATTCCAAAAAAGAGATGGTGCTTAGAACAAATAGTGGAGGAGATGATTACTGACATAAATTGATGAAATCAATTTGCTGCAATAACTAAGTTATTTGTCCACGCATCATTCAAATAATGGTATTGTTTTCTTTATAACTAACGATTTAATGCTTTACTAAATAAAATTTTAACTTTATAAAATTAACGATTACTGGAGCTATCAAATATTGAAAAATTTACAAAAACGCTGTTTTTGTAATGTTTTAGTTTTTGATATTTTCTATGTGTAAGCCTAAATAGTCAATAATACTTTTTTGTTACACGCTGTATATTTATATAAAACTAACTGTACACTCCATAAAATTCACTCATAAAATTGAATCAGTTGAAACATTCTAACTGTTACTGTATGTAATATTATACATATATTTAGCAATATGTACGCTTAGAATGTGACTTTCTGGTTCAATTTTTATGAACGGGAGTGTACGTATAGGGGGCTTCCATTTTAGAAGAGACTCAAAAATATTTCTATTACAATTTGTATTTAATTAAAAGGTTACATTTAATTAAAAATTTAAACATGGGAGAATATTCAGCTGTTTTAAATTTATATTATAAAAACTAATATAAAAACACCTCTGTAAAAAAAGAGTAATGAAACACAAAATAAATAAAATCTATACAAAATTGAAATAAAAACGACATTTATTCAAATTAATTTTTTTCCATTACAATCGCAATTTTTATTTTTTGTTATACAATAATACATATTGGATTCACTTACTTTAAACACATTATTGTTTTTGTTTTTCATTAATTAATTATATTATAGTAATAATTATATAATTAAACATAAAAACTAATCATTAATATTATATGATAAACAACGACTGACACTCTAAATATTTGTCAATTTTTATACTTTTATGTTAAAAAATTCGATGAAATATAAAAACATATTTTTATTGTTTTATTTATTTATTTTAATTTTTTTTTGTTACAATACATGTATATAGTTTTATTAATATGTACCAACAATTACTTTTTAATTAGTTTTTATTATTATTTATTTATTATTTTTAGTTCAAAACTTCTATATGGATGAATATGTGTTATGTCAATGATAATATTCTATTTATTATTTTATTTACTGGAGATAAAACATAAATTGATAAATATTGCAAGAGCTTCATGTTTGATATCCATTGAAAAGAAAATTCTACAAGCAATTTTATTAGTGCTACATCTACTTACGCATTCCAGGACAAATTTAAGTTTACAAAATTCTTATCAAGATAATACTTAGGTCAAACTTAACCGGTTCTGACTGCGCATGTTAGTCTTATTCTTTTTGTAAGTAGTTTCAGCGCGGTAGAAATGCAAAAATCTTTTAAATTTCCTTGCAGTATTTTTTTTCTTCGTGATGACGCTCTTGAATTGTGAATTTTGACTTAATCTTATATAAAAAACATGTTTTGACACAAAAAGTAAGTATGTTATTTTGTTTTAAATTTCACTGACAGATAGCATGAATCGAATAGAAACATAATTTAAAAATAAAATTACACTTAAGAATGGTTATAAAAATAACTTTTATGATATTTCATTAATGAAATAGGTTATGTTAATAATCTGACATAATTAGTCATAAAGAGGTTATGTTGATAATATTTCATAAAACAGGGTTATGATATTAAAAAGAAATTATCGGTTATATATATATATATATATATATATATATATATATTTATCTGTCAATAAATTTTTTTTCTATGCTAAGGGCACAAATATTTGGTATTTTAACAAGATTAAATTTAGAATAACTGGTAAGAAAATTTTCTATTTTTTATGAATGTAATTTTTTTTCGTCATTTATAGGTTTATTTTGTTCGTTTAGGATTACTATGATACATCCAAATGTTTTATTTTTAAAAGGACAGTTATTAATATGAAATACTAAACATATTTATCATTATTGATTAAAAACACGAGGGCTCATGAAGCTTATAAAACTTCCGCTCATATTTGTTGATTCATATCATAATTATACATATTATGGTCTATTACGACGTCCCCCTGTGAACAAATTAAAAAATTTATTAGTTATATAATGATTATTTAAATATTGTTGTTAGAGAATTGTTTGTATATATATATTATTATTACTATTAGATCAATTTAATAAAACCAGATTAAAAGATACAAATCGGATAGATAAAAATATTTAATATTATATATTTAATTTTATTATTATTTTGTAGCATAATCTCACTCATTAGGAAATGAATTTCCTTACCAACTTTATTGCTTTTTTTCTAATTTAAAAATTTTATTATATATTATATTATCATGTCTTCATTTAACTGAAAGTCTATTTATATATACAATCGTTAATATGCTTTTGAGTAGTTTCTTTCATCGAAAGAGAATGGAGAAAGGAGTGTCGAGTAGTGTCGGATTAACCATTAAGCTAAAAAGGTTATAACCTCCGGTCCTTCAAATTTCGGACCTGGATGATGATTAGAAAGAAGTATGGATTAGAATAAGAGAAGTTTTCGAATCTATTTACAGTTTTAGAATTTGTAAACATTTTTTTTATCAAAATAAAAACGACAGTTCTCGTTTCATCGAGAATCTTTGACGGTAAATGCTTTATCCGGTTGTCAATTAAAAAAACCCATTGAAGCTTGTATACAAACATCATTCACACTCACATCCTATCACGACACGTTTTAAATACGAGCTAAATTTTGCAACATTTAATATTGAATAATTTAAAATTGAAAAATAAAAAAACATTTTTCTCAATGCTTTTATTTTTTTTACAGCCTAATCTTTGCATATACATTACAGTCTAATCTTTGAATATCTTTACATATTAGTAAAAGAAAAGAAAAACATATTTTGTTATTCGACGCCTATGAAATGCCATTGTTTTTGTTGACAGATAAGTGAGGAAATTCACGCTAAAGAAGAGATAAAATTTCTATTTTCGTCAATATACTAAAAAATAAAATCATTGTGACCGGGGTTATTACATGTAAATATCGAATATCTGAACTCAGAAATTGGGTTAAAAAAAAATTTTTTTGGCTATCACAATTTTGTTGGATTTCTTATATTTCATTAATCATTGCTACTGGGTTGTTGGTTTGTAGTGTACCCACTACTAAATCTCAATTTACTTTCATATTTAGATACCTTTGCGTACACACTATATATTCCCTGAGTTACCATTTATTCGTTATTTATTAAACAAAATAAACGTTTGGTTTCAATTCAAAAAAATTGTCTTTTTATTTAATTATTATTAGACTAGGTTTCAAATCTACTTGGAATCTTCTCTTATTCTCATTAACAGTTAATCAAATCTATTGAAACGCTAATTTGACCCAACACCCACAACAAGATTAAGTCTGCCTGTCTACCCGTGGCTCAGAAAAGTAGAGTTCTTTTTTCAAAATTTTATAATAATAAAATTGTTTCTTATTCATTCGGTTTTCGAAAAAATGCTTTGGATAAAAGTATACAATTAACTTTTATTCGAAACATTTCCTCAAATCCAAATGAATAAGATACAAATCACTATACAAGTTGGAAAAACAAAGCTACTTTTGTGGCCAACTGTACATTTGTCTTGTACAAGAATTTGTTCAGTGTAATACATCTATAAGATTGTCAACTGACACGTTTATTTAAAATACGCACGTAAAGAGTAAACGTATTAAAATTGACGCTGATATGGTAACAACTAAATGACAACCAATCCAATATATCACATTTAAAAAAAAACCTCTATGATTGATTGATCTTATGAAAAGAAGTACCTAAATACGTTTCTTGAGTGCTAAGTAATTTAACAGACGTGTTTTGCATTATTATATTCGTAGTAAAAAAATTAAATAAGTTTTATATTTCCCTCATATCTACGCCATAATTTAATAACAACTAGAAAACAATGGGTAAGTTGGTGTTGTTTGTTGTTGTTGTTGGACGCGCGCGTACACAATTTCTTTCTTACATCCTGTGTTTACATTCGAAAGGAAATTAAAAATTTTTTGTATTTACACTAAATATTTTATTTATACATTATTTATATTATATTATTTTATACAAACGTATATAATATAGGTGGAAGGAATAATTTAAAATAATACCCATTCAAGTTTATTTAATTTTATATTAAATTCTTCAAACGAAAAATATTTATTTGTATTACAAGGTGTTTCTAAAATATATGCGAAAATTTCAAGAAGTTGATGTTGTTTTATGAAGATTGAATGTACGTTTAACGTTTAACTTTCTCAAATTGCAGTCCGCGTTGGCAGAGTCGGCCTAGGCCTAAGGACCCCTTTGGATCAGGGTAGTTGATATCATCAAGCCAAACCACAAACTAAACGGTAATAATAATTATATAATAATACTCAATTCGCAGGAATTAGGATTGGAAAAAGTGAATTAATTAATTTAAATAAATTGAACGTTTCGTCATGTATTTCTGACTTCCTCAGCAACTTATTTATTTAATTTAAATGTCTAACATAAACAAGTAACTATGTTTTCTTCAAAATATGATACTCTGAGAAAGAAATCCTTGTTTTCATTCAAGAATTTGTTTACTTGAATAAGTATCTTCAAAAGTAACTATGTTTTCTTCAAAATATGATACTCTGAGAAAGAAATCCTTGTTTTCATTCAAGAATTTGTTTACTTGAATAAGTATCTTCAAGTAAACAAATTCTTGCATGAAAACAAGGATTTCTTTCTAAGGGTATCATATTTTGAAGAAAACATAGTTACTTGGTTCAAGAAATTCCTTCTATCAGTGTAAACATAGAAATGGTTTTTATCAAGAATACAGGCGTAGCAGCTTTTACGAAGGATATATTAAAAATTTACCCGAAATTTGTCCTCTTTTAAAACAAATGTTGTTTTAAAAGAGGACAAACTGTTAAAAAGAAAAGATTCCCTTATTTAAATTGTATAGTGCATTTTATTATATCTGATACAGTGACTTTTAGTTATAGAACAGTTGGTACAATGATTCTTGTTAGTTAGCGTCATGTACATATTCTATTATCTATGTTTAGTGTAATATGTGATTAACCGCCAAATTGTACAGTGAACATAAAACACATTTATGTAATTTATCTTCAATTTATTAATATACTTTTATACAATTAATTACAACAGAACTCTCTTTCCCAATTATCCTACGACCTCATCTTCAGGTTATCGGCCCAGTTTTTACGTTGAAATTGTAGACAGAATAGACAGAAAGTTCTCAGTGAATTGTAAATTAATAGTACGGTTAAAAAGTATATGCATAAAAATTACAATGGCGGATATAAACACCGGAAACGTGGTACAAGTACAAATCAATAAATTTAATGGTGAAAATTACAACCAATGGAAATTTCAAGTGAAATGTGTACTTCGTGCAAAAGGTTTGCTCAGTATAGCAACAGGAGAAACACCAAAACCTGCAACCGATGCTGAAAAAATTGCAAAATGGGACAAAGATGATGCTTCAGCCATGTGTTCGATAACATCAGCCTTGGATTTAAAACAAATATGTCTGATTGAAAACTGTGTAACTTCAAAGGAGGTATTTAACAAACTTGATACTATTTACGAGCAAAAGTCAGAAACAAATAAAATACTCGTTCATGAAAGATTTTATACTTACAAAATGGAACCTACAGACTCAGTGGCTCAATTTATTTCAAAAGTAGAAAGTTTAGCGCAACAAATCAAAAATTTAGGCGATACCATAAGTGACACAGCCATCGTAACGAAAATACTTTCGTCATTACCCACAAAATACAGTACTTTTCGCCAAGCCTGGTTATCAATGGAAACTTCAAAGCAAACGTTAGCTAACTTAACAGCCAGATTAATTGATGAAGAAAACAGTCTGACGAGCATAGAAACACAAGAAAATGCTCTTGTCGCCAAAAGTAAAAATAAAACATTCAAGAAAAATTCAGCCGTAAGATGTTTTAATTGTAACAGAAGAGGACATTACGCAAAAGAATGTCGTGACCCAAAGAAGGCAAAACCAAAATCAGAAAACAGAGAAAATCCTCAAGAAAGTGCTTTCATCTCAGAAAATTTTGAAGAAATAGAAGCGCTGATAACAGATAGTGATACAACTTGGATTCTAGACAGTGGAGCGTCACGTCACATGACACCCAACCGAGAGTTTTTTGCAACATTTAAAGAAACAAATGGCGCAACAGTCAAACTTGGAAATAATGAAATACTAAAAGTTGAAGGAACTGGGACTATCCATATCGACAAGTGGATCGACGGCAAATGGTATAGTGGTTCTTTGGAAGAAGTTTGGTACATTCCGGGTTTAAGAAGAAACTTGTTCTCAGAGGGTGCTATCACAAAAAAGGGATTTTCAATTAGCAAAAACGACTCAAAAGCAAAAATAACGAAAAATGAACAAATAGTAGGACTTGCCATCCGCGATGAGAATAATCTATACAAGTTATTGATCCGAATAAAATCAACAAACAACGAAATGAATTCAGTGACAACTGGAACATTGAAAGAATGGCATGAGAGACTTGGACACTTAAACATTAAGTCATTAAAGGAGTTATTTTCGAAAGATACATTTGAAAATGTGAAATTAACCAAAAACCAAGACTTTTTCTGTGAAGCATGCGTGTACGCTAAACAGCATAAACTAAAGTTCACGCCAACTACTGTTCGTGACATAAAACCAGGTGAACAAATCTATAGCGACGTATGTGGACCGATGAGTACAGAATCGATAGGTGGAGCTTGGTATTTCATTCTGTTCAAAGATCACAAAACTGGATTTTGTGAAGTAAGATTTATCAAACATAAATCTGACGTCTACGATTGTTTTCGTGAATACGTAAACATGTGTGAAAAGAAATTTGGTCACAAAATTAAGACAGTTCGAACAGATAATGGAACCGAATTTACTAATGGTAGATTAAGAGAATATTTTCACTCCAAAGGAATCGTAATTGAACATACAGGTATTTATACTCCTCAACAGAACGGTAAATGTGAAAGACAAAACAGAACCATAATGGAAAGTGCAAGAGCTCTAATGTATACAAAAGATTTACCCAAACAATTATGGGCAGAAGCTGTGAATACAGCAGTCTATCTAAGAAATAGAACACCCAACAATGACGGTAAATCTCCTTTTGAACTCTGGACAGGTAAGAAACCAACACTCAATCATTTACGAGTTTTTGGTTCAGAAGCTTATCTGTTAATCGACGAAAATCTAAGAAGAAAACTGGATAAAAAAAGTGAAAAACTTATCCTCGTAGGTTATGAAGGAATTTCTACAAATTACAGACTTTATAACCCCGATACGAAGAAAATCAAAGTTTCAAGGCATGTGATTTTCAATGAAAACAAAACTATAGACCTTAGAAAAAATTATGTTTTACAGAATATGGAAAATGATGAACATGTTATGGAAAATGATGAACATGTTACGGAAAATGATGAACATGTTATGGAAAATGATGAACATGTTACGGAAAATGATGAACAGGTTGTGGAAAATGAGTCCAATACAGATGGATATAATTTACGAAAAAGATCAACAATCAAAAAGCCAGCTAAATTAAACGAATTTGTTATAGAAGAAGCAAATTATACTGAAATTAATATACCAAATTCATACGAAGAAGCAATGGAAAGTAAGGAAAAGGAACAATGGAAAACAGCAATCCAAGAAGAATTGGAAAGTTTGGAATCAAACAAAACATGGGAGTACGTATACTTGCCCAACAATCAAAGAACAATTGGCTCCAAATGGGTTTTCAAGGTTAAACCTTTATCAAGCGATAAACCATTGAAATTCAAAGCAAGGCTATGTGCTAAAGGTTTTGCACAATTAGAAGGAATAGACTATAAAGAAACATTTTCTCCAACAACAAGGTACGATAGTATTAGAATTCTATTGGCCCTTGCAGCTCATCACAAAATGAAAATTTCGCAATTCGACATAAAGACCGCTTTTCTTTATGGCGATTTAACAGAAGATATATATATGGATCCCCCAATCGGTGTAAAAGTTAATGAAGGATTCGTATGCAAACTCAACAAATCCCTTTATGGATTGAAACAAAGTCCACGTTGTTGGAATTCCAAATTCAATGACCATATGAGAGGAATTGGTCTTGAACAATGTGAATCCGACAAATGCATTTATGTAGGAGAAATGGACAACGAAAGAATTATTCTTGTCCTATATGTCGACGATGGACTCATATTTTCTAAAAGTGAATCCATACTCAAGAAAGTACTGAAATTACTGGAGATGAAATTTAAAATTACTCATCATAAACCAGATACTTTTGTAGGCGTAGAAATCAAAAGCAATGAAGATTCACGTATCTCGATAAATGTAAGTACGTATATTCAACATGTTATTAAACGTTTTGGGCTTACAGATGCAAATGGACTGAAGATTCCAGCAGATCCAAATGTATGTTTGACAGATCCACAACATGAACCTAGTGAAGAAACAGTACCTTACAAAGAACTGGTAGGCTCACTTATCTTCATCGCAACTACATGTCGACCAGATATCTCATACATAACAAACTTATTAAGTAGATTTATGAATAATTATGGAAAAATTCATTGGAATGCAGCCAAAAGAGTAGTTAGATATCTTAAAGAAACAATTGATTTAGGAATCGTGTATGATTCATCCGAAACGCTAGCTATTACAGGTTACTCAGACTCCGATTTCGCCAGCGACCTAGAGAGCCGAAGATCCATAACAGGATACATATTTACTCTTAATGGAAGTGTAATCACGTGGAAATCACAAAGACAGAAAAACGTAACTACGTCAACAACCGAAGCAGAATATGTAGCTGCCTCAGAAGCGTGTAAAGAAGCCGTGTGGTTAAAACAATTGTTTGGTGAGCTAAAAGAAAGTGTCAGTAAAATCAATTTGTGCGTGGATAATCAAAGTGCTATAAAACTTATAAAAAACCCAGTGTTTCATCACCGCACAAAACATGTAGACTTAAGATATCATTTCATACGAGAAAAATATGAAAGCGGAATGCTTGCCATTGACTATATTCAAAGTGAAATGCAACTGGCAGACATTTGTACGAAAGCATTACCCCTCAGTGTTTTCAAGAATTTAACTGAATTAATGAACTTGAAAGTTTTTAAAGTTAAATGTTTATAAGTTTACAAATAAAATAAGGAAATATTTCATGGGAGTGTTAAAAAGAAAAGATTCCCTTATTTAAATTGTATAGTGCATTTTATTATATCTGATACAGTGACTTTTAGTTATAGAACAGTTGGTACAATGATTCTTGTTAGTTAGCGTCATGTACATATTCTATTATCTATGTTTAGTGTAATATGTGATTAACCGCCAAATTGTACAGTGAACATAAAACACATTTATGTAATTTATCTTCAATTTATTAATATACTTTTATACAATTAATTACAACAGAACTCTCTTTCCCAATTATCCTACGACCTCATCTTCACAAACCAAGAAAACATATTTACTTGGTTCAAGAAATTCCTTCTATCAGTGCAGGATAATAAACGAGTTCAGCAGTTCGTGCCTCAGTATAGAAGCAAGCAGCTCGTCTTAATGCGCGGAAAATCATGTCTCGCAAGCTATTTGCGTAAACAAGATTGTGAGGATTACACAATAATCGCCGTTCATGTTGGAGTACGTACTAATGTGCTTATTATATTGGGACACAAAAGTCCACATGCACATGATATGTAGCTTCTCTCTTCTCCGTGTATGAACTTTTTGCGTGTAGGTAGTAAGCCTGGGAGCCACATAGGCTAGAGCCCGAGTGGTAAATGTCACCCTGACTCTATGGTCAGTCCGACACTGCGCGTTGGAAATAAATTAGGTGTCTCCAATATACTATATTTTTCTGGATATATTTCTTCCTCTTAGAGATTATGAGATAATATTTATTGAATATCAAACAAGGCCATCTAAGACCAGGATCCCAGGCACCCCAGGTACTCATATGGTAAAGACTACACTGATCATAAGGAAACAACGATAATTATTGCTGCTAAGAACAAATTGAAATAGTTTTATCAGGAACGCAGTTACGATGGCTAATTTGCTATATTAAGAGACAGTTACTTTTCAAGTTCAACGTAAAGGAGATAGTCGAGTGTAAAAAGCAAACTTTCATTCAAGAAAATATTTCAAGGATTCTATTTTTATTAGATTTTAAAGGGAATTGAATTCTTGAACTATTTTCGAAAGAGGAAACATTGATTTAAAATTCCCAAAAATAGGTCCGAGATTTAATTAATTAATCTGAATGACCTTTTTGTAAAATTTTGACTATACTTTCTCATAATTTAAAAAGGAATGGCAGAAAATTTAATTCCAATATAATAGTAGCCCTAGTATCAGCGTCCCTAATAAATTAATTATTTCAGTTTCAGATTCAGGCACCACCAATCTCTTTATTTGAAATTTCAGAAAAATATAATATTCTTGAAACTTGAGACCTTTTTCACTTTGGTGTCTCCGATACTAATTGAAATTCGAAAAATTTTTAGACATGTAACATGAAATAGTGCAAATAGTGCAAATCTTTTGAAGAGTCTCGCATATGTTTAGAAACACTCTTTATATATATTGTGAATGTTTTACTTCCAATTTGATTATTTTTCTATTATATTGAAAATATATCTATGCATCCATTTGGATTTTTGCCAAAATTATTATTAGTAATAAACTGTAAATCTATTGAATATGTAACAATAGTTAAAGAATTTGTGGGTATCAATACATGTTGCAGTAAACGAAAACGAATAGCAGACAAATTGATTAAGAAAGGGACTTGAATGACTTTTGTAAGATTAGATCTCTTTCACGAGGAGGGGCAGCATTCCAAAAGAACAACCTTTCGGATCAATATTTCAGGACATAAGAAATTAAAACTTTCCTCGAGAGGTAAATCCGAACCAAATAAAATACAAAGTTTCACGGACAAGGTATTGTAAACTGATGACACTTTTCAGAAAACATTCAAATGACATTCCTAATAGATAGTGGTCTTCTCTATACATAATTCTTATACAAGCCATCCATTATATCTAAATTCATTTTAAGAAAAGTCATCGGCTGAAACGTTCCTCTAATTCAATCGAGCAACAGCCAAATAATGGTAATAAATAAAATTTTATTAATTTAAATGCTGTGCGAGAGAAATAATTTGGCCTCGAGTTGAATCTAAAACCGTGTTGGCTTTATAAAAAACGTAGAGTGAATTTAAGAATTAACAGCTAACTTAATTGCTTAAATATATGGTATATACTCAAACAAAAGTTGTGTTTTTATAAAAATCAAAACAAAACTTTTTTCTATCTGTTACTGTTTCATTGGCCGGGCCTGAGCGAACCCCCAGTCCCCCCGTCCCCAGGGAAGATTTTGCTTATTCCATTTTATTTAAATCATCACTTTTTAAGGAGTAGCTATTATACATTAAGGATTTCCCCGCAAACTCGGGCCTTTTACATTTATGTTTTTGATCGGATTTAAACTTCCATTTCAATCCCAAACTAAAAATTATATTAAAATCATTTACGTGAAATAGTTTCTGAGTAAAACGTCAATGACAGACCGACACTAAGGTGTTTCCATAAGCGTTTTGTTTTACAAATTTTGGTACGGAACAAAGAAAAGCTACGACTTGTAGCAAGTACAACAAATATTATGGATATTAAAACTCTAATTAAAAATGTAAAGATTTATAAATTTGAGTGAGATTATACAACATCAACGGAACATTTATAATAAAATTTTAATTAAAATAAATTTATTAATATAATTTATTAAATTGATAAAATAAATGAACAAACAATTCTTAGTGATTTGATTAGCTTTCAAGAATGAGACGGGCAGGTGATTTGCGTAACATTTTATTATATAAAATGAAAACTTAAATTTATTTTAAAATTAGTAATTATTCTCAACAAATATTATAAACTTTGTTTTGATTAATGTCTTTTTTGAAACTGAACAATTGACGTCTGTCTGTACTGCCATTAATAAAAATATAATTGGAAATTCATATTTTGACCGTAATAATTAAAATATACCAATTCATTATTAAAATTTTGAATTGTCCAGAAAATACAAAATTTTTTTGCAAGTCTCTGTGAGAAAAGTCAAATTCAGTTATACAGGATAGAGACGTTTTCGTACACCGGGAAAACCGGAACTGGAATCATTTTACATTACACTTCTCGGTTTTCCAGAAAGTGGCCTCCTTGTTTAAATGTCTATTCTAAATAGATATTTAAAAGTTCTACCGTACTGAAAGCCTCATTGGAATATGTTTGAGGAATTTTCTACACGACTTTCAGCCACTGATTGTACCTAATTGTAGGTAACATTTATTTGGAAATATTATGTTTTCAATTGTTTTGTTGTTTGTCAAGACATCATGTTTATAATAATCAGACATTGTTGACAATTACGAATTTGTCGAAAATTCGAATTTGTTCGACATATTCTCCTATTTTTTTAAATACTTTTATATCTTAATCACTACTTGGTAAATAAATTATAAGGATACCTTACTTGCTGAAGATAGACATTGGCGCAATCACCATAGTAGAAATAAAAGAAAAAAAGTACAAAAAACATTATAAATTTAATTTTGTTTTGTTTGTTTTCTCAAATGCATTGAACAAATTCTGTATGTATGCAAAATTATATAATAATGTAGAGATGTAATGAAATTAAAGGAAGCTGCTGGCTGCGATGATGATGCTACTGATTTGATGATTAATTATTTCAAATGATGATTGTGCAAATGATAATTTTAAAGTATAAAATGCAAACACAATGCAAATAATATAAAAAAAAAAGTCGTGTGATTTGTTTTTTAATTTTGATAAATGCAAATTTTTTATTTATTTATTTTGTTATTATTATATCGTAATCAAATATGCACATCAAATTGTTGATGAAATGGAAAATAATGCAAAAACAAAAATTAAAAACGTATGGTAATGATTTGTGCCGTCATCTATGTTGTTATTATTAATAACGTTCTGGTATTACAATTCGCATATCACTAAAATCAATTCGACGCGAACCGAATTTATTTATATTTTGATTATTTCAATGTAACGTTATGGATGTAAATATTATTTTTGTGAGATATATCGACCCCCTCCTATATGTAAAATAATTGAATGCTTGAAGCTATTGTACGTAATATCATCTTTATAATATTTCAATTTATTCACTGCTTTTTGTAAACATAGCGTCTATTCATGCATTTATGACCCGGAAAGCCGGAGGTTGTAGGTTTGATCCCCACCAAGATGAATAAAATTAAAATATTTTATATTTGATTTGTGCCTTATTTTATCGGATTCCGGAAAAATGTTTCAAATAAAAGGCACAAATCAATTATTAATTTTTTTAATTTTAGCTCGATTCATAGTTTAGTTTGAACAATTTAGTAGTGGCATATACATAGAAAGAGATTAATCAGATGCAATCTGCATCCTTCCGTATTTTGCCACTTGAGTTGACCTGAATGCGACAATAATGTGTGACCACAAATAATCATCTCGTATATTATTTGAGTGACGTCTGGACGTCTGCGGATTTATCCAAACTCCTAGTCTACATATAATATATAGCCCTAAGTGAAGCTGACTCACTCATGTATACAAATTCTAAGGCACTTCTAGACATGCTAGAAAGATGCTGTTTTTAGCATTCAACGCGAAATTGCTTGAAACCAACGGGAAAAATCGGAAAACTTCAATTTTTTCATTTCAACCCAACGGAAAATCGTGAAAACACCCCCCTAAAAACTGTATTTACAATTTATGTAATGTTATTTTCTGTGATGTGGAGCCAAGGCTGAAGGCCGCCTCGGGGGTCAAGGAGGGACCCCTTGCGAGCCGAGCGAGTTACTTTATACTTCTATAATACACATGCAAAAATTTTGGATCAGCCAATATTATTATTGGCTTAATTTCAATATTACTAAATAATCGACAAACTTCAGATTCATGTAGTTGGATGTTCGTTAAATATTTCAAAGATTATCCTCGGTATGAAATATTAATTATACCAGCCAGAATCACACACAGTGATGTTGATATGGAATCTGTAACGAACTGGCCATAGAGTCAGGATGGAGTTTCAAACCTGGGCCTTCAGGCTTACTACCTACTCGCAAAACAGTTCATACACGGAAAAGGAGAGAGATCTGCGAAGTTGCTTTTGATCAGACAGGAAACAATACCATTTGTTTGTCTCGAGGAGATTCGGATGTCTACCGAAGTTGCATACCGTGTGCATGCAAACGTTTATCCTAGTATAACGTTAGTACGTTTATATGTCGGTTCCTGTATAATCCTCACAATCTCGTTTACACAAGTACAAGGCTTTGTTTAGGATGATCTGAGCGGAAATCAAAATTTGCTTTCAGAATTTCAAAATATAAAACATACAAAATAATCCGAACTACCTCGATCTTTTGTTAGTTACATTACTATAGTGGATGATTATGTAAAATATAATATAAATTGGATTCAGTTGATTTTAGTGTTAATTTTTAGTATTACAATGTGATAATGACTTTCCTATTTGAATGATTTTGATATTAAAAAATAAATATATATATAGCTGATTTAGAAGTATAACAATATACCTTTATTTGCCGTTTTCGGCGGTTTTCCTCCTTTTTTGGTCTTACATTTTTTGGTGATTTGCCTACTTTGTTCACAAGATGAATCACTGTTTGGTTTCAGCTTATCAATTCGTGTCATTTCACTTTGACCATTGCATTCACTCCAAGAACCACGCTCATATCGGCAAGCTGCGGGCAAAGATGTAGATCTGCTTGTTGATTGCGTCACTCCAGCATTTGCATTCGTTACATTACTCACATTCCCAACTTTATTGCTAATTGATTTTGATTTCTTATCATGCTTTGACCCTACATTCCCATATTACATACGCAAATATGGCAAACAAACAAAAAGAAAAAAAATATGGCAGCATTCAAAATGAATTATGATAAAATAAAATTTTAAAAATGTATAGAATGCAATCAATAAATAATAATAATTAATGTTTATGATTTTATGAATGAAAAATGAAATGTATCCGTTGCAATCAAAAGTGGTGTACATTTTAATTACGGTTTTTTTGATTAAAATTTTTTTCATTGTAAAAATTATATCTTATGGATACAAATCGATTGCAAAAATTTGTACAAACCACTTTTGATCGCAATAGCTACGTTCACTTTAAGCAGTACAGTTTATTTTTTATATATTCATAACATTTCAAATTCATGGTGTTAAGTATGCAGTACGTTCTATCAAAGTTACTATCTTTGATGTACGCTTATCTGTTTTGAGGTTCATTAATACAGGTAAAGGTACTTTTTGGATTTTATAGCGACATGCTAGTGCTGTTGGAGTGGCCTCTTTGCTTCTTTCTATTGTAGTGTCTTACGCTGTTATGTATGAATCTTGCCATGCCTTCTTGCGGATAATTATAATACTAAAAAATTGAACTATCTAGTTAAAAACCATACACTTATATTAAACCCAGCGTCGAGAGGTGGTTGCTGATGCTAATATATCAATATATATCAATGTCAAAGAATAGAAATAGAGATGGGCTCTTTTTTTTCTCTGGAGTCAACCAAGAAAATCAGCCAATCGACCTTCGTCAACCAATATAGCACTAAAACTGAGAGAGAAAAAAGGAGCCTGTCCATTGGCATATATTGGCATCAGGTACTATCTCTTGACGCTTGGTCTAGTTAATACAGGTCTATGTTAAACTAGCGCAGAAAAAAATTATAAATTTGATATACAACTATAGCATTTGTAATTATTAACGCCTACATTATAAATAAAATTAAGAAATTATTTTAATAGCATTGAAATGTTATGAATATGAAACAAAAAAAAATTAATCATCTTAGGCTTGCCATCCAATATCATCCTAAGCTCTTTTTTTTGGAGATCATACTGTGTAGCAGTGGAGATCTTATTCCGTAGAAGGTCATTCGAAGACGCCCGAAAATGTATCTGGAAATTTTATGACGCAATCGCAATTAATTGAAATAAAGGATCAATCTCGTAATAAAAAACATTTTGAACGTCATTCAGTCTTAGAATTATCTAAAATACCAATACAGATGATAATTTTTTTATAATTATTAACGATCCTTCCGCATGTTCATCCACGTACACTTGACATGCCCACGAGTCCTCAAGCGATCTAGGACTCCGCGACTATTAAAAGGTCTAAGGTCACAAAAATCGCTTTTTTCAATTCTCCTGTGCAGTATCATGTGCTATTAGAGTAGGCTGTAGATCATATATATTTCTTTTACTCTTTACGCTATATATATGAGATTAGTTGATTATACGAAAAATGGGATCAAATTTGAAACAGATTTTATGGTCTACAAATTTTATAATAATCTTCAATGGCATATGGCGGATAGTGAACGAGATACTTGCTAAAATCTCGATTTTTATGACCCTGCGGAAGTATCGTTAATAATTACAAAACAATTTTTGTATTGCTAATTTATGTTAAAATTTGAATTGTTATTTAAAATAATATCGTCAGATATTTAATAACTGAAATACACGATAAATTAAAAACTATCATTATAGCTAAGAAAATATTCAGATGTACAGTTAAAAAATCCGAAGTTTTAGAGCTCCTTGCTTAGGTATAATAATTTTTGAATGGCAAGTCCAACATGAACAGGATAATAACATAATTTATATATGAAATTTGGGTAGCTTTCCATAAAAAATTGGATTTATGGATTTTGGAATACAAATTCGTGCATGCGAAACGCTGGCTCGTTTTGTACTAAGTTAAAGAAGAACATATAAGTAACAAATTTTGGAAATATTTCATTTTAAATGTAAAAAAAATAGCCAGAGTATATAGAATACACACTAATGATGAGAAAATTTTTTGTCGATTGTAACCTATTGATAGTATTTTTATTATGAAATGATTAATAACTCGTGAAATAATTGGTGAAATAATTTTCACGTTAAATTGTTATTTAAATTTGATGCCCATAGAAAAAGTATTTATAATTATATTAAAAATTTCATTAATTGCAACAACTTTCGAAAGCTCGAAATTTTATTAAAAAAAAATTTTATTCGTCTAAGATGAAATGCACCCTTTTTATTTATAAAAATCGGTGACAAGATATTTTATTAATTGCCGGGGGCCTAATTTTTTTTAAGGGTTGAAATTGGACTCATTATTTTTAACATATAAAAGGCATACTTTGCCGTTGTTAAAAAAAAAAATGAAGTAATTTTTAGATTTATTTAAATTTTTTGCCTTTTTCGAACTTTGAGAATTTTTTTCTCGAATTCTAATTAACCGATATTAATGTTCATGGGCTCATTTTTTTATATAGAATTGAATAATATTCTGTCATTTTTAAAATTTTTAGTTTTAAAAAAGATATTAAGAAAAAACCCATTTTTGTTATAAACAAATTCAATTTTGATCCTATTCCGTCACGAGTTGGAACGTAAAAACTTAGGGTCATATTCAGGACGTCAAAATGAATCGATTTAAAAAAAAAATTGTGGTTCCAAGCAACCTGCCTAACAAATGCTAATTTGACTCTAGTATTTGATAAAGCACTAAAAAGTTTTATAGAGCGATTCGTGTTGGAAACTTTTTGTTTTATGTTAAATTAGTTGTGATAAAGATGCAGGCAAAGTGGCAGGCATAATTTTTCTTCATCTGCTTCTTTGTTTACTCTATGTTCTTATTTGCAAATTACAAAACGTAAATGAATAATTTGTTTGTTTAATTATTATAATAAATCACAAAAAATAAACTTAATTACAAATAAACAAATGTAATTAATAAGAATAACTATTTATTTACTTACAAAATAGATTTACTATTTTTATCCTGTTATAAAAATTTGTATATATAATGTTTATAAAATCAGTCAATCAAAAACTTCAAGAGATAAACCAGAAGAAAAGTTTAATAGGTAATATGATGGAGAAAATTAGACGGAAATAATTTATTTATAATTAAATTCTTCTGTAAATTTGTTCTAATTTTACAGTAAAAGTTTTCACTCAAATATTGTTTTTGTTTATAGATAGAATATATATTCAGTAAACATTGAAAATAACTTGTGTATAAGTTTTTTTGGCTAATTTAAAAAAGACGTAAAAACCTAATTACCTGAGCCACATTTTGTGTCCTTTTTTAGAAAATTGTCGTCATTTTGTGCCTTATTCATTCGGTTTTGGGAAAATGTTTCGATTAAAAGCGATTCATTATAAATAAACAACTTTTATTCAAAACATTTTCCCAAAAACCGAATGAAGAAGGCACAAAATAGCTATACAATTTGGATAAAAGGACACAACTTCTGTGGCCCATAAAGTGTTACGAATGAATATTAGAAAATATCACGATATAGAATCTAAAGTATATTATCGAATTTTCTCACGAGAAAAGAATTAAAATTGCAAATATTTGTGTTTCAGAAAATTATTACAGAAAATACGATCATGTTATAAATTGTAGTCAAATTTATGTTCTACAATTTTACCTCTTAGGTTCATAAAATATATATCACGCGAAATTTCACTTTTTTAGACTACTCCCCTCTTCATCACGCTGCGTCACAATTCCTGCGACCCCCTGTAAATATTATGTCACAAAACCTCAACCCCCCTTCTTTACAATTAAAAAAGAAAATCAAGCAAAAATAAAAGCAGAATTATGTGATGAACTGCGAACGTCACATTTTCTCACGTATAACTCTGTTAAGTGAAAAGTTTTGATAAGTGTGATAAAATTTCCGATTCTTCGAACACACGCTTATTCAGGTATCTGTTATATAGTTTAATAAGAAGATAACACTGGTGGTAAGGACCATTTTGATATAAAGGAATCATGGTTTCACAGGTATTGTTGCTATTCTTTTAGGTTGCTTGGCAACTTCACACGTTATTTTGTTGTTAACAACGAAGAATATGCATAAGGCACTGACCTCCGTAATATATGGACTGCGGTTCCTTTAAACTAGAGCCATCTATACTTGCGAGGTTAGTAGCGAGTACTAAACATAAAAGTTAAACATAAAATAATTTTAATTCCTCAATGAGTTTTTTTAAATAATATTTATAATAATTTTTTTTTAAATCTTAAAGTTTTATTATAAGCTATTTTCAATTTTGATAAACAGAAGAGAAAAAAAATACAGACGAATTGAGAACCATCCTCCTTTTTGAAGTCGGGTTAAAAAAGGCAATAATGACTTCAATGTCTGACTCAGAAGTCTAAAAGTAGACTCTAAGTAGACGTGGAAGTAGACGTGAAAGTAGACGTGTATGTTTCTAGTAGATAGATAGATAGATTGTAGAGCTGCCCTGGACGCTCTACACTTCGACCATAAGGTCCATTGTGATGCCTAAGGTTGTGAGGATGTGTATAGACTAGGAATTGGTAGGATATGCAGCTGCAGTCCACTAATGATAGGAACAATGCCGATATTTATCTGGAGTTCGGTGAAGGAAACTGCAGAAAACCTTCTCAAGCATAGCCGGTTACTTCGTTCTTATCCATACGCCGACGGTTTAGTCAATTAACCGCTCCCTTTTTTTTCTTAATAATTGACAAACTGCCGATGTCGGGATTCGAACCCATAACCTCCCAGTTTCCAAGTAGGCATACTGCGCAGACATAACAGCTTAGACCGCTCGGCTACTTGGACTGGTATGTTTCTAGTATCATATACTTTTCGTTTCATTAGTGATTAGAGAGACATACCTCTTATTTCTTTTCAAAACTAAAAAATTGTTGTTTTATTTTTTCTGTTTATCTTAAGTCAAAACAGTTTTAATAAATCAAATAGGTTTTATAGAAAATTATTTCAAAAAAACTCATTGAAAATTAAATTTTGTATGTTTACTTCTCGCTATTAATCTCGCAAGTTTAGACGGCATTAGTGTATACATAAATTGAACCGTTTCTAAACTATAGGAAGTCAGTCCACATATCATTCTATGATGGAGGTCGGTGCCATAAAGTGAGAAAATGAGTTTATATAACACTATACTGCACCACACCTACATGTACATCAATTGAGAAATAGAGTTTTATGAATTTCAATTAAATTTTGTTACTAAGCAACATACTATAATATGTTACCAATAGATACGTGAATTTTGTTGGTAAATCAACCCCAAAAGATAAATAAATAAAAACTCGTTACGCAGAAGCTGCGTCAACATGCGTCGAATTTCCTTAGAATACATAAATCACTCTCTAGCGGTCATAATTTTAGTGTGATCAAAATGAAATATAATATCTGATATGACTTTAGGTTTCGTCAAAAATAACGGATTTCGGGTTTATTCGACCCCTTGAGAACTTTTAGCTCCAGGGCCCCCAAGACCGTCGGTACGACCCTGGAGACATTAAACATATCACCGATATGAAACTATATTAAAATGTCACCTTCTTAAAAGAGTCTAACTTTAAAAACCATTAGAAATTAGCGCTATATTATATGTAAGGACAAGATAAGAATTTTGTTCTAGACAAACGTGTATTATATGAATATAAAGGATACGGAAACCATACAACTTTTCCATGTTATAATTATAAATATTTAAATATACATATTTTTTTGTACTCATTTGTATGAATAAAAACAAATATGAAAAACAAAGTTTTCAATAGTGGTTTTTTTACAAAGTTTGATATTACACGGAATGAACCAAACGAATATATATATATATAAAAGCAAATTTTACCACTCAATCGATATATAATACATAAACATTTAAGAGTTTCAGAAACATTGATATTTAATAATTTCGATTTGTTGTGAATTTGAACAAAGATTATTATTTTTGAAATTTTATTTTTTCCTGTATTATAGTACTTAGCTTTGCTTTATATCAACTAGATTATAAAAAAAAACAAGTGAAACTAGCAACTAACTGAGTTACGTATTTAAATTCCGATATATATTGAGTTTGTGAAAAAAAGTTTCAATAAAAAATTGTTTCATTTTTCAAAAAGAAACATTATTTGTCTTCAAATTTTTGTTCTATTTCTTATCGTTTCGAAGATGGATATTTCCCCCCTGGCGGGGGAGATGCATGATTCGATTATGGCCATTCACGAACTTAACTTTTTATCTCTAGAACACACACAAAAAATTTTTGCTCGTTATCTTTTTTCGTTTTTGAGCTATCGTGTTTACAGACGGGCGGACAGACGGATATACGGAAATGGATTAGCTAAATCATTTTATGAACACCTACACCAAAATTTTTTCCTGCGATCAATATTTTCAAGCATTAATAAACCGGGCCAGTCGGCACTAAACTTAATGTACCTGGGTATATTGTATATACCGGGTATAATAATGATATGTGCGGAATATGATATGTGCAAATGTTATTTTGCACATATCATATTTTACACGTCAAACTCTTTCATTTGATACCCATATTAAGGCACTTGTGAAACAATAATAGGTTTAGAATCACGTCACATATCCTATTTATCGTACCCATATCTATTATCAATAACGAATATAGTTTTGAAAGAGGAGCAAAAACGGACTAAATACCTTGATGTTCTCTAGAACTACGACACCTAAGCCCTGGCTACTCAGTCAAAACGGTTGTTCTCATTATCGGTTACCTTGGCGGTACACCTTGGCCCCATTCGTCTAATCTTTCCAACATTCCGGTTTACAGGTCTGATCTTCGTCACCTTATCACCTCCATGTAGAAGGCTGTTATCATAAGCACCCTTCGGACATTGAGATCGCAAGAGACTGTCTTCAAGTAACACCCTTGAAGTTATTTGATACTTCATTTTGCAGGTTCCACAACCGTGCGGTGCAAGAACGGAGCTCTGCACGACCAGAACACTACATGACAGACAAACGTACCCCCTAACTTGGAGGAGAGATGGACCCTTCTGACATCGCGTTAACTAACGGACGTACAGACTACACGACCAAAGGGTAGTGAACCTTCTTCAAAGGACGTAGCTACCTTGTGATGATTTATGTTTGTTGAAGAGGTGGGTGGCATTGGGGTGTATATCCTGTATCCACTCTCTCCCTTCAACAGACATAATTTTAATCTAATAATAATAATAATGGAATTTTACCTCTGTTTCTGAGACTCTACGATCTATAACAGAAGCCAACCAGAGGTAGATTGTGCGGCTGCAGCCGACTTTCAATAGAAACTGATATTCATCTGGAGTTCGTAAAGGGAAACTGTAGAAAATCTTCACAATCATAGCCGGTTACTTTGTTTTTGTCCATAAGCCGACAATTTAGTCAATTATACGCTCTGCCACCGTCGGGATTCGAACTCACAACCGAACAGTTCCAAACAGAGCGCCTTTGACAGTACGGTCACCTGACTGATAACTCCATTAGTATAAACAAAAAACATTCATTTACTTTTATATGAACGATAGTTTTTAGGCGACGTTGATATAAATTGATGTCGATAGTTTCAAAACTCTCTGTAAAAAGTAAAGGGAAACAAGATCGAATCATAACAGAGAGTAATAGACGTGAATACCGGATATCAGACTAAAGAATTGGAAAACTGTCTTGCAGTTTAAACACACAACATTCATGTGATGTGGTATGGTGGTGAAGTATTCTCTTTCAAAAAGTTATATATTCTTACTACAATCAGTATACATGATTCGTGATCAAGAATTTCTATAAGCTTCGATGGTATGTTTTATTTTTTATTTTTTTAAAGAACTTCGAATATTCTACTACAACATTTACCTATGGATATACACCTAACAGACACAGTCTATAAAAACATTCTCTTCTAGAAAAACTAATGTATAACAAATATTGGCAAATAGTACGTACCTACGTACCTATGTATGAGAACATATTCGAAGATGATATAGACATTTTAACCGAAGAGAAGAGAACTATTATCAAGTTTTTCATTTATATTTTTGTTCAGTTATCAAATTTAATATTGTTTGACATAACGAAAATATTTTGTATATAATATAGTACACAGTACAGCACGATTTTTTTTAAATAATTAGTAACAGGCTAAATTTTTGTCAGTTGCTTCCTTTCGATTAGACGCCCAACTTTTCTCTCCCGAAAATTGATAGTGACTAACGAAGCGCGTAAGAGAGTAACTTGTTTGTTTGACGATAGCAAAAATTATATCAATAACAGTTATTTTGTTAGTTAAATTGTGAGATAATGTAAGACTTGTTCAAAAAACTTGTTCTAAAAATCCGTTTTGTGTCCAAAAAAACGGATGGTGTGACAGGCAGGTCACCAAAAGTTTGCTCACGATTGAATACTTGCATCAAAAGTTTTATGTGTAAAAACACTCTGCAATCGTTTAAACGACGTAACCATAAAAGAAAAAAAAACTTCTGTAATAGACATGCAGACAGCGAAGTGATTCTATAAATATTCTGATATGTCAATCTTGACACGGAACCCTAAAAAGGTTGAAATCTTGCATAAATTGTTTTATACCTCTGTCGTAAGCATTAGTACATAGTTCCAAAACTTTCTCATGTAGTATCAAGTTACTAAAAGAGGGACGGTAATACAAAATCTACGTTTTTAATAATATCTCTAAAACTAAGATGTTCAGAATCGTTGGTATATATTATTTATTAACAAAACTTAAGTACATGAGATAGGATATCAAAACAGATGTATTCTGTTAACATACTCTTTAAAAGGTAAAATAAAAGGTTTTTTGCACAATTATGTTTTTTACGAGATCGACATTAAAAATTGAATAAAAATTTAGTCCAAGCCGTTCAAATGTTTGTTTCCAAAAATTTTACACGACATTTTCGCAAATATAGCTTTGACGACCTACTTTTTCAGACAGAAAGTAATTTGCATTACTATTAAGTAATCAGTTTTTTCTACAAAATGTCATTAGGTTTGATATTATTTTATAAATAATGTTATCAGAAGTAGGAAAATGTATGCTTCCAACCATAGCCCTCGGTGGCTCAGTTAATAGAGCACAGGTCCGAAATGTCAGAGGTCTGAAATACACTAGTCCAGAATGCCTAGAATGTTCAGCCATTTTTTAAATAACAAAATGAAGCATTGGCTTCAAAATTTCGACAGTTAGAAAGTCAATTTGTTTTATATTTTAAATTAATTGACAAATAATTTATTTCCAAAATTTTGTTAATGGAGGTATTTCTATAGAAACAACTATATATTATATTAGAGATCTGGGTCGGCTATAACATTGGAACGGTGTGAAATTTTGAAGTCGTTAGAAAAATTTACCTAGGGTCTTTTCTCATCATTATCTCCTATAGTTTTCTCCAAACAATTCGGAAATTTTCTGATAGAGATTACTGCACACTACATCCTGACACATAGACATCGTGACCAAAATAGTGAGTTATCAATAGCGTACAGCGAATGCTTGATGTTCAAATCGTGTTTTCAATTTTTCTTTATGATTTTAGGTGATTAAAATTAATATCAAAATTATAAAGAAATAAACATTACCTCTTATCTTTCTTGCCTATTTTTGTCGATTTTAAAGTTAAAAATCTATTAACTGTCAATAATAAAGTTTTCCCTGCAGTTTTTTGTGTCTTTTTTCAATTTTTTTAGTGCCTAAAATCCGTTTCTTGTATGTGTTATCAGACTACAAGTTATACCACTGACCTCCATCCGTATATGAAATAGTGGAGGTCAGTAAGTTATACATTATAATATAATGTATAAGAGTAATCTAGTATCTATAGATACTGTAATAAAAGCATTATTGTATGATTTTAAACCACACTTACTTGAATTTTCTTCTAAAATAAACGATAAACTAAGTACTTCATTATATTCAACGTTTATTTTCGAACAATACACACTATATTTACGTTTTCGAAGATAGCAATTGACCTACTTTATTACTATACATTTTTTTTCTGGTTACTATTTTTGATGGTTTAGCCATCTGATGTTACTACAAAGTCCATCTGAATCGATAAGTCGATAGAAATGTTTCACCATTATTATTATTATTATTCCATTGCTACTAAAGTGAGGTTAGAGTAGAGACGAATGAATACATGTTATATAATATACTCAATTCAATTCAAAACTCTTTTACACTTCATTGACTAAAAATGGTCGATTTGGTTTTATGTCAGTTGTACGAGATGTAAACGTTTTATTTACTCACTGATGAAATGAGTTATTTTACTTTGAAGAAGAATCGGTCTATTATTTTTTTGTTTTAACTAAAAGGTTGGTAGCATTGATAGGTTTAGGTGTGTGTGTGTGTGTGTGTATGTGAGTGTGCCTATATTCATTCAAAACACCATTACGTTAGTACGTACATCAATGATGATGTTGTAAATAAGTGATTGGGAAATGTTCTGTCTGATCAAAGAAATGAACAGCTTTTTCTTTTTTTTATTTATACAAATGTAAACCGAAAAGTATTACTTACTTTCCTTTTAAATTGAAATATGATGATTGCATGTCTGCGAAATCAATTTATACACTCGAATTTATAAAAAACTGAGCCGACAATCTGTGACCAGGAGCTAGCTCTAACTGTTGTCACAGTGGAATTTTATTTAGAAAAACCTCCATTCAAAGAACATGACCAAATGTAAATAGAACTTATTTTTGTATTCTCAACCTAAGAAATCCATCCCTATGCATCCCAAACTCTTCATTACAAGAACATGATAGGTAGATACATAGATAGATATATCTTGGGGTATAAAAAAAAGTATTGCACTTCGACCTTATGGCCCAATATGCTCCTCTTTCTACTCCAGTCTGACGAGATTCGTTTGTCCAAATCCTGACAAGCGAATAGCCAGGAGCTTGCTTATCAGGTTTGCCTGAAGGTTCATTTATTCGGGGTAGATGCACCGAATATCTTGTATCTATAGTAACCGAGAGATTCGCAGTTAAAGAGGATGTGGCTGGATGTTTCTTCTCTCTCGCCACACTGCACATAATGGACCCGTTATGGAGTCCTATTGTGTGTAGATGTTTTCGTAGGTGATAATGTCCGGCAAGCTTTCGAAGTTATATCCTGTTCAGGTTGAGTACATCGAGGAACCGCGTCATGGATGTATTCCGAAACGGTATATTCCTAGAGTTTTTGGTGCGGTATATTTTCCCAATGATAACAGTGTTTAACGACTATCGATCTATCGACTCGTTGATCACTTGTTTACACGCTGTCTTTGGAATTCTTAAAATAGGTTCTGGGGCTATGGAAGGTATTCAAAACAACCTTGTATCCAGATTTTGTATCCAGATCAATTTAAAACTGTTCCGTTTTTCAGCTCCAATAGTTCTTCTAGGCAACCTAGAGGAGGTGATTTCAGTGGCAAGTAAGCCTTTCGAGAAACTTGACTATTCGAGATAATGCATAAGTTCTGGCTTATGCAATTCCTACATAGGTTCTCACGGACACAAGCCAGTATGGTGTAGACGAAGTTTATGGACAAATTTCTTTTTAAATGAAAAATATAGAGATTATTGTTAGGAATATGAAATAGACCATCAGTTAAATTTAAGTTCTTTTTCTAATCTAAGAGAACCATCCCCCATTATTAAACCGACGTTATGATGTCATCGAAAAAAAAGGTAGCGATCCTATGTCACTCGGCTTTCAATTAGATAAGTTCGGTTTGTGTTGATCCGGACTGTATATCAATGGAAATGGATAAATGTATGTATAGTCATTTTTAAGTAATTTTACACCTTTTTTGTTATTAGAAAATCTGTTTTATATCAATTCGTAAAAGATTCGTTTCATGTCTTTTTTTCAGTTTTTTTTTTATAGCTTTGTAAATGTGTTACAATTATCATTCGAAACAATCAATTTTCTTTTTGTAAATTTCTTTTTTCAAAGTGTTTTCTTTACCACTTAAGACTCAAAGAAAAATATTTGTAAGCAATTTATACAGAAAATATTTATTTAATGTGATTAGATTCTCAATGGCGGAGTGTGTGAGCAAAATCTGAACAATTATGATGCTGTGCGCTAAGGGATTTTTCTAAATGCGACGACGACATCACCATTGAAAAGTTTACAAAATTTTTTCTCTAGTGTAGGTTGATTGGTAGAGAATAAGTAGTTCCGTTTCATAAACAAACAAAAAAATCAATGTTGTAGATAATTTTTTGTTCATTATAATCTAAAGCTAAAAAGTAACATATAGAAGAACGGAGGGGCTAGTCCCACAAAATAGAAATAACAAATTTGATGGAAGCGTTGGTCAAATATTAGGCGGTAATTAGCACTGTATTACCGCCATATTAGCGCTTTGGTCGCACAAATTTATTTTTATATCCTTTGTATCATTATAGATTTTATTAACATACATATTTCTTTCTTTTTTTAAAATTATTTTATATAATCATATTTGTACACCACTATAATAAATGTCTATTTACAGACTGTAGTATGTATACACAGGGTGGAAGGGAAAGTATATGCCAAACTTCGCAGGATGATTATAAAGGTACTTAGAATATCACAAAATATTTGATTATTAAAGTTATAATAAATCATCTTCAAAAGTACAACTTATAATTACAAGTTTTACACACAAACAATCCAATTGTAATATTTTTAAATTCGAAATCAATACAGTAATTTCAAATATTATTTTATCATTTTACAATAACCGTTAATACATGACGGAATACACAATACATTTATTTATATATTTGTAACAAATTAACAGAAAATATATTAACGTGAATTTACAGGCAAATGTGTACTTTCTTTACATTATATTGAAGAATAATACTAAACACATTATCCTAGGTAAGGATTTTTTTTTTTTTTAAATTTACCTACCAGTGGTTTCGTAATTAAAAACTTAACTATCTATCTCTTTAAGTATTTTTGAAATTTTTCTTTGAACGAAACAATTCCATGGCAAAGTTTGGTTTATACTTTTCCTTCCACCTTGCATATGGATTGTATATAGCTTTCATATCAAATTTTTTTTGTAATATTTATTTTTACATACACCGACTTGTATATGCATTAATATTATTACGACTATGTTATGTATGCAAGTACACAAGGATGTGATAATCATCTCATGACCTCTGAATATATATATATCGTACACACATACATTTTCTACAACGGTTTTATTTCCGTGTTGAATGAATAAGTACAGGCTTGAAACATTAGTATTAAACATATGATGATGATGGCCTGATTAAATATTATGCATGTATTTTGTTGGTATCTACTGTGGTTCTGCCCGTCCTTTAAATTATTTTTTTTTGCCGGATGGTGTAGCGTACCTAGTTCTAAATATCAGCATACAGGGTATCCGAAAAATACTGATAGAATGTCAACGGATGGTTCAAGGCATGCAGACTACATAAGGAGCCCGAACTCAAACGGGAGAATTGACAAAATATGGCAACGTAATGGTAGAAGTTATATTTACTTTTTGTACCACTAGCGTCGCTAGTTGTTCATCCGTACCGAAGTGAATATAGTATAATAAATAGAAGTGAAATATATATTTGTCATTTTGTTAGACTTATTATTAATAAATAAAATTTTAATTTAATATCTGATTCAATAATCTTTAAATTGATTTTAATAATTTTAATATAATTTTTACTTAATTTATTTTCATTTTTACAATTCCAACTTTACAGGTTACTATTTAATTATTCGATGTTTTATAATTATTTTGTTTTTTATTGTTATGTAATTATTTTGTAAATTTTTAATTATCATTTAATTCAACTAATTACTTTATTTCATTTATTAAAAAAAGTATTTTATTGGAAAAATACTTTGGCTGCAAATAATTTTTATAATACTACATAAATGCGTCATCTTTTTCAATTCGAACTCGCGCCTTATACTCTCTCCACTGTTTTCGGTGTAGAAGAAACACTACTGACAACTAATTTTTGTTAATTATTTGTTTACAAGGAGTTCGATCTCCTTGTGTAGTCTCCATGGTTCAAGGCTTCATAAGTTGTACTAATTTCTAGGGGTGTCTGTCAACAAAGATAGCTACGAAACGAAAAGGAATAACCATCTGAAATTTTTTATAAATCTATGTATATCTTAGAGCTGACCATTATAATTTCGAGTTCGTGAGTGCGAGTGATTTTTCAAGTATTTGTTCGAATCCTTTTTGTTTTTATACTGTAGAGTAAATCAAACTGGAGTTACATTCGGAGGGGAATTCTAACAAGGATAAATAATGTGCGGCTATAATATTATAAGTATAAAGTTTAATTGCGAAAACAAAAACAGATGCTTTCTATGGAATGTGATCACATGGAAGAAAATTTATCAGAGAAGAGTAAATCATTAGGATTTAAATTGATTGAAGGATAATTTTTGTTATACGTCCAATAATCAAAACTGAATATTATTATTGTTACAATACAATAGGTAAAATCATCAAACGAAATGAATTTCAATTAAATCAGTGAAATATTTCCTGTGTCTACGGACACAAACAAGAACGACAATCATTTCGAATGTAACCAACGAATATACTAACGTTTGATTGGTGTACAATGACATAAACACATATATCTCATCAAATCAAAATTGAATGACGTATTTAATTTAAAATTATTATTGGTATGTTCGTTTGTTTGTTGTTAAACGAGTGAAATTGGATAAATAATTAAAATCACGTGATCTAAAAATATCATTTAGAGACATAAGTAATCGAAATAATTTCAAATCAATTTTTATAAATCGTAAGAAAATACCCACCTCAAATGCGCATTTTATGATTGATATTGATGTTTAGAAGTAATAACTGAATGAGAATGGGTATACAAGGAAAAAATAAAAACAAATTAAAAATTCTAAAATGCAGGTCCTGACTGCTTGCCCACTCTCTTGCACAGAAAAGGTGATTTTCTCGAAAAATATAGTATAAAGGATGCTCATTTTCAGAAAAGGGAGTGTGTTCAGAACAAATGACCAGAATAAAAGTTGTGTTTGGAGAGGGACATCTTATGGTGACTTGACCTTGACGCAAGGCTTTTGAAGGCAATAATAAACAATTCTTTTATGAGCTTGTATTATGTTAGAATATATAATAGAATTCAAATCCAATATGATTTTGAAGAATTGGATTTGAAACAAAGAGATTTAGAATTAATCAATTTATGTTACAAATTAAAAATGTGAAAAGGTAATGTAATCACTAAAACTCAAACCTATGCCCTCGTCTTACCGGGACGATGTGCTTGCGAATACATCACAGTTACTTAATGGCTACAAAATTGGGGAAGAGTATGATGAAGGTGGGTATGCTGGATGAGTCTCCTCACTTATTTCTAAGTTAAGCTTTGTAAATGCCATAGAGGAGAGGCTTAATGGTTGTGTTGACGTAGTACGCTGTAGGTGAGATCGGTGACAAGAATCAGACATGGTCAATCGAATAGATAGTGCAGTATCGTTTGTTTATAATTGCTGTCAGTCATATGATAGAGAAAAATGAAATTGATGAAGCAGGTTAAATATTTCAACACAAAGTGCCTCCTCCCTTCCATACTTAACAATTAAATATTTAACAATTTTTTCCCCTTAAGTGAGAACAATATAGGTATCAATTACTGTGTCGGTTCAAAAAAATCTTGTCTTTTAAGTGATAGTTCGTGCTCTACCCGTTGGAGGTATCGCCATATATTCTAAAACTATAACAAATATTTAGACAATTTATTTACACGATATTAAAATAATAATATAATTTTCCAGTTTCATGTTTCATATAAATTATGACATAATAATAATATTTGTGCTAAAGAAGTGCTGTTATTTTAAACAAAGTTGTTTTAAGATGTTTTAAATGAAATAACTAAGACATACATTAACTAAACTGTGAAATGAGTATGTTTAGAATCACACACTAAAGTAAATATTTATATAATGACTAATATATATATATATATATATATATATATATATATATATATATATATATATATATATATATATATATATATATATATATATATATATAGGTTATATATAGGTTATATATAGGTTATATATATATATATATATATATGAATATATAGGTTGGTCTACCGAAAGAAAAATAACCTTATTTCAAGAGAAAATTGTCATTCTTGTATCAATTGAAACTTCGTAGAGATATTGTTAAAAAATACAAGAAGATGAAAAGTTTCTTTTAATATTTTTTAAAATAATCCTTAAGAAGAGGTCCAATAGAGGTTTACGCGAAAGGTTTACATATAAGAGTCCCGTATTGACTTCCGTTAGCAAAATCAGACAAGTCATAGATTAGAGTAGATGGACCAACTTCATCCCCTAAATAAATTATTTTCAATTTGAAATTATTATTCATAAGTCTTTTTAAACGAAACAAAAGTAGTTTTTGTTTTTGACAGTCTATTACATACATTTATCTAGTTTATGTCCATAAATACACAATAAGTTTACAGTAAAAATGTTAATTCTTTCCGAGTTTATATACGCGTTTGATTTTTGGTGAACCAGACTGTATACTAAGGTCTATTCAAATATAATATGGGGTGTCATATTGTTAATTAAAAAAAATGAAATTCAAGAAAATTAATATTCATTTGAATATGTATAATTTAAGTTGGGTACGTACTATTTTAAGTGGAGCGGATGTGTTTTTTAAGTGTTTGGTTAACTAACTAATGCTGTAGTTATAATGTTAAACTATCATTTATTTATTATATTGTTGACATGACATTCATAATTTAAGATAAATATATTATTTGTCTTTCTTATTTTGATATTTTTAGTTATTGTAACTATTTAGATACTGCCAGAAAATTCATCACAAAGGAGCTGCCGAGACTAAAGGGGTCCCATTCACACATCACAACATCACAAGCAATCAAGTTGCACAACCAAGTAGCTAGCGATACAATTTTCCAAATATTGCCTAGCCAGTAGCTTAAGCAATCAGATTGCGAGCGATTGTCTTTGAAATATTGGAGTGAGTCAGAGATATTTTGGGTACATGTGTACACTCCCGTTCAATAAAATTGAATAGTCCTGAAATGTTAATTTTCTTACATTTCATAAAATATCCTCACTTTTGTAAGTCTCTGTATAATAATTCATTTATAAAAAAAGATAAGTAGTATATATTTTAAGTGTGAAAAAAGAAATGGAAGTATAGTAAAAAGCATTTACTACAAGAATAATCAAAATTGTGAGAAACTGATTTGGTTCAGATCTGTTAAATTTTATTGAACGGAAGTGTATATATACAAATAACAATTTACCGAGAAAAATTTAAATTTCCGTTCAAATAATTTGAACGTATAATGGTTTTATTTTACATCCTTAGCAGACACATTTATCAAGTTAATCCACACACACAAAAAATGCAGATATATATTTGACAAGATTAATCAGAATAGTAAAAAAAATGGTAAGTTTCACACGAATGTTAAGGCATATTTATAAGGTAATAGACCGGTAGCTGACACGTGAAAATTTACGCAAATTTCTTTGTATATACATATACTTCACAAACTCCTGCTCATTTGAGTTTTCATTTTCGCCAACCCAAAGCTCCCATGAATGTTATGTGTCTACTGAAAGAAAATTTCTAATAAAATTTTTATGGCAAAACCATAACATTATTATACAACCCCCCCCCCCACGTGCCCGCGACGTTACAGAGTGGAATCGATTTTAATCTAAAGAATGTGAACATGGATCAGATTTAAGAAACCATGTTCGTTTTTGCTTCTAAAAAATCTGCACTTCAATTAAATCTCAAAAATGTTAAACTGTGTCCTTAATTTTTGCTCTCATAACAAGACAAATCACATTTTCTTTGAAACGTTTTTCCTATAATTAGTTTTAATTTAAATGGGGGACAGATAGTAGAAAATGAATTACTATACAGACTGTGTTGGACAGCTTTTTCTATAGTAAATCAACGTTAAATATTATTTATTACTAGCTGTCCGTCTGGTACTGTATGAAGTCAGTCAGTACACATGTGATGAAAGTCCACTTTAGTATGTGCATTGTGCATCAAAAAATCCCCACTCTTTAATGACAAACAAACAACCATACGCATACAGTATGGCTGTGAGATAACTGACTGACTTTATTTATATGTGTACTGACTGACTTCATACAGTACCAGACGGACAGCTAGTAATAAATAATATTTAACATTGATTTACTATAGGAAAAGCTATCCAACACAGTCTGTATATATACTCACGGCTTACGTATTTCTGTTAAAACGAACAAAAAATTTATATAGATGTTTAAGGATGGCAAAATTGAAAATTAAAATGCATTCAACATTCACGAAAATACTCAAACAAGTCATACCTTCCGGTCTATATAAAATGTATATATTCGTTAAACACATAACATAAGCAAATTTATGTCAAATAATTGTACAAAACATTTTAATTTTAATTGTTTACATACTTAATTTTATGTTTTTAACACCCCTGTAAGTGTATAACATATATAAATACATAAAGATTCCTTAATATTACTTACCCCCCCCCCCCCCATTTACTTTACATAATACCATAACAAACACATAGATAAGAATAAAAATATAGGGTGTTACAATAAAATATTACCCTTTTATTGTTTAAAATATCTGTTCTGATGGGATTTCTAAAACTGGATGAACAGATACGTGTGCGCAAACACACTACCTGTATACATAGGAAAAATAAAATAAATAAAAAAGAAAAATCGAATATGTGAAAATCTAATTTAAAAACAAACAAAAAATTAAGAAAAATAATTTCTTTGGCTAAAGTTTTGAAACACCAAACATTGCAGAATATTTGAGATTTTCAGTACATTTTACTTGCTCTCTTATGTTCAAAACTAAATTCTAAAAAAAAACCAATATAACTGATCTGCAAAAAATTCTGCCAAGAGTACGTACTTTTGTTGTAGATCGTTAGAAAGAAAAGCCTATTTTTCGACCGTGAACGTGATATAAAAATAATAAGAGATCTAATTGTCTCAATGGTTGGACAAAAGCCTTCGAAGGAAATGCAATCTTTCAATCATTTCTATCTTTCCATCTTTTATAGGACGTTCTCCTTATTTGGTTCTCCTTATTTCTATTCTTAAAAACCATCTGTAGTCTTTTAGCAACATATCTTGCCCATATCTCTTTATGCCTCTTTACTCTGCGCCTAATTTTTGACGATCTAATTTTCTGGGAGAGGTGTATTTTACGGTTAATTTTCCATGTTTTTATTATAGGTCACCAATTTTCATATACACAGATGTTTTTGAGTCATACGTTAAGATAGGCAGCATTGGAGTGTCAACTTTTGTTTTAATTATGATTGAGATATATTATTAATCTCCTCCATGCAATGGCCGAAGTATTTAAAAGATTATACGACATTAGTGTAAACTTTATCAAACTTAATATCAAAGTTAACATTTTTATTAGCACAAGACTTTCGATTTGTATACATTGACAGTGAGGCCAACACTTTCCCAAATTAAAGTGAAATATGATATTAATCATAAATATTGTCCGGTATTTCCTTCTTTGTTATCGAGGAGGTTGGTAGTATACATGCATAAAGGTATTCCTCCATCTCCGACGATTGTGAAACTCCAGCAATCCAATTCGAACTGGTATATCCCTAGGTAAAATTTGAGCGCTTGATCGAACAAGCTAATCACCTTGCCTGAAATTCTTATAATTTAAAACTTAATAGATCGAGTTTGAAGATGCCCAAAATTGGTATTTTTATCATCGAGAGAGATTCAAAACGTAACGATCCGGACGGTATAACTCAACATCGATTTTGGACATCGAAACAGTGTGTACTTCGAATATATTACATACAGTCTGTATATCGTGGTAGAAAAATCGGTGGTTGCTATTGTAAGATTCTGTACGTATTTACATACACAATCTTCTTAATATTTATGTAAATTTATTGTCGTATTTAAAATAATATCATGTTGTTTGTGTATACAATGTTGGTATACAAAAACAAAAACAAACTCCACTAAAAACAATATTGAAGATGTTGTTTTGTGTCTGTTAAAGATGTGTTTGTTGTTTACAGACTTATAATAACTATATTTTTAGGAGAACATTCACAATGATGACATAGATATAGTGTTGTATACAAGGTTTATATTATTTATGGTGTTTATATTTGTGAAATTAGGTAATTTTAACGGCTCTATTGAAATTCAGTGCCCTCAATACCACCAAGTTAGATAGATAGATATGTCTTGGGATATCAGAAGTATTGAACTTCATCTCTATGGCCTATTGTGAAACCCCTTCTACTCCAGTCTAACGAGATTCGCTTTTGCCATATCTTGGCAATGGCCAGGAGCTTGCATATCAGGTTTTCCTGAAGGTTCGTATACTCGGTGTGAGATGTACCGAATATCTTGTAACTGCTGTAACTGAGAGATTCGCAGTTAAAGATGATGGTGCTGGACGTCTCCTCCTTGCTGCACAGTCTGCACATAGTGCATCTATTGTGGAGGCCATTATGTACAGATGCTTTCGTAGGTGATCATGTCTAGTGATGAATCCGTTAACCTTTCGAAGTTGTATCCTGTTCAGGTTGAGTGCATCGATAGACAATCGGAAATATACCGATTGCTGCGGTATATTTTCCCAGTCATCACGGTGTTCGACGTTCATTCACTCGTCGATCATTTGTTTATATACAGTTGTCTGAATTCCTAAAATAGATTCTGTACTAACTCGAAACCACTGTGACCTGGTATCGAGATCAATTTAAGATTGTTCCTTTTTGCCTGCTTCAGTATTGTCTATTTACTCTAGACAATCGTAGACTACCTGAGGTGACTTCTGTTCCAGGCAAGGCTTTTAGAGCAGCTTGACTGTCCGTCAAATATCTGTCTGTCAAACCAGATTAAAGAAACATTTATGGAAACGATAATTGGGAAATATCTTTATCGTACTTAAAAGTACTCTAAACGTAGAAGAATCGATAGTATCCATTAAAATAAGAAAAAAATCAAGGTTTGTTTGTGAGACGAGATATTGAAATGATAAAAAATGAGTTTAATGTATTTTTATGCACGAAAAGACAGTTTTTTTTAAATGGTTTTCTTATGTTCGACTCGTGTCTGTAGAACCAAATTGAGTAATTGAAAACTGACCCAATTGTAATAGTCGTATCGATATAAAAGTTTGAAAATGTATGGATTGCTTATGACGATAAAATAATTTTAAGGCATCATGGAATTCGAAAAAATCCCAAGAAAAGGAAGTTTGATAGTGGCGTGTGTAAATATTGAGAAGTAGTTAAACAATGGTAAAAAAGAGAAACACATTTTTTTTTCCAGTGACAATAAGCCGGACCGAAAATCGATTTTAAGTATTTTCAATACTTAAAATATAACCTTTGAGTGTTCATATTGTAAAATAACAGCAGTAGCAATATTTTATGAACGTCCAAGGTTATATTTTTTATAAATTTTAAAATAAAAACTATTGGGATCACTAGAAACATTTTTTTTTTACTTTTTAAAAGAAATTAGTTTGATTGATTGTTGAGAGCTTTAATTTGTGGAAGTTCATAATCATCGGTTTTTGTTGAGGGTAAAAGTAATTAATTTTACCCTCAACAAAAACCGAAATTAGTTTGGTTTTAAAAGAAAACAATTATTTTCATTTAATTAATTAATTAAAAAAATGCTTTTTAATTAATATTACTTATCTTATTCGATTAGCTGTATCAAGCTGTTAAATTTCAGTTTATGAAATGTCTCTTACATGTTGAAATATTTTGTTGTAAGTATTTCGACATCCTGTATGTACACTCCCGTTCAATAAACTTGAACCGGTCCTGAAGCGAATCAGTCTCTTACAATTTTGATTATTCCTATAATAAATGTTTTTGACAGATACAACATTTTATTTAATTTGTATACATAAAAGGGAGATATAACACTTAAAATGTATTTACATTACATATGCTTACTCTATCACTGACCTGTTTACATTAATAAAAAACATAAAACTTTCATTTCTTTTTTCACATTTAAAAAATAGACAACTTATCTTTGTTTATGTAAATAAATAATATACAGAGAGTTACAAAAGTGAGGAGTTTTATGAAATGTAAGAAAATTAACATTTCAGGTTGGTTCAATTTTATTGAATGGGAATGTACATAAGTTATATGTAAAGTGTAGATCATGCATAAGTAAGAATGAAAAGATAATAATATATTTCATGTAATAAAATTACCAGACAAATTTGCGAGATTTCGTTATTTTAAAACTGAAAAAAAGGTTCTGACGACAAAATACTTACTCACTTTACGACACATAACAACTGTCTTAAATGGTAATTTATATGACATCTAGTACAAAAAAAAAAGTGGCAATCATAAAAAGAATCACGAGCTACCATAATGACAATAAAGTAGGATATAAATGGTGCATACATATACACCGTGTAACGGAGAAACCGTACTTTTATTTAAAGTAGGCGTTTACCCAAGCTCTATATATTTTTTGTAAACTTATTGTTACATTATTGTATTTTAAATTATATTATATTTATTCTTTTAATTTAAATAAAATGCTTTTTAGCTAATTTCCTCCAAAGGATCGATCCTACCTATTAGATGTTAAAAATCACTATGTCTAAAATTTGTATATATGTGTATATATACATATATATATACATATATATATATATATATATATATATATATATATATATATATATATACATATATACATATATATACATATATATATACATATATATACATATATATATACATATATATATATATATATATATATATATATATATATATATATATAAATTTATCAGAAGTTAAGTTGTAGGTACAAAGTTTTACTGTAATTTTGTTTCTTATCAGTTTTCTGTTACACTAATATTTACAGAAATATTTACAATTAAAGATTGAAAGTTAAAATTCTAAGTATCTCTGTTCACCTTAGAGTTTGAGAAAAATGATCAGGTAATGAATTGTAGCAAACTTGATTTTCTACAACTTTACTCCTTATACATTTTTCGATTATTCTAATATTAAGAGAGATATTTAATATTTTGTGTTTGTTTGATAGGAATACATGAAATATATTTTATTGTAAAAAATTTTGATTGTCGATTCCATAGTAACTATAAACAATAATCGTTATACCGTTTTTTTTTTGGCTATTAATAAATTTAATTTTTGTATTATATTTATATTTCATTTTGATCAAACTAAAATTATGACCGCTAGAGAGTGATTTATGTATTCTAATTCGCTAAGTTGACGCAGCTCCTGCGTAACGAATTTTTTTTTATAATTAAATAATAGATTTTTAATTTAGAATACTTTTTTTAATGTAACATAAAACTGTTATTAACTAATATTAACAAAATATTGAACAATATAAACAATAAACAATAAATTATATGAAATATTATAAACAAATTTTAATGAACAAACTGTTCAAAATATCTACCATTCTTTTCCAAGCAGATAACAGCTACTCTTTTTGACAAATTATTCACTGGATCTGGATAACATGTTTGCATCTATATTTTGAAATGTTTGTCTTATTTTAAAGTTGCCACACGATTGGATACATGTCCACTTCCATAAACTATATTTTTTATTAACACGGTTTTTCCGTTACACGGTGTATACACAGCTTACGCTGCTGAGTATGGATGTGTGTATAGTATATGTATGTCACTTGTTGGAGAAATGTAAACATTTATTTTCTATTTTACATTGTTTAAATTTAATTTATTCTGGAACAATCTGTGTCTATGTCTCTAAGTATTTCTATGTGTGTATATATTCGGTTTTGGTTCACTATTATCTTATGGATTGGTATATATACAGAATGCCATAGTTGATTGTATGTTATATAAGCAAGGGTCCTTGCTTATGGTTGTTAGGATTGTGGAGTTTACTCTCATGGCGATGCAGAAAACATCACTTAACGTGCGACAACGTCTCTGTAATCACCAGCAGTCAACCCTGGATTGATGAGTCTCTCTAAATGAGTTGATTAGTGCCTGCATAATGGGTATCAGGTCACAGACACATACCGGGGGCGGGTCTCTAGATAACAATTGTAAACTGCAAGCTACTTCTGAAAAACCACAATAGACACGGTCAATATAAGGACATAGAGGGTACTTGTGGTACTACCAGGAATATCTGTCCAAAATGCAATTTGATCCGTTCCAAAGATAGTTTTTTCCTATGGAGGTCATCCATAGGCAACGTTATAGCCACTGTTGCGAGACACTTTCTGGCCGGTAGGCAGGCAAAACGTATGTTAGAGACTGTTAGAGCACCAAGACTATTAGAAAAGCTTTCACAATGAGGAGGAAGTGGCCATGACTCACCTATTTTGTCAGTTACCTGCTCTTACTAAGGCTCATCCTTAAGTAGCAAGGATGGGTTAATTCATCTCGGTAACATAATATGCCTTATGGTCTAACCTAATCGAAGGACCCTCCAGAAACCAAATGCAATAGTAGTTTCTATAAAATTCCCTGTATTTGGATATATTAAATGTAAATCCAGTCATGTTGAACAAATATATGTCGGCATAACAGGGTTTTTGTATAAAAGTTTGTAGTCTACAAAATATCAATTTTGGTGTGTTTGTTTATTTTAAGCGATTATATTTCGAGTTAATTTATATCGATTTGTTATAAAAAAAATCACTCCAGTGGTACTATTTTTTATTTTTGACAAATTTGAATTTATTTTGTCCAATGCCTTTCTGTTGCACCTAGCCGAAGATTGTTAGAAAAAGAAAGATAGACTTTGGTTGTTGTTAAAGCTATTTTCAAGTGATAAATTTCAAATACCATTAATAACAACCGAATGAGCCTATTTTCTCTTCCGTACGCATTATATCTGTTTCTTTAGAGTACGTGTCGGTCTGGAATTGATCTCGTATAAGGTTAACAACAAGTCTAGCTTAAATTGATTACTTTTCATATTATGTAACATATTTGCTTTAGATACAACCTGTATGTTCACACATATACAGAACTTATAGTAAATTACAGTAGGTGTGAGAAAGAAACAATAATATATATTTTACTCGATCAATAAATTATGTTCGAAGTTAAATCTGGCCTAACGACACAATACTTTATTGTTAACATAGAGAATTTGTTATATTACACACATATGGTGTTACTATTCTACTTTACGACTTACAGATTGTTACAAAAGTCAACGTACTTGTGTGTATCAATATTCACAAGTAATACGTATAATTTTGAGAAGTACACACTTCTAGAAGCGTTTTCTTTGGAAACACAAGAAAGCGTGATCGGTACTAGTTAAAGTTGTCATGTTCGGCCTCAGGTTTTGCTTCTCATTTTTCTCCAGGCTCCAGGATTTTTCTCCAGAGATGAGTTAACCCATCCTTGCTGCTTAAGGATGAGCCTTAGTAAGAGCAAGGAATTGACAGAATAGGTGAGTCATGATCACTTCCTCCTTCTCATTGTGGAAGCTTTTCTAACAGTCTCTAACATACGTTTTGCCTGCCTACCGGCCAGGAAGTGTCTCGCAATAGTGGCTATAACGTTGCCTCCTATGTCCTTATATTGACCGTGTCTATTGTGGTTTTTTAGAAGTAGCTTGCAGTTTACAATTGATATCTAGAGACCCGTCCCCGGAAAGTGTTTGTGACTTGTTACCCATTGTGCATACACTAATCAACTCATTTAGGGAGACTCATCAATCCAGGGTGGACTACTGGTGATTACAGAGACGTTGTAGCACGTTAACGATACTGACTTTTTTGCTCTTCATATAAATCATAAGGATCTATAAAGTTTATAGATCATTGCAAATTTAAAACCTTTCTCGACAACATATTAATTTGGACTAGATAAACGAGATAAACGCGAAATAAGCAACCTACAATTGCCATTCGAAAATACATTTTGTGGTCCAAGTGCTCTAAGTACACAAGAGAGGTATCAGAAGATAAGTAAAACATCAGTTGTGGCAATTATGAAAGCCAGAGGTCGTGGATTCGATCCCCATCCAAGATCTATATGATTTTTCATATCAGACATTGATGCCAAAAGAAGGTTACTAATAATCATATTCCCTAAATGTCAAATTAAGTAAACGATAGTCACCCCTGTTAGTATAGCATAACCGAAAGGTAAGTATAACTTAGTTTGACATTTAAGTAATATGTGTGAACATTGATAACATTATTTTAACATCAATGATATGAACAATCTTTCACATCTTGGCAGGGGATTGAACCCAAGACCCTGGAGAACCCTGTTTCTCCACTTTCGGCAGGAGTTAAATAAAAAGCTTAAACTGAAAATTTTGTATGAATAAATTAAAAAAATTTGTTTAACAGAATATAAACGTAAAAGAAAATATGATAAATAGAAAGTTTGGAACGCCATGAATATAAAAAATAAACTATATCATTCAGTAAGTATATCTTTATAAATACTAAAAATTTATTTGCACACATTTCGTTTGTCTTACCACATAAACTGTTCAAACTTTTTATTATATTGTGTCCTAGGTAGTGGTACTTATACACTGATAGAAGTAATTCCTTGTAGTAAGAAACAATTTTTTAAACCAAGAAATTCTGACTCTCATATATTTTGACTTGAGAAAATTATCTTAACTAAAGATAACTGACTCTTGACTCAAGAATATCGAAATTCTTAAATTTAAATGATGATTTCTTTGGAACAAGATGCTAAAATTTCGAACCAAAATAAACATTTGTTTTATCCCTACAAATGAAACTTTTTAAAGAAGTAATGATATACTTCAGTTAAATATATATACTTTAATTAAGCTGCATAAACTTTCGCTTCTTGCGTTTTTTATTTATTTTTTAGTAAGAAAAATACTTTTTTTTTTACAAGAATTTAATTTTCTTGACTAAAGAATCGCAAGAGTATTTGGTTAAGAAAGACTCTCTTTGGCCAAGACTAACGAACTCTATTTTTAAAACAATTGGAAATCCGTTCAAGAATTTTAGTTTTCTCACTCAACTAAACATATGTTTTTGGTTCGACTGCGCGTAGTCTTGAATGAAAACAAGGGTTTCTATATTGAAGAAAAGATATTTTCTTGAGATAAGAAATTCCTTCTATCAGTGTATAGTTCACATTCTGAAACATATCAAGCCTATACGGTTCATTTAATATGTTGTGTTGTGTTATTCAATGTACCCAAACCAAAATGTGTTTCTCATCTGTATCGAGCATGATGCATGATCATATACAAAAAGAGTTGCTGCATGCATATGTGGTAGAATTTGAAAACTAATGCATTAAGCATACATACTCTATACACCAGTTTACTAGGAAGTTATCTACATATATACCTATATAAAGATTTAAAGTGTGAGGTAAACATAATATACTGAAAATATTTTATAGTGACATCAGCGTGAATAACGTATTAAATATACTGTGCATTTGTGAAGTTAGTTCCAGCATAAAATCACTTTTCGACAGATTTTGCTCATTTCAAAATTACATTAATTTGTATATTTGTATATATATGTATGTGTTATGTATGTGTGTATATGTATTTGTTCTATATTAAAAACACACCGGTTTTTTGTCTTGATTATTCAAGATAGTGCTGGACCTACCTTTATACAAGCGCGAACAACTTAAATACATGTCTCAACGGCCGGTTTTTATGTAGGGTTGAGTTTTTGAAGTTATACTTCTTTTGGCGTGTTATGAGAATACGATCAGAGTGTATTTTCAGCATGAAACGAATCGCTGATATAACACTCGACTGATGTAACACTCGGTCGATCGAACACAGATTTTTATCCTGCTCTATTGCACAGTGTTTGATAAAAAATTTAATAAAAAATGTGTGTCATACGGTATACAGACAAAATTTATATATACATACATTATATGCTTGTGGATATTCATTGCGTTTGTGTGTGATATAATTTTTGAATTTTGAACAGACAATATTATAGATTATAGAAAGATGGATTTTCGTCATTATTTTCGAAAATAGAACTACACTATCAGGTCTGACATTTCAATTTGACTATACAGTTGAAATTAGGTACGCGAATGTCTTCATCATTATTACTCCATATTTCTGATAAAAGAAGAATAGTAGAGTAACATTTCCCATGCTATTAGTATATTAAAAATTTTTTCCACTCCACATTAAATCCCATAGCTCATCGATTAATATCATCGATTAAAAAAAAATGGAGTATAATCTCGCAGGAAATTAAATCCTCTACAAATTATTTCCTGAAACCGAGTCTCTAAAATTAGTCTTTATTTTTTCTAGAAGCGTTCAAAGTCGTTTTTATGATAATATCGTCTGTCGATACTAAAATATCTATCCTATCGAAAAGTTTCCATTGGCAGTCTTGTAGGAGTTCTCAACAGCAGTAGTTTTTAAGATTTTAGAAATTTGTTTCAAGCCTAGAGTTTTAATGCATTGGTATGTCGATTATTGTGGTAGAAATATCGTAAGAGTTTGTAAATAGGTCATATCGCAAGAGCATCTCCAAAATGCATAGTTAGAAAATTTTTAAATTTAGCCATTATCATTTTGAATTTGTTCGCCCAACTTGACATTCTTCTTACGAAGATGAATGATGATTTCTTGAATATACGTCGCCATAAATGATTTGCATGGTACATGGTAAACGGTTTGAAGTGTACGAGATAGATGGATATATTGCATAAGTGGATGCATATGTGTAACAAGAGTTGGAACCACATATATTCAAATGAAATGTTCATGCATAAATGCAATTTACTAGGAAACAATACAATATCTATGTATATGTTGTGTGTTCCTATACAACTCTAAATTGAAGACTGAATATGACACCTGGTTGTTGAAGGATACTGTCGCATTCTCTTTGGTTAGCTTAAATTATATACAGAATGGTCCAGATTCATTAGATTTTTAAACAGACCTGACACTACTTTGTTTCGTCTTCATCTCTAAATAGAAGTTATTGAAAAATAGTTATTGTTTATTGAGAACATTAATATTCGAATACAAGTTTATTTCTCGATTAATATAATAACACTATCCTTGAAAAAACGAGAACATTTTGTTATCTATCTATACATATAAAATGCTTTGTCCTGAATGACACTGACTGACGGATCAACGCACAGCCTAAACCGATGATCGTAGAGACCTGAAACTCGGAGGGTGTGTTTTTTGTATGACGTAGGCATCCGATAAAAATTCTATTTCCGAATTAGATGTGCTTATATTTCCGAAATTCTGCCGAATTTCCGAAATTCTACCCCTAAGGGGGTGAAAAACGGGGGCAAAGTTTGTATGGGACAAACTTTGCAGAAATCAAAATACATACAACAAAATCTGCCGTACCTAAGTGCTATTCGCCGGAAAATTGAATTAATGAATTAAAAAGAGATGTTAATTCACTCAATTTATAAAGGAGGTATGATCGGCCTTGAAGATCGAATGGTTGCTGTAATGCATTTTTTTTTTTTGGGTGAAACTCGAAATCATTAGCGTATTGATAATAAAACCTATTTTGACAAAATGGAACCCGACTTCAAAAATCAAATATTCTATAACAAAAAATGCACTAAAAAGTAAAAAAATAATTGCATATTCTTGTGCCAATTTTAGTTCACCTAAGCAAAAATTTTTTAAATATATATGTACAATTATTGTTATTTTTGGAGGCGGTGTCAGCATAGAGAAATTCACATAACTTTTGGACACCGCCTCCAAAAATAACAATAATTGTACATATATATTTAAAAATTTTTGCTTAGGTGAACTAAAATTGGCACAAGAATATTCAATTATTTTTTTACTTTTTAGTACATTTTTTGTTATAGAATATTTGATTTTTGAAGTCGGGTTCCATTTTGTCAAAATAGGTTTAAATACGCTAATGATAATGATAAATACACCAGCGCTGAGGTATAAAATGATATAAATACGATACAAAATAAAGCTAATTGAAAATGAAGCTTAAAGTTAAATTAATGTGCTGTTTATCTTAGGACATTCTATACGAATATATTGTTTTAGACGGTTATAAGTATACATATAACATGTTCTTTTCACGTTATTTTGTAAATACAAATTGTTATTGTTTGAATATGTAAAATTTTAATTAATTAAAATAGCTTAAATGATAATATGCTATTCCTTTAAATTAATTTTGTAAGATAATAGTAAGTAGAATAACAAAAATAACAACGACAATAATCATTTTATATATTCGACTGAACGAATTAAAATTTAGTTGTACAAGTAAATATAAATATTCATAAAAATAAATATTTCTCTTGTTTAAATAAGAATTTAAAGAAAAAAGAAATTAAATATCTAATAAGTTTAAACAAGTTACACTGCGCTCAAAATAAATGCAGTTTCTCGAATTAAGAATCGTTTCTAGAAAATTACGTACTAAATATAAAACTTTTGTAAAATCTCACTACGTTCAAAATAAATGTAGTTCCTCCGATTAAGAAACGTTTCTAGAAAATTACGTACTAAATATAGATTTTTTGTAAAATTTAAAAGAAAAAATTTTTCTGTAAAACATTCAAAATGTATTTGACTAAAAAATATTACAAGGTATGTAGTCTATTTAAAATGTGTTTTAATGCAACAACCATTTAGATCGTTTTATAAACAAAAATAGTGGTACACAAGGTTAAATGGACACATGTGTAACCAATTTCATATGGTTATGGATCACATGTGCAGAATAGTGTTTGAACGATAACTGAATGCCATTCTAAATGTATTTTAAAGACCTACAATGTTCAATTGATTTTCAATTAATTCATAGTGTGAGTCCAATTTATTGATAATAAAAATTTAAAAATTGATACAAAAATTAATGCTTTTCTTTAAAAAATTCGTATGTAAGTCGAAAGAAATTTATGATTCGTTAATAACTTTTAACTGTTTTTCTTTAATCTCTAACTTGAAAAAAACTGAACTTTCATACAAATTCTGATCGCGTGTTGCACTCCCTTGAGGATCCATTTACTAAAAATTCGGAAACACTTATTTTATGCTGTACAGAAATTTTTATGTTTCAAAAAAATGGAAACTCCGACTCCCTATTTTACCCCCATAAAGAGTGTTTCTCTAAAAACGCTTAAACACGAATTACATTTTTAATTATTAATAGCCTAAATACCAATTTTCGTGTTTCTAACATTAAAAAAAAAACGGCACTCCAATCTTACTTTGAACGTAGTGTGCAAAAAAAACTTATTGGACATTTTATTGAACCTCCACACTTTCTAAGGAACATATCTACCAAATTTCATATTTCTAATTCCAATAGTTTTGGCTGGGTGATGATGAATCAGTCAGTTAGTTAAGTGATATTTCGCTTATAGAAATATGTAAAACGTATACTTTATTTTTATATTTTTAAAAGTTAATAAATTTGATATTTAAATTTTTTATGTTTTACCCTAGTTTCTATTTCAGCCTAGTTTTGTGAACTACGCCTCAAAAATTACTGATCCGATTTTATGTACGTTTATACACAATAATTCTTAGGCCTTTGGTGTTGTTTTATATTTGTTTCTATACATTTTAAAACCAATGTATTATATTATTATAAAAGCTCAAAAGATTCCGTGAAAATATCGATTTTCGACATCGAAAACAATAACGAAATATATAAATATTAATAACTACTATATTATATTATGTACTACGCTGTACCCTGACGTATATAATGCTAAAAAATAATGTTTGGATTATCATATTGAATTATGACAAAACATTATTTTAAATCGTTTGTTATCAATTGTTTGTCAAATCCTGTCGATATCGATCGAAAAATTTGAGGACATATAGACAGATCATTCATTTTAGGGTTGGTTTTCCACGCATGTACAAATAAAAATATAGTAATATTATTATTTATGACTTGTACTGTTTGTTAGCTTTTGTTTTTTCTTTCTTTTTTTTTTTAATAAAAAGTAGCAATTTTAGTTAAACCAATCAAAATGAATAATAAAAAAATGTAATAAGATCTCGGTCATAAAGGATAAATTTAAACAATATAATATTTTACTCAATAAAGTTTTGTTTTCATGCTTATTCTCGGGATATATTTTATTGGCTATGCATAATATCTTCTAACAATATAACTGCCTATGTTGTTTTGCAAACAGAAACATAAATATAGATACCAAATTATATACAGTGAAAGACATCTGTAAGTGCCATTTCTAACACCGAAAAGAAAAATTAGAACTAATTTGAAAATTAAAAAAAAATGAAAGCGTAAAAATATATTAACGTACATCACATTAAAAAGTCATTGGCGAAACAATTTATATTAACTCGAATTTTATACTTATTGGAACATAATCTAATAAGTAAAAATAAATATAAAACCGAAAAACCGTCATATGCTGTCAGTCACATACCTATTAGATTTCTAAGGGCCGTTATAGTACACTGGATTATTATAATTTCCGACCAATATGGCCTCCAGTGGCTACAGCATACATCTATGTACACTCTTCATTTATGTAAATCAGTCATGCATATGACCGCCAAGGCAGGAGTGATTTTAAATTCAAACTTAAATTAATAAACGAATGAGAATTTTTTTGCTCTCATAGTCAAAAAATTTAGGTGTGGTTACATGTGATCATATGTTCATACTCGCTTTACTCGTAATGGGGCTCTGCGTCCTTGACATAATACAAAAAATCACACTCTTCTAGGATGAATAGAAGTAAAAAAAGGTAATTTTGAAGTGTTTTCCCATTTTCGAGAGGATTGCATGGGTAAAATTAAAGTTTTCCGATTTTTCCGCGCCGAATGCAAAAAACCACATCCTTCTAGCATGTCTAGAGGAGGGGTAGAATTTGTATACGTGAGTCAGTCAGTGGGTGAGTGAGTTACACAAATTGCTGTATATATTATAGGATACTATATACGAACATGCACTATTTGAATGCCGATTATAGGAAATATAACCACATCTAATACGAGTGTACATTGATGCATGGTGTTGCCACTGGAGGCCATATTGCTCGCAAATTATGTAAATCGAGTATATAGGAATGAATCAGCACATTCGATTGTCGGTGATTGATTTTGTCCTTAGGCACAGGATTTAGAAAATACAGAGAGTCAAAGCATGGCCTTAAAATCTGGATTCTCGGGCTTGGAATTATTTGCTTACCTGTAGAAAGTAGTTAAACAAATAAACATTTTTTGTTATGAATTATTAAGCGCATAGTAGTATTTGGTTCGCTTAAAGTTAACTCAGTATATTTCATTGCACTCCTTCTAGTCAAAAAACTTTATTATCCTTGTTATTTCCTGTTTTTGAGACAACGTTTCCGGCACGATTATTTTAGAAAAGCCTTAGGTACATTTATGTAGACCCACATGGCCCTAGAATATCTTGAGGGAGAAGTACGATAAGATCTCTAGTTCGAGGAAATTTTTATTCTTTTAATGCTCATTAATAGAATATAAATTAGTACCATGTCTATCGAAGGATAAATATTCGCAATATAAAATGGTATCGTATAAAACTGATGTAGCTAACATACGCAGTATGTATGTCTACGTTTACCAATTTCGTGAAGACTGTAGTATTCGGCTTGAACTATACCTAATCCAAATACTTACCAATTTAATATATGTATATGTACAGTTTGCATAATATATATTTCAGAATGTTGTCACATATATAAAGTCGTTTAGTTACTACTATCGTTGTGTTGTTATATTATGTGAATAAATGTGTAAAGCTACTTTGAACATACAACACGAGACTTTACTTATACATTTATATACAGTATGGTTATATAAAAACACAAATCTATGAAACTGATCATCTCGAAACTCACTCTATCTGATGATATAAATTGGAACTGGTGTACTTATAGGATAAAAACCATATGAATACCGTGATCTCCGACACTATATCACTTAAGCCTAAAAATCCTTACATAGTTCAAAATGTTATAATAGTGGAAAAAAACAACTAGTTCAACGACTTGACTAACAATAGTGTTTTATATTTAAAACAAGTGAAAATAACAACTAAGTTAGTTAATTGCTTAAATACCCGGTATATACTGAATTAATGAAAAAAAGTTAAAAAAAAAGTTGTTTATTTTGAAAAAAGGAACATTTGTAGTCTTTACATTTTTGTTCTATCTCTTACGGTTTCAAAGATGGGCTGTTTGGCCCACTTTGCCCGAACATGGTCCGATTTTGCCCATTCTTACCCGAATTTCAGCTGTAGAACACACACACAAAATTTCAGCTAGTTATCTCTTATCGTTTTTGAGTTATCGTGTCCACAGACGGACGGACATACCGAATTAGGCGGATTTATGAACACCTATTCCAAACATTTATGTCTGCGATTAAAATTTTCAAGCGTTACAAAGTCGGGACAAAAATTAATATACCCTTGTATATACACATACAACAGGTATAAATAGGGAAATTTTATGTATAAGGATAAGAGGTATTTAGGATCAAAAAAGTAAGCATCAATCAGCAAACCTTTAATTACAACGTTTCGCTATTTTATTTATAGCTTCCTCAGGCTCTAAACGAAAAATAATACCTTAAAGATGTAGCTTAGTACTTATTAGTACTAGTTGTTTATTTTATTGTATTCTAATATATATGTATAGCCCAATCGAATTATCTCAAAAAAGGGGCAAACAAAATTGAAAATAAACGAGTTGTTATCAAACAAAAATTCACCCTCTCTTTTGGGTATAAATCGGAAAATACCGATCCTAGGAAAAAATATATAAGAACCAGAATTGTAGGAAATTTAATTCTAAACAATATTTGTAATTATCATTTTTCATGTGAAATTGAAAATAAACGAGTTATTCAATAAACAAAAATTAACCCTTAACATCAAGATGGCGGATGACGCAACGGATCGAGTACCACGCAAAACAAAATTTAGACGGCCAGTTACCCCCTTCAACGAATTCCGAAGGAAAATTGCTACTTATAATTTTTTCCGGGTCAAATCCTAATTCGATTGGGCTAGTATGTATGTTTTTCGTATAGAGCCTGAGGAAGCTATAAATAAAATAGCGAAACGTTGTAACTAAAGGTTTGCTGATTGGTGCTTACTTTTTTGATCCTGAATACTTCTTATCCTTATACAAATATTGAACATCGGATCTGATTCTTCTAAAAAAAAAGAAACATTTTAATCACACTCAAAATTTCAGGTTGTTATCTCTTTTTGTTTGTGAATTATCGTATTAACGGGCGGACGAACGGAAGGATGGACGGGCAGATAAACGAAAAAGGACTAATTAGGTCATTTTATGAACTCCTATATCGTTTATCTAGTATATACGGTTTATTGTTACTGATTCACCAAACACAATAGAAATTTGTACATATTTTCAAATATTTTTCTCAAATCAATGGAAAATTCGTTACATTTTTGGTCGACACCATGTATATCTGTACTATTAAGGAAAATAAGCAATTTAGTTCATGGCCTTGGTGGATATTACCTATCAAATGATAGTATCTTCTATTATTTTATCTAATGATATTTAAATTACAACATTATAAATAGTATTTTGTCAGTCCGTAATTGCTTATGTTTTTGGTTTTTGTAGAAAGAGTAGTTAAAGTAAGTAGAGAAGTTTGTTTCACAGAAAATAAGCGGAAAATTCAGCTTTCAGCTAGGATAGTTATACTTTACGATTTGGGATCCATTAGCAGATTCCAGATGTAAACCACCAAAAACTGATGTTATTCTTAGAAAATACTATTTAAAAAAGCTTTTAAAAAGTCCTAGGACATTCTCTAAAGATAATGTCCTTTCATAATTTCATGAGAATAATATTACTTTACAAATAGTTTGAATATTTAGTTTATAAATCGAAGATTTTGTACAGGGAGGATCTTGTGACCATTATCTGCGGAGTAATCATAGCAAACTACGTAGTTGGAGTGAGCCTCCAAAAATGGAAAATCACAAACGACAACTACTGCAAGGAGTGCAGCGAGAAGGTGACAATTAAAAACCTGCCGAGCCACTATTCTGCGTTGGAAAACAAACGCTCCATCATAATGGGAAGCCGTTTTCGAGGAAGCAGCTGAGACAGAAGTCAAAAAGATAATGAGCTTTGTACGAAGCTGGAAATGCTTCAAAGCAAAGGATAAGCATAGAGGTTACGAATTTTGTTAAAATTAGGGTAGCACAATAGACCGCAAGTGTCCGAGTGGATCGGAATCGTTAAGCGGACTAAACCTTTAAACCTTATCTACATTCAAAGTTCAATTTCTAGATAAGTCATTCATTTATCGTCACTTATTAAAAATAATTGCTTCCGAAAGTATGGAGGGGATATTCCGTGAAATAATTCAAGCATTTTTAGTTTTTTAGTATATTTCAAAAATAATAATAAACTATTGTAATCGAATCGAGGGAAATAAACAAGATCGGTCATTTTTCTCCAAAACTATCAATCCAATTTGGATGAATAATTTTAGACTTATGATTAGGGTGTTGATAACTTAAATTTCTTGGCAACCAAATCCTATTATTTTAATGTAGTGAAAGAAGATGATGAAAATTCGATCATCTCGAAATAAACGAATCGGATCGTTTGGCATAGGTCACAGGTCATTGGAAACTAAAAAACTTCTAAATTATCGGATCCGAATGGGATAAAAATTTATGTTTAGAGTATAAAGATTATTAAGATAATCAAAGAGAAAACTCTATACATAAAATACGAAGTATACAAAATAACAGTAGCAGTAGTTGTAGTGGAAGGGATGTCGAAGGCGGGCTAGTAGGCCTTTTTTTACCAACCCCTATGGGACAAAGAACTTATATGTAGATTAGGAATTGGTAGGTTGTGCTATTCATCCGGTGCTTCACGGTTTCACGGTTACTTTCGTTCTTATCCATACGCCGATAGTTTAGTCAATTAATCAGCCCATTAATTTATAAAAAAATTAATTTACTTGACAAACTGCCACCAGTAGAAATCGAACCAGCAACCTGTCAGTTCCGAGCTTAGCGCTTTTAACAGCTCGACCACTCGGACTGGTTTTAGTCCGGAAGGCAAGTTTCATTTAAAGAAATGACGCTTTAAATGACTTACACTGTACCAAAGATTTTATTCAAATAACGTAATATTGTAGATTAATGGGAAATGAAGTGTGGTGTGTTAGAGAAAATTTTACATATATATTTATATATATATATATATATATATATATATATATATATATATATATATATATATATATATATATATATATATAGTATATCTGATGCGAATAAGGACTACTGAAGAAAAGAGTTATTGCAGCATAGAGAAAATGATGTTGTAAAATAAAGTTTTGTTTTAGAAATTGGATAATCAACTTGATGAGAAAAAATAAGGTATATACATAAAATAATACTAGAACTCTGAAAACCATATCTTTGGTTAAATATCCTTAATAGATATATTTTCTCTTCTCGAACAAGTTTTGCTGACAAAAAACTACCTTTATTCTAGAAGTCTCACTAACTTTAATATAAATAAAATAAGTTTAAAGATTATCATCCTTCCATTATATTCATGTAGTTGTTATGCCTAGATGTATATATAACAGATTGTGACATTATACGGGAGTGTATAGGGGATTTTGTGGCGAAGCTTATTGAAGTAAAGAGCTCGATCGCATAGTACCAGCACATCGAACTAAGTTAATATTATTTCTCACGCAGAGAAAATTTTGGTTTTTAGTAAGCCCGGCATCAGTGCAAACGTAAAGTTTTAAATTAAATTCGAAAAAAACAATTGGAATTGAAACTGTGGATCAAAAATCAATAAATGAACGAAAGCACCTACACACACAAGAACTCCACAATGGATCCGTTATGTGCAGAGTGTCGAGGAGGAAAAAACATTATCTTTAACTACATACTACGTGTCTGCATTTATGAAAGGAATATGGTCTGCAATTACCGGTTTTGTTATCTTCTTTCTTTATCTAATATATGTCAGTTATTGTAAACATACATTTGTATATTATTATTATTAATTACAAAATTATCACTATGATTCTTCATCTTTTAATTTATTGCAGATTATTAAGAATTCTCTATTATTAATATTTATTTAATTATTACTTGATAATCGAAAACAATTTTTTATTATCTATAAAACTATGATTTTTTATAAACTGAACGTGAAAGTGATTTCTTGGCGCGTACATTTAAATTCCGTACGGCACTGAGACCAGTGACCCCTACTGATAAAAGATATTTACACCAATTCATGGCCGTTTATTTAACATTACGTTCAATCTCCTAATATATCTAATCTATTCTTCATGTCTGGGTGGTTAAATTACAATAAATATGAATAAATATGTAAATTGATGGTTATGTAAAACAATTAATATGTACTAATAATATTTAAGTGAAGTATTAAAAAGGTTACAACTAAAAGTTGTTAAAACAACAAAATTTTCATATCAATATTACAAATAGTGATTAGTATGATATATAACATCACAAAAAGGCTTGAATATAATATATTAAATTTTATTTGACAGTATGTCTAGTTGACACTTGTCGTCATTACAAGTGATTGAAAATATACAGAAAAGAACTTACATAATAATAATAACAATTTATTTCAATATAACATATTACAACTGAAATATGGAAGCAGACAGACATACATATGAACTTATATTAAAATACAGAAATGCATCAATTAAAAAAGATTGAACCGACTTGAAATGATTTATGTTTAATATCTGCGTTATTATACTGAACACAATCTCTTGAACAGTAAATGATACAATGAATAGGGAATATGCATGAACATTTTTTTTCACATTTATTTTCAGAATATGAAAATACTGTTAATACTGTAATAATATTTAAAAACGAAATTAAAATCCGACAAATATCAAGAAAGCTATAAGCTTTTAAAGATTATTATCGGTCTCTTTCTTGCAAAAATACTAAAAACGGAGTTTTACGTGTATTTTAAATGGTGAAAGTGTAATATGACGACACATAACATATCAAGAGGGCTATCACTCTCTTTGTCTAATCGGGAATTTCAATCATTCATATCACGCTTATTTTTAAAGTTATTTAAAAAGTAATTTTACCTTGATATTTGTCAAGTAAACATGCTTCAATTCAAGTGAAAAAAAATTTTCATGCATATTCTCTATTGTACAAAAAATGTTATGTGATTCTGGTGTGCAGCAAAGAGACTATCTCTCGATGCACTGAGGCTGAACAGGATGCAACTGCGGAGAGTTATCGGATTAATTACCGGGCATTATCCCCTTCGAAAGCATCTGCACACAATGCGACTCCATAACGGGTCCATTATGTGAAGATTGTCTGGCGAGAAGGAAGAAACATCCAGCCACATTATCTTTGACTGCGAACCTCTAGGTTACAGCAGATACAGGATATTCGGTGCATCTCACCCCGAATATATGAACTTTAGGGAGGACCTGTTATGCAAACTCCAGGCTAATGCCAACATATGGGAGAAGCGAATCTCGTCGGACTGAGGTAGAAGGGGGAGCCAAATGGACCATAAGGTCGAAGTACAATACTTTTTAGAACCCAAGATGTGTCTATCTATCTATCTATGTTATTCTGGTGGTTTACTCGTAAACCCAATTTTCTAAGAATTTGAGGAAATTGAAATATGATATAAATCTAAATGTCTTGCACATTTATTAAAAACAGTGATGTTAGACGTACAAATGATATATGTTCTTGGTATATGTACAATATTTCAGGGTCTTTTACCATGCACCAAGTAAAAATTGATTATGCGAATTAAAAACAAATTTTTTATTTTTTTATTCCTAATATGTAATTTGGAAAACTTTTAAAATTTGTTAACCCAAATACCAGCTTTTATTGAAATCTATACCAAAATTATTGGGCCAGTGACGAATATCATTGATTTAAAAAAAAAAATTTTTGACCGATTGTAAAGCGAAATATTTGCAATAAAAGTTGAAATTTTTAACATGTATACGTCAACGGTATACGTAAACGGTTCGCGGATAATCCAATTTTTGTGTGTGTAAAACTGAATAAATTCTCAATACATTTCTTTTAAAAACATATTTCTTATAAAGTTGAACTTTACAAACCTATTTAAGAAAAAACATATATTGCGGATTTTATTGCTATAATGATAATAATTTGTAATTGCGACTCCAAAATTATTGAATAATCACTGTCAAAACAATTCTTGCATCATATAGTACACCATATAGAAAATTGTATCATAAATGTTAAAACACTATATATGTTATACTATGTATATTCAATTGGCATAGTAAAAAGTAAATTAATCATATTGATTTTATACTTTTTTTTGCTTGGACTGTAACGAGTAAACTACCTTAAATAATTATGAAATTTAAAAAACAATTGTTATGCAAGAACTGCGCAAACTTGCAGAGCTGCGCGAATTTTCTCAAAATAAATACATTACTTCTCTTTTGTAAATAGATCTTAATTATCCTTTAGCTTATGAATGTTCATGGCATGAATTGTGATCGCTACTAGCGCAGCTACAGACACATATATAAACTGTCAAACAGTCAAAACTTTAATTAGATAAAAATGAAATTTTGTAATCTTTTGGTTTTTGAAAGACTAAGATCGTTAATGAGTAAAATCGGTCAAAGAAAAACGAGGGCTTAGAGAAAGTAAACACAAAATTTTGAATATCTCTTTTAATATTAGAAAAAATACACTAAAAGTGACAAAGTCCTTATCGTTTAACTGAAAGAGGTTTCACAATAATATCTCCCCCTAAAGGACTTGTATGCTGAGTAACTAAGTATGCAGGGATATATAGATAGATTGTAGACTTCGACCATAAGGTCCATTGTGATACCTAAGCATGTGAGGATGTGAGTGGAGTGGAAGGAATTCTTGTGTAGAGACTAGGAATTGGTAGGATATGCGGCTGCAGCCGACTATGATAGGAACTATGTCGATATTCATCTGGAGTTCGTGAAGGAGACTGCTGAAAACCTTCTCAAGCATAGCCGGTTACTTCGTTCTTATCCAGGGAATTATCAATCTTTTTTAAAAAGATTATTGCAAAGTTTTACCATGACTGGAATTAATAAATATTGAAATTTGTGATCCTACAACCATGATGGGTTCAGTTTATTCCATGAAGAGTATACTCGTACAAATACAGCAACCAAAACCAGCCAATATAATAATATATGATTACATATAAATGTCAATCTTTTATGTCAATCAAAATATCAATTGTTTTTAAAAAAAAATACAACATATAAGCGTCATCGTCGTCGTATACATTAGTTTTGGGGGTGATCTATGCATGTGGCTTGGCCTTTATTTATTTATACATGAACATGAACATTTTAATGTTTTGTGTGTATGTGTGTGTGTGTGTGCTCTTTAGTATATTACCCATAGAATGTCACTGATATTTGATTTTAAATGACAGATGAGATATAAAAGCCTTTATTATTATTTTCGATATGGCATGAATAGACAATGGACCTAGACACACACACACACACACACATATGCATACATATAAGTGTATATTCTATAAATGGTTCATTTATAAACAGGATATGTGACGCAAACTATGTGTCGAAATGTCAAATGGATGGTGTATGATGCAACCGAAATTTAATAAATCATAAATTTAGGATATACAGACTGTGTTGGAATGCTTTTCCAATAGTGAATCAATGTTAAATATTATTTATTACTGGCAGGCCGTCTGGTTACTGTGCGGAGTCAGTCAGTACACATGTAGTCATCTCATATGCGTATGGAAGTTTGTTTGTCATTTAAGAGTGTGTACTGACTCATTGACTGTGTGTACTGTGTGTACTGACTCATTTACCTGCCAGTAATAAATAATATTTAACATTGATTCTCTATTGGAAAAGCATTTCAACACAGTCTGTATAGTGATATTTTACAGCGAAATGATATTATCAGTGATTTGGAACGAAAAAAATTGATGTTTTAATTTTTCTGTTTATCATTGATTTGAGTTTGGTTATTAATAAAGACGATATTCACAGTGGGATTTTGTTTTTAAGCTAAAGCTTCCACCTCAAAGTTACGGCAAGTCGGGAGACCAACATTACGCGTACAACTATATTGCTATGATAAGGTGATTCGATATTCACTATGATTCCTAACTCTAGGATAATTCGTATGGTCTACGTAGCTCCTGTTTCTATCCTTGTATTATACACAAATATTTATTTTTATACCCAGTATAGATAAATATACAACGTACCTATATTAAGTTTGATCAGTTTTATTTGTTCGAGCATCACGCAAAAACTACTCGATCGATACCATGACGGAGCTGAAATTGGATATATAACAATAAACGTGGACAAGCCGCGGGTAAAATTTATTGTCCACTAATTATTTGACAAAATTTTGTTGATAATATTTCTATAGAAACTATAAACTATATTATTACGAATATAAATCGTTACATATAAGTTAGAGAAATGCAAATTTGTATTTTGCTATTCATATATGTTGTTACATTTTTATTTAATCATTAAAATCAATAAATTATTACTAAGTTTTAAGTTACGATCAACGGGTACGGGTGGGTAACGGCTAGAAAGATATAAATTTATAAATAGATATAAACTATCACATAATAATTTATTTTCTTCGTAGACAATAAATAATTAATTATTCACATATATTTATACACTTATTCAATAGTTGCTGAATTGTTTTAAAGAATTTTATTTTAAAGAATATTTAAGTGATTAAAATCATTTACAATATTTTAGTGTATGTGCATTTTATTTATGTGCAACTTGCGCTTTAGATGGCACATGATTCTAAATTTACGAATATTTTATTAAGAAGTATTTAATTAGTTTTTCTACAACAGTATTCTTGACAAACTGAAAAATAGTGAAGATTAAAAAGATTTTCAACGAAGATTAACATAACAACCTTTTCTGTAAATAAATATGTGTATAATGGTGCATCAAAAACACAACGAATACAACATAAGAGAAAAATAACACTACATTTTAGAATGAAGTTGTAATTACATTATTGAAGACTCGAAGTTTCAAATATAAATATTTTAAGGGTTAATATACTTTAAACAAGCAAAAATAACAACAAACTAAGTTAATTGCTTAAGTACCCGGTATATATTTACCTACCTGGGTGAAGCGCACCTGATTTTGCCCATTCACGAACTTGATCTTTCTTGTTTACGCCAGGTTACACACATTAAAAAGCAGCTCGTTATCTCTTTTCGTTTTCGAGTTATCAACAACGAAGACAAATTTGAGTTATCTCTTTTCGTTTTTGAGTTATCGACAACGAAGACAAATTTGAGTTATCGTGCCTACAGGCAGATAGATGGATTTGCGAAATGAACTAATTGGTCATTTTAGGAACAACAATATCAATAATTTTTTTCTGCGGTAAATATATTCAAGCGTTAAAAAGTCGGGACTAGACTTAATATACCCTTGTATATATTATATATACCAATATAAAACCTGTAGGGAGGGATTGAATCATAACTAAGTGCGACCCATGGAATTTACGTGATCGGTTCCCCATTACGATATAAAAAATAATATTATTGATAATACGAAAGTAATAAGTCTCAAAATCTAAAACAAAATTATAAAAACAAAGGGTTTGGATGTTAAATCTCACTACAAGAAGACGAAGTTGAGTAGAATGAAGGATGGGAAAATTGATGGTCTAGCAAAAATCACCTCTATAATATTACTTGCCAAGTTTCGAACTTTCCTTTCGAAGTTTTACAGCTTCTACTATTAGCTGTTGTGTGGTATCCTGGCAATTTTATCCAACTTGGACGGAATTACCTTCAATCTCTCTAACATAAAAGAATTGGAAGAAGACAAGCAATATTAAAACGGTAAAGTGACTCTTCATCATCTGTTTACAAAAATTGTATTCATTTTACAATGTTTCAATGAAATTTACAAAATGAGTATCATATTCAAGATGTTTCCTTAAACTTTACATGCAAACACAAGTTATCGAATTGGTTTCCGGCCATTCTGGACTTGAGCAAATGACGAGGCATATGCAATAACTAATGAGGTAATATTTACATTTAATAATGTGTATTATAAATTTCTAAACATGACAAATAACATTTGTGTAACCATGTTGCCACAAATCCTTTAATATCTAAACATCATCTATCCGTCTATGGATCTTGTTACGTATACATTTTTCAGACATGTTTCTGCATGTGTCTGTCGTTGTCGTATATAACAATACATGTTATTATATAGATTATTTACAACAATATACAAAACATATGTAATAGTCAAGAGCATGAAGTTTATTCAGCTTTCAATTTTGAAAAAGGATTCAATTTAGAAAGCTGAATTTATCTGTTTTTGTAGGCATCTATAAAAGTTTGGATTATTATTTCCATGATCAAGTAGTTTGGTTCAATTTTATTGCAACTATCTATACATATATATATACAGTGCCTGATCTTGACGGACAAGACTTCCAGATTGTATTATTGGATACAGAACGTATATAACTTGGTTATATTTTGTATCTTTCTAGCATAGCAAATTGTGTTGTTTAATTGGATACAAGTTCAAAAATTTAAAAATGAACTCTGTACGGCCACACGTGAGAGGGAACTTGATAACTCTTTCAACAACAATAGTCTTGATTTATCGTGATTCAAATTTAAAGGCGTCTTAAGCGAATGTAAATTGACATAAAGGTGGTGAAAAATCAATAATTTCATTTGTTTCAAAAATGTTTTTCCATTTTGGTTTTTTGTATAATGTTAGTTGATTTCGTATAATTTCAGGGGTCCGGCTATGTAAAAAGTAAAGAAAGGTCGAGTATTCAGGAGATATTTGATTGGGCTGAATCAAACTCAAAGAAATATTGTTCGTTTTAATGAAAATCATTATTAATTTTCCTTTTAATAGGGAATATACATGAAAATTTTTTATCACTTGAATTGAAGCATGTTTACTTGACAAACATCAAGGTAAAATTATTTTTAAATAACTTTAAAAATAAGCGAGATATGAATGATTGAAATTCCCGATTAGACAAAGAGGGTGATAGCCCTCTTGATATGTTATGTGACGTCATATTACACTTTCACCATTTAAAGTACACGTAAAACTCCGTTTGTAGTATTTTTGCAAGAAAGAGACAGATAATAATCTTTAAAAGCTTATAGCTTCCTTGATATTTGTCGGATTTTAATTTCGTTTTTAAATATTATTACAGTATTAACAGTATTTTCATATTCTGAAAATAAATGTGAAAAAAAATTTTCATGCATATTCCCTATTGTGGAAAAAATGATCTCAACAGTAAATCCGTGAAAATAAGCGCTTATTGTATGAAAATGCCAAATGTACGTTAAATTTCACGTAAAAATGATCAATGATGTGCAATGATCGATCGGTTGAAAATGTATATATGTAACCGCAACTTTAATGTAAACTAAATCCGCCGAAAACATTGTCCAGGAAAATAAATTGGTTATCAAATAAATGAAAATAAGCACTACCTGATTTAAAGACTTAAATACCCGTTATATACTGTGATCATTATCAATGCGCGACTGTTTAGTTTACACACGCACAAATGTATAAAAATTCAAAGTAGTGTACTAAAAAGGTACAAAAAGTATTCAGGCTATGAACAAAAGTTGTTTATTTTTAAAAATGGAACAACTCCTAACTAAATTTTTCTTACGGACAGATATTCTCACTACCTACCCTTGACAAGGGTGGTACGTTTTGATTTTGCCCGTTCACGATCCCCATTTTTAGCTCTAGAACACACATAAAATATCACACCTTACCTTTTTTTTATTTTTGAGTAATCATGCTGAACAGCAATGGGGGATGGGGCCAAATACGCCACTGTGTATTGCAGTCTGATTTAACCAGTCTGATTCGAAGGTTACAAAGATTATCCCATTACGTCATATAAGGCAAACAACAAAACATGTGCATATACTCGTATTAGTACATATAAATGTATTGTATTCATGTTAAGATGACAGAACCGCAGTACTTACAACATGTTCAACATGTATAGTACCTATACATGTACCTTGTTTGTGAAATACAATATGATGCTCATTCAATCCAGTTCTGTTTTGTGTGCGAAACAAATATCTTTTGTATTGTTCATCAAAATTTTAGTGATTATTATTAATTATTTGATGAAAACCCGTTATAAATTAAAACAGCAATATTTAACAGATTATTAAAAAAAAAGTTTAAAAATAATTGATTTCACATCGCCTCCAATAAATAATATTGCTTCTTTTTATATCATAATAAACCTTTCATTGGATACCAAACTCGATATATTTGTGAATTTAGCATATTATGTAATTTATATCCACCATGATGGATTTAATATGACGTCACATAGTTTACGACACGCGGAACAAAATCGGAAAATAGAAAAACAGATTCTTTTCAAAATATTGATTATATTTTTATAAATAAAAAAAAAAAATGTTTATTATATTTATATTATATTTAAAGTTTCCGTAGATATAAATTTATCTTAAATAAATTTTGTTTGAAATATGTTTCAGAAGATATAGAACGTCGAATACTCAAGAAATGATCGGGGCTAAACTAGTATAACCATGTATATTATATATATATATATATATATATATATATATTTGATATATGGTTTTGAGTATGTTATTATTTGTTTGTTGTCTTCCATAATAAGAACATATTATATTTCATACATGTTAATATATGAGTTTTGTGGTGATGATGATTATGATTATGTATTTTAATGACAGTATTCATAATTTAATGTATTGATTACATATTACATATACCATTGAAATTTGTTGGTTCATCTTTATTAAAGATATGTGTGATATGTTTGATTTATATGTAGATACAGAATGTCCAAAATAGTGCATGTAGCGGATATTCGCATCCGCAATCGTGAAGTTCTTTGAGGTTCTTTTGCGGGTGCGAGTGTTGCTTGTTTTGTTTCTTTAGCGGGTGTTGCTTATCATTTGAATATTTTTTAATTTATTTCAACAATTTACATTATTGTTTGAGTGTTTCTTCTTGAATAATCTATTTGACAAGTGAATCAACAATGCTACCGCCGACGCAAAGTGTAATTTAGTCTTATTTTAAACCAGATGAGCATATCCCGAGCTAAATCTCAGTTTAAAATATGCAATAAAGCATATTACCGCAAGAGCCGTACAATCACATCGTTGAGGATTCATCTAAAATCGATGCACCCGTGCAGTTTAGACTGTTTAGCGCGGGATTAATCTATGAACCTCTGCGAAAAGGATCGAACCAGAAAAGGCTGCGAATGTCGGTCAATAGCTTCGGAAATAGCTCTTTTTTTAAAACCAACTTTAAACGATGAAAATGGTTACTGTGGATTATCTTTAGAAGATAGCTTTTGATTATGCTTTTGTCGAATTTTCGGTAGGTCTTTTTGTAGTATATTCTGTAGAATATTAATTTGCGGTATCACAGTCATGTAGAAAACAGTGCAAGCCATAAAAGTTTTTTTTTACGAATTTAATACAAAACCTCTCTTAATTTAATATGAATGTATTATATACAAAACTTCCGGAAGAAATTCTCTAAATAAAGGTTAAAATCGCATTCAAATATCAAAATTCATTGTGTACTTGAAGAAGTAAGCGAACAAATGGACAGATGTGGATAACGCCATTATTTTATACACTCAATGTACATTTGGCCTGAACAGTAACGCTCAATTTTCAAAATTCTATAACTTTGGCTAAAGGTTGATAATTATCAATATACTAACAACTTTTGATGTGAAAACACCTATAGCGAGGCTTTGCAAGTATTATTTCGTATGAGGAGTGAAATGAAATTTCAGATTAGACTGTCAGGTTTTCATAGAAACGATCGAATAAATTACAGTGGGCAAACAGCGGCATTCGTGTTTTAAAACGCAATTTATATATACTTATAAGCATAAGTATATTTTATAAGTATATTCATTGCATTGATACAATATGTTTTCACATCATGCCTGGAGTCCCGGACTCAACACTTGTTTTATTCGAAAGAATACATCCAAATTAGAATTTCCCAAGCACCGAACGAATAAGGTATAAATCAACTGAAAATTTTTGAAAAATGAGCGGTACATTTTTGGCCCATAGTATCAATGTAGTTCAATTTGATTTATTTTATTGTTGCTTACAACACTGTTTAATTCAGGTAAGAAAACTAACGATGAATGTGTTGAACATTTCTTTTATAGACCGACAGTTTTCATGGATTTATATCGTCATCAATCAGACTGATTCATTGTCCTTATTGAATACGATTGATACAAAATATGAGGAACGTTGTTGAAAACCGATTAAAAATATTATGTAATAAGTATTTTAATAAAGAGAAAAATATGTCATTTATGCACGACTCAATTACAGATAGTACTACAGTACGTATGGGTGCTATTATTATTGATAAACCACAAATTCACTCGTTTATCAATGTCATTCTTAGCCATTATATATATACATTGTATGATAACTGTTGTCGTTCAAACGCAATACACACACAGTCCAACGATTATCATTTATTCCATTCATCCCCCGTCCCGTACATCATATATTGACACTTCTATCACAAACGACTAATTGGATTTCATCATGTGGTTGGTTATTAATTGCAAACTGTTCATAATACATTTTTTATGACTCCACAAATAATAGTATTATAATTTTTTATGTCTGGTGATTAAATGGATGTATAAAATATCCTTTCTCAAGTGAAATGATATAAAATATGTCCTTTTTATTACCATTGTCATTAACATGTTTAAGTACAATAACACGTTTAATGAAACACTAAGTGTATTCGCACAAAGTAATATGTACAAAATAGAAAATAAATATTGTTTATTTATTGCTAAATATATTTGATCGGGAAGGATATTCTCAAACTTTGCTCGAAAAATAATTAGGCCTATGGCTCCTGAAGTGACATGGTAAACCGTTCGTAATTATAAAATTGTATATTTTACTTAATAAATAATAACTTCGAAAGAAGTAATACTGTCAAAATAAAAAATAAGAATGATGAGAAATGGTTGGCTGTTACGTCACAGTCATCTTAGGTGTAGCGGTAAGCACGCTCGATTAGATATCCAATGGCCTGAGGTTCGATTCCTCGTTGACGAGTTAATTTTTTCATATCAGTATTTAATTTGTATATTTTATTTATTTGAAGCTTATCTATACAAAACAATACTTGACATCGATTATATTATATAGTAGAGTTAATCCCACTAGACTCCCAAGTATGCTGTACGGATGGTTTTAGCTAGGAGAATTTCAATTGGAAATTTTCGTCGTTTATCAATAAGAGTTTTATGCCTACCGTACTGTAAGTTGCAAATTTTTAGCATGTACACTAATACCAATCCGAAATAACACCCCCCCCCCCACCTTCCTGGTGCTCGTAGCTCACTGATTCCTGAAAAGGAATTGGGATCATCTTGATATGGGTTCTAGGATACTGTAGAGCAAACAGTAACGAAACAGTCGACGAACATTCCCGTGAAGAAGCCGCACTACCATGCCAGGGACCACCAGTCCAAGTAGCCGAGCGGTGCAAGGCGTTATGTCTGCGCAGTATACATACTTGGAAACTGGGAGGTTATGGGTTCGAATTCTGACATTGGTAGTTTTAAATTATTAATAAAAAAAAGGGCGGTTAATTGACTAAACTGTCGGCGTATGGACAAGAACGAAGTAACCGGCTATACTTGAGAAGGTTTTCTGCAGTTTCCTTCACGAACTCCAGGTGAATATCGGCATAGTTCCCATCTTAATTGGCTGCAGCCGCATATCCTACCAATTCCTAGTCTATACACAAAAATTCCTTCCACTCCACTTACATCCTCACATCCTTAAGCATCACAATGGACCTTTTGGTCGAAGTGTAGCCCGTCCAGGGCAGCCTCTACAATCTATCTATCTATGCCAGGGGCCGGAACCATATCTAGGAGTAAGTAGAAGAATGACTGTCTCTGCCCTTATTGGCTGGATGGAAGTCTCAATGAACAGAAAATGGAGAGTTACAGAAGATTGCAATCAAACAAATAATAGCTTAACTTGGGAAAGCTGGCTCATTGGCAAGAACCGGAAAGACATAAATTATCAAGTTGGAGTTCGTATAGATCGCAGCAGACTCAATAGACTCAATGTATCTCTCATAGGGATGGACGACAGCGCGACCTATCGGACGACAGCGTGACCGTCAATAGATTATAACAGGATGGATACACGCACTTTCATCTACTAGCACAATACTTCTACAGAACCAGAATAAAGTACCTTACCTTTCACTCAACGGAAATAGAAGAATCTGAGGTAAAACAATTAAAGTGTAGCTGTGTCTTGTCATTCGCAAAGAGAACGGGCAGATTCAATAACGACCATAGAACTAGAGGAAACGAATCAGGTGAGATAGAGGAAAGATATTGAGAGCATGGGGTTCTATATAGTCCCAAATTACACTTTTTTTAAGTATATGGAAAGAACCCCCGAAATTGAATTTTTTAGGGATATGGCTAGTAACAATAATGGTAATTGTTTTGGAATAAAACAAATCGGTTGTTTCAGAAGATTTGTCTAGTTTATTTTTTTCCTTTTTTAGTGTAATTTTCCAGATTTCTTGTGTTCAAAATACGTAATACAATTTTCAACTTTCGTTTTCCATTATCAAGTACGTCGTTCTAATCTATATGTAGAAGTCAATAATGGATAGGTAATAGACTTTATTTATTATTAAAACTAAGATCTCTATAAAGATTTCAAAATAATTTATATGATTTACCTTAGAACATTTTTATTGAGAAAGGAATAAAATAAAATATTAATAGTTAGTTTACTTAAATTTGTATTAAATTTAATAGGGTAGAGAAGTCATAAAGGATTTTGAGAAGTTTTTTTATTATTAAAAATCAGTGTGGTTCTAATTAATTGTCAACATTTAAATGATAATAACCGATAAGAATAGTAAGAACGGAGGTATTTACAAAAATTTCTTTTCTCGATGAATATGTGTCTGTCTATCAACTTTACGTCCATACCGCTGGGCGGTTTATGCTTTGTGTTCATAAGTAGTATGTGTAGGCAGTAGTATCTGAGATTATATTGGATTCTTTCGTAAAGTCCAAACCTTTTATTTAAAAATTTCGCAATTCTGTTAATTCTCCTTCAACCAAGGTATTTATTATCTTAATCGGTGATCGGTGATTTTTGTCAGCGATACATTTTGAGATACGCTGGAGACAGCAATTTCGAAAGGTTTTTTCAGAAAAATATTTAAGAAAATTACAACAAAAATAAATTTTACATTTTTGAAAGATTGCCTCAAAAATCTTTTAATGGACACAATTTTCATGTCCGTAATTGGGTAACTACATATTTTAATAAAAATTTTAATCATTGACGTGAAAAAGGTCTTGAAAAAAAGGTCTTTCGTAGACAGACAGTCGTGGAATCGACACCGAGGCGATTCCACGAGTGTTCGTTTATGCTAAATTTGGAAGACGGAAAAAAGATGAAAATAAATATTGATGGGCAGTACTGAACGAAACCTGATGACCTTGCATGATATCAATTATTGGTTTCGAAATTTATGTATTTTTTTCCATTTTTAATTCATTTTTTAAGCAGTCCAGTTTTTTAATATTATAAATTTATTATTATTTTTGAAAGTTTACACAAACATTAAAATATTTTTTAAATAATTGAATTTTGTTTGTTAAGTTTAAAGAAAATTTAAGTCTATCTCTTTTAAAAGACAAATTCATTGTTGGAATTTTTTTCTAAAGTTAATATTTACCTTTCACCACGAAATTTTATATTTTAATTCCAACTACGGAATTTTATTACCTTATTATACAAAAAATACCACCCACATTAAAATATTTTCATGTAGTTTTCAGTATTATAATATGTTTATTAGAGAAAATTATCATGAAAATATGTTACTGACATAAATTTCAGTAATGTTGTGGTTTCTCCTTTCAATAATGTTCTGTTATATATTTCTAAGAAAAGTCATGGTGTTACCTTAGAGATGATGTTATACATAGAGATTACAATGAATTATGTAATAGAGGTATTGTTTTGACGTCTAACATATATAATGAGTTTTCATTAAATTTTTATGTTTTATCTCTGATACTTAAAATTGTCGAATACCAAAAATTAGAGAAAATTTTAGGTATCATAGATCAATGTTATAAAAACTATTTAACAAAAAATTAAACCTTCGAAAAAAGAAAGGAACTGAAAACCGAAATAATAAAAAAGAACCTTTTTTTTTCAAATTAATATGGTATCAACTTCGAAGTATACCCTATCCAATAAAATAATAATTGAAATCGGACTACTCTGTAAAAAGTTATGCGTGGTCATACATTAAAAAATATATATACGGGTTGACTTGAGAACCTCCTCCGTTTTTTTTCGTCGGATAAAAATTCATACTAAAAATATCATGTCCATGATTTATAGCTCCGAAAGCTATAAAAGCTTGTTATCGAAATTCCACACGCAAATGTGACACTTTTGTTTAATTTTTTTAAAAATTCTTTAAATGTATTTCGTATTTAATAATCAGGTCTAGAATCACAGAACATTTCTAGTAATATCATTGTAAAAGATATTTGTAAACGAAATTTTCTAGTCTTAAATAGCAATTATGTAAATAAAATAATCTAGCTTGTCAACAAAGGATACAAGATATACAGATTCACACACGGATAGAAGGAATTTCTATCCTCAAGAAAATATATTTTCTTCAAAATATTTGATTCAATAAAGAAACCCTTGTTTTCATTCAAGACTACGCAGTAGACTTCTTTAGTCTTGACCTAAACGAGACTTTCTTGGCCAAATACTCTTGTGATTCGTTAGTCAAAATGAAATTATTGTAAAAAAAGTATTTTTTTTATTAAAAATAAATAAAAAATGCAAAAAGAGAAAGTTTATGCAGCTTCTTTAACTGAAGTAGATATATTTAACTGAAATATGTTTAACTGAAGTATATAATTACTTCTTGAAAAAGTTTCATTGTTTGTATTAAACAAATGTTTAATTTGGTCCGAAATTTTAGCATCTTGGCCCAAAGAAATCATCATTTCAGTTTAAGAATTTCAAGATTCTTGAGTCAAGAGTCAAAACTATAGATGTCAAGATTTTCTTATACCAAATATATATTATCTTCCCTATATATGAGAGTCAGAAATTCTTGGTTTAAAAAAATGTTTCTTACTGCAAGGAATTACTTCTATCAGTGCACTAAATTAAAATATATATCTCAAGGTATTGAAATAGGTGGATGGTAAATTTGAATGACTTTGTTTCACTGTTTGATTAATAAAATATCATGTACATTTACTTTATATACAACATAAAACGTACTTTGAAATGGTACATAAAAGTAAACAGCTGGAATGTGTACCACCGACTCGAAAAATAGCGTTCATTTTTCAAATAATTACTATACAAATATTTGTGCCAAATTCATTTGGTTTTCGAGAAAAAAGATATCGAATGAAATACTAACAACTTTTCTTCTAAGCATTTTTATGAAAACCGAACCGAATGGATACGGTACACCTAAACTGTATCTATTTTGAAAAAGGACCGTTGCTTTTGCCGTCGATAGTACATATGAAATAATGCTTATGTTTCAGTTAATATATGAAATGTATACTTACTGAATAAATGACTGACAACTCCGGCATCATATAATATAACAAATACATCATCATAGCTATACTATTTAACAAGGAAATTGATGTCTTCCCTATTAACAGGGTGTAAAATATACTCGTATACAAATCTTGTTCCCTGCATACCTAATGTTACAGTCTACTAATACTAATTCTATATACAAATTGGTTGAAATTAATGTAACATTAAAACAAAAAGGTTCTTACTTTCATCAGTATGTATAATACAATGCTTATGACGCTCTACGAATTATGAAGATTTTAATGATTCTTTCACTAATGTTTAGACTTATTTCAAAGAAAATTTGAGTGTACCAAACACCAGCTAAAATACCATTAAAAAGTGGAAAGTTCTTAGTAAGCATTGTACGTACCAGGGATGTTGTGGATGTGAAATTTTTGACATCCGCGGATGGGGATGATAATATTTTAAGTATCTGGTGCATATATTTAATAAAGAACAATTTCACTGCCTTTTCAGGTTCCATCCTGTGTCGCAGAGGGTCGTAGATTAATCCCGCGGTAAACAGGCTAAACTGCTACGAGTGCATCGATTTTAGATAATTCCACAAAGACGTGGTTGTACGACACTGGCGAGAGTTTATTGCATATTTTACACTGAGATAAAATAAAAACTATTTGACAAAAATAGAACCGCCGACTCAAAATTATTTAAGTGTTTACATTAGTGTAAGACTTAGACTAAAAAGGTTATTTTTAATTTTTTGCTTTTCAATTACTTTCTACTCTCGTCGCTTCTATTTTTCGTTAAAAAGTTTTTAATTTTCACTTTTCAGTGCCTTTCTTTCTTCGTACATGTTATAGTGTCATTAGAACTACATAAGTGTGCAAAGTTTCAACAGAATCGGTTCACAGATGACAATTCAGTGGCTGAACAATCCATTTTTCCCTATTTTTCTACCAATTGGGCCGAAATTTTTTTTTTTCAAATTTTATGGTACAAACTTCGAAGTATACCATATCCAATAAAAAAATAATTATTGAAATCGGACTACTCTGTAAAAATTTATGCATAAACACACAGACAATATACAGCGATTATGATATTTGTTCTTTAGTGGAAGCGCTGGGAAGTCTTATTTTTATTTTTTGTGGCTAAAATTTGAATTTTTTTAAATTTATATGGGAACAACTTTGAAGAATACCCTATCCAATAAAAAAAGAATTATCAAAATCGGACTACTCTGTAAAAAGTTATGCTTGATCATACATAATTAAAAAAAAGATACAGGTTGAATTGAGTACCTCCTTCTTTTCTTCGGTAAATAAGACTAAATCACACTTTGCGTCGGTGTTGACATTGTTAGTTCACTTGCCAAATAGATTATTCAAGGCGAAACACTCAAACAATAATGTAAATTTTTGAAATAAATAAAAAACATCCAAATAATAAACAAAACAAAACAAGGATCTTTACGCCCGGGTATTTTATCTTGTACAAATATAAATTTATGTTTAAACTAGTAATTATTTATTGTTTCAATTAATATTATAAATTAACCGTACTGTTATTGATATGTGTTGGGGCAATTTAAATACAAACACAAAAGTCAGTCAATGGATAACTCAAAGTATCTCGTATATTTGATGTGAATTGAAAATGAATGCAATATATGTCACATAGTATCGTTAGTTAACCACAGACATCTTTGGCTGAAGCCCATATTTATTTATAGAATACATTAAAGTACCTGTTTTCTCCCACAATAACGACATTTAAATGTTATTCTAAAAATATATTCGACATGTTTGTCAAATTAATTAAGTAGCTTTGTTGTTTCGATTATTATAATATATTAATTGCACCAAGCATTCATTCATTAATATCCGAACTATTTATTTTTGTATACATCAAATAGGATTACCCGTCGCGGCTTCGCCCGCAAAAATTTTGTAACGCCCTTATAACCAAGTAACATAATATTTTCTCCCGTCAAGGACTGATAAATTATACACCTATACATCAATAAATTATACAACTATACCTTCCTCATGAATCATTTTTATAATATGTAAGGACCAATGTATATAAAATCTAAATTATATACTAAAACTTTCCTCGAGAACCACTCTATCCATTGGTGAAAACAGCATGAAAATCGGTGCAGTAGTTTTTGAGTTTATCGCGAACAGACAGACAGACGCGGCTGGGGGACTTTATTTTGAACTATGTAAGGATAATATAAAAAAATGTCTATAGATATCACAAACAAATGCAATATTCGAATAGCGAATATTTCACAGTTATTTAATTGACAATATAAATACACAGTAAATACACCGTGTAACGGAGAAATCGTGTTTTTATTTAAAATTTTATAATTGAATTGTGCCCTTATTCATTTGGTTTACGAAAAAATGCTTCGGATAAAAATGGACCGGAAAGATGATTTTCAATAAAATCGGAGACAAAAATAGTTTTTCGATTTTTTTTAAGAGGTACCTCTTAAAAAGACATACCCCTAACAAAACTGTGATATTACAAGTATTAGCCCTTCTGGAATCGAAACTTTGGGTTCCAAGACATATATAGGTAGTTACTTCAAAAATTATAACTCGAATACAATTTTTGAATAGATTTTCGATATTTATGGTTCAAAATTGTCTATAACATGATTTTTAAAAAAATCGGAGAAAAATTTTTAATCTCCAATTTATTAAAAATAATGCTTCTAAATCATTTTAGTCCAAAAAAAAATGAAAATTCAGTCGAAGATATTGATTTAGCGGATTAAGAAACCACCAAATCTTTGTTGTTGGTTAGTTTTACAGTTTTGGTAGTTTTATTAGCATAATTTTTCGCTTTAAGTTGTGAGGGACTAAGAGATCTCAACCGAAATATTGTATTACTAATAAAGTAACGAATGTCGCATAAAACGATCGGACGAAGTTGACGATTAAGAAGACGCACCCCCCCCCCCCTTAAAATAAAAATTTCATAAACGACACCTACAATATAAAATCAACACCCTCTCTAAATTTCTAGTTTCTATCCTTAGCCGTTTGGTCTGTGCGATAAAATTCCTGAAAACTTTTTTCAGGAAAATTTACTTAGAATTATTTCTGGGTTTTGACATCAATTTAGATAATATAAGATGTATATGTACAAAATACATATGGGTAACATAGATGGATGATATGTACAATTTTTTGACAAATGGAAATAAATTGTTTTTCTTTTGACGAAGAATGGCAAGTTTGTTTGTTCACTTCTTAAAAAATACACTCCCGTTCATAAAAATTTAACCAGTTAAAACATTCTAAGTATTACTGTATGTAATATTATGCATAAATTTAATAATATACACGCTTAGAATGTGACTTACTGGTTTAGTTTTTATGAACTGGAGTGTACATAGGATGGTTGTTATAAACATTTCCCATTAAAATATTTAGTTGATAGATTTCATTATTTTGTTTGTTAGTATTTTGTTGAAAGAACACATTTGTTGAATGTTGTATTATTGTTATTATTAACCCGACTTCAAAAAGGAGGATGGTTCTCAATTCGTCTGTAATTTTTTTTTTTAATGTGTGTCACTCCAGAACTCCGTCATTTATGAACCGATTTTGAATTTTTGTTTTTTGTTTTAAAGGGTTTGGTTTCCCATTGGTCCCATTGGCACCAAATCGCATTCTGATGAGAGGATCCCCGGGAAATCAAGGAAAATCCTCATTTTACATGTGATAACCGATTTCTGCGAAATTTTTTATTTTTTTTTGAAAAGGTATACTTATTTATAATGGGAAAATAAGAAATTTTTTTTTAAAACCGACTTTTTTTAAATACCGAAAGTTATGTGAATTTCTCTATGCTGACACCAACTCCAAAAATAACAATAATTGTTCATTTATATTTACAAATTTTTGCTTAGGTGAACTAAAATTGGCACAAGAATATGCAATTATTCTTTTACTTTTTAGTGCATTTTTTGTTATAGAATATTTGATTTTTGAAGTCGGGTTTCCATTTTGTCAAAATAGGTTTTATTTTAAATAAATACAAACGTTATTGTTTTGAAATACGTATTATGAAAGTCGTAAGATGTTAACAATTTGACTAAGGTAAATCACTGTCAAATTTCTAGCTTTTTCATATTTCATGTCTTTTAAATTTTCTATTAAAACATTAACTTTCTCAAATTATTTTAAACCTACCAAGACTCTTCACAAATTTAAAATCTTTAATATGAGCTTTAGTCTATGGGGAATCGGCGCATGAGTACCGAAAATTATCTTCTGTATATATATATAGTATAAAAGAATTGCCATACCATGTTGCCATGTGATAAGTTGGTGCCATATTTTTTATAAAAGAATTGTAAAAATTGACTTAAATCGAACATAAAATGTTTCATAACCTTTTGGGAAAACATTATGTTTATAAAGTTCGAAATAATACGATTTACGAAAAATTTTTGATCCATTAAAAGTGTGTAAAAACATTCAAAACTATATATCAAACTGATTTTTTGATATTCTATCGGCTAGTGTTTCAAAGATCACACTCGTATATTTCGAGAACTATTGGCGTAAATTTTGAAAGGGACCTTTTTTGTACAAAATTAACTAAGGAATAAATATGATGCTGACGTTTATTAACGTAAATAACCTCTATTCGAGAAAGACTAGTTTCCACGACTTTTAAGCTTAAAAAAATTTATTTTAATCTTACTTACCAATATATTCTTACGGGTCGGCATAAACCTGAACGTACGGTATATCTTAAGAGATTTTGGTCCTACGTCCATTTTGTATAGGGCCTTTTTTGTGTAGGATTAGCTAAGAAATAAATTTAATAATGACCTTTTTTAACGTAAAACCAATAGTTTACGAGATATTTGAGAATACTGATTTTCATGATCTTTGAGATTGAATAACTTTTTTTGCACGCGCGATTTCGTTATGGACTGTTTGAAGAGGGCCCCGCAAGGGGTCAGATTTTTTGGGTCCCTCCCCTTATGTAACTTAAAAAAATCTCAATATATACAACAATATATGATCATTGACAGGAACAATATGGAGTCTCTCGAGAAAATTTATTACAATTATTATTACCAACATTTGCAATACAACAGAGGTGAAAAATGACGATCGCGGAAAATGTCATATGCCGGAGTATTGCTTCAGCAAATATTTTTATCACATAATCATTTAATTATTTTTAACTTCGAAAATGAACGATCAGCTGAAGCAACAGTGGCAGGAATTGTTAAAATTACATTATACTGACAAACCAGAATGTTCTATTAACAACAAATGCGCGAGTTGTTTCACACAGTGAAGATTTTTAAACGACTTTCGAGACACAAACACGGAGAAACAAAATTCTTAAAATTTTCGCATAAATCGCTATCTAGCATTGCTACAAATTGCTATAATAGTTGACCCGGGAATTTGGGGGCTCTCTTAGTTAGAGTACCCCAGTGTTTGCACCTAAAACACCGTCGGTAGTTACGCCACTGACTTTTTGTTATTCTTTCATAGTGCCAAAACGAAGATAATTTCCATTAGGAAATCTCCAAGTGTATTTTTTTAAGAGGTAAAAGTACTATTTGACTGGGTCACATTATAATAGGCCGATAGACAATAAATTATTATTCTACTATTTTCATATTCAATCTAAAAATGAAAAAACAGTACCAAGGCCTCCTTTTTTAATTTGAAAATTGTTTCCTTAAACCATATATTAGGCATAGGTGGGTCGGGGTACATGGTATTAAGTACAAAGTAACAAGCTATTTTCATTTTTTTCAGTAGTAGAACAAGTAAAAAAAAAAAGAAAAAATTAGTATATTCTTTTTATATTTTTTTGACATATCTTTATTTTTTTCACTTAACAATTTGTATGTATTATTTTTTATAGAAAAAAAAATCAAAATAAAGATATTTATTTTCATATTCCTTTTATTTAATAAAATATGTTTAAAAAATAACAGTCGAAAATAAAAAGGCTATATCTAATTTTACATAAAAAATATATATTTCTGTGCGTCAACATAAAAATACGAACTTTTATACTACATATGTGGGGGGTGAAAAAAGAAACGAAAATTTGTGAGCAGAAAAAAAAGAGAAAGAAATATAAGATAAAAACATTTTTTTTTATATCTATTAAATAAACATAAAAATGGGAAAATTTCTCTTGTAGGTATATTTTATACATTTTTATATTTTCAACACATCATTTCTTGTGTACACATTCAAGCTGCGGGTGTTTATCAAAAGTTGTGTATGAGGTCTGTCCGAAAAGTATCCGACCTGCTTTTATATCTTCGCGTCAGAGTGTTCGAGCGACCTCTGCGAGGCATGAACGTCAATAGTAAGGCCTCACGAACTTATCGGTTTTGCTCGTCGACACCAATAGGACGTATAGTTTAATGCGAAGCGTGTATTTGTTTACAAAGCTTTTTTGCGTTCGTCGGATTTTGTTATTGTTAAAAGTGACTGAAAGATCAGATCAACGAATTTACATCAAATTTTGCTTCAAACTCGGAAAAACTAGTTCGGAAACTATTCAAATGATGCAGAAGGTTTTTGAGGATGAGTGTATGGGCAAATCACAAATAAAAGAGTGGTATAATCGTTTCAAAAGTGGCCGCAGATCTGTTGATAAAGATCCTCGTTCTGGCCGACCTTCGACAACAAACAACACCGGATAATATCGAGCATATGCGACTTGTGATTGAAGAAGATCGACGTTTGAATGTGTGCGAATTAGAAAATGATCTTGGAATACCAAAAACTACAATTTGGGAAATTTTAACCTCAAATTTAGAAAGCGGTGGGAAATCTCATCGAATCTTGTGAAGCAGTTTTTAACTAAACACAATATCGCACAACCTTCGTACAGTCCCCACATAGCCCCCTGTGGATTTTTGGTTGTTCCCGAATTTGAAGAAAACCGCTCAAAGAACACCGGTTCGACGACAAAAAAGCGGTTGAAGATAATGCGACGAGGGCACTGAAGTATATTCCAAAAACTGACCTCCAGGACTGCATCGGAAAGTGGAAACACCGTTGGGAGCTTGTTATTCAATCAATTGGGAACTACTGTAAAGGATGCCACTCGCCTGATGATGAAAAAACGCCAGCGCGGAGATATGAAAGTAGGTCGAATACTATCCGGACAGACCTCGTATGTGTATGAGCATCGTAAAAATTTTTCAGGACTATGAAGACGATGTTATTGTAAAATGCGATGAAGATATTCGTATAAAATTTAATAATATGTATTCTTTTTTTAATAGGAAGTTCATTCAAATGTAAATCTTCTAATTTTCGAAGCGATAATGTGTAAATTTTATTTTTTTCTCAACCTATACGAAAGTAGAATAAAATACGAGAATAATAACGATTATTTAAAACTGATGATGATGGCTAGTTTATATTTGAAATACCTATTTCTGTATAATGAATAATTTGTTTAGGAAAAGGGGTCAATTTTGAAGTTTTATTTCAAATTGAGTTCTTATTTGACTATCTATGGTCTTAATTAAATATTAATATGAACAAATTCACTGATCCACCAGGTATCGAACCCTGGACCTCAGGATTTCTAGCCCATTGTGCTACCGTTACACCACGGATGATACTGATCAATGCGGCAACTTTTTCCTATCATTGACAGTATTGATTTGAAGTCAACAACAACTAATTATTTGTCAATTTCCATTAAGGTTACGAAGGCACAGTATGAAAGAACTAGCATATACAATATAGATATACATGTCATTGAATTTTTAACTAAATATTGATATAATTCATAACGATCGGAGAGTATTCTTAGTTTTATATTTACTTATTAATAAAGGTATCCTTTTTAAAACCTACATGAAGTGATTCCAAGGAGGAAAAAGTCCTCTTGGTCCTCGAAATACTTAACCCAACCCAATCTAACCAAACCTAACCCAACCCAATCTCCCCTCTCAACAGTTTAATATTTAATATTGTATTGTAAAAAATTTTTACCATATATTTTACTTAAAATGAAAAAAAAAATTTTTTTCATTTTAGAATTCCAAGGACGAAAAGGGTTGGGTTGGGGTAGTTTAGCGGGGGATTATTTTATTCGAGGGTATTGGGTTGGAGTAGTTTAATATTGTAAAAAACATTTTTTTTCCTAAAAACTCTTAAAAGTAAAAAAAAAACATTTTTGAATTTCAAGGACGAAACGGGCCAAAAGAACTTTTTTCTCCTTGGAATCACTTCCTATGGTCCTAACAAACCATTTTTACAGGGGGGGGGGTAAAAAGGATAAGATCCAAAAATAAATTGAATGACCTCCAATATTTTCATTTTCAGTTTTTTTCCTACCAGTTGTGAAACAGCCTATATGTATGTAGTATATATAAATAGTATACACAGACAAAACTCCCCTTAAACTCGGCCTGTCGCACTACCGTGCTCTAGATATTGATTGCAATTATTACAGGTTGACTTTTATAATGAATTTGTATGCGATAAATAAGAAACTCGTACAACGATAATAATAACCCGTGAAATATAATTATGTGTACCTATCAATGCCTTTATGCATGAATTGGTTAGTTCAAGAGTGTAGACACTTTGATAATTGATAATATTCATAAAGTTATTTTATATAGATAGATATATTGTACGAGTTTTACTTCAAATATATTATTACAATGGATAAAAACAATAGAAGCCCTAAAAACAACCCCAATTATCTCTTCTTTCGAAAATAAAAATCGGTCAAGTATGAAAATTAGATTCGTTGAAGGTTATGTAGATATTATCATAATGAAAATGAACTATTTTTTTGTAGTGTTATTGGATATTTTAATAAACTAATATTTAATCTAAAATATTATTTCTAAATTAGTATAAAGTGTATAAAGATTTACAAAATTTAATCCATTTTAGCTTTCAATTCTGTTTAGATTATCTTCATGATTATCTTCATGACACTATCAAGTCAGATTAAGGATTAATGTGTAAGGGTATGGCGTAGGGCTTCCACCAAAACATAACAAGATACAACTCCTTGCAATAACATAAAAGTAAAATATATTAATTGTTAGAAGATTGAAATTGGTTAGTAACGAAAATGAGTTACTAAATTATATGAATTGAACGATTTGTCATTTATTTATGACTTTCTCAGCAGCTATAGACCAATAATGGAATTTTCTTAATAAGAAAATTTGTTAGAAAGCATTAACGAAAATGGTTCTTTATCGATGCCAATTTTTGTTTTTGTTACTTGCCCAAATGTTTTATAATCTGGCCAAAATATGCATCAAGAGTTATGCGTCCGGTAAAAACTTTTTAATATTATTTATCACAAAAATATGCTTCCTACATTTGAGAATGGAGGCGATTGGTCACACGAAACTTTCCTTCAAAATTGGACGTAAAGCACAAAGTTCTGATTATAATATAAACTCTCGATTGGAAATTTCTCAAAAACTATTGGGTAAAAAATAGAATTGAGGACTTTGATGCCAGAACCAGATAAATCCAGACAAGCAGACAAATTTTTGGTGAGGGCCAAATAAAATTATTAAATAAGATACCAGGTACGTCTACTATAAGGCCTTAAATAAATCAGCAAACTTATTCGAATTAAACTTTTAATTATTCAACATTGAGTCCACGGTTTTTGCATCAACGGTTTAAAATACGGTATCCAGTTACTATCGACTGTTAATGTAGCCTATCCCACACTATTTACCACATAGTCAAAAATGCATTTTTTTTAATTGAAAAATTTTGACTTACCTGGTTCTTGCATCAAGATCCTAAATTCTTCATTTAATTTCGGTTCAATTAATTTGGTTTAGTTAAGCGTTCATTATTCCTTACCAGCAAAACACAAGAGACAAATGTTCTATTATCATTACTATCATTACAAATTAACTTTTGAAATTTAAAAATTGTGTGAAATCAGATTACTATTTACAGAATAATAATTCGTTTATTACTTCCGCATAAATATACCGGCCAATATACTTCTGCTGTAATATACAGATTAGTATTTAGTTAAACTTCTGTAAAGTTTAGTCGACTTTTAACGATCTGTTAATAAACATATTGTTTATTTTGATGTAATCCCTATTAGTTTAACAACAATTTGTTTCGTATTTGTCTTATGGGGATAAGTGCAATTTTCAGTGTTCTTTTACGATTTAATTGCTTATTCTTTTCATAGCCATTTTAAACAAGCTTTACTATAGCATTTGTAAATAAATTAAATTCACAAAACCAATTCATAAAGCAAATTTATGAAATCTACTCACTTAAAAAGTGTAGATTTATAAAACCATTTATTATCGATAAAATATCTGTGCGATAATATTTCATATATACCTATGCGATAAAAAATATCTTATATAAAATATTATTAAAATTATAATGGTATATATACCTAAGCTTTAACAGTTTCAACATTAATAATTCAATATAATAAAGTTCAGTCAATTGAAACAATCATAATGTTTTATTGTTAAACGATATCTAATATAGTATTTACAATTCATTATAACCTAACTGTCATTAGCAGTCATCAGATTTTATCTACTGATTAATTCATTTTATGAACTCTGTGCTAATATTCATTTATAGTTAAAAATAATATTCTACGATGGAAAATTTAACTGAACATGTATTTGACTCTTTTTCAATAAACTTTTCTAGAGCGGATTATACAGTTTGGTAAGGAATTTAATAATAGTGAACTTGAAAATTCCTTAAGGAATTTATTAGTAAAATGAATCCTCAGAAATAAGCTGAATTTTTTTGAGAATTTATCGCCATGGCGTTTTCGAGAGAATCGTTACGTAAGTTACAGAAATTTAACATGCATCTCCATAAACATGCTGAAATAAAATGCACGATTCCGACTGTTTTTACTTCGAACTCTCTCGATGTAGTCACGGTTGTTCTGAAATTTGACACATACTTTCCTCAATTCCTTAGAAATAGTTTTCCTTAAAACTTTGGGAGAATGCATCGGGTAAGTTTTTTGATAAAATATGCGTAAAAAAGTGCATTTTTTTCATGTCCGCAGCAGAAGGTGTTTTTTTTATGGTTCAGTTGGCTTCCTGAGTACCGGTGCGCTGTTTCAAAGTCGTTTGAAATTATATACCGGACAGCTGTTTTCAAAACGCGCAGGAGTACCAACATATTTTTTTTACGCATATACTTTTCTATATAGTTTTTTTCGCACGGGTACCCGATCAGCCGCTATAGTTTGAAATATCTTAAAAAACAGTTCAATTGTTTTTTGTGCAATTTATTTTAACTCCTAATCATACCAATATTAAATAAAACCAGGGTGAGAAATTTGAACATACCGGGTTTGATTTCCGCTATCGGAACCAAATTTGTTGGAATATACCTAGTATATTCATTCTGAAGCTAATCTGAGAGACAGATTAAATTAATAAGTATTTATAGGCTTTAAATCAATACTTATTTTATACCACGAAATTCAATAATAATTGATGAGTGTGTTGGTAACTCAGGAACATGTGCACTGTTCTACCCAGAAGTCTAGATCGGCAACAGAATCGAGTACATTTCAAGATCTTCTACTTATTAGGTAAGTTTAGAAGTAGGATAGTTACTCAAATATCCAAAAGAAACTGGTACTTGGGTGGATCAAAAAATGAATTGTGCGAAACCATTTTTTGATTTAAATTGTTAATTTTGTCATTTTTTTTTGTCATTAAAATAAACTGTTTTTTTTAACATTATATCAAAGATCTTAACTTAATTTTTCCAAAGCTTTTTTACAGCAGTGAATTCGTTTTAATCGCTTAAAGTGTTTGATGATATATATTTTTAAAATTCATGGACAATCTGTGTAACTGGCGATTACAATCAGACACGATTGATAAAATAAACTGTAGATCAATACTAGGAAATAGGGTTGTCGATTTTCCCTGAAAACAAATGGACGATGAGCACCATTTACATTTACATTTTCAAAGATATAATTTTAAAATATGAAAATTAAATATTTAAAAAAACTGTATTATCAACTGTTAAACTGGAGTTTTTTTATATTTTAGCTGTCTATTTGTGTCGAACCCATTTGACTTTCGAAAAATGTTTCGAATAAACTTTGCTTGTCTTAAAATAAGAAATAAACTTTTGTTCCAACAACTTTTTCAAAAACACAACGGATTCGACACAAATCAATTATAAAATTTTATCGAGGAGGATCAGCAGCGTAAAACGTAAAACGTTCAGCGGGGATAAGATTTAGAACAACTTAAAGAGTAATTAATTGGTAACTTTTCGTGTCAGTTACCAATGTCACATGAAATCAAATGTCACATGAAAATCTCCTTGCTATAGAGTAGTCTGTCTTCTGTAAACCAATTCAATTCTTAAAATTCTAGATTCGCTACATCGAATCGACCAAAATCCATCAAAAAACTGTATTTTTTTATCCAGAAAAATCGAATTTTTCAATTAATCATTCTCAAATCGATGTGCCTACTAAGAAAAAACCAAAATTATTCCACATGTTAACTACAATTTACAATAATTATTTTTCGAAGATATTAACTAATAACCAAAAGATTAAGTAAGATTTGTGTAATTTTAATCCTTATTTTTAGATAAAAATTGACTGTTTTCAATATTTTAATAGTTATTTATGAAAGTATAGGTGTAAAATACAGAAAAAAAATAAATATTTCAACTGAAAATTTGAAGCATTGATCTTATAAACTAAATACCTACTTGTAGAAAACTTTTTGATTGACTGATTTTTGTTGATATTATAAATGAAATACTATAAAATAAATGACATTTTTACTATCAAAAAGAAACTCTCGTAAAAAAATTCCTATAACATTATTTTTTGTGATATTTAATATTGTGGTTGTGGAAAATAAAGGAATGTATTTTTATGACATAATAATGAAGAAGCTAAAATTTTACAGCTATTTATGTTTAACGAAGTACCTCAAAAATAGCGTAACATAAAAGCGTAGGTACTAAAGTAAACAAAATATTATTATTATTTTCTTTTTTGTAAAAGAAAAAATAAACTTTTAACAATTTTTTTTTATGTACTAATTCACGTAGGCATATGTGATCCTGCATCTGACCTTCAATTTTATGTGAAAAGTTTCAATCTCTACGCTCATAAAGCAAGCAGCACACAAAAAACATTCGTGGAAAAGATGAAAACAAAAACTTTTCCAAAAGATTGTTTTTACACGAAAACATAATTTTAGATTTTCATAAATTTTTATAATTCTTGAAAATGTTGTTAGTAGAAAAAAAATTGTTATAAGTTTCACTTACTCTATAATTTAGATGCATAATATGGCTTCTAAAGCTTTATAACAAAGTAAATACGAAAAAGCTGACATAACGAAAAATATAGTTTAAGCGTTTATAAAGTATATATATATACATATAATAAGGAACAGGACAACATATAGTATAAAAATATTTAAAAAATAAAAAAATTTAATACGAACATTTTTTACCTTTTTTGCATTTCTTTTGTATTGTTTTTGACTTATCACATAATTGTGGGTCACCTTTTTTTAATGTTAATGTTCGTGATCGCATATTTGTACTGAGATCACATTCTGACCATGCTCCTTTCGTATATTTACAGGCTTCTGTAACATAAAGAAAAAAAAATTATTTAAGTATGTGGTACAAAAATTCCCTTTGATAAAAAAATAAAAAGATTTAACCACAAAAAAAAAATGATATTCAAAGTTCACTGAAATTTTTTAAGTGTAACATATATAGTGTTTTAATATAATATGTGCTATGAGCCACACAAGTCATGACCTTTTTCCAAAATTTTTTAGTTGAATTGATTTTGGGAAAATGTTTTCAATAAACGTTGTTAGTGTATTTATAATTAACAACTTTGTGGTACTAAATATATATATGTTGTAATATGTAGGCTGAATTGTGTCGAAAATGATCATTATTTAGGGTATCGCAGTTGTAAATTTTAATTTAAATACTATCTCCGGTTATATTTCAAATTTTGCCGCTATTCCTAGAACATTTGTTGTATTTTATAAATACGTATTTCGACTACAGTGTAGTCATCATCAGTATGAATTAGCTAATCGTAACTATCTCTGGGATATGGATTCAGAGATATGTTGCTTGTTGCTAATTTGGTGCCTGTGTCACAATGATATTAAAAAATGCTGTCCTTTTATACGATTTGGCTGAGGGTATAATCTGACTTGAGGATTATTTAAGTTGCCTGACTACTGGATTAGGTGTGTGGAAAGCCCCACCTATTTATTGGCGGTATTCTTTGGTGACTATGCGGCGTTTGTTTTGTCACTAAAGTGAGTGTACCTACGTTAACCTTGACATTCAGGTATTGGATTTTTATTTTTATTTTTGAATTATTTTTATTTACGATTAGCTAGTTCATACTGATGATGACTACATTGTAGTCGAAATACGTATTTATAAAATACAAACAAATGTTCTAGGAATAGGGGCAAAATTTGAAATATAATTTCAAAAAACCTAGAGTTCTCTTTGATTATTTTAATAATCTTTATTATCTCCGGTATAATAATATATTTATACAAGAAGAGTATTAAAAGTTTATTTCCGAATTTTTTACGGCTGAAAATATTGATCGCAGACACAAAATTTTGGCTTAAACATTTATAAACTAATCTGATTAGTCCATTCGCAGACACGATATCTCGAAAAAGAAAAGACATAACCACTTAAAATTAGTGTGTTCTAGAGTTATAAATTAACAACTTAAGTTCGTAAACAGGAAAAATCGATCCATGTATCTCCGCGCTTGGAGAAAAATAAACCGTTCACGAATGTATAATTCACTTAATATACAACGGGTTTTTAAATAATAATACTGCGTTGTTATTTTAACTTGTTGGTTAATTACAACTTTATATAATATTTGTTTTTGAAATTGTTTTGACACCATTTTAGCTCAACAATCTGCACTTTTTTGTAGATAAGTATACACAAAGTATACACAAATACTGTAATACTGTCGAAATAAAAATAAGAATGATATGAAAAAGTTGGCTGTTACGTCAGAGTCGTCATTGGTGTAGCGGTAAGCATGCTGGACTAGATATCCAGAGGCCCAAGGATCGATTCCTGGTTGACGAGTTAATTTTTTCATATCAGTATTTATGATTAAGTATTCATAATTAAGTATACAAAAATATAGTTTTTAAATGATAGATTTATTTTTATAAACATAATCCTTTTTATTATAAGAACCGGGTAATATTAGAAAATTTTTCAAGGGCGCAGGAATAGAAGCTCGCACCGAGCGCATAAAAGGCTAGTTACGGCACTGGCAATAAATAATACACAAATTAATCTATATAATATATATCGTATTTCAATAGTTAACACAATTAGTTGTTTGATTTCTTGTTTTAGGATTGTGTTCACAGCCTGTCTGACCTGTACCAATGTATTTGCTATTCATAGATTTACCAATCATAGAAGACGGATGAAATAAGTTTTTTGTTATTCCGAGATGTGACTACCATACGGCTTCGTCACTTATGCCACTTATTCTACTTTCTTAGTTGTTGCCTTTTGTGCTATGTAGAGAATGACTAAGAAAACATTAAAAACTGCGGACGTAGCGGCTGAATGATAGTCTGGAGTTAATATTTTCAACTACTCCCGCTTCTGATCAAACTTTTGTATAATTTCGAACCGATTATGTTTTACATTCAGAGTGTGAAGTAATGGGAAAAAAATCAAAGAAATATTCTTTGGAAATAAGTTAAAAGTTTTCGTTAAACGTAACTTGTTTTCCATGTTCAATAAGTCACCCATACGTTACTCACCTTAAGTAAAGGTGGATTTGGATTGTCAAAATTTTTATAAATATATTTTGTAACAGATATTTGATTGCTGAATAATCTTTTTCAAGATTCTTTTACAGTCGAACTACAGCATATCTGTGTTGCCAATACTCAAAATTTTTTCCCCCGCAAAGTGACATCAAAAGCCCCTAAAATTCCCGCAAATCAAAGCAAAACCTCCTAAACAGCCAATTTGTAAAAATATGTCGGAAATGTAGGATTTTTTAATAACATTTTGTATGTTATGTGGGTTTTTTATGTATTTCGAAAAAAAATACATTAAATATTTAAAAAATTTATAATGGAATATCCAAAATGATGGGTAAACATTATGCCCCCAAACAATTACTAATCACCCCCGCCCCTCGCACTAAAAACACCCAGTGCAATTACCATCTAAATTTAGGGGAAAACCAAGTTGTCTACACTACAGCATATTTATCATAAACTTGAATTATATTTAAATTTTAAGTTTTGCTCCAATTCCTAGAACAATTATTTGTATTTTATGAATACATATTTCGACTACAAAGTAGTCATCTTCAGTGAATGAATGAATTAGCTAATCGTAACTTTCTCCGGGATATGGAGTCAAAGATATGTTACTCGTTGCTAATTTCTCCATATCCCGGAGATAGTTAAGATTAGCGAATCACACTGATGATGACTATTTCGTAGTCGAAATACGTATTTATAACAAATACAAATAATTGTTCTAGGAATTGGGGCAACACTTAAAAAAAAAAATTTAATTTCAATAAAGCTAGTTTTCTAACACATGTCTTATATGTACGGAATTCTAATAATAAACAGATCGATATAGAATGTATTACACACCTTGTTTGATTTTGTTATAGATTCTATTAACAAAACACAAAACATGTTTGAGTGAAATTTAAGACATATTTCATTTACCCTCATCGCCCCCAATGTGCATTCTATTGTTTCATGTTCATAATAACAATAACAACACACAATTATAGCCAGCCTCTGCTTACTTACTATAGAGCTATAGAGTACTTACAAACATATCTATTGAATGACTATATCCAAAGAAGAGTGAAGGAAGGGTAACGGTAAATATTCAGACAATGGATAGAGTGTAATCGACAGACATGATTGAATCAGAAATTCTACATCACCTTTCTGTTATATTAAATTGCAATACGTTTCTGATAACGATCTACGCATGACATGATTCGCTGATACCAATTTGATTAGTTCATCGTTATAATTCGATACAGTGAGAGACACATATAATGTAGTGAAATATAACGAAAAACTGTTCGTAAATTTCAAATTTATAAATTTAGATACATTTTAATTATAAGGTCGGTTAATTTGGAGTGCTATTGTATAGGAAAACGAAATTGAATATCCGTTGAAACGGGTTATTGATCCAATAGTTTTTTTCATTTTTTTGTGTGAAAAAAAACATGTATTAAATATAAAGATTATCCAACATAATAAAAGAGAATGGTAGTTTTTGAAAGGAAGGAAGTTTTGATTACAAAGTAGTCATCTTCAGCATGAATTATCTAGTTATAATTATTGCCTGCCATGCCCATATATTACATACGTTCACTAAAATTATGCATTAGGCAAACTCAGCAGTTCAAATTTTAGACGTAAACACTTAAAACCTGTATTCGAGTACGACAATTAGCTGTCGTAAATAAAGAAAACTACAAAAAGAAGTACAACAGTTTTTGAAAATGGTGGCGGCTTAATATGATATTAAAATCTGCTTATTTGTTTAAAAACATCATAGTTGACTCTCAATGTAGATTAAATCTTATAATGAACACCAATACTTTAACACCAGTATCATCGAATAACCACCCTCATTCTATCACAATCCTTAACTATATTGTCGATAAATGTAACTCTTATATGCTATAATAACTCCATATAACTCCGTTCTACCAGAAATTCTAAATCTATCTGCATAACCATTTCTAATAAATTGTATACAACCTTTATTTGCAGCTTGAGTAAAAGCCGTTGTTCAGCGTCGTATAAATACACTAGCAGTTACAAATATGTATATATACCCTAGTAGTTTAATAGTATGTATTAGCGAATTTCGTGAAAGGAAATAAACCGACTTCAAAATTTTGCAAAAATTTCTTCAAATGTCCATCTATCCTACCTAGTAGATGTCGAAAATCACCGTCTGTAAAATTTATATATATATAAATATACATATATATATATATATATATATATATATTGTCGCGGTATCCTGGCTCTCTTTATCCTCAAAGGAGCGCTGCCCGAACCTGCAATGATTCCGATACTCGACAAAACAAAAAAAAAATATATTAGTAAACGATATTACTAAATATTTTGTAATTGGAACAACACGCACGTTTTTGTTTAAAGAAAAAAAAAAAAAAAAAAAAATTAAACACAAGTTTTTACGAAACAAAAAAAAAACCTGATTTTATTGCTTTAAAAAAAAAAATGATTATCCAATTTCTTTTTCAACAATTATTTTAATTCTTTTTCACACAATGTTAAATTTCGAATTACTTGTACAAATTCCAACTTATACTTTGATCTGGATTGAACAACAATCGATATTAAACTTTGAACTAATTAGACAATACTTGATATTAAACTTTTATACTAATCGCACAATGATCGATTTAAAACTCTTCGGACAATGGTCGATTTTAAACTCTGAACGAATCGCACAATGGCTGATCTAAAAAACTGATTTGAATCGACACTGGTCACGGTTTATATACCCATCATGGGTCGTTCTAGAATATAATTGTTTTTATGAATAAATATGTTTTTGACAATATATTTTTGCATGGAGGCTTCTAGAATATTTTAGTATATCAACACCCATGGACGTAGTCGGTTCTGGTGTGAGTTCTTGGTCTCCATTGTTGTTAAATGGACCGGTAATTGTTGGTGTTCACGCCGATGTTGTGTGGTTTTGTGGAGGTTAATATTTTCTCCAGAACCAATCTCCTCCATTATTGATCCTGGCTCTTCGTCCAGAGTTCGAACCGTGGTGCGTAACTCGTCCACTGATCTTGGATTCGAAATTTTTACTAGTGGACGTACATTGTCGCGTAGTAGATTCAATATTATGGGCACCACGTCATCAATGTTCCTATCGGCGTGCACTCTTCTGAACAGCTGCACCTTCATGTTGACGAACGCTTCTGTCTTCATTCCTGTGGGTTGGGAAACGGTCATCAATTCCAGTTCGGCTTTGGCTTTCCTTCCTATACTGTTGAAGAAACTCTCCAGTTGCCATTTCCACTCATCGAAGGTGTAGCCCAACCCACGATTCATCAATGCCCAATCTCTGGCTGGTCCTGTTAATTTTTTTGTGACCATCTCAATCCAACAATCTACGGGCAGATGCGTTTGTCGTAGTAATGCCGTTGCTCTGTTCAAAAAAACTACTGGATCTTCGGCCGGTCTACCACTGAACTCCGGCATGATGGACAGAAGCGTCGTTGTGTCCAATGCGGCGGAGCGAATGACTGTATTCACTTCTTGTGGATCAATACGCATGTCTCGCAGTTGCTGTGTTTGATTCTGCTCGATCCGTATAATGTCATCCACGACTTTGTTGTATTGATCGTGCATCTTCTCCTCCAAGCCTTTGATTTGCGTGCGATTCTCAATGACATCGGCTTTAATGTTAACGACGTCGGTTTTCACAGTTTCGACATCCGTGGTTATTTGGTCGATCCGCTGTATGCACGCGTCCCTCAGATCCACCATTCGCTCTCCCAATTCGTATTGTATGGTTTGTATTCTTTCTTCTAGTTGGTTGCCCATTTGTTCATTCGATCCTTGAAGTCTGTTGCCCATCCTCTCTTCGGACTCTTGAAGTCGACTACTCATTCGTTCGTCCACTCTTTCTTCAGACTCTTGAAGCCGATTTCCAAGCCGCTCATCCATCCTTGCTTCAGATCCTTGAAGTTGGTCGACCATTGTCTTGTCCATGTTGTTGAGCTTTGTCATCAATACTGCGAGCATCTTCTCCATGCTTGCTGCAGCTGGCTCCTCCGGATCGGAAACCACACTTCTACGTAGTTCTGATGTAGGGTTGGCTGTTCCTTGAGTCCTTGAAGTTGGTGTTCCTTGTTGCCTAGATTGGTGCTCCTCCCATCTTGCCTGTAAGACCTCTCTTGAGCCAGTGCTGTCCAGCCCTTCGGCCTCCATCATCTCACGCAGACGTGGCATGGGAATGCTGCGGCTTGCCATTGTAATTCTTTTCTTCTTCCGTACGTCTCCTGGTCCTGTCACGGTCGCCACTTGTCGCGGTATCCTGGCTCTCTTTATCCTCAAAGGAGCGCTGCCCGAACCTGCAATGATTCCGATACTCGACAAAACAAAAAAAAAATATATTAGTAAACGATATTACTAAATATTTTGTAATTGGAACAACACGCACGTTTTTGTTTAAAGAAAAAAAAAAAAAAAAAAAAATTAAACACAAGTTTTTACGAAACAAAAAAAAACCTGATTTTATTGCTTTAAAAAAAAAAATGATTATCCAATTTCTTTTTCAACAATTATTTTAATTCTTTTTCACACAATGTTAAATTTCGAATTACTTGTACAAATTCCAACCTATACTTTGATCTGGATTGAACAACAATCGATATTAAACTTTGAACTAATTAGACAATACTTGATATTAAACTTTTATACTAATCGCACAATGATCGATTTAAAACTCTTCGGACAATGGTCGATTTTAAACTCTGAACGAATCGCACAATGGCTGATCTAAAAAACTGATTTGAATCGACACTGGTCACGGTTTATATACCCATCATGGGTCGTTCTAGAATATAATTGTTTTTATGAATAAATATGTTTTTGACAATATATTTTTGCATGGAGGCTTCTAGAATATTTTAGTATATCAACACCCATGGACGTAGTCGGAGTGTTCAGACTATTTATAAAATTAATTAAAAATTATACCTCTCCTTGGGTTTGACCCATAGTCATACCCCGCTTGGTTGATATTTAAGCAGAGACTTAAGCACCGGGCCAGTGTCAATTTAAAATCTATACATAAATTGTATGATACATTCATAACTGTAAGCTAGCTTACGTCTGTTTACAAAAATTGTCTTGTTTTTACAAAATTATTTATTTGTGATCTGTTTATGTTATTTTGTAAAACATTCAATTTGTATAAATAACTTTTGATTCTCTTAAATTAAATTATATGCAATAATTTTTTTCAATTTTTGATTTTTTTCTTTCTAAATAGAAAAACTTTAAATCAAAAGTATCTATTAATCTTATTATCATTTTTCGACTTAAAAAAAACTTTGTTTAAGAAAAAAAATAAATCGAGCTATATTATTTTCTTTTTGTACTTTCAAAAAAAAACTCCTTTTTGCAAGGAGAAAAATATTAATTTGTTAAATATTTTTCTTAATATTTTACTTTCATAATTAAAATGTGTGTTGAATCAAAAAAATTATTCTTAATAATTTTCATTACAACAATATATATATATATATATATATATATGTATATATATATATATATATATATATATATATATGTGTGTATATACATATATATGTGTCTGTAATCGCTCTAGTGTTCACAATTTTAATCTGAGTGGAATGAAATTTGGTATTTGAGCACAAAATTTTACATATCTCCCTTAATATTCGATAAATTGAAAAATTTATAAGAAGTAAAGTAGTAGGTACTATGTTTTACTGTAATTATGTTTCTTATTATTTTTTCTGTTACACTAATATTTACAAAAATATTGACGGTTTAAGATTGAAAAATTAAATTCCTTAATATCTCTGTACACATTAGAGTTTGAGCAAAAATGATAAGGTGATGAATTGTAGCAAACTAGATTATCTACAACTTTATTCCTTACGCATTTTTCGATTGTTCAAATATTAAGAGATTATTGGAAGAATAATATTCCAAAAAAACTACAAAACCATCAGGGTTCGCCCAAGCACTGTAACACAGTATTAAGACCTCAAAACTGCCTATACAATAAAGGATACACCAAAGGATATGTTATTATTGTGTTACACTGAACTATTTTGTGTACACTGAATTTATGATAAAAGTAACCTTGCGGAGTGATTTGCAATTCTTTTTAGTTTTGACCGATATGTGAAAAGTTTATTGACAGTCTCATAAAAATACGTTGCAAATAGTAGTGCCAGATCTTGGTAGTTTTACTGACCTTTCTATATTTGTATGGGTTTATATTTTATAGGCATCATTTGAAATACTTTTCTGATAAAGTTGCAGAAAACTTTTATTTCATATACGAAAACAAATCGACTCCTTCATGAAGAAACAAAAATAAATCTGAGTTCCTAATATAATTTGTTTTAACGCTCCATCTTGTTACTTTGAAAGTTTATCCGCCGCCAAAGACCGACACCAGTTCAATGATATAGAACTATACAGACTGTGTTGGAATGCTTTTCCAATACAGAATCTATATACAGAATATTTATTACTGGCAGGCCTTCTGGTTACTGTGCGGAGTCGGTCATTACACATGTAGTCATCTCATATGCGTATGGTAGTTTGTTTGTCATTTAAGAGTGTGTACTGACTCATTGACTGTGTGTACTGTGTGTACTGACTCATTTAAGAGTGAGGTGTACTCATTACATGTGTACTGACTGACTCCGCACAGTAACCAGACGGCCTGCCAGTAATAAATAATATTTAACATTGATTGTCTATTGGAAAAGAATTCCAACACAGTCTGTATAATAACCATAATATGATAACCATGTCATGTTTGTAGTTCAATTACAGTGCTCAGGCTGTAAAATTTGTGCATTTTGCTTATAATTTTAATCACCCGAACATTGAATTTGATTTTAAAAGAAGTAATGGAACTGTAAAATGGTCCATTCTTTCATATATATACCAATATAGTTTGTACTACCAACTTCATAGGTGGCAGTCTTTTTTGGAAATTTTTTTTGCCGGTGTTTTGTACGGAGTCCATTGGGGTTTCGAAAAAATATTTCGGTTTTAAGTCTTTGATATAAGAACATTTTGGCGAAAACCAAATGGATTCGGCACAAATCAACTGTAAAATTATGAATAAGTAACGTCAGTTATGAAATTTGTAGTACATACGTAGTATATTGAGTTTGTGGTTCATCAAAATAGTAAGTGAAATAATTAGATTAGTTAATTCATATACATGATAGGGATAGATAAAATGAATATTTATAAAATACATATTGCATAACATATTTTACGGTAGTAGACTGTATATATTGATTCAGGGTCGTATGCAGAAGGTTTGAAGTGTCATCTTTTTATATACCATATTAATAAATCTGTAGTGGTCTACGCTTGTGACGCGATCATAAAAAACATCATTGAATCGATTTTAATGGAACACTTGGTACAATTATAGTTTCCAGTCAGGCGTAGGTTATAGATGGTCGACGTTTTTACGATATCGCAATTAGAAAATAATTATTTTTCCATAATGATGAAAAGATCCAAATTATTAATTTCGATTTGGGTATCTCAGATAATCTCTTCATTTATGTTTTTGTTGTTTTAATACCTATCTAGAGTGGCAATAGTAGGATATCTTAAAAACTGCGGAAATGTGAAAAGTTTTGAAATTTTGGAAACTTGAAAGAATTTTAGTCTCTGTCCGGGAAAATTATTGGGCAAAGTATACAAGGGAGTAGTTTTAGTATAATTTTTTTGATAAAATCAACTTTTTTCGAGATGTTTAGTTTTAAAACTCATTAATACGGTTTCAAATATGATTTGATTAGAGTTCGTTTGGATTCAGTAGACCTGGTTCCATATTAAAATGCGGTGAAGACGCGGGTATCTGCTAACCAATAATATAATAATAAATCATTGTTTTAATCTAAAACCACTGCGTCAATGCCATTTAAAACATTTAATTATGATTTTAATTCAAGAAAAAATTAAAAATAAGTTGAATATTAGAAGAAAGTTTCAGATGATTTCTAGGTTAATATTTAAGAGCGCAAAATTCTTAACGAAAAAGTTCTTACAAAAAACTTTTTTTTTTGTAACAGGAACTAAGCAAAGTGCAATCGAAGATGTTTTTTTGAGAGTAACAAGTCCGGAGTAGGTAATATTTTACTCGATTCGTCTTAAAAATACATAATTTTTTGTAGATAAACTTATCTACAAAACTCTTAAATTGATTCCTTACAAATAGTTTTGTATTTCTAATAGGAAACGAGTAAATTTATCTATTCAGACTAATTCGTTGTAATTAAAAAATATGGAAAGCATATTTACATGCATGAGTTCTATACATAATAAAGAGAAATAGTTTCACTTAAGGACGGTACAGGCCTGTTCATAATATCGTTTTGTTAATTTGTCAGTATCGAATTGGAACAAGGCTATGGCCATAATAGGGAATATGCATGAAAATTTTTTTTCCCCTGAATTGAAGCATATTTACTTGACAAATATCAAGGTAAAATTACTTTTTAAATAACTTTAAAAATAAGCGAGATATAAATGATTGAAATTCCCGATTAGACAAACAGGCTGATAGCCCTCTTGATATGTTATGTGACGTCATATTACACTTGCATTATTTAAAATACACGTAAAACTCCGTTTTTAGTATTTTTGCAAGAAAGAGACAGTAAAAATCTTTAAAAGCTTATAGTTTCCTTGATATTTGTCGGATTTTAATTTCGTTTTTAAAGATTATTACAGTATTAACAGTATTTTCATATTCTGAAAATAAATGTGAAAAAAAATTTTCATGCATATTCCCTATTACTTACGTTCCAATGAAATTGAGAAATGTTAAAAAATTTAACGAGGCTAATACGTCTCCTATAGAAATTTGTATACATGTGTTAGCAAAGTAGGATTATCCACTGTGCGTCCAAATTTATGCATCCTCACTGTAATATATTGATATCCCCATATATGCAGTACTCCTATATGGTCGGTAGATATAGGAAATACTGTCCCAACATTAGGGTGCCGAATATATTGGTTCTCTCCATCCTACAAACACATTGCCCATGGTGCGCATGTTCCTATAACAACTGACCAAATAGGAGTATTACACATATGGATAATCCGAAAGACTTCAATATTCTCCGTATGATCACGTATAATTTGATGATGTAGTAATATTGAATTTCTAGAATATAAAAAATCTGTTATTGGTTTTATCATAACTGATGACGCAGTGACCTCCATCGCCCTTAAGACATTTTTTGTGTCTACGACTATGTGTATATCTATCAACCATAATTTAACATTTAACTTTGACATAATGTCATTACGTATAAATGTATACACAATATATTATACATATATAACATATACACATAATTTTACAGAGTGGATTGCAGTTAAGTCTGTGAATAAATAATGTTCCAACTAAAATGATTTTATATTCCTAATGGAATATGTTTTGTTTCTTTTCATTTTCAAAAGATTCATTTTGTATAATTTGATAATTTTTTATTATTCACTATACTAACTGACTGACTGACGCTTTTGTGATTTACATTTATTTTTTAAAACATCAGACATTCATACGTTTTTTTCTTTATGTTTTGTGATCTAATTGTAAAACAATGAGAAAACAAGTTCAAACCGAAATGTAAATATTAATTATTTAATATTTCACTTTTAGACATCATATCATAACAGTTGCATAGTTCATTCGTATTAAATATGTACGATTATGAACAGAACACAGATGACGGATAAAAATAAATATTGTTATCAAAAAGGAATTTCGATTAGAATTCATAATAATTTTTAGCGAATTTCCTTCAAAGGAAATCGGCTATTGTTTTTGTACTAGATGTCAAAAATCACTATCGTTAACATTTTCATATATATATATATATATATATATATATATATATATATATATATATATATATATATATATATATATATATATATATATATATATATATATGTACATATATATATATATATATATATATATATGTATATATATAAACATATATATATGTACATATAAGTTTATGTGTTTGTGGACTCTCTAATGGTCACAGTTTTATTCCGATTCGAATGAAATTTGGTATTTGAGGCGCTTTTGGTATTTAATAGGTCAAGTTCGTTAAGGGGTAAAATCGGACGAGGTGAAAGGGCGGTTTAGAGGGAGGGGGAAACACAAAATTTGACATCTCCCATAATATTTGAAAAATTTACCAGCAGTTAAGTTGTAGGAAGTTTTTGTTTCTTATCATTGTTCTGCTACACTAATATTTACAATTAAAGATTGAAAGTTAAAATTATAAATATCTCTGTATATACATATTAAAGTTTGAAAAAATGACAAGGTAATGAATTATAGCAAACTTGAGTATCTACAACTTTACTGATTATACATTTTTCGATTGTTCCAATATTAAGAGATATATTTTATATTTTGTTTTTTCTTTATGCCCCCGCCCCTTTCCCCTTGACGTATGCCATTTATTAATAATATTGGCCTTGGAAATACTAAAATGATATCAGATATGACATTTCATTTTGATCAGACTTAAATTGTGACTAGAGAGTGATTTATGCATTCTAAGGAAATCGCTAAGTTGACGCAGCTCCTGCGTAACGCCTTTTTTTATTGATAACAGTAATAAGCAAATTTTTGTTGGTAAATAAGTCCTCATTTGTAGGAAATTTTATGAATACTTTTATCATTATTATTAATTGTTAAATAATTACGTTTAATCAGTTTGTTGATCAACTACGTTTAATCAGTTTACTAAACTGCCGCCGTATGGATAAGAACGAAATAACCTGCTAGGCTAGTGAAGCTGTTCTGCAGATTTTCTTCATCAAAGTTCCTATCAAAGTCGGCTGCATCCTCAAAAAGTCGGCTGCATCCTACCAGTTCCTAGTCTCTGTATACAAATCCTTTCAGTCCTCCACTGATGAATCCAAAAGTATTCGAAAAATTTTCCATTTCGATTAAACAAAAATTCGATAAACTTGATTAAGTAATCAAATCATGGCACTGGCGGTTAAAATTAATTTCATTTGTGAATAAGACGATCCAGAATACAGATCATTGTATAAATTAGATTTTTCAGTTATTAAAATTTCAGTAGACAAATTCTATATTTTTTTCCAACATTAAACATCAACATCAAATTAAATTATGTGAATGTGTAGATGTATATGTAAGGACTTTTAAATAATTCAATTTTCATATCGGAAAAGGAAAATGAGGATTATATGTATATACATACATATATATACATATATATTTAATAACTCTCCTGGTATATACCGAAAATAATATTTAATTTAATATTAGTATTTAATTTAATTGCAGAAAGAAATTTGTCATAGATATATTATATGATATTATACAGAATGTCTTAAGGTGTTGACATACATCATACGCTTTGTACAATATTATATAATTTGATTTAATAGAATGTGATAGAAATTTTTCGAATTAATATTTTAGTAGTGATGGGGCAATGGTTCCGTAGATTAAATCTTAAATCCTTGAAGATACATCTGAATGCTTGTCATGTAATGTTGTCTATGAATATTACTTAATTTGTGCTATCTCAAAAATAGGTGATTCGAAATTAAATTTGTATTTCAAAGAGATGTTTAAATAAGCACTGTCTTAATTATCTTAATATCTTAGTTTATCTTCTGGGAAAATAATAAACTATAGAGAAAAAAAAATGTAAAAATATGAGACACTTTTTATTAAAATTATATTATCATTGTATTCTGAAAAATATTTCCTACACAAAGCGTTCCAAGCTTTTTACAGCATTATCTATTCTATTACTAATATAATAAAGCTGAAGAGCTTTTTTGTTTGTTTAAACGCGCTAATCTTTGGAACTGCCAGTCCGATTTGAAAAATTCTTTTTGCGTTAGATAGCCCGTTTATTGAAGAAGGTTATAGGTTAAAAAAACACTACCCCTAAAAGAGAGTGGAGGGGGGAGTGAATTTCGTGCAAAAATTATTGTCGTCCGCTTTGCTTCAAACTTTGTAAAAATATTTTTAATAACAAATAATTAAAGTTTGCATATTTGTTATTTTTAAATTACTCCTGAAAGGTGGTGGAATGGGGTTGTAAAGACAATATGGAGAAATTGTCTTCATGAAGCTGAAATTTGGCAGGTAGGTAGTTTATAGATAATAAAAGTTAGCTAAGAAAGCATTTTAAAAAATTCACATTTTAAGAGGGAGAAATTGGGGTGCGGGGTGGATATCTATACTAATATAATAAAGCTGAAGAGTTTTTTTGTTTGTTTGAACGCGCTAATTTCTGGAACTGCTAGTCCGATTTGAAATATTTTTTTGCGTTAGATAGCTCGTTTATTGATGAAGGTTATAGGCTATATACAAATTTAACGCGGGTGAATCCGCGAGGGATAGCTAGTGTATTTATAAAAGCGTTCTCATGTATTTTACCCATCAAATATATACTAATACAAATAATTTCGTAACTCGATTTCTAGAAGGGTTTTAAGTGATGAGTTACAGGCCCGATATGACTTTAAAAAATAATAGATAAAGAATTCGTATAATTTGTCAAAATTTTTCTATGCAAATGCATAACTAAATGTATTTAAAGTATGGTATTCTAAACGGAACACAGAAAGAAATAAAACATACGAGAGTTTCTTTTAAAAATTTCCAAGTATTTATACCACTTCTAAGATTGTTCAAAACATATTATTTATACATGTGTGTTTAGTTATTTACAACTATATCATCTTGTACAGAATTTACATATGAAAGGTTTAATTATTTCCTGAAAATTATGTAAAATATTTCCATTTTATATAGCCTAATATTTGGTGGAATGGTACACAACTTTAAATCAAAACGTTAGAGTAATAAGGCGTGTACATGCCATTAAGAAATTTAATGTATACTAAAGGTAAAATGTACAGGAAGTTCGTTAAACTAGGTAGATTATAGACTTATAAAGAGCTTTTGTACCGCTACCAATTTGATCTCTCCATTGAGATCTTTAATAGGGATTTTTGCTAGTTGTAACTGCTCAGAGGGCTATTTTCATGAGAAGCTTTTATAAGAGCCTTCACATGATTTTGGTCCTGGGTATTCACCCAAGAACGGTTGGACTCGTGTACCGTCCATTCATTTATTTTGTATTATTGTGCTTTTCGACATTCCAAGAAATGGTTCTGGGTCGTTTAGTGGAGCACTTACATCCATTCTGGCTAATTCAACAGTCTTCCATCGATTCTTGTTTGGTTTACCAAGATTTTTCTGCGAGTCGATACACTTCAGGACAATTTTGGAGTTAATTTCAGATGAATTTAACGTTTTAAGCGCGGCCTGACTATCGGATAAAATATATATTATTCTACCTTTGTAGTATCCACTGAAGGTACTCTATTTCACATCTATCATACACTTCAGCCTGGAATATCGAGACTGACATTGGGGCATGATATTCGTACTTGGTCGCTCAGAGTATAACCCTGATCCTACTCCGACTGCTTTGGGTCCATATATATACCAAATTATAAAGTAAAGGTAATTAATTGTGAAATATTTATCTTATATTCATTTTTTGTCAACTTTTGATACTAATGCTTGATGATTCAGGATAAATTACTAAATGGAGCATACATTGCTAAACTAAATAAAAGAAATAATGTAATGTTGCCCTCAATATTTTTATAATCATCGGTATATTATGTCGCATGGATAATTGAAAATGTGTATATTTCATGTAAGTGGTATAATTATCATATTGATGGTAATAAAGTGCTTTAAATTTTTTAGTATCAAACAGATTTCATCAAATTATTTTATTCGAATAAATAAATACTTAAGTGTTTAACGTTAACATGATATATATATTTTTTAAATATATATATCATGTTAACTATATTTAATGTGTAAATATATTTTAAATTTTCGAAAATGTTACGATTAAATGAGATAACTGCTGAAAGTCCTATATATGGTGAGGTCATCAGATGGATAAAAATATGACTGGTGCATATAACAATGTACAAATGGCGTCAAAAGTCATGCTTCAGGCATGCGGTAATTAAGTTATTAGAATATTTAAAGTAAATCTGTACGGATGTTTTGTTTTCGATGAACATTTCCAACCATTACAAACTTGGGACTAACTTCTAATACTTTTATATAATATTCTATGCAAACATGTATAAAAACAAGTCGTTTCATTAAAAAACCTTAACCTCGACAGATCCTACATTTAAAACTCTTTTGTTTCTACACTGATAGAAGTAATTCCTTGCAGTAAGAAAAAACTTCTTATACTTAATAATTATTATACTTAATATAGTCCAGTTAAGATCTACACCCGTGCTTGCAAAAGGTCAGGTCGTTCTGAATTTTTTATATGTTGTTAGGACCTAAACCAATATTAAAAAACCAGATTTGCAATTTCCAAAGTGTTGTGCTAGCGGCGGTGTGCCCAAAAAACCATGAAATTTTCGGACTTTTTTCAGTTTTTGCTCAAAATCTCAGTGAAGGAAGGGTCTGACCGGTATAGTCATTCAATACACTTTTAAAGTAGACTAAATTTTCAATAATTTGAAATCAAAACAAGCTCTATACAGCTATTGGTTTCCAAGATACAGTTCTTAGAAAATAGACCAATTTTTCCAAAAAGTGAAATTTTTTCGAAATGGTCACTTCTTTCGTAAAATATCTTCTAAAATACGTATCTCACGTCAAATATTATATATAATAAACTTGTAGTAAATTTAATTAGCTTTCATTTGAAATCAGACTGGTACCTGTGTGCCCAGCGGTTCTCTCAAAAACGGCAGATAACCAAAAACAGTCATAAGTTAACCAGCGCAGATAACCATCGCAGCGCACATATTTACCAGATGTTTGTATCCATATTTTCGGTAAAAGTAGGTACCAATTCCAATCAGAAGGAGGGAAACAAAAGATCGAGGTCGTACAGCAGTTATCAGAACATGAGAAAATTACACACACTCCTTCTTCCATGCTTCAAGGGGCCACGCTTGTTTTTGAGAAAAACAGTCTTAAAAAATAGCTTTACTGAGTGTCCCTTTGTTGTAGCCCATCTCCACTATGACTATGTCATCGACAAAACGTTTTTGGAGGTGAGTTTTTGCTGTTCTGACATCAGGTATACAATCACCCTTAATTTTCTGTAGGAGGTGTGATAAAGAAAACTGGCATTCATCACTGTTTTCCAATAGGTAATCGTACACACAATCAATCGTTTCTTCAGTATTCCTGGTTAGACGATACCCTCTCTTATTCCTAGTAGCAGGTGGTAATCTAAACATGCTCCTGTAGCACAATCTGTTGTATGCCCCGTCTGCAGCAACCTGGTCGTCAATGGCGAGGAGGCGCTCCGATTGTGCTACAGGAGCCTGTTTAGATTACCACCTGCTACTGGGAATAATGATCATAATAATTAATACAGAAAATTTACTACAAGTTTATTACATATAATATTTGACGTGGGATACGTATTTTAGAAAATATTTTACGAAATAAGTGACCATTTCGAAAAAATTTCACTTTTTGGAAAAATGGTCTATTTTCTAAGAACTGTATCTTGGGAACCAATAGCTGTATAGAGCTTGTTTTGATTTCAAATTATTGAAAATTTAGTCTACTTTAAAAGTGTATTGAATGACTATACCGGTCAGACCCTTCCTTCACTGAGATTTTGAGCAAAAACTGAAAAAAGTCCGAAAATTTCATGGTTTTTTGGGCACACCGCCGCTAGCACAACACTTTGGAAATTGCAAATCTGGTTTTTTAATATTGGTTTAGGTCCTAACAACATATAAAAAATTCAGAACGACCGGACCTTTTGCAAGCACGACCACCTTTTCATGTTTAACTTTACTGAACTAATAATAATTTCTTATACAATTTGCTGGAGAATACTTTGTAAAATTACTATATTCTTATTGTAAAATTACAATAAAATCACATTGATTACTAAAGTAAAACTCCCAAATATTTTGTAAAATTTCTATACTTGTATGGTAGGATTACTAAATGACTCTCTTGTAAAAAATGTAGGAAAAAGACTATAACAACATAGTAGTATTACTGACGCATCTTGGCATACTACTTCCTATATTTTTATTGTAAATTCAGACCTAAAATTTGTAACAGTGTATGCTATAAGTTGTAAAATCTCACCTAATTTAATTTAGTCAATTTGAAGAATGTTATAAAAAGAGTATACAAAACGATCTTATTATATTTATTTGGTTCAATGATGGACAGACACGAATTTCAAGAAAGTATTATTAATGGATATTAACATCATGAATGGTTGATGGGTAATGTATTCAATTTTAAGACGAATAAGAAGGATATTTCGTCATTCCACTGTTTCTGATGGTTTGTTCGAAAATAAACATTATTTGTATTTATTAAAATATCACAATATATTTGCATTGAAAAGCAAATATTGTATTCGTATCTTTTCTAGTATCTATTGGGTGACACGGCAAGCGAGAACCATCATGTTTAAGTTCAAACACATACGAAGAAAATTAAAGAATATACAATTCTGAACAATAATTGTCTCTGCAGCAATATAGTTGCAGAGTTTCACCAAAATTTTTTCACAAATTTCTTAAATGGCGTGAGGCCGGATTCATTTATGGCGTAAAATTTATAAGGCTAAAATGTAAACTCATAAAAGCTAGCAAATCAAAGCTAGATTCAAAGTGGTAAATGAATCTATATTCAACATCTCCTATGCTCCCATCCTATGCTCCATCTCCTATGCTCCAACCCTATAATTTAAATTATAGGGTTGCTTAGGTTGTTCTGTATGTTTTTAATGTAGCTAATAATTCTAGCGATGAAAGTCAAATTTGCATAACTCAAACTTTAGTTTTGAAGCACTTTGAGGCCCATTTTGAAATTATGAGGGCTGTTTTTGGGACATGATGTAATATAATCTCTGAATCTTTGATGAAACCTGTTTTGTTCTGCTCGTGGGAATTGACTATTGATTTTCTGAGGCACCCAATATGTATGTATATATTTATTTGAATATTTGAACGTAAAAAATTGAACGTAATACAAATAATGTAAAAGTGAATATCAAATAAGAGAATGCAGTTTTATTTTTGAATTCAGAACATTGTATTGTACCTTGAATAGTAACTAACCCGGCCAATTAAAGTTTTGAAAAAGAACAAAATATCTTATAGTTTTAGATAATTAACTAAAAAGCCTCGAAATGTCCGGAGGGTAAAAATCGCATCAGATTTTTTAATTCTAAAGCTTCAAATAGTTTACAGATTCTAACTAGTCATATGGGAAAATGTTACCTACCTTATTCATATAAAGTTGCATATTTTTCTAATTTTTTTTATTTTTTGTATTTTAATTAAAACAATAAACTGTAAAAATTTTTACACTCTGTCTCTCAAATATTTATCGAAAATCAGGATTCTATTTTTCGTCTTATTCTCATCTCGTCTCGTTTCTCTCGTCTCTTGACAAACTTTTTACGTCACACAATTTATGAGAGATAATTATCTTCATACTCGAACATTTTGCAACACTTTGCAAACATTTAGTTCACCCCCCCCCCCATAAGATTTTTAAAATAACAAAATAATATCAAGATAAATAATAACAAAAATTTCTAGGGCGTTCTAGGTTACAGAGCGTTAGACATTTTTTGTTTACTTGAACTTGTAGAACATTAATTAATTAACCTTATACACCCTGTATAATATATATATTTTCAACATATTATGTATGCTAATAAGATAATTCAAAAATTTTCTTTCATATAAAGTGCTTACTTGATTCTCAGACCTCGTTCATATAATAATCATCATTTATTTTAATTTTATGTCATTATAGTGAAAATACTAAATGTAATTAAAATATATATAACAAAAGAATAATGGTACCGTAACTACAAAATATAAATACGAAAAGTATGGCAGAGAATTACTTATATCATTTCCTTCTACATCCGATTTTGTTTCGTTATTATATATTTTATCATATATACGATTATTATTATTATTATATCTAAATAAAAGATAAATAATTATATATAGGTGATTTGGAAGTATATTTATATATAGTGTAAAGCATTTTACTACTAACAGAAGCGGAGTTCCGAAGTTCGTTTACAATGTACTGTACAATGATATAAAAACATTTATCATTATTACTTTTTCATAAATGTACTGAAATTGCTTTTAATTTCGGAACGCTTGAATATCTATCTATACTGAATTGGAAAATTGTAAAAAGTCTTAGTGGCAAATCTTTAACAATTCATATGTTTCACTCACAACAGTTTGACGTGTTATTAGAGTTTAAAAAAAACGCCTCGGTTAACTCACACAAGTGATTAACCAAAAAGCAACGTTTCGTTAAGCATGTTCACTCTCATTGCTTCTTAGGATTCGAAGGCATTGTCAGGTTAGATATAATTTCAGAAGCGCAGGGAAGTTTTCAGGCAGGAACATTTTGGTTAGAGTTTGGCGCAGTTCGATGATAACTCCTATTTTCATTTATGGCATTTTACACGATATTATTATTAAAACACGTTTCAACTAATTACAGAAAATTATAGAAAATTTATATGGTTAAACATTATAACGGAGTACATTTTATGTAATCTGTAATGTACAACAATGTAAGTGTAACACCAAATTGAGATGTAACATTAGACGAAATGGGCTTATTTAAGCCTTTTATCACCACATGTTCAGAAAACTTTTGTTACAACCAATATTTTCAAATTTTTTGAATATATATATATATATATATATATATATATTAATATATATATATATATAACATATGTGCATATCTTAGCTCTACTATTAGAGATAACAGAGATACAATTCAAAATATAAATAGAAATGTGGTGGAAAATATACCTAACACAATATACCTAGTCCTAAGAATTTAATTATACGAGTGTTCAGTTTACCCTCAGGTGCTGTTTTCATTGTAAGGGGCTATATAATTAATTTATTATTGATTTATGTGAAACTAAAACAATATTGGGTATATATATATATATATATATATATATATATATATATATATATATATATATATATATATATGCGCATAATTCACTCATAATAATTGAAATAAAAAACGGACCGAAAACAAATTGAACTTATGATCCTGTATATCTAAACGAAATAAAATTCGAAAACAATACTAAAAATTCGTTACGCAAGAGCTGCGTTAACTTTGCGAATTTCCTCCGAATAAATACTAAATCATTTCACTTTTGGAAATAGATCACAATTAAGTTTTTCACAAAAATTGTGACCGCTACTTTATGAACCCATACGTCGCTACTTTATAAGTCTATCGCATGATTAAAAATCTTACACTTTAGGTTATATGCCTTTATGTATAAATAATCGTAACAGAGGAAAAATAAATGAATACAGAATCACACTAAAGCAAGCGTTTCGATCAACTCAAACATCCACCAAGAAGAACCACTTTTATTGCTATTTTAGTATTTTTGTAATGCTTTTTCGCATTTATATTCGTAGGCTTAAAATATGTTTTGAGAAGTTGAAAACTTTTATATAGAAATATAAATTTCCAATTACAAAACACTGAAAAAGTTATTCTTTGATTGCGAGACCATTACTGTAATTATCAACAAAATGGGTTGAAACAGAAAAAAATGATAGGGAGACTAAAAACTAATATTTAACGTATTATTTTGAATACTTCTTACTAAAAAGGCCGACACACAAAATTTTTTGGAGAATCTGACATGTAAGGAGAAAGTTATCTTAGAAACATTGTAGAAGCTGATCTGGACGGGCTACACTTCGATCATAAGGTCCATTGTGATGCCTAAGGATGTGAGGATGTGAGTTAAGTGGAAGGAATTTTTGTGTATAGACTAACAATTGGTAGGATATGCGGCTATAGCCGACTATGCTAGGAACTTTGCCGATATTCACCTGGAATTCGTGAAGAAAACTGCAGAAAACCTTCTCAAGCTACCTTAGTTACTAAATTTTTCAGATTTCACGGAGTTCATTTGATATAGCTTTTGTCATATTTCAATTAATTTTAACAAAATATCTTTCTCAATTCATAGAAATAATACTTAAATATTAAATGTACTAACAAACCCAGTAACGAATTATTAAAATAACTACGATAAAATTATTTCAAAAGATCAAAACTAACGTAAAATATCTATCCCTTCCGACAAACAACTGTCAAGAGACCTGGTCTTTCACCTGCCATCCAGTATTAACGTACAAATCATGAGCAGGAATTTTATCGGCACGAAACTCCCATTCGTATCTAAATGCATATTGTTAGTTCCTTTTACACATACTACATTGCCCCACTGGAATATAGTAGTATTTTATTTATTTGACCATTGTACTACAACATGTTTCTAATATACGTAATATCATTATGATCCTGTATCTCTAAATGAAAGAAAATTCGAAAACAATACTAAAAATTCGTTACGCAAGAGCTGCGTTAACTTTGCGAATTTCCTCCGAATAAATACTACATCATTTCACTTTTCACAAAAATTGTGACCGCTAGAGTGGCTACAGACCTACACGTAATGAATTGTAGTAAACTTTATTTACTATAACTTTACTTAATATAAATTTGTCCATGTTTACTTATTACTAATATTAAGCGAGAAATTCAAGATTTTAGTAACTGCATTTTAATTGTAAACCACTGTGCCGCGGCAATTTTGTGTGCCGCCAAATTCTTAAAGTGTGCCGTCAAATTTTAGAAATGTATATAGTAAAGTATTAACCAACATAAAAACGAAAATCAAAAAACATCAAGCTCAAATTTTTCATTAAAAGTATTCTTATAATTAACTTGCAATTAATCCCTTAATAAACGTACTGTTGTTTTTGTAGTACATATTATTTTATTTTACATTCAAAATTACTATCATAAACTATTTTACACAGTGTATTATAGGTAAGTAAACAACTTTTAATCTTATCTTTTTCTTTGTGGGCCGTCAAATTTTGAAATCGTTAAAAGTGTGCCGCGACAAAAAATGGTTGAGAATCATTGTATTAGAGTTACAGAAAATAAGGTCAGGTAATGAATTGTAGTAAAATTTATTTAATACAACTATCCTAATTATAGTTATTCTTGGAAAATTCGCCAATGATCAAATCAGAAATTGTTTATATTTTGGAATATAATTTTCAAACTTCGTGAATATATTTGACTTTCGATTAGGTACACATAAATCAATGTGCCACAATTGAATTCAAACGTATCGGTACCATGAACAACATTATAGTATATTTATAGGTAAAAATAATTCAATTTCATACATTGTGCAATGTTGTTTCTCAGAATCTTATTATTTCTCCTACATTCAATTCGACTCTGATTGATTTTTGCTTTGAAAACAATTTCAAAAAATTAAAATTGTCATGTTACACGGGACAAAAAATTAAAGAACATAACTGAACTTGCATGAGGTCGTACTGTGAGCAGCTATTTATAAATCATTCTGTTTAGAAAAATATAAATAAACTTTTGTTATCTAAAATTACGTCATTCTCATTTCAGATACCTATACAGACGCTAGAGCATAGAACAAATATATGCATGAAATTTAAAACAAATGTTTTTTATGCAAATTTTTTTATACATTCGTTTACGCCATTCTGATTTCATATACAATGAAGAGAGAGGATATTCATGTTTGTTTATTATCCAAGGACTTTCGGTGCGGCTGCAGATATAACTGAGGTTACTACTCTTCTGTATTGTATAATCAAAGTATTTGTTCAGATATTATTTTGAAATGAGGGCACATTTTTTAACCGGGCGGTACTACTATTTCGAAGGGTGATAGAAAACTATGAGGTTTATCGCAAACATTGCCATAAAAATAACTTAAAGAATATTAAATTATGAAAAAAATAATCGGTCTAGTGCAAGCTATGTTTGCTTAAAAAGTATTCTGTGAAAAAAAAAGATTTAAAAAAAAATATAAACAAAAATGCTTTTAATTGACACTACACGCGATAATCTTGAAAAAAAATGTTTTAAATTCCGTTTTAACCTTAACTAAACCTATATCCTTTTTTTAACCCCATAACCTTCAACTAAAAATTTCGCAATTTTGCTAATTTTTCTTCAAGTGTATCGCATTATTGAATTGCTTTCATAATTTTATTCAAACTTTCTACAGTGATTCGTATTGAAAATGTGAGCATACGAAATTGAAACAAATTAATTCAAGCATTTGTGTATTATAAAAAAATAAAATTTTGACAAACTGTACATCTATTAGCACTTTATACACCAATTTGTACAATTTTTCAAAAAATTAGCTCAGCGCTACGCTTATCATATCTTTGAGCCAATCACAAGTGGTTTCGTTTGTTTCGAGGAGGTGATCAGTTTATCGATTTCTATTGGATGTTATTGGTGAATGGGAGCATCATAGAAAGAAATGGAGGCGTGTGCTATTATGCATCTGATTCGATCCACCTAGTATATATATATATATATTTATATAAATGTATATATATATATATATATATATATATATATATATATATATATAAATAAATATATATATATATATAAATATGTATATATATAAATATGTATATATATATATATATATATATATATATATATATATACATATATATATATATATATATATACATATATATACATATATATATACATATATATATATATATATATATATATATATATATATATATATACATAATTCAAATTTTACAAAACTGACTTGAAAGCGAATTATCATTAGCTTCTATATATCAACGAATTTAATAAATAATTAATTTTGTGTGCAACCTAAATACCTGTATCTTCAATAATAATAATAATAATATCTTCTAATACTACACAACACACATATAGTGGTTAGGCAATAAACGCAGATTGGTACCATGAATGTGTGCGGTGGGACCATAGTGGCAGACCAGGGTAATTCCCAATAGTACTGTACTTCTGGAATAACATGCATACTATATGTATGTATGTATGTATGTATGTATGGATGGGTACAAATTTCTAGTTAGTTACCTAGATAGGTAGAGTATTTTAATATACATAACCGAAGTACTTACCTACCAGTAGGGCTACCAATAATATTCAAGTATCTATCTAAATGTATATTGCAGCTATCTATATAGTTAATATATCATTTTGTAGGTAAAAGTAGGTGTACCGAATGTTTCAGAATTATTTTTCCTTGCTTAATAATCTGGTTCTGTTCAAGTCAGAATTTTAATTTAATTTCGTTTTTATCTCATATAAAAACTACAACGAGGTATGCATATAGAAGTTATGTATTCCATATCAAAAATCTTGATGTCCTAAAGGTGGGGATAACTAAGAAAAAGTTTTAGCTTAACTTATGGAAAAAATTTTCAAACAAAAGTTGTTTATTTTAAAAAGAAGTTTTTTGTTATTCAATTTTTGTTATATCTCTTGCGGTTTCAAAGATAGGTAGTTTTGCCTTTTTTGCCCAAATATGGTCCGATTTTGACCATTAACTTGACCATACTTTTTTGCAGTAGAACACACATACATTTCAGTTCGTTATCTCTTTTCGTTCTTGAGTTAACGTGTTCACAGACAGACGGACAAACGAAATGGCCAAATTAAGTCATTTTAAGAACACATATGCCAAATTATATTTCAAACTTAATATACCTTGTATATTTACATATACTGGGTATAAAAAGATTATTCGAGTTATATTTATACATAAAAAAAAAAAACAAAGGAATTTCAGAGTGTTTTTGAACATATAACAAGTTTATATTTAGTAAAACAATTAGCATTATAATGGAAAATTACTGATCGAATTTTTTAACTGCAATTAAAAAACATTTACTGAATACTTGTTCATATCTGATAGATAAGGTATTGTTTTGTACCCTGGGCACAGATTTTGAAAACTCACTGACACGGTTAATTACTTATCGCACCCGAATTACTTTTGTACATATCTTGTTTTATGAATAGATTTTTTACTTTTTTTATATTGGACCCTTCAACTGAGTGAATAGTAATATTTTTCTTTATAGAAATTTAAGCCAAATAGATTGAATTCATTTTAAAGTGAATTAATTTTCTTTAAAACTCATATCAATTTTCAGCTTAGAAAATTGTTACAATATTCGAATTTACGTAAATTGGCATATTGAAATTAATTGTTTATTTTTATAATGTATTGGGAATAAGTATTGTATACTTATGTGTGTTATACTCGTAAATCCTTTATCCAAGACCGAATCATTAAGATACTCGGTTGGTAACTAATATTACATCCTGATATTACGAGTTGGCTATCCTTATACCTCCTACCCACTAAGGTTTATACTGGGATAGTTAATTATGAAGTCAGCCACAGACTAGCTGCTATATGTCTAAGCTTTTCTTTCAATTGTTTATTCCCATTATAGGGACTACAGACGTGCAACCTGTGCAGGAACATTTTAAGGACAAATGAATTTTCGGTAGTAGGCTGCTATGCTAGTCTGTATAGCTGTTGCAGAACAAAATTACATGTCCTTGATCTGGTTGCTGTAAAAATCAAAATTATTTGATGTTTTGTGGGAGGAGTTTAATGTGTCTGTACAAGTTGCTCGTGTGTAGCGATATTTGCAACATATTATTTAAAATTTTATGTTTTCCTAATATTTTTTTTATGTTTTATTATATAGATTGTTTATTATTTTATATACTTGTTAATTTTTTTACAAAATACATACAAATGAATAAACTAGAGATACATACAAATACACTAGTAGAGTAGATAAATAAACTACAAATTAAATGAGATAGATAGAGACAAGATGACAAGTGATTGAATTTTTAAGATCAGTAGAGTTATAAAGTAATAAAGGTATGTTCCCAATTTTGATTGCACGTCTGTAGGCAAAATATTTTGTAGGCGGAGTACAATTTTGCTGCACAATGTTCCGTGTTAGTAGCCTACTTTAGTGAGGCGTTTTCTGTAAAAGGTATTGTTAAAGAAAGAACTAATAAATTGATTATTATTATGCTGAAACACTCTGCAATTTGGTTATACCTAGTGGTAAGTATATATACTCACTTTGGTAGGCATATATTAATGCATTATCATTATGACAAAAGTGTGTTTGAAAACCATTAAAAGATACACATTAGATTAGGTAAGTATATTTTATACCACAACCCCTTTATGCCCTTTTATATTCTATGTTAATTTTCTAATTATATTGTGTACATGGAAGTGTGTCATGGAAGTGCGTAATGGATAAGGAAGTCTGACAGGTCATAGTGTGATCGAATATATTTTCTAAATGAATCAATGGATATCCATCCATACATATATTATTTTTGATTATGTATATCTTTAGACAATTCCATTATTTAGTTTTAGTAAATACAAACGTGTAAAATTTTCGAATGATTGGAAATTATTTGAATTTAAAAAGAACGGAAATACTGATATTCAAATTGTTAAGAAAAACAAACTTTTGGCATGTCAGTAAATAAATTTTAAAACAGTTTTAATAGCGTAATTCTAATATTTTAATTTAATTTTCAGAAATTTTGTATTAATTCGAGTCTTTAAATTTCACAGAAAACACAGTTAATTGCTTTCATAAAAAAACCATTTATTGGTACCAATGAAGCGATTTTGCAAAATTTATTCAAATGAGTCTATAAATTAAATGTCGAAAACGATCATCATTATAATTTAGAAACGTGTTTTTAATATTGAAAAACCAAAATTCGTTAATGCGCAAAATACGTAAACGAGAAAGGGAAGCTAGGAGAAGAGAGTTGGTTAAACATTAAATTTAAATAGTCTAATATTAGTTAAATTTCAAAAACAAAAACATTCATTAGTTAAATGGAAACTTAATTATATATTCATTATAATTCCTTTAAGGACGTTCATGCACTACGCTAGATTCAAATGAATTTTATCTTTAAAAAATTTATTTCGGATTTAGGACTTTTTTTATTTGTCCTAAGTATTTATTGTAAAATATCAGTAAATATAAATTAGAAATTTATTTGACTTGATTTGACAGATCTGACAATAAACTATGTTTTGCCATGACGTTCAAAGTGTATACATATATATGTATGTGTATATTGCCTACTGTACGCTGTCGCCAGTTTTCAAAATATGGTGGCAAAAGCAAACCTAACAAAACAGTTTATTAAATTTTTATTAAATAATTAATTCAAATATTCGTTTAAATGCAATTGTATAAACTGCAGATTTCAAAGAAAATAATTTTTAGAAACATTAATTATCATGGTAGCTACTTTAATAACATAGTTATTATAATTTTAGGTACAAAAAAAATACGTTGTCCATAAGGACGCTGTATTAAAAGTTTGATTTTTAATCGATAATTACTCTTTGAAATGATCGACGACAGGCTTTAAATTTTTGAGGGAGGATAACTATAAAATTGAGCTATTTAATTCACAAAAAAATTGTTTATCTACTACGTCCTTAAATAGGAAAATTTACTAGCCTTCGTAGCTCCTACGTGACAATCAAACTCTCTTGCGGTATGCAGTTTTCTATTTTACATTTACAAGATCATAAAAAGGATATATATGAATGAAAATATGGCTCGTAATGCTAATATTCTTCTTTTATCACAAACATGAGTTAAAATGATGAAGACAATCGTTTACCTAATTTCAACTGTATAAACAAATTTAAATGTATATGTAAGAACTGACAGTTTAGCTATTTACCAATATAATAACGATCCATTCATCTTACAAAATGTATAATATAGTCTTGTATTTCAATATGCAAAAATTATAGCCCACTGAAAAGTAGGCTCACGGTCTGTTTCTAATGTAACTAAGCATCTAATGTAAGTATAAATAAATTTAGTCTTTCTACTGAAATGACACACATTTTTTACTAAATGTCTCCCAAGCACTGTGCAATAGAGCAGGATAGAAAAGTCTGTAGAATCGATCGAGTGAGTGTTACTTCAGTCGAGTATTATATCAGATATTCGTTACAACTTCAAAAATTGAACCAAATTTGTAGAAAAAAGTTTTCTGCATGAACAAATCATTTTTTATGGATCAACCTGTAATCCAGAAACTTTATAAATAATTATAATGACAACCGTGAACATAGAGTTTAATGGGAACAGATGGTTTCACATCATAGCAAATCCATTACTTAAATTTTAATATATAATATTATGTGACAAAGGTTTCTACATTTCTCTCTCTCTCTCTCTATATATATATATATATATATGATGTATATATGAAGTATGTATATCAATTGTTTATAATTTAAGTTTCAAATGTCACCGTCGTCATTTGATATTATTTTATTTAAATGAAACATATTACAAGCATTCTCCAAAGATCTATCCCTTTTTCATGTGATTTGATATATAAACTCAAAAATATATTGCATCATATAAGACAAAGATATAAGACAAAGATAGTGATTTACTAAAAATTATTTTACAACTTTTCATAGAGTTACACTAAGTTTAGTATAAATTATGTTTATTTCATATTCACAAAAAAGTTTTTGTTCCAATATTGATATTGACTGTTTTGTTTTTGGGAAAAAGAAAAAAGAAATTATAAATATCCGTCATATTGAACTTTTAAATATGTCATCTTGTTCGGCATGAAATTTTTCATTTGGGAGTGCTCGTTGTAATTATTTATAGTGCGAAAAATACTTAAGCTTTCATATCATCACAAAACTCAAAAATAGAAGTTTATGGTTGCATTATCTCTTTCAAAATTTTTAACTTACAACATGCATTGATTAATTTGAATAGTAGACATCTCGTTGTTTTACATACATACTTGTATTATGTATTCAGACATAATGGGTTCACAAAACAAATTATTAATTTGTAAATAACAGTACGGGAATTCCCGTATAAATAAAAATATATGTTAATAAATAAAATAAATGCAAGCATACACTAACTGTAATTATAGCATAATTGTTAAATTGGAAAAATTCCGCTTAAAATTCTCCTGTGTTGAGCCCTGGTTGAGAAAAAAGTTTTAGACAAAAGTTATAGATAATTAAATGATGTAAAAGTTTGATGATGGGTAAAATTCAATAAAATTGAACGGTTAGTGAGATAAAGGAGAAAAACAGACGAAAATAGGGAAGTTTGTGCATTTCAAACAAAATAACTCGGAAAATATTGATACTAGAAAAAAAAGTTTCGAATAAACAGTTTAAGAAATTTAATTTATAACAGAGAATGCTGTAGTTTTTTGCGTTAAGTGAACCGTTCTCGAGATATTGAATGAAACACGTTTTTCGCGATAGTGTCGCTACTGTGACTCGGGCGACCTCTCAAATTCGCCATTATGCTCAGAAGACACCCCTTTAACAAATTAGACTACTACGAAAATTACGCATAAAAAAAAAATTACTACGAAAATCTCATGATTGATTGATTGATTGATTATTGTTAGATTGATTCTCCAATTGCTTGGCCTATAAAATATACATAATACTATAAAGTTTTGTGTAATAAAGAATGCCTTTACGTTTCATAAATATCGGTTTTGGTTATTGGTGCGTTTCTGACCATTTTTCAAAGATATGTTTTCAAAATCCCATGAATTGAAAATTAATATAAAAAAAATGGTGTAGACCAGTCTCTGCCACATAACCTCTATTTACAGATATAGTTTTGTATATCATAATTTTTCATTCATCATAATTATTCATTGGCTTTCAACAAACCAATTTATAAAAATATTATTTTTAGTATTCTTTAAAAACGAATTGTTAATTTTGACATAAACAACACTAGCATGGAATATTCCCATGGTAAATAATGTTCATTTTTATCGATAAAATCTGAATGAAAAACGAATTTGCAAAAAAAAAAGAAATTTATATTTGTATTATAAAAACACGTAATATGGTAGAGTCAAATTAGCTTCAAAAACGAGGTTTCAGGCAGGTTGCTCAAAACCGCAATTTTTTTTAATCTATTCATCTTGACGTCCTGAATATAACCGTAAACTATTACGGTCCAACTGGAAAATTGAATTTGTTTATAACAAAAAAGCGTTTTTTCTTAATATCTTTTTTAAAACTAAAAATTTTAAAAATGACATAAATAGTATTCATTTCTATATCAAAAAAGAAAAAAAGGCCATTTGAAATGAATATATATAGACGTTATATTTCAAATTTTGCCCCTATTCCTAGAACATTTGTTTGTATTTTATAAATACGTATTTCGACTACAATGTAGTCATCATCAGTATGAATTAGCTAATCGTAACTATCTCTGGGATATGGATTCAGAGATGTTGCTTGATGTTGCTTGTTGCTAATTTGGTGCCTGTGTCACTCAAATTAGCAACAAGCAACATATCTCTGAATCCATATCCCAGAGATAGTTACGATTAGCTAATTCATACTGATGATGACTACATTGCAGTCGAAATACGAATTTATAAAATACAAACAAATGTTCTAGGAATAGGGGCAAAATTTGAAATATAATTTCAAAAAAACCTAGAGTTCTCTTTGATTATTTTAATAATCTTTATATAGACGTTGGTTAAACAACCATGCTGTCTTTTTTTGACGAAATCACTGTATATAAATTATAAAATTATTATTTTCTAATTATTTATCCACGGATTTTATTCTACTTTTTTTAAAAGAAATAAACCATATTGGTCGGAAAATTTTTTTGAGTTTCTAGTTAGATAGGTAAGTGTTTAAGCTTTCGATTAAGTCTTATAAAACCTCGAAGAGGTTTCTCAAAGATGACCTCAAAGAGGACATCTTAGGACGTCAAAATGAATCGATTTAAAAAAAAAAAATTACGGTTCCAAGCAACCAGCCTCAAAAATGATAATTTGACTCTTCCAAATAACATTATTTATAATTACATATTTTGTTATAATATCACATATTCTTTATGTTGTTAGCCTGTACAAATAAAATCAAATGATAAATCATCAAATGTAGATAATATACTATTTTGTGAGTTAGGGTTGCGTTAAATTGTTTAAGCCCCACTCTAATAACCCCCGGAACGTAAGTAATACATATTTTGTTTGTCGTTTCGTTTTGTGAAACGTCATCAAACAACACAAACCACCTACAGAGAATTTAGACGACATCAGCTCTTCTATAATAATTTAACTGGGGAAACAAAATAAAATGTCCATCTCTACTATATATACTCTATGTAATAAGTGTGTAGTATTATATAAACGTGAAATGTGACATTAATCTCTCATAAAATATAAACAAAATACAACAGCAGTAAAAAAGAATTATATGTCCCTTTTTTTTTATGGATTCTGAATATTTGCTACACCATGTCGTTAAGTATATTTTCTGTTTTTGAAATGATTTAATTTGGAAATTCAAAGAGATTAACAAGAAAAATTACAGATCTAGAGCACGGAAGTGCGCAGGGCCGAGTTTAAGGGAATTTTGGCATTTGTATGATAGATATATATATATATATATATATATATATATATATATATATATATATATATATATATATATATATATATATATAGGATAGTTCAAGTTGAAAACCATGTTAGAGTTAACGCGAATTAAAATATGGGCGAGGGCTCATTCGATTCCGACAATTTTTTTGCAAATATCTCAAAACCTAAAAGGGTTAGGGATTTACTTTATAGTGTAATTTAAAGGTAGACTCTTAAAGTTAAATTTGACTCCTAAATGAGTCAAATTTGGCATAGTTATAATATGCAGTTTATCCAAATCTGAACCATCAAGTTTAAAATTGAAATAACAAAAAAAAATTTATAAATAATTTCGTTGTCACATAGATCTGATTAGCGTCAGTATCGAAACGTTTCAAAAAAGGTAACTTGGGTCCTTTTCTTACATTAATATTTTGAATATTTTGACAAATATTAAATTTGTAATTAATTACTGTTTAAATTTTATAATGTAATGCATAAATGAATAATATGTATTAACATTGTTTGTTTGTTTATTGGTAATAAACGATAATTAAATTTGTATTAAATATTCATATTAATAATAGTTGGAGCTATGAGAGTAATGAAGGAATTTTATTTAAAGCTATCTACAGCATACTAATAGTTTATAATAATAATATGTACAGAGTGAGAAAGAAATACAGGAAAACGTAGCTATTAAAGTAAGGTGAAAATTAGGATGAATGGGAAAATTCGGATTTTGCTTCCCCCACCAAGGAGGAAGATAGATAGATAGATAAATTGTAGAGATCATTAGGTCCATTGTGATGCCTAAGGATGTGAGGATGTGAGTGGAGTGGAAGGAATTTTTGTGCATTGACTAGGAATTGGTAGGATATGCGGCTGCAGCCGACTATGATAAGAACTATGCCGATATTTATCTGGAGTTCGTGAAGGAAACAGCAGAAAACCTTCTCAAGCATAGCCGGATACTTCTTTCTTGTTTATGACAGTTTAGTCAATTAATCACCACTTTTTTTTCTTAATAAATGACAAACTGCCGATGTCGGAATTCGAACCCATAACCTCCCAGTTTCTAAGTAGGCATACTGCGCAGATATAACGCCTTGAGACCGCTCGATGACTTGGACTACTACCAAGGAGGAAACTATATTCTTTTAAAACGGTAAGAAATCGAAAAAAATTTAAAAACAATAAATGTAACTTTTTTTAAAATAAATATGTTTTATTTGTATTTTTTTTCTTCATATACTCAGTATATACCAGGTATTTAAGCAATTGACTCAGCTATTTGTTATTTTCACTTTTTTTATGTTATAAATAAATTTCCACTTAAAATCACTTTTGAATAGATATTTAAAATATATAATCCGACGTCTTAAATATCTTAAATAAACGTCTTAAATAGTCTCTCTGTAGAGTACCATTTATAAAATGCACATTACATATTGTAGATATATAATTGTAATTGCTCTGTGATTGGATGGATATGTTATATATTAATTGAAATCATCTATCGATTGATCATTAAATAGATATAAATTCAGTGATGTACATCTAAATTTCAATTAAAGTTAGTAGTAACACTATGAAATAATATTTTATGTGATATTATATGATTTTATATACTAGCTCTAAGTACATTTCATCTCATATATTCAATTTTCATGTCACTAAACACTACTTTTAGTATCGTTCAATAACGTTATGTAATTAATGAATAGAATATATATTAAAAATAAAATGAAAATTCAGTACATAATATGTATAATTCAACTTATTATAGATAATGTTAAATCATGACGTCATATTCCAAGATGGCGGCGTTGGTCAGGCTATATTTCAACAATAAATTGCACCTAAAATAATATAAATACAAATTAGGAGTAGTAAAAAGTTTAGCTGAAATTGTTTCATTAAAAGTGAACCAGCAAGAGATCGAATAGTCCTGTAAAATGGTGTTCCCTAAAATAGTGTGGTTGAAATTTTAAGAACGTGTCACGTTTAGGCACATGTCGTTGCACGAGAGAGAAGAAAGATATGAAATAGAGAGAATGAGAGCTATGTATTTTGTTTTATTAAAATTATGTTTATTGTCATTTCCACAGAAACTATACTTCTAGAAAATAAGTATAAAATTATTTTATTAAAATTTTGTTTCAATTTTGCTTGTCATTTCCATAGAAACTATACACTATACTAGCACACTAGAAAATCGTTATATATCGTTGTATTTTTGTTTCACTTCTATCACGTGTATGGTGCTGCACGCGAATTTTTTTATTCTCATAGTATTTTTGATTACATATATTTTTCTGTTTAGGCACTGCTATTTACTAAATGAATTTGGATCAGATCAGAATACATTTATAAAACGTTTTAAAGTGAACAAACAGCTTGTTTGTACAAGCTATACAAAATAAAATAAAATGTTTAAATAGTTTAATAAAATTGTAAATAAAAATGATTATTTTTAACCGACTATAAAAAAGATTGAAGGATCTCAATTCGTTTTGAAAATGGGCATACATGCACCGATTTTGATAATAAAGAGTGTATCCGAGAACTGATTTCCATAAAAAGTTAAAAATAATTTTTAATGCAACGTATCAATAAATATTTATGAATCTTCTGAAGTTCGTGGTAATTAATCTCTGCTGCATAAACAATAATTTGAGGGTCTGCTTTTCTTTGAAAATGATTAACACGGACCAGTACCTACCTCAAAAGGTAATTATTCGTTAAAGAAACTGTTTATAAGAACGAAGCAAATAAATTTTTGTTTGTTTTGAAGTTGTTTTTTTTGTTTTTATTAAAAAGTTTTATTAAATATTAAAACAGTAAATATTTATTTTCATATGTATTGGAAACAGTCATATTATAGCTCAATAAATTGTGATTTCCTTGCTATATTATTGAAGCAATCGAGTTTATTAAAACATTTTAATAGGATTAATTATGGTTTTGTAAACTATTATGCGAAAATAACTTCATCAAAATATATAATACTTCAATATAGCGAACTTTTAACATTAAACTTTTTTTTTTCAACATCTCATAGCTTGCATTTTTGAAATTAAATTGTATTAAAATTTTTACATTATTCTTCCAAGATACTTACAGATTGCGTATGGTCAAAAACTTCGAATATTTGATAGGGTGACTCACCTGAAACAGAAAAAAAAATTAAAAATCAAATAATAATTATTTTAATGAAATTGATATTTGGAAAACTAGTTCAGCGTGAACGACGTTCAATTGTAAACACTGTAGTTTTTTAGTGTGATCGGAACGCCGCCATTTTGTCGGAATGAAAAAAAAAATGATTGTGCACGATTGTGCTAAGATTGTTCTAGCTTGTGCCGCAAACCAAGATTCGATACCGCAATTAGTTTCGTAGAAAATCGCGATTGAATACAAAATATAATTTAACATATGCATTTTTTCATTCCGACAAAAGGGCGGTGTTGGGCCTTAAAAACGGTTTTTTTCGAATTTTCCCATTCCTAGTACAATCTAGCACAATGACTTTTTTTCTTCTAACTTCATACACATCAAGCAAGGCATGTAACGAGTGAAAACTATGCATGGTTGTAGAAAAGATTGATCAAGAATGAACGTGTGCAGTCGCCGTTATACCAAGATTTTTCCTATCGATCGAATTTAATTAGGTCAAAAATAGACTTTGTACCTAAACAAAGAAGAAAATTAGATTATTGACAAAACATACTGTATAATAAAATAATAAAAAACAGGCACTTATATTCATAAGATTTACTCAGTTTTAGTGCCTATAGTATAGTAATATAAAGACAACAAAAACACACATTTATATATATTGTTAACCCGACTTCAAAAAGGAGGATGGTTCTCAATTCGTCTGTATTTTATTTATTTTTTTATGTGTGTCACCTCAGAACTCCGTCAATTATGAACCGATTTTGAATTTTTTTTTTGTTTTAAAGGGTTTGGTTTCCCATTGGTCCCATTGGCACCAAATCGCATTCTGATGAGGGGATCCCCGGGAAATCGAGGAAAATCCTCATTTTATATGTGATAACCGATTTCTGCGAATTTTTTTTTTTTTTTTGAAAGGGTATACTTATTCATAATGGGAAAATAAGAAAATTTTTTTTAAAACCGAATTCAAAAAAATTTTTTACAAAAAAAAAACCGACCCCAAAAACTATTTTTACAAAAAAAAAACAGAATGCATGTAAAAAAACTGAAAATCTGTTATCAAAAATGCACTAAAAATTAGTAGGTCGTTTAGTAGGTCTATCCATATTTAGATAAATAAAATCAGTTATAGAACTTCAAAGTCACTAAAAAGCGAGAAATAAACCATATTTTGACAAAATGGAAACCCGACTTCAAAAATCAAATATTCTATAACAAAAAATGCACTAAAAAGTAAAAAAATAATTGCATATTCTTGTGCCAATTTTAGTTCGCCTAAGCAAAAATTTTTAAATATATATGTACAATTATTGTTATTTTTGGAGGCGGTGTCAGCATAGAGAAATTCACATAACTTTTGGACACCACCTCCAAAAATAACAATAATTGTACATATATATTTAAAAATTTTTGCTTAGGCGAACTAAAATTGCCACAATAATATGCAATTATTTTTTTACTTTTTAGTGCTTTTTTTGTTATAGAATATTTGATTTTTGAAGTCGGGTTTCCATTTTGTCAAAATATGGTTTATATTTATATATATTATTATTATTATGAGGATAAAAGTACGAATGACGGTCATCACATTATATTATATTATACAATGACATACACTTGTCCGTAGAGTGATGTGGTAGTTTTACGTGCATAGTTGAACTATGCCGTTCCTGTCATGTTATACGTCATCATACACAGATAGATACATACAGATATATAGACAAACACTCAGTCTAGCGGTGGCTAATACCGAGTGCTATCAGATTTTATACTGGCGGTATCAGGGAGAGTTATCGGAAGGAACAGTCGGCTCTTATCTATCCCCACACATAATCACCTTACCCGCTTTATAAATTATATTTGATAAGGTAGATTATTTTAGTTAATCATAATTTGGAACATAATGATCAAATAATGGATAACTCGAATATGAGGTCTTTCACCTTCACTAATGCCAGCAATCCTAGTTTTTCCATATTACCTGCTATTACCTCGGTAATGGATGGTCGAAACAAGCTAATATTCTCACTGCAGTCGTATATTTTTCTTCACGCTTTAAACATAGACGCCTTAATTATATTGGAATATTATGATTAGTGGTAGTAGCGGATGGGAGGTCGAAGCCTGGCAACTGGGCCTTTCTACCGACCTTTTTTACCGACCTCTTAGAAACCCATCCCCTCATAGATAGATAGATAGTTTGTAGAGGCTGCTCTGGACGGGATACACTTCGACCATAAGGTCCATTGTGCCAAAGGATGTGAGTGGAGTGGAAGAAATTTTTGTTTGTAGACTAGGAATTGGTAGAGTATGCAGCCGACTATGATAGGAACTATGCCGATATTTATCTGGAGTTCGTGAAGGAAACTGCAGAAAACCTTCTCAAGCATAGCCGGTTACTTCGTTCTTATCCATACGCCGATAGTTTAGTCAATTAACCGCCTCCTTTTTTTTCTTAATAATTGACAAACTGCCGATGTTGGGATTCGAATCCATAACCTACTAGTTTCCAAGTAGGCATACAGCGCAGACATAACGCTTTAGACCGCTCGGCCACTTGGACTGGTCATCCCCTCATACTCTTTCACTCTTTACCACATCTGATTGGTTTCCTCTAGCCCTGTGTTCGATGTTGAATCTACCTGTCTTTGCAAATGACAGGGCAGAGTTTTACCTTAGATTCCTCCATTTAGGTTGATCCGAAGCCTAGATACCCCATTCTGGCTCTGAAAAGACATTCAGCCAGAAGGTGGAAGTGCAGATATCATCGTTATCTAACCTGGTTTAAAGGAAGAATCAACCGCATTAATAATTGTGTTACAAAATCAGTTAATTGTAATTACAGAACTTTTAACGTATTTTAAATAGTGTGATATTGATACACCCTGTATAGAGAAAACAATTTAAAGAGTATGAGTGAAATATTATATTAGTATGTATGAGAGGTTTTCCCAAATGGACTTAACTTTCCACTCAGTCAAATAAACTCAAAATGGAGCTATTTATATTGTTCACTGAACATTATTATATGTTCCGAATCGTCGAAATTGTGTTATATGTATTACACTGCCATTGGTAGACTGACATCACTCTGACTATATCATTTTTAGTTAGTATAACTGCAGGATACAAACTAAATCCATATATTTATTTATCTCGTTCATCTCGGATATGGCAAAGTTTTATTCTATGTGTGTGTGTGTGTGTTTGTGCGAATGTGTGTATTTATTTAATTTTCGATTTATGGTAATAACTGTAACTTAATACAACTGGTCATTACTGGAATTTAATTCAAAAATTATTAATATCATTCTTAAATAGATTTAATTTACAAAAAAAAATTCAATATGCGGTTTGTCCCCACATAAAAATTTCCGCCTGACAACACATTTGTGCAGCTGACAAAACGTTAAATCATTTAAAGGAAGATAGAAAACGAGCTGAAAGTATGTGTGTGTACTTTAGAGGCATAAAGTGAGGTCAAGTTTGAGATTGAGCAGAATCTCTCGATGCATTCTCTCCCTAGGCGGGAAATCCTTTACTTCTAAAACCATACGACATAAAGGAAAAGTTTACGACATAAAGGAAAACTGATCTCTTTTACAAAATAAACAACTTTTGTATGAAACTTTTTTGCATGAACTGAATAGTTTTGTCACAATTTTAGCTTAAACATGTGTCAAACATACTCTTCCTTATAAATGCATATATAAGGCACCTTTAGACACTACTTTATTTTTTTTTTATAAATTTGTTTGTGTGAGTCAAAAGTAAAATAATTACGCCATTATAATGAACTTAGTATATACAAGTTATTTAAGCAAATAACTTTTTTATTTCTAGAGATTGATTTATTCTTTACTATCAAAATGAAAAACATATTATTTCTTTGAAGGTGAGGTGATGTTGTCGACTTCTTCTGTTCCTCCCACAAGATGTTCACCTTCGCGAATATTAACGATTTTATAATATTAGAATTAACTTTGAGATGATAATGACAGTGAAAAGTTTGGTTTTTGATATGCCGGCTGTACACACTCGCCGAGGGATTCATTCGTAAAGCGAGACATTCGTAAAGCGAGGAGCCACAAGTGCAGCTGTGTACACTCTCGCCGAGTGTTCGGCCGACAATACAGTTCTCGTCATTTAGTCAACGAAATTACGTTAGTATACCTGAAAAATGACAACCTTAAATTAATAATTACGGAGTAATAATTTTTTGATTAAACTATTAAAAATAATTTTTATTCAAACGAGTATTAAAGGACACTAAAAGAATAAAAAGAGTATTCATAAATTTATACAGTTTTCATTTATTTTCGTGGTCTACTATTTAGATTAACGGGTACAATTAAAATGGTTGAAAGTTGAATATTTAAAAATAGCGGTTGAACGTTGAATCGAATGTAGACGAGAGTGTCCTCCGTGCTCGTGTCAAATGTATTCATCAAGGCAGACCGAGCGTTGTGAGTACACTCTCGCATTGGCTATATATCGTGTTGTCTCGCCGAGTGTGTACAGCCGGCATTACAGATAAACAGATATCTATTGAAGTTCAGATCTGAACCTCAAATAACTACATGTCTTATATAGAATAAGAATGACCATACCCTCATCAAAAGTTATCGGCCTATCAAAAGTTACCATAAAATTTTTAAAACTATCATTCAATAAAGGATGTTATATTAGCTTTTGCAAAAATACAAACTTCGAAAGCATTACTATTTCCACTTGATTTGTATTTAAAATACTATTAATGTTTAGAAAAATGTGACATGTTTGGGCAATATAGTCATTCTCATAACTATTATGAAAATGACTATCCTGTCATTTTCATAATGACAATATAAAAAACATTCGTTTTTAATATCAAAAATATTTTAAATAAAGTAGAAATATTGAAGTATTTATATCATCAGTATACTCCCGTTCATAAAAATTGAACCAGTTGAAAAACTCTAATTATTATTTTATGTTATATTATACATATATTCAGTAATATAAACGCTTACTGAATGTGACTTACTGGTTCAAATTTATTGAATGGGAGTGTACATAGAAAATGTTTTTATTTTAATATTCAAGTTAATTAATGATAATGGTAATAGATGGGAAAAAACTATTTGTTAAATTTTTTTTATCTGTTTGACAAAATCGAATAAATAAGGCCCGGCCCAAATCAATTATAAAATTTTTAAACTTTAGCTCGACTTTTGGTGTTGACTACATTGTACATTTTTTCAGTCATATAGGATAAGCTATTAAATAAATATTTTAAATTATTTACTATTTATAATCTCATTGATGACGATTATAAATCATTACTAATCGATGAGAAATGGAGTAAATATGGCGTTGGTTAAAACATGATACGGCTAACGGTCTTCAAGATATCAGATCCAAAGTGCTAAAATTCAAAATTTTGAAAAGTGTTAGTCGGACGTTAAATCGAACCTGATTTTCACACTGTCTGGGTCAAAATTACCCTAGAAAATGACTATTATTAAAATCGGGACCAAAAATTTTCTTAACTTTTTTCGCATTTTTTCGAACCTTACCCCTTAAAAAAGTCGCAAAAATTTTATGTCCCCGATTTTGATAAAAACTTCGTTTTGAGCTAATTTGAACCTAGCGAAAACGATACTGTTCGTTAAAATACGATACGATTAATGGTTTTCAAGAAATATACTCATAAAGCTAAAATTCCAAACTGTATGAATTGATAAGGGAATGTTTTGAAATGTGTTTGTCGGACGTTAAAATGAACCTGAATTTCGTACTGTTTGCGTCAAAACTACCCTAGATAACGATTATTATTAAAATCGGGACAAAAAATTTTCTTCACTTTTTTCGAATTTTTTCTAAGGGGTACCCCTTAAAAAAATCGCAAAAATTGTAGACAATTTTTTTGCCCCGATGTTGATATAAACTTCGTTTTAAGCTAATTTGGACCTATCGAAAACAATGCTGTTGGTTAAAATACGAGACGATTAACAGTCTTCAAGATATCAGATCCATAGTGCTAAAATTACAAACTGTATGAATTGAGAAGCGACTTTAAAGCAACTTTAAAGTAAGAACGAGTTCGTGAATGGGAAAAATCGGACCATGTTTGGGAGAAATGGGCAAAACTGTATATCGTGGAACCCGTAAGAGATAAAACAAACATTTAAAGACAATAAATGTTTCTTTTAAAAAAATTATATTTTGTTAAATAAATTTTCATAAGTCAGTATAGACTGGGTATTTGAGCAACTAACTCAGTTTGTTGTTAATTTCACTTGTTATACAACTATATGGATTTGAAAAAAATGTGTATGACATACAATTTAGGACTGATATACAATAAATAAAGGTAATTTAAAAAAAAATTATATGTAGGTTGAACATGAAATCTAAAAGCTGATTTATAACATAAAATGTTAGTTAAGGATGTTCCAGCATACCATCACTTGTCGACAGATTTTGCTCATTTTTTTCACAGGCTAAAAATAACGTTTTCTAATAAATCTTGAAGATTCTGAATTATTGACCGTTTAGAACGCGAGATAATTAATATCAAAGTTATCATTCTCTCTCTGACTCTCTCTCATTAGAAGTATGAAAAACTTCATGCCCGCCCAACTATTATCTGTTGTAAAACAATACTCGACAGAATTTTTAAAAAAATTAGGAGAGTAAAGCTAAATATTTATTATATGAATTTTTTTTTAAATCGTGTGTTACCGTTTTGTTTTCGAAATATAAAAGTTTAAAACTATTATTTTTCTTCAAAACAACATTATTTTGTATATGTGAACAGTGTATTTGTCTAGGTGTTGTAGACGTGTGTTTATGTATTTGTGCTATAATAACATCAAACCGGTTTCTTGTCCTGATTATATATCACAGTGCTGGTGGAACGTCCTTAATATATTTGATATGTACGAGTACTATTATATAATACAACAGATACAGTAGTAGTGTAACAAACAAAAAAACATAATTTATCTAATTAAAAACAGCTGGGTTAGTTGTAATTTAGCATGTACTAAACTCTAAAGTAGCAACATTTGAAATTGTACACGTTTTAGTTTCAAATGTATATAATATGTATGTTTTTTTTTTGTTTGTTTTGTTTCTGTTTCTGTAAATTGTTTTTTCTATTTTAAAATTATAATTTTACAACAAAATGCATTTTTAAATTAGTGTTTTTTATTTATTTATATATATAATATAGTCAAACAGGGTTTTAAAATATTATATTATTAGGTTTTATTATGATTGCATTCTTATTTTACTTTTTGAAGATGAACTCTTATGGCCCCCCAAATAGACGCAGAACATGGTTGCAGCAACATTGAACAGCAACTAGCTTGTTGCTCTGTATGTGGGGTGGTTGCAGCAACAAAAAACAAACTTTTTGTTGCTGCAACCAGTCCACACACAGAGCAACAAGCTAGTTGCTGTTCAATGTTGCTGCAACCATGTTCTGCGTCTATTTGGGCCTTTTATGCAACTAAGGATGAAAAAATGCTTCTAAGAAATTTGAACCTTTTTAAAAATTATCGTATTACAACCAAACATTAGGATTTTTGTGGAGTAGGGTAATGTAGACAAAAATGACCAATCCAAGTAGCCGAGCGGTCTAAGGCGTTAAGCCTCCGCAGTATGCATACTTGGAAACTGGGAGGTTATGGGTTCGAATCCCGACATCGGCAGTTTGAAAATTATTACGAAAAAAAGGGGGCGGTTAATTGACTAAGCTGTCGGCGTATGGACAAGAACGAAGTAACCGGCTATGCTTGAGAAGGTTTCCTGCAGTTTCCTTCACGAACTCCAGATGAATGTCGGCATAGTTCCTATCATAGTCGGTTGCAGCCGCATATCCAACCAATTCCTAGTCTACTCACAAATGGCTTCCACTCCACAAACATCCTCATATCCTTAGACATTAAAATGGACCTTATGGTCGAAGTGTAGCCCGTCCAGGGCAGCCTCTACAATCTATCTGTCTAGACAAAAATGACACGACCAATCCGACGTATAGGTCAAAATACGTTTTGATTAGTCAATTTGTAATAACTCATAATGGCTTGTAATGCTCCACACGAGATATATATGCAGTGAGATAAAAACCTTCGTCAATCCAATATAGTGAATGATATAATTTGATACTGCCTTCTACTCGTCATGATCACGTTATGAGAAATATTTTGAACAGATAAGAAGTTGAACAGACCATCGAGAGATGGAAAATATCTGCGGAACTAAAATAAATGACAACAATAGTTTCACCCAAAGATGAAACTAAAAAGAATCATGAAAAGGTGCATTGTTACATCTCCAAGCAATTTGAGAGAACTTTGACGCCATAAGTTATAAACTTACATTAATAAGTTTCCTTATTGTTTCTATTGTTTTATGCGCAGATGTATAATAGGGAATATGCATGCAAATTTTTTTTCACATTTATTTTCAGAATATGAAAATACTGTTAATACTGTAATAATATTTAAAAACGAAATTAAAATCCGACAAATATCAAGAAAGCTATAAGCTTTTAAAGATTATTATCTGTCTCTTTCTTGCAAAAATACTAAAAACGGAGTTTTACGTGTATTTTAAATGGTGAAAGTGTAATATCACGTCACATAACATATCAAGAGGGCTATCACCCTCTTTGTCTAATCGGGAATTTCAAACATTCATATCTCGCTTATTTTAAAAGTTATTTAAAAAGTAATTTTACCTTGATATTTGTCAAGTAAACATGCTTCAATTCAAGTGAAAAAAAATTTTCATGCATATTCCCTATTACAAACTACAGGATTGGAAATAAATAAAAAATTTATCGACTCAAGCAAAACTCAAGATGCAAATTAGATGGTCAATCAGAAGCAACAATGAATATAAAACTGTCTGTACGAGCACAACCTATGACCAGTTTTCTAAGTATTAATGTGAATGCCATTACGAATACTGTTGCTGAAATAAAAATCACAACGTCAAGAGTTGAGGAATACAAAAAAGTATTCTGGTGAAATTTCATTTATTTGATTATTTTTAAGATAATATTTTGTAAGATAATAGAACTTTTATGTGACATCAAATTCTTGATAAGAAAATTCATACACGCCTTGAAAGGGAATCGAGCTACCTATCTGTCTCTAAGCTACCTAAAATGTTATGGTAGTGGAATGCGCTGATAGAAGTAATTCCTTGCAGTAAGAAAAATTTGTTTAAACTAAGAATTTCTGAAACTCATATATATAGGGAAGATAATATATATTTGGTATAAGAAAATAAGTATCTTGACATCTAGAGTTTTGATTTGAGAAAATTAAGGATAAACTGATTCTTGACTCAAGAATATCGAAATTCTTAAACTGAAATGATGATTTCTTTGGACCAAGTTTGCATAAACTTTCTCTTCTTGAATTTTTTATTTATTTTATTTATTTATTTTAGAAAAAACCTTTTTTTTACAGAAATTTCCCCGATTATATGAACCTTCAGATATAAGACCTGATAAGCAAGCTATTGCCAACATATGGAAGAATAGAATCTTCTCGGATTGAATTGGAAGGAGGAGCACAATGGACCATAATGTCGAAGTGCTATACTTTTTAGACCCCAAGATGTATTGATCTATCTATCACCAGTTCAACTTTTTGTCATATTTTTTAAACCACCTACGAAATAAAATGATAGGTTTCATATCAGAGATTAATTATATATGCACGAACTAACTATTACGAAATATTCATAGTAAAAAATATTTTAAGAAACAAAAGTTTAAAAATTTACGCATACTTATAATGAGCGTATTCGAGATTGTACATAATGTATAAAACTTCGTGTAAAGAAAAAGAAAAAACTATTTAAAAAAAAATGTTGTAAATTCAAGTATAATTAAATTAAAATTATTCACTAACGAAAACATTGCAGAGAAGAAAAAAATTGAAAAGACTGTAAGGAACAGAAGGAGTATTAAAATACTGTAATAATTTAGCATCAATATGAGCTGATGATTATGATGATGTTTGGTTTAGGGGGGTACAGTTCGAGCTATATACAAGATTTTGCCTAGATATACATGGTGCAAATAATAAGAAGAATCAGCCATTCAGCTTATTGACGACAATTTTTAGAATTTTCTAAATTTCAAATGTTTTAGTTTATCAAGTCGGTCTTTGAGACTTTCTTTGTACAAAATATACTCTTTTTTAATAATTTAAGCCAAAATAACCAATAAATACGGTTAATTGGATAAACTGTGGGGGTATGGACAAGAACGAAAGAAACCGGCTATGTTTATGAAGGTTTTCTGCTTTCTCAAACTCCAGATGAATATCGGTATAGTTCGTATCTTGTCCTCAAAAGAGTCAATAAAAAAGGCTAGAAAGGCATAATTGCCAGGCTTCGACCTCCCCTCCCCCGGTACTACTTTTACTACAGGACTCTAGTCCCTAAGAGTAAATTCTTTTCGTAATCAGTTGTTTATCCACTACAATTTGCCAAAAAACATTCCAAATCGTGGTTTTCGTTACTAGACCTAACTCGATCCGTAGCAACTTGAGCCAATAAATATATAACCTGCATTCATTTGCATAATTAGACAAAGATTGAAATTTGTTTTTAAACGATTTCAAGGAAGAATACCAATTATATAATTTGTCTAATGTCTCTCTATTTGTCTAATGTCTATAAATTTTCCGTCATTAAGTTGAATGACTGAATAGTCTTATTGCGTACCTCTAACACAGTACCACAGCACCATATACTGTGTGTATCTCTAGGGTTTGTCTTTTATATAAAAAAAATTTTGACAAAATGGAAACCCGGCTTCAAAAATCAAATATTCTAAAACAAAAAATGCACTAAAAAGTAAAAAAAAATAATTGCATATTCTTGTGCCAAGTTCACCTAAGCAAAAATTTTTAAATGTATATGTACAATTATTGTTATTTTTGGAGTCGGTGTCAGCATAGAGAAATTCACATAAAATTTGGAAACCGCCTCCAAAAATAACAATAATTGTACATATATATTTAAAAATTTTTGCTTAGGTGAACTGAAATTAGCACAAGAATATGCAATTATTTTTTTACTTTTTAGTGCATTTTTTGTTTTAGAATATTTGATTTCTGAAGTCGGGTTTCCATTTTGTCAAAATATTTTTTATTTCTCGCTTTTTAGTGACTTTGAAGTTCTATAACTGATTTTATTTGTCTAAATATGGATAGACCTACTAAACGACCAACTAATTTTTAGTGCATTTTTTTTAAATACATTTTTTTTTTTTTTTTTTTTTTTTTTTTTTTTTAACTTTTTTAATTTTTTTTACAAGCATTTTGTTTTTTTTTTTGTAAAAATATTGTTTTTGGGGGTTTGTTTTTTTTTGTCAAAAATTTTTTTGAAGTCGGTTTTTAAAAAATTTTCTTATTTTATCATTATGAATGAGTATATCCTTTAAAAAAAAAAAAATTCGCAAAAATCGGTTATCACATATAAAATGAGGGTTTTCATCGATTTTCAGGGGATCCCTTCATCAGAATGCGATTTGGTGACAATAGGACCAATCGGAAATCAAACTCTTTAAAACAAACAAAAAAAATTCAAAACCGGTTAATAAATGACGGAGTTCTGAGGTATATATATAACTCAGCTCTACAGTCCAGTATGAGCCTTGGCTTCCCTCGCAATTCTTCTCCATCCGTCACGATCTTTAGCAGTTCTGAGGTAACAAACATAAAAAAAATATACAGACGAATTGAGAACCATCCTCCTTTTGAAGTCGGATTAAAAATAGTATATTATTACTCTGTGAATAACGAGTTGCGAAAAAGAAATGATATGTATATGTATCTTTAGAGAATTTTAAAAAGCCTCTGTGTGATAATGCTGTTTGCTGCTGTTCTTCCTCTTACATCATCTTCTTCATCCTTTCATATCGCTACTGCGATACTCTGTTACATCAAAGTGAATAGAGGGAAAAAAAAACATCTTTATGAGAATGTCAAGTCTTTATACATTTTATAACGGTTTCGTGCATATATACTCGTATTTTTCGAGACTACATATAGAAGAAGTACGATGTAAGACAATAAAATTAAACCATATAAAATGTGTTTATCATTATTTATGAAACGTAACTTTAATAAATATTTAACAATTTATTCAGTCAGTTCATATAATAGAGTTTATATTATATACAGCTAAGATTCATTATGTCCTATAAATTGTTTAAATATGTATATAATAAATTTCATTTATGATACTGAAAATAATTTCTCACTAGTATTTTCTACTGGGTAATGACCATAGAACATTACATTTTATATGGAAAAAGTAATAACTTACTTATATGGCCAAACCAAAAGAAAAATGTTTCTTTTAAGGTAGCTTTTTCTGTAGAATATACAAGACCGTAATATACGAGTACTTAGTAGGCATTTAATTATATCACATGATCGACCCCATTAGACACCAAGGGGCCGATATTTATCCTTTTGGTATCATCGATAATTGAGTCTTGACTTAATATGTTATAATATATACAGCCCTTTGTATAACTCACTCACTAACTGACTTACTCACGTATACAAAATCTAACCCACTTCTAGACATGCTAGAAGGATGCGGTTTTTGCATTCGACGCTAAATACCTTCAAACTTACGGGAATATCGGAAAATTTTAATTTTCCGAACGCAACTACCCCAAAAATGAGGAAAAACCTCCCGAAAATACTTTTATTTTTTTGTATTCTTTCCAAGACGCGAAGCCAAGGCCGAAGGTCACCCCGGCAGACCAGAGCGAGTCTATCTCATACAATTACAATGCCTATTAGAAATTTTGATACATGATACTAAGTAGTAGGCAAAAGTTTGATAAACAACAACCTGATGTACGTAATTTTTAAGCTCTCTGTTATGCTCATTGTTATGTACCTCCAATAACTTGATTAACTTTAAAAGTACTTAATGTACGATTGGCCACAGAAGTCGTATCCATTTCAAAATTGTATAATTTATTTGGTTTATTCATTCGGTTTTCGAAAAAATGTTTTGAATAAAAATTGTTACTATTTTTATAATGAACAACTTTTATCTGAAGCATTTTTTCGAAAACCAAATGAATAAGTCACAAACCAATAAAAATTTGAAAAATGGACCCGACTTCTGTGGCTTATAGCACATACATAGTGGAGTACAATGATGAGCATTGTACTTGGTTGAATTTTGTGATGAATGGCCTAGTAGAATGTCATTTTCACACTTAGCGCAAAAATCAATAAATTTTTTGAATCCTCAAAAAAGAGAATCGAAGTCAATGCCCCTTCTTTATGACAATTTTTCCTATTCATTCAAAAATTGGCTACAAAATAGCGTAGCAATCATCAAAATTAAACCCAGAAAATTAACATTGAAAAGCACAATTAGTAATCCAATTATTGTACAAAAGTTAAGCCAATGAGCGCTCAGTAAGGTGTAACCATATTTCAAATAATTGAAATTCACATAATATAATATAATATATTTTAATATTAAAATGTTAAATAGCTTACTGTGCGCTCATTGGACAAGATTAAAATGATAGTTCGAAATTTCCTACACAACGTGTGACTACTGAATGAACATGATTGCGATAATAGAATAGATAGTGGTAATAATTCTTTATGGAGTTTTATGTTTCAACTATTATATCAAAGTATTTTTCTAGTTCGATGTTTTTGATCAAAAGTGTACTAACTACACATAGAAAACATATTTTGTCTTCTGTATGCCCTTTATAATATTAAGTAACATAGCTGAAATAGAAATTCTTAAGACTTTTATCATGATTATCTATACCATAAATATGTTGAACCACCTAAAATTATTTACAGATGTTCGTCATTTTTCTGTGTCTTTATATTATGGCGCGACGTAATCTACATTTTTAACTCGTTCGAAAAATGTAATACAGTAAAAGCCCCTTGTAGCAATATCATGACGCACACCAACAATCGGTCAATGAGAATTATATATTTTGGCGGCTTGCTTCCACTTTATTGTAATACACAGTAGCCATGTAAAATGTTCCTAAAAAACTACAATTCTAACTTGCGTTTGGTAACCAGAAACGATCTCGGAAAACCAAATAAATTGAATTATCAAGTAACTTACTTTGCCCTATTCTTGAATAAATAAAAAGCCTTGGATGAATATATGAGGGAAAGTTCGTCATAAAAACTTTGACAAGGAAAAGGATGGACGATATGACATGAGTAAACAATGTGTTGCCTACAGGAACTGTCAGAGCCCAATTGCTAAACCAGAGCATCACAGTTGATACATCGCGAAGAGGAACATTTATGAGGAACCCTGTTGAATTACTGACATTACTAGCAGATTCTGGATCAGCTATCACACCTTAAATGTCAATATTGTCTCCGTAGCCTATGGTAAATTGTAAAAGTGGAGTAAACACTAAATGAATAATATCTAGAGATAACTCTAATAAATTAGGCAACTTTATACATGTAGGTCATGCGCAAAAAAATTTCAGAAAAACACATGGCATAGACACCCAAGTACGAGGCATTGGATGTATACCTTGATCATCAAACCCATGATTATCTATGAGACAAGTTCAACGCCAAAAGATAAACCCTTGGCAAGATCATCCTCAATTGCTCACCAATTATTTTGGGATTCAGGAAGGCCCTTGAAAAATATACATCGGTATTGGAGAGCGTGAATCTGTTTCTGAACGCGACTTTTTTCTAGACCACTCTAGATGCAGAATGGCTAAGAATATAAATTCAAAAAGAAATTTACTTGGAAGTTAAAATGCAAGGAAGAGTGGATAAATTGATTCAGTGTTCTTTAAAAAATTCGTCTGTTGAGTCAACGGCACCAGAGAGAAACTGATCAGAAAAAAAGAGTCTGTCATAGTCAAATAGTTTCTAAGGTTGGCCCAAAAGAGAAAATTCTATTTGAAATGAAAAAAAATAGGGAATATGCATGAAAATTTTTTTTCACTTGAATTGAAGCATGTTTACTTGACAAATATCAAGGTAAAATTACTTTTTAAATAACTTTAAAAATAAGCGAGATATGAATGATTGAAATTCCCGATTAGACAAAGAGGGTGATAGTCCTCTTGATATGTTATGTGACGTCATATTACACTTTCACCATTTAAAATACAGGTAAAAATCAATTTAAAATCTCCGTTTTTAGTATTTTTGCAAGAAAGAGACAGATAATAATCTTTAAAAGCTTATAGCTTCCTTGATATTTGTCGGATTTTAATTTCGTTTTTAAATATTATTACAGTATTAACAGTATTTTCATATTCTGAAAATAAATGTGAAAAAAATTTTCATGCATATTCCCTATTATTATTTTGACTGACATGAGTGAATTGCCTTAGCCATGTCATATATGTATAATTGAATGTATGTGTGAAGTAGCGTTATATAAGAAATATCATATAATTTTAGAAGTTATTCAATCAGTCGTCACTATTTTACGAACAATATGTAGAAAATAAGTAGAATTGTTGTTATTATACTTATTCAAATATATAATAATATGCAAACATATCTTTGAAATCATTTATTTGCAAATATGTAATAAAAGATGTATAAAATTTCAATTTAAAATTGAAATGGTATACTTTTTATTTGAAATAAACGTATTATTTTCATAGTAATATTTTTTTTTCGAATATATAGTTAGTGTATCAATGTGAAATGATGTTGATCCATTTTGTACTGATTATTACATCGTATCTACACAACGATTGCTTAAATACTTAATGAAATACTGTTGTTTTTCTTTTTAGTGTTCCGTGCCAAAATTGACAAAACGAAACACACAAATGGAATCATCTCGGTATTTGTCTATCACAGATGTTTTTCTCACACTATTATGACTATTTGCCTAAATGATTTAAAAAAATATGACATAGTTTATGTAATATGCCTTATGAGTGGTCCAGTTGGTTAGATAGATAGATTTAAGAGGCAGTCCCGGACGGGCTACACTTCGACCATAAGGTCCATTGTGATGCCTAAGGATGTGAGGATGTGAGTGGAGTGGAAGGAATTTTTGTGTATAGACTAGGAATCGGTAGGATATGCGGCTGCAGCCGACTATGATAGAAACTATGCCAATATTCATCTGGAGTTCGAGAAGGAAACTGCAGAAAACCTTGTCAAGCTTAGCCGGTTACTTAATTCTTGTCCATACGCCGAGAGTTTAGTCAATTAACGAACCTCTTTTTTTTCTTAATGATTGACAAACTGCCGATGTCGTGATTCGAACCCATAACCTCCCAGTTTCCAAGTAGGTATACTGCGCAGACATAATACCTTAGACCACTGGGCCACTTGGATTCGTGGTCCAGTTGGTTAAGGCAATTTACTCGTAACTGGGAGGTCGCTGGTTCCATTTCCAACGGCAGCATTTTATCAATTTAATTAATAAAAACAGACCAAAAAACAATTAATGGGGCGGTTTACTGACTGAACTGGAAGTAACCGGCTATACTTGTGAAGGTTTTTTGCAGTTTCCTTCCACAAATTCCAGATTAAAATGGGCATAGCTCCTATCAAAAGCGACTGCAGTCAGACAACCTACGAATTACTAGTCTACATACAAATTCCATGCCCTTTAAGGGTCGGTATAAAAAAGTCCAGAAAGGCTTACTTGCCAGATTTCGACCTCCCCTCCTCTGCTAGTTGATCATTTTTTTAAATATTTCTCAGAAAAAACGGTTAAAAATTGCTGTCACCGATCCTTATCATAAAGTGGATCGTTCAGACAAATCTGAGAAAATCGTGAACATTTGGAAATATGTTCACGATTGTTGTTTGGAAATAATAATTTGTAGTATACAAATTATTATCAAAGATGATCAAAAAGAATTCTAGTTTGCTGAAATAATATTTCAAAATTTGCGCCAATTCCGAGATCAACTTATCTAAGAATTGAATCTTGGAATTTAAACAAATTTTGAAATTTAATAAATAGAACTAAAATTTTCAGGATAGAAACATTCTAACGTAATCAATTGTCATAAATAGTTTAATTGTTTTAAGTACATAATTAAGTTAGTTTTTACAGTTATATAATAAAACGACATTATTGTGATACGGGTTGTCTATTTCAATAAAAAGTTTGCAAATTTCATTTTTAATTATTTTTATAGCAATTTTTTTTTCAGGAATATTAATATAGTAACTACACTAAGTTTAGATTGATTTTTCTTTAAAAACAGAAAAATAATAAAAGTTTATTACCTTTTAGTGTGCACATAAAATGTCGTTAAAAATTATTAATATACGTTTTTATTTGAATATCGTTTAAAAATAATTTGCTTTTAATTTATTTTATGTTTACGTGATATAGATCATTTCTGGTGCGCCTGCTTTTGCAAGCCTCCCTTTACTTTATGGTTTTCTTTACGAAGAAATGAAAACGATGGGCATCACCTATGAACGCTCTAAAGGCCACTATTTTAGTCTGATTGGAATGAAATTTGGTATGTGATGTTAATTTTGTATTTGTTAGTTCGTTAATGGAAAAGGGGCACAGCGGGGAGGGGAAAATACATAATATCAATAATAATAAAAATAGTAATTTATTAAGTTATTTTCACAATACATAGATCATATAGAATAAGTCAAATTTTAAAACGGGATAATGAATATTGAAATGATCGGATAGGTAATGCGGTTATGGTCGACTTTAAATACTATAGGTACTATAGTATTTAAAGACTTTAAATTAACTTTAAATTTAATAGACTTTAAATATTATAGGTACTATCCCGGTATTTACCTTAAAAAATTTATAGGAAACTTGAGGATAGAGGACTAGAAAAATATCGTTATGTGAAATATCGTTTCTAATATTAGTGAAATTGAAGTAAATACATATTACTACAATTTATCCTCTGGTCATATTTTCTATAGCTTTCATATTAGTATAAGAAGTATCGCCATGGTAACATAATTTCATTGTGATTCTTTTCTCTGAGAAACATCGCTTAGTCTACGAGACTATTTTTTCCTAAGAAAAGTTTAAAAAATAGATATTTGGGGATAAATTCAAGGACCGACTTTGTCGTATTCAAATACTTGAAGATAATATTTAGTTCTATAGAATACGCGCATGCAATTTCGTCTCGTTATCACTTTCGATCATGTTGATGGACAAAGCGCCTCACTATCTCATTTCGTTGTTGGGTTACTATATTAATGGACAGACAGATACATGAATATTTAGAACATTTTACGAACACCTGAACCAAAGTATTTTGTGTACGATCAATATTTTCAACCGTTCAAACTTGGGATTAAATACTATTATATATATACATCACATATATATTGAAAAGGGCATAATAATTGATAATTATACGTATATTAAATTAGTCCTTTTGAATATTTGCATCATTGACATGAAATGATCATAATACTAGATAATAAAGGGGGAAGCAGTACTTGAATATCAAAGTTTTTACTTTGCTCCTAATAAATTATTAATTATTACCATATTACATAAGTTTTCATAAATTTAATACTAAAATTGATGAATAGTTTACCGCATAGATATTCTATAAAATCTTATGACAATGTATATTAATGGTTCAATAAGCAAAGCAAAATAATGGTATGATGATACAAACTCCGTTAGTTCACTTTCCACAAAATAATCTTTCCTTTTATTATTTATAGTAATAAGTAAGTATATTATATACGATCTAATGATCTCTTTTAACTTTGGATGTATACACATATACTTTTAACTACATGGGATAGATGGTCCACATAAGGTGTTTGTTACTTTTTATTAATGGTCCTACTATAAATTATAGTCTAATGAAGTTGCAAGGCAAAAAGAGGTTTAATATTAGTACACTGTAGAAAATAAAATAGTGGCCCACAATATTACGCTTTTTATTCAAGAAAAGTTTAATATTTACTCACATCTCGTCAGGCTTTAAACTATGTGAGATTCATGGAATTTATGTTTCTTCATTAATTATTAATTTCTCTAAAAAGAGGAGATCATTACTTTATTCAGCACATTTAAAAAGGGTTACCTTGAAAATATACAATTTACATATTATTTCAATTAAAATTTGTGGCACCTTCTTAGAAAATCCTACACAAATAACATTCTTGCTTTTGATATAAAACTCAGTCTTCAACGCTTTTGTTGGCAAAACGTTCTTTTGTTGTTGAATCATTCTGTATATTAGTTACTTAAAATATTATAGCAGTTTAGATGATGGATACATGATAGTAATATTTTCGGGTATATCAAATATCTTATCAAGTATTTTCTTCGAACTAACATCATATTTACACTCAGACTATGTCATGTAATCATTTTAATCAAGATTTAAACCATAATGTTCAGAATACTCCTCCTGTTGGCTTTTCTTATAAACATATTCTGCGGTAAACTTCACATCAATACAAGAAGTTGAGATCAATATTTAATTTATGCAAAGTTTCAAAAACAAGAATAAATAAACTTCTTTCTATTTATCATATACCCTGTTCTTTATATATTACTAGCATTACCTGTCGCGGCTTCGCTCGCAAAAATTTTGTAACGCCTTTATAACCAAGTAACATGATATTTTTTCCCGTCAAGTTGCATTTTATTTTTGAAATACATTTTTTGTATGCACTGCCACCTATTGACATAATTTTTGAAGTACTCATGTTGTGTATAACGTATTTGTTGTATGCATCGCTATCTATGAATAGCATATTTAACACATATGTTGCTTACTGCCATCTATCGAAAGGCGGAGGACTTTGTTTTATAATATGACACCTCGAACAAATATCATTATATTTTAGCCAATGTAAACAAAAACTTGACAAATTATCTACTAAAACGAGTTGACAAAGTTGACAAAAAAGTAAAACTCTTGTGTAAACCTGTAGCGTTTATAATATAACAGATATATTTTTGTTTTTGTGTAATAGTTTTATCTTCATTCCTTTAGAAATCATAAAAATAAATAGGATAAAAGTTTGTTTATCTTAGTATAAAAAGAAAAACAAGGATATTACATTTAATTATTGAAATCAAAGAAAATATATAATGAAAAAAACATTATTTTGTCATTTATTTCTATTTCGGCATTCAACATCAGTAATCGTGTTATCATCAAACTAAAGCTATAATAAGCGAAAGTATATTATAATTTTATCCTAAAGGGAATTACATAGTTCCCTTTGATCTCGAATAATATCATATGATTTGTAATACTGGTCAAGGGCTATACCAATGTGTACATTTCTTTCTAAAAATGCATATAAAAAGGTCTTCTAACAACTGGAAAAAATTAGTGATATTGGCCAACAGCCAGCCATACCAGTGTGTACATTTCTTTCTCAGAATGCATAGAAAAGAATCTTCAAGTAACTGAGAAGAATTAGTTTTACCGGGTACAACTAAACAATCAATCACTCAATAATATATAAAAAATACATCAAAAATTCGAAACAAATTTCATTGTATTTTCCGTACACGTGTCGTATAAGGCAAGAATCCTGTATCAACTGTACTCGAGTTGGTACTGTACTTGCAACTAAATCTCAATTTACTTTCATATTTAAATACCTTTGCGTACACACTACATGTTCCCTGAGTTACCACGATAACTATTAACAAACTGACCTACAAGATATTAATTATAAGAAAATTTTAGGATTGAAACTAAACTTTATTTTCCCTGATAAATAATATCACAATAGTTTTTTGATAGTTACTGAAGTAACAAAGGGCATATGTAGTGTGTTCGCAAAGGTATCTAAATATACATTCATATTGAGATTGAGTAGCGAGTCCACTACACATTCATTAAAGTGAATGTAGAGTAGGTTTTTATGTGGCATAACTCCTCTATTTCTTAAAATAATAATAGAAATATATGAATAATGTAAAACAAATGTAGCATTGTAATTTATTTTTATTATATAAAAAGATTTACGACGCAAAAGATTTCAAGAGAATTGAAAAAACAAAACGATAAAAAATAATCAATTATACTTTTAAACTATGTAGGGGAGGATTTTTAGATATTTTAAAGTATAATTTTAGAATATTTAAGAATAATTCTATATATTGTTAGTTCAAAGATAATAAGACATAAACATATGTTCCTATTTTGCTTTTACAATAATTTTATTTAAGATATTGCAATTGTTGACAGAGAACAGAATTGGATCAAGAGGAAATGTTATAATAGAAACTAATGACACGGTAAATTTCAGATCGGATGTGAATAAGCTCAGCAGTATTCACATCAGTTATTCAGAATTAATTAATTTCTAGTCGCGGACTGTGTTTTTATTTAATTAATTGGTGGCTAAGTTTTAGCAATTAATCAGTATTATTTTGTGGATTAAGGTTTATATCAATTAACTTTTACAATAATTTTAAATTTAAATTTTAAAATTTAAGGTTGGAATGGAATTCTAAGATAAATTATAGAACACCTTTAGAATTCCAGGATTCTTAGAGTGTTTAATCAATCAATGAAAAAGTTTGGGAACTCCTAGTGCAATTAATTGAAAAAGTAACTAACTAAGTTAATTGTTTAAATACTCTTTCTATACTGAGTTAATTAATTATCATTGCACGAACTATTTATTTTACCTTATATACACCCATAGATTTATAAATGTACATGACATTACCAAGGTACTAAATACATATGTAGTAAACTCATGCATATGTAATTAAGAGTAATTACATGCTTGAGTTGGAATTTGGGTAAGATTATTTATTCAGTTCATGAAAAAATATATCCAACAAAAATTGTTTGTTTTTAAAAAGAGCATAAACTTTAGCACTTAACCACTTAAACTTTTCTATCTTTTAAGAAATTTAAAGTTAGATATTTTCCCCCTAGCATTGGCTATTCTCGTCATTTTTTAGGTTGAACAAAACTTTTAACAATCTCTTTACAGTTTTGAGTTAACGTGTTCATAGATAGATAGTCAGACGGACAGCGAGACAGGTGATAACTTTTTTTCTACCATCAATATTTCTATCCGTTAAAATAAAAGTCGGGCATAAACTTATAAATCATTTTATAAATACAGGCAATAAAAATGCAGTTGAACGTTTGATGGGTCTTTTTCTATGTTCAGTTTCCTATTTTGTATTCAAATAAATCATTATTTATTTATTTATCTTCCATTTATTGTTAGAAACGAGATGAAATAGTTGAAACAGATAAATTGACAAATTGTTTTTGCTTCTTGTGTTCTTAATCAATTGTATCACGTGTTTATTAGTAATACACTACAATGACAAAATAAATATCTTATGTTGAGCTTATTTGTATTACATTTCTTTGAGAATAATCAGTTATCTTTCTTGTTGTTAAAAAGTTTTTTTATAATTATGATACAACATTGTACTTACATTGAAAACACTATAATAAATTCATATTGTGGATACATTAATGTATGCACAATTGTACACATATAGTTATATGTGATAATAATAAAGTAAGTAAACTTTATACACAATATAGGGGAATATTGAGCACAACGGGGTATCGGGGCGGAATGATGTTTGACGCTTTTCGGTGTCAAAGAGGTGCTTCTAGCGAGCGGCAATACGTAGAACTAGACCAACCGGTGACTGCTCAACTATGACATTCATGTTAGTCTAGTTTTCTTAGTCCTTGGTGCGGGAAGTTTTAATTGTGTGATTTTATGCTCCTGTATTGTAACTTATGATAATCTTGTAACCAAGATAAAGGTAGACATACTTGTATACATTACAGCTACAGTTAGTACATGCTTGAAGTACGTTTACTTATCTTTAGTTTGGTGTATCTTTTTCGAGTGAACTTACCCTCCTAACCCAAATCGTGTCCTAACTCGAAACGGGTGGGGAAGAATTGGGTACCCCATTCTGCATTCATAGTGTATGAATTTGGCTGTCCTAGTGTATTAATTTTGTGCATTACATTTTCTGCATTTCCACTGTTTTAGATGTGTTTATAATAACCTGCCCTTACCACTTCGCCCGGGACATGGTGCAAAAAAAAGACATAATTTTCTATTTTTGAACAAAAAAAATTGCTGTATTTTTGTGATAACATTATAAGGTGTTCATAGAAAAATTTGCAGCACTCTTAATAAACCCTTTGATATTTTTAAACCATATTTTCAACTTAGTACCCCCTTCTGCCTCGGGTTCCCCTACAAAAAACAATCTTCACTAGCTAAAAGTACTGGAGCCATTCAGTAAATATTCAAAATGTATATTATAAAATACTTACACATAAAATATCTTATTGTAAGTAGGTATATGTATATGTATTATGTATACATAATTTGAATGGCCAGTTAAACCGTATTGCATATAAAATGATTTCCTCATTGAAAACAACTGTACATAAGAAGAGTTTAGTATAGTTCTATAACGTTACTTCCGAGTCTTTCCTTCTTGTGTGTCCTTTGCCAAGCGAAAACCAGCAACAGTTTACTTCATTTTCTGTATAGTAATGTTTTGTTATTGTGTTGGTTTCACTGGTTCTGTGTGTATATTTAGTAGATTGTTTGTAAGAGAAGTTTGTAATATATTCAAGCTGAAATTCTCTATATTTATATAAATTCAGTTTTCACTTCTATTGACCTCGATGACATGGCTCAAATCCGTTTCCATTTTGAATCATTGGTTGTTTACTACATATTTAATTGTTATTGTTAAATTTCGTCTAACCATCTATTTTAGGTATGGTTTTTTGTACGGTTATGATATACTAACGGAGATGACTAACGTTTACTCACTTTGATATATAATTAATATGTATGAACGTTAGTAACATTCTTTGATATAAAATGCTCGATATGAAATCATATCATAGCTGATTTTTATGTTCAACTTTAGATGTAAGTATTCATGAGAATGATTTGGTGAGTTATAGCTGCTAACAAACATGCGTTTGATATATTTCATGTGAATTTCGTCATGTGCACAGCAATGTAACTTTAGTTATATCAAATATTTTTATTGCGATTGAAAACTTTCATCACAACTTTCATTTGTAAAAACTGGCATACACATACACATCTTACATGATAAAAAAACTATTTGTCCTTTTAATACAGAGAAAAATGCCGAAATAAATTTATTTTTAATAATAAATATTTTGTCATTTATCTTATTGAATTGCCATGATATATTGATTGCTGTTAATGCCTGATATTTGTTTGTAGAGAAATATTCTACCTTCTTTTTTAGCTTATAAGATTCTGAGATTAGATCTCTTTACGAACATTTTTTAAATATGATTAAAATAAGTTGCCCTTCTACTTCGAAATATTTCCCCCTTATGCGCATATAAGGTGCAATACATTTGAATTTGATTCTAGCTAGTAGATCTTTAAATTTCACTCTAGGATAATTTTACTCGAGGCGGACCGTGTAAACACACAGAGAAGATGGAATACACTTTGGTAAGAGTTTCACAGAAGATATCATAAAACAATTGTGATGTTTATTTATGTGATTTAGAAGAAAATTACATAAATAAACATCTCAATTATCTTATGATATCTAAGTAATTATAAGTATTCTATGAATAGGGATTTACACTTTTAATTATTACCATCTAACCCATATTTATGCTTAACTATTGGGTGTATGAAACAATGTTTTAAACAAAATTTTTTTCTTTGTATGAGATAAACAGTTTTTGTTTTTATAAAGACGAGACGAGAGTAGCATGTCTCTTGTATTATATTGACTTGTAAAAGTTTTCTATCGTCTCGGCTCGTTTTAATAGTTTAAAACAATTAATAGAAAAAATACAATTTGCAAAAAAATCTAATTTAATTTTTATATTTTAATTGAAACATCCAAAACGATTTGCTGTTTTGTGATTAGTACATTTTTACGGATTAAAAATCTATAGAGATTAATAGAGATTACTATCCGACTGTCTTTCGAACATTTATCGAAAATCTGGCTCCTAATTTTGTCACGTCTGGTCTAGTTTCTCTCGTCTCTCGCAGTATTACTAATGAAAATCCTAGTAAAATTTCCCAGTTCTGCCGTTGATACGGGGATGATGACACAAATTTTTAAATCAGGTTTTGGCATCTTTTACCATTATACTAGCTGTGCCCAGCATGTGTTGCATTGCATCTTTTTCTTTCTAAGTAGATACACATATACAACGCAGTACACATATACAAAGCGTTATGCAACACTTTGCATTTTGCAAGGCTTCGCATTAGGTAACGCTTCGCATTAGATAACGCTTCTATGAGCTACTTAAGAGATCTGGTTAGAGTATAACTTTGGAATGGTCAAAATATAGCTGTTACTTTGAAACGGTTTGCATCTTTCGCGGGTGCGCCCACAACATCTCGCCAAAGTTTCATCGTAATCGGATGAACGTATAGAAACGCATAGAAAACGAACGAACGAATAGATATTCATTTTTTCTATATAAGATACACTAAATTTAGTATATTTTCTGCCTTCAGAATTGGTGACACATTTTTCACCGATGTAAGAAGGAGGTACTCAATACAACCTGTATATATTTTTTTGTTTTTTGTTTTATGTATGATCACGCATAATTTTTTACAGAGTTTTTTACAAGTCTGATTTTGATAATTCTTAAAGTTGGTCCCACCATATAAATTTGAAAAAAAAAATTCAAATTTTAGCCACAAAAAAATAAAAAATAAGACTTCCCAGCGCTTCCACTAAAGAAAAATATCATAAATATCATAATATACGATCTATGTGTAAACACTATTTGAAAGCACCCAATATCTTTGCGCAATTTTTTTAACCGACGAAAAAAAACGTAGGCGATTATCAAGTCAACCCCTATAGTTTTTTTTAATGTATTACCAAGCATAACTTTTTACAGAGTAATCCCATTTCGACTTTTTTTTTTTTTTATTGGATAGGTTATACTTCGAAATTGGTACCAAATAAATTTGAAAAAACAATTTCGCCCCTAAGGGTTGAAAAATAGGCAATGGTTGATTGTTCACCACTGAATTTTCATCTATGAACCGATTCTGTTGAAACTTGGTCCACACACATATGTATTTCTAATGACACTATAAGCCATAAAAGTAACTGAAAAGCAAAAAATAATAACTTTGTAACAAAAAATTAAACAATCGAAAAAAGAAAAGAATAAATAAAAAAGTAACTTTTTAATCTAAGTCCTACATTAATAGTAAATACCTAAATAATTTTGAGTCGACCCCAACCAAACAAAATGCAATATTTTGTAATATTTACTTTTAATCGAAAATCAGATTCACCCTTCGCCCATTTCGATGGAGATTTTTTGGCGCCGACGCAAAATTATTTAGGTATTTACATTAGATAGGACTTAGATTAAAAAGTTACTTTTTTATTTTTTCCTGTCTTTTTTCGAAGGTTTAATTTTTTGTTACAAAGTTATTATATTTTGTTAAAAAGTTTTATTATTATAAGCATAGATTAAAGTATGAAAATCAGTATAAAATCATAAAAATCATTCCAAACGAATGAAATTTAAAATAATTATATAATTTCTGTAAATTCAAATTGGCATTGAAACTGAAGATCATTCAGTGTAGAGTTATTTTCATGTCATTTGTTTTTCGTACATTCATATTAGTTAGAAAATTCATTTTTCAACTTTACTTTTATACACTTTACCTTTTTCACCGTTCATTATGAGTTACATATGAGTTGCGTAACGTTACTAATTTAAAGTATTTGATGAGATCCGAAACAAATTGAAATTAAGGTTACTTTGTAAAGTAGAAAAAGGTCAAATTTAAAAACTATTCGACTATATCACTTTAAAACCTAACCTCTGAACTTAAATAATTAAATTACTAACAAATTTTTACCAGAACCCTCTGTAAATAGAGGAGAATGAATTTATATAAAGTCTATAGTTTGTGAGTTTATTAAACAAAATACAAACAGAAACTATTCAACTTTAACGCCAACAACGAACGTTCGTTTTACGACTATACTCTCGTATACTATATATATATATATATATATATATATATATATATATATATATATACAAATATATATATATATATATATATATATATATATATACATTATATTGCAGTCAGTACACAGCACAATCAAAGAACATTAATATTACAACTATTTTATTTGTAATTTATGGTAAACAAATGGAAAATTTTACTATTTAAATTACTTTAACTTTTATTTGTGTTGTATATGAAGTGTAAGAAACACTTCCGTTACTTATTAAAAGAAATTATTTTTATAAAAATTAATAATTATTTGATTTATTAAGATGCCAGTTAGTATGAGTACATGCAAACAAGTCATCAACGAGTGGATAGACTCTAAACATCACTGGGAAAATATGGAGCGAGGTGGACGAAACATCCATCCGTGGCGTAGCATGGGTGTCAGCCACCCGGAGTGGGAGAAAATTTTACCGCCCTCTTATTTAGGTTTTTCAATTTAAAAGACTATAATATACAGCAATTTAAAGAAATTTTCGGGAAGAACAGTCATCATTATTGCGTATTGTACAGGTTATATATATGTTTTACAATATAATAATCACATTTATTATGAAAATTCTTACAATGCCACTTACATTGATATAACAGGTATAGAACACTTACGATTATACCTTGACGATCAACAAGATCAAGTTATTAGCGAATTGAATATAAAACGCAAATCGACTTCCAATTAGAACTAAAACGATACTGTTAATATTTTTATTTTTAAGTCAGTACAGACGCTACGTATCAGTCGCTACAATGAGCAAGATTTCATTATTATACATAAATTCATTTAAAGGGAATTACCCGATTTCGTCACAGTATAAAAAACGGGAAATTCCGTGCTAATTTCAATCGGTCCGAATCGTAGGTGCGACAAAAATATCAAACGGTTCAAATATATTCAAGATATTATTATTATTTATTGTGATATTTTGCCGCCCCTGCCACCCCCACTACGTTACGCCACTGCATCCACCACATCATCGTTAACTGCGAATCTTTCGATTACTACAGATACATTATATCGGTGCATCTCACCCGGAATATATAGATGTTCATAAAATGACCTAATTAGTCCATTTCCGCAAATATGTCTATCCGCCCTTCCGTCCGTCAACACGATAACTCAAAAACGAAAAGAGGCGGAGATAAAATTTTGTATGTGTGTTCTAGAGCTAAAAAGTATGGTCTAGTACAATTTTGCGTGAGCAAAATTAGACCATGTTTGGGCAAAACTGCCTGTTTTTGAAACCGTAAGAGCTACAACAAAAATTTAAAGATAAAAAATTTTCCCTTTTTAAAAAATAAACAACTTTTGTAATTAACTCAGTAAGTTGTTATTTTCACTTGTTTTATTAACAATTCCATCAAATTTATATTTCAGAGAATATTTTCGAATCTATCAAGAAAAAATCGATAGAACTATATATTACATACTATATTGGAGAATAATTTTTTTTAGTACTCCACTGTTTAAAATTTATTATTATTTTGTTTTCATATTTTTATTATTCAAAAAATAATAATTTATATAATTATTGGTTTATGCGAGTTGAGAATTTACATAATTTCAACAAACATTTACTTAGATCGGATATGACTTGCGTATATCCAAGCTTACTTCGATATTTCCGCACATATTTCAAATAAGTTACAAAAAGTACTTGTCTCAAGACAGTTACTAAAATTAGTTGGCTCAGTACAGTTACTAAAAGTAGTTGTCTCACATGAATTAATCAGATGGTATTTTGAATTTTTATTTCTTCAATTTACAAATTGAATATTTATTATGGATTGTGCTGAAGTATCGAATAGGCGAATTAATGGTTTCTATCTGATTGTATCTAAGTATATTTTTTTTGTATAATTTAACTATATTGTTTTGTATACGCTTGGTATTTTTGGCCTTGTAGTTTTTCTTTACAGAAGCGTAAAGTCCCCTTTATATACAACTATGTATCTGAATTAAATTTGTAGTGTATATTTATATTTTTGCAAATCAGACATATTTGAACATTTTTTTTTTACTGTAGTGTCGTTTTTTTTTTATATACGATATTTCTTTTTACTACAGTTCAATCTAGTACATATTCATGTAATTTTTTTTTATAACTTGTACAACCAAACTTAGTATTTTAAGGATAGTTATACTATCAACATATTAAATGAAAAATTATTTATTTCAAATATATTTTATTTTTACATATATTTTGTTTTGTTCTTTTTTTTGTACTTTTTTTTATTTTCAGTATTTCTGATTCGAATCACTAGTCGATAACTTAGACACTTACTGGATAGTAAAGATCTTACTACCTTAATATTATCTTTTTTAATGGGCCCAGCTTTTATTGAAAGACTTTCGGTTCAACGTGTTATTTTTTTTATATTTACGTGTATCGCGTTAGCACCGATCGTTTTCCAATTTTCATAATTCCACATACAATACTCTGCTTTGGATTTTTTTTTCTAAAGTACCGTATATTTAGTTTTCATTATTTTTTTTTTTAAAATACATCATAATACCTCTTTTAATTAAAATTACTAAATTAACTTAATTTCATATTTATGAAAATAATTGATAATTCAATTATTTTCTATAAAGTGTTTAGTTTTTTTTTAAAACTAAACACTAATTTTTTTTTATTTTTTTTTTAAATACACAATATTTCATTGCAAGATTTCAAAGCTCTAGCTCAATTGGAATCAGACGAAAATTTTGATTATAAGGCGTTTTCCCATACAAGCAAAATAACAAACAAACCGAAAATGAATACTGTGCATATTGAATTATTTAATTAAGACTGTAAAAATTATTATCATTTATAATTTGATCATACCCGAGGAGTCAATGCATCCCACCCATTTATAGAATGTGTAGTATTTATAGTATGTAACATATCACTCAAATATGTACCGAGTCAAATTAGATTACCAGGAGTAATGTACCACATTAACTCAAGATACATATTACGTAACAACATACCAAGTGTAATATATAATGTGTTCTAAGTATATTACTAACGATATACTGTGTTCAAATCAGGCACGTTGCGAATATTCGCAGCCACATCCGAAATCGTGGAACTTCTGAATTAATTTTAGTATTCGCATTCGCAATGTTGCTTGTTTTGTTTAGCATTTCTGATTGCAAATAAACACAACGTGTTTAGATGTGTTATCATATGAATGTTTTTTATTTATTTCAACAATTTACATTATTGTTTGATTGTTTCGCCTTGAATAATCTATTCGACAAGTGAATCATCAATGCCACCACCGAAGTAAAGTGTAATTTATTCGTATTATTTTAAACTTTAAGATGGAAATGTCCGAGATGAATATCTCAGTGTAAAATATGCAATAAAACATACTCTCGAAAGGGCCATACAACCACGTCTTTGAGGAATCATCTATAATCGATGCACCCAGAGCAGTTTAACCTACTTAGGGCGGGATTAATCTATGAACCTCTGCGAAACAGGATGGAACCTGAAAAGAGAGCGACATTGATCTTTATTAATTATTATGCACCAAATTTAAAATTTTCATCCTAAAAATCTGACTTTAATATAAAAATTATTATAAATTATTACTTTTTTTCCTCTACTCATGTTAGTTATTTGTTCCTAATTAGATATCGTTTTTAAAAAAAACCTTGACATATAAATCCGCATCCGCGGATGTGAGCCTCAAGATAACCGCATCCTGAACTAATTTCATGCCAAACACAGTTTTTACAGAACGCTTGTGTTTTTTCTTTTTTTGACACCCCAAATAATGATATACCTCACTGAGAAGTTGTATAAATGAACTTAATTAGGTGTTTATTATGCTTTTTGAATGTGTGCCTATTAAGTGCACTAGGCCCGACTCAGCAGTCGAATGTCTTGCACCTTACAGAAGGTTAAAATGAATATTATAGTACGAGGATTGCAAACTATGACAACACAAATCAATAGTTTTCCTTTAATCTAATCATTCATTAATATAGGTATCTTCGACCTAAAAGTTATCTATGTATCTTTAGATAATGTTTTGAAACAAAGTATTAGATATTAATTTTTGGTTTAATTAGTCTAGCGCCGAATTTTTTATTTTTGCGTTGGCTCCATTATAGATTAAATTTTCATTTAGCTTGAATTTTTTATTTTTGCGTTGGCTCCATTAGTCTTATAGATTAAATTTTCATTTACCTCGAATTTTTCTAAGATTTCAGTACTTCCGTACTTCAAAGTTCTACAAAGTAGAATATTTTTTTAAAATTCCGCTCCGCCCTTGTTTTAGTTTTACACGTTTGTATACCTAATGATATATTTGTGACTAAATAAAAAACAGTTTTGATTCCGGTACTCAGGCATGATGTGAAAACATATCATATTATATACAATAGAAATGAATATTCATATTTAAATTCCAATTTAAAACACGAACGACGATGATTGCCGACTGTTACTATGAAAACGTAACGGCCAAACTGAAATTTTATTTCACTCCCCAATCCCTATATAAAATTATACTTGTATACCTCTCGTTATATAGATGTTTTCAAATCTATACATGTAAAAATACATATTTTCAGTTTGTGTTTATATGACTTTACGAGTGAGCTACCTTAAACATGGTTAAACAGAGTATAAAAAATTAACCACATTTAAACTGTATAACTGAGTACCTACCCAGTTCAATAAATTCATTATTAATTTCATCAAATACACAAATATGTAAATGTATCTAGGTACATATAATATGACATTTAATCACCATACAAAATACAAACATATGCTGGCTGGTTGGTTACATATTGTATTGTTTATATTCTATAAATCTAAATTTAATGGCAACCAACATTATACATAACATACTCAAAAGCAATAATAATTACTATGAAACAAACACCTTTTACAAATAACAACCATACATGTATATCATTTTCTGTAATATCCCATTTCCGATGTCCTAGGATCTGTCCTAAATATCACCAAAAAAAATTAAACAGCCTTTACCCAATTCAACACACGGATTTTGTATTGAATGGATCGTTACATGAAGAAAATCCATTATAATTATTATAATTTTATTTTGACTATAGTTTCGAAACACAGTTTCCTCATCAGAAACTTTATGATAATGACAAAAATGTATAAATTTTAAAATATTTAGGTACTTACTAAAAATTACATAATAAAACATTGCATGAATGAAAACAAAGAAATATGGGTAAATAACAATTAACGAGTCAATTGCTTAAATACCCGGATATACTGAATTTATGAAAAAAGTTTTAAAAGTGGTTTATTTTTAAAAATAGAACATATTTCGTCTTTAAAATTTTTGTTCTGTTTCTAACAGTTTCAAAGATAAACAGTTTTTACCATTTTGTCCAAACATAGTCCGAATTTGCCTATTCAAAATTCGAACTTGACGCTCTTTTTAGCTAGAACACTAGCTAAACTAACACTAGCTTTTTTTGATAACACTGTAAAACTTAACGGAAATAGGCTAATACGGCCATTTTATAAACACCTATACCAAAATTGGTTTTCTGCGATCGACATTTTCAACCGTTACAAGTCGGGACTAAACTTAATATACCCTGGTATATATTAAATATACAGGATATAATAAAGAGTAAACTGTAATAAAAATAAAGTTACAATTGTAAAAATTACTGTTGTAATTATGCAAACAGGTAATAAATACAAAATAATTTTTACATCAAAACATTATACAAAAAATTTTAAATATTTTGTCAAGTGGCGGGATACATCGAAGATATGAAATTACACTATTCTGCCAAAACTTAATTATCTACAACTTAATGCATAAAGTCCCACATTAAAAAAATAAATCTATGTCCTGAACTAGTGCCATTTTTCTTGGAGCGTCTGCAGTTGTTAATTATTCATTATTCGTGTTTTTATTCGCAGTCGCTTCATTCAAGAGGCAAGTTATGTTGAACAGAATGAGTTCAAAGTTGAGTAAATGATTATTGGTTACATGCCTTTTAATTGGGGAAATGGAAGATGGTTTTCCACCTTTATTGGTAATTTTGGAGAAAAATTTCATCACCCGAGTCGGAAAACGTAGGAGCCATGATGCACGTGGTTTTATCTCTACAAATATCTTAAGCGATATTGACAATTATATTCACCTTGAATAAAACATCTCCAGAGGAAATAAAAAGACATAGTACTCTACATGATTATCCTCTTTATAAATGTATGCATTACTATGGAAATCTATTATTATTAAAATTTAATTTAATAGGTTTGTTCTTTTTGTATATTTAATACACGTTATATAAAAAAAAATAAAGTTTTGAAATTTTAAATCCAGAAGAGTGCAACGTTATGTTTTCAACAAGTTTTCCGTCTTGTAATAATAATATTGTTAGGAATAGTGATGGTATCAACTTATACAGTTGTTTATACAGTTGTTTATACAGAATGTCTAGCAATTGTTTCAATTATTCAAGACTTCTGACTAAAGTCACTCTTAGATGACGTCATGTGACACGAAAATAAGCTGATCAAACTAATTTATAGCTTAGTCAACCAATTAAGAACCCGTAAATATTATATGATTTCTGTAATCTATACCATAAAGAAATAATTTACATAAATATTGTAATTATGAATAGGAAATCCATGTTCAAATCTTACATGCCCCTAAAATTTTGTAAAAATGATTCTGTGAAATTTTCAAGTTGATCCGATGTATAATTGTAAAATTAAAGAAGGTAATGACAGTGTTAATAGTGCATCAGCTAAATAAGACGTACAGACGCTTCTGTAGCCTACCATTTTGCTAAATTTGAAAAAAACCTTCGATCAAAGTCAAGATAAACTTGATATTATTTATTAAATAAAACAAATATTTGAAATTTTCGTAAAACCACTTTATTTGACTAGTTTCGGAACACAGTTCCTTCTTCAGAAATAAAAATGAAATATTTGTTTTATTTAATAAATTTAATGGATTTTCGTCAAATAACGACCAATTCAACACAAAATTATTAGTATTTGTGCATACTTAAGCGCCACAATACGATTCTAATGTCAATTTCCATTGAGGTTACAAGGACACAGTATGAAAGAACTAGCGTATACTATGTAGATAAATATGTCATAGAATTTTTAATTAAAGATTGATTTGAAAAAATTAACTCATCCACCAGGTATCGATTTGCCTGGTGGTCCAGTACCCTGGACCTATGGATTTCTAGACCAGTGCTACAGTTACACCATGGACGATATTGTAGAATGAGTCAATCTTTTCATATCATTGACAGTATTATACTATTAAGCTAATTTTTTTCGTTGAGGTTAGATAAGCCAGTAAAAAGTAGTGATATCCACTGGGAGGAATTATTTGTAATGTACGGGGCAACAATCGAGCTGATAACTTGGTCCACTGTTAAAATTTGTATTTGAAATTTTTCTGGCAGTTACTTCAACTGTAGTGTAAAAATTTGGTATTACGAATTAAATAAAAAACATCATTCCAAAAAATATTATAGAAAATGTCAATTTTTTTCACATCCGAGAGTTTGTCTAATCCCTTAAAAAAGTATTAGTCTCAAATTTGACTTTCTTTTCAAAAACATCAATCGCCCGTAAAGTATGTCTGCGTACGTTCCTGCATTGTATGTTAGAAAAATATAAAGCCATCATCCCACCTGAAAAGTTAAGAGGCCCCCAAATCACTAATTCACCAAAAATTTCATAGTTTTACATCCATTGACATTTGCTTTCAATAAAAAATTATTTACCCATTCATTTACAGGCAATGAAAAATAGGAATTGATTCTTCATTGAATTATATATTTTAGTCCACAAAGTATTGTTTTTAAATTTAGAATTGTGCTTCGTTTAGTATTAACTCAGTCTTACAGTCTCCAGAGATTGAAACCCTGTATAAGTAACTTGATAATATAATGTTAAGGTATAATGTTTACAATACGAAATTGCCAATATCATATGTTTGTTCAAATACTATGGGTTAGGTACTCAAATAATAATTTAAACATACAATAAATTGTATCGTTGTTGTATAAGATTGGAGTCTCTCATTATTATTGAATTGTTATTTTAGCCAAAAGGAGTGTAAACGGGCATAAATATTTTACTAGTATTTAGCATACAACTTAGGGAAGCGAATATATTGATACTGCCATAAAATATTAGAGCAGCCTTACTACCAGTAGCGCAAAGAAAATAAAAATATACTTTTCAATAGAGCTAGTAGAGCTATTAGAACTAATAGAGACTTCTCAAAACAGTCAATTTACTCAGGTAGTATCGTAGATGTATAATGATATTTTAATATGTTTTTCTCAGGCCCCAAAGTAGCTCAAAAAGCACAAAAAAAATCATATATATTTTTCTAAAGTTTTTCAGAAATGCTCGTTTTTACACAATCGAAGGTTTCAAATATTCTACAAATTTCGTGGGATGCTTAAACGTGAAAATCACAAAATTCGAAGCTTTAGTTACTGCTTACAACGTTACTATAATCGTTACAGTTTCAACATATTCGCAACCTTAAACATAAAAGAATAAACAGTTCAATTATACCCCTGTGAGCCTGTGACATTATATGCCACGTTATACGGGTCTCAAAAACTTGGTGTGAACACCGTTTTAAATACAGGATTTATGGTAGATTCACAGCAAATTATTTTCATCTTAACATGTTTTAAATAACAGAATCAGACTCATACTTGATTTTTAAACTCAAATATCTCAAGAACGGAAACACCTATCACAATAAAATGGGGTATATATCTTCCCTAACAGGCAGGTTAATTATATATAAAAATTGTTGAACAAAATAAAAATTAGTTTCATACGAAAAACTTTAGAAAACCTAGAAATAAAAAAATTTATTAAAAGTTTTTATTAAACGACATTTCTGTGTAATGATATCGATGTTTATATATAAACTGTAATAGTTTTATCAAGTTTTATTGTAATTTGTACAGTTTTTAAACACGTTTTAATCAAGTTATTTAGATGGAACATGGAGAATTTTTTAAATATCACATTTTACAGCTTTTGAAATTTATATATTTTATAAATAAATCGATAAATTTAAAAGGAAATGATGTGTGTTAAATAAAGAAAACTAAGATAGATACTAAGAAGACAATGAATTGATTAATATTACAGATTTTTAATTTATACACTCACTGGCAAAATTAATCGATCACCCCCATTACGATGATTCGTTACATAAAGAGGTCGTTATTAAAACTCTATCGTATACTAATCACACAGCGATGACTGAGGAGGCTCTATAGGCTCATAGGCTCATAGGTGTCCCTTGCCAAAATTAGCAAAACCGAATCTGTCTGTCTGGCACGTCTGACGTCTTTCTCAGAGTCTACTTCATGTAAATAACTAAAATACGGGGTTTTAAATTCGAATTTTTCAGTTAGGGCTTAATATAGGGAGTTTCATCTTCGATTCACTTTCGGATATTCACTTGTTCAATATCCTTATATACAGGGTGAATCGAACCAGCCGCAAAATAGCAAACGCCTCCACTTCCTTCTATGATCCTCCCATTTTCCAACAACATCCAATAGAACACCTCCTGTCAGGGAGACAGTCTGTTCATAATACAAATACCATCCTATCCAGACGGACATGGCACTCTTATACTGATACATGCCTGCAACTCCCACTCTAATTATACTTAAGTGATACAATTCAACTGAATAAAAAATCATTACCAATGTAACTATGTACGGAGTTCGATATATTGAACATCAAATTGTGGGTAGAGTGGGGGCCACAAACACACAGCAACATAAGAACACCATGTCGGTCCAAGCCAACACACAACATACAAAACAACATTTGTATTATGAACAGACCGTCTCCCTAACAAAAAGTACTCCACTATTGGATGTTGTTGGAAAATGGTAGGATCAAGGAAGGAAGTGGAGGCGTGTGCTATTATGAAGCTGGTTCGATTCATCCTGTATAGTCACTTGTAAATATTGAGTGAAAGATTGAGTATGCCGGCGAGTGTATTTATTTAGATTGATATCTTTCTCATCATATAAAAATTGGAAACAATAAATAAGTTCTCAAGTTCCGTAATTCAATTTTTATTCATTTTTTGATGGTATCATAAAATTATATGAGATGATGAAAAATATTAAATGGTTGTCGTAAAACCTGGTTAAGTTTTTGATAAAGAAATATAAATAATTTGATATGTTAGCGAGAAGCCACACAAAAAATACATTTAAAAAAATGATTTTTTGTACTTAAAAATAGTAATTATTACTATAGATCGATTTTAACCATTAACCCATTATACCCAAAGGACGTCATATATCAAATATCGATCATACCAAGATTATGGCCTATAAAGTACACACAGGCACAACCATACCGTTGTCTGCTTCTCCGCCACGAAGTAAATGAGCGATAAAATAATTTAACACCATTAAATTTTATCTCTTAAATATTGTACATGTAATTATTCATTTTTTAAACCGACATCTTCATTTAGATACGCGGATGTTTTCAGAATTTTGCACAGCCCTGTATTATTATGAAATAAATCAAATATGTTCCATAGTGCACGATTTTCTTTGATTCAAATAAAACAAAATAAACATAGTTTCCGCCACAAAATTTTCATATAGATACCTTCAATATAATATATAATTCGAATTACTCTTATTTTATAGTGTTCCTATATTATATATAATATATCAATAATATTAGAATACATCTACAGAATGAATCAACGGACTGACTGCATATATAGCAAGTAATTTAGAAATTCTGCTCACCAAATGAATTTAATATCACTATTCATATTGATATGAATAAATTAATTGGTATATATAGTATTGTGACTTCTGAAACTGGCAAAACGGAACAATGTTAAATTGATTTATGTGCCGGGTCACAGTGGTTTCGAAGGAAACGAAAAAGCAGATACCTTAGCAAAGAAGGGAGTCGGAATACCCTTCATTGACTCAGAGCCTATCTTAGGAATTCCAAGGACTGCATGTAAACAGGTGATCAACGAGTGGTCATATGCAAAACACCGTAATCACTAGGAAAAAGTACCGCGGCAGGAGCTCGGGAAGGTACTGCTTCAAGGTTCAACCAAGAGACTAACTCTCGATGCACTGAGACTGAACAGGATGCAACTTCGGAGGGTTACCGGATTCATTACCAGGCATAGCCCCTGCGGAAGCTTCTGCACACAATGGGACTCCAAAACGGGTCCATTATGTGCAGATTGTGTGGTGAGGAGGAAGAAACATTCAGCCATATTATCTTTTACTGCCAACATCTGGGTTACAGCAGATACAAGATATTCGGTGCATCTCAAATATATACCCCGATCATATACCCCGAATATATGAACCTTCGGCAGGACGTAATAAGTAAAGCTCCTGGCTATTGCCAACGTATGGGAGAAGCGAATCTCGTCAAAAAAAGTGCCATTCTTAAAAAATAAAAGCACTTTTTTAATTTAAACTTTTTTTCACCATGGCCACGTAGGAGCTGCGTACACTAAGGGAAGCTTCTTAGAGGGAGGCATCATAGCGATAAGTGATATTAACTTTAATGGTTATTATATTTAAATTGCAAATATTTCTGTTAATATTGGAGTTCCAGAAAATATGCTTAGCAATAAATTGTAGTAAAATGTATATACTACCCGCTAAACCTCGTTCTACCTTGGCTGATTTTGTCCATTAAGGAAGTTGGCCTTTCAAATACAGAAAGCACGTATCTAATTTCATATACACATATTTATATATACATACAAATATATTTCAATGATCGACATCTGCTAGGTATGTTCGATGAACATTTGAAGAAATTTTTCTGAAATTTCTTCATCGGTACAAAACCAATAGCTCAATTTTCTTGTTTACATTTTCAAATAATTCGAATCATTCCACCGTTTTTCATTTAAAATAAAAATTACACACATGTGAAGCATGCTGTAACCATTGTATACATACAAAGATAAAAAGTTTGACAAGGTACAATAGAGGAATTATATGTATGTAAGTCCAGTCAACCCGAGAATCTTTTGAACCAGAAATATTTTTACATGTCATACGAAACACATGCTGCATATATTTTAATATATTGGTTAGACACACACGGCGTAGCTATTATTTATTTTATCTATTTATGTACTATTGAAGTTTCTTTTTATTTAGTGTTTTGGAAATATGACCACTTTGTATATACTGGGCAATAAATAATTGATGTCTAGGCAAATGCACACAGCTTATGTAATATTAAATGTAACAAATATAAATTTTTTACCCGTTGTGAAATTAGTAGTATATATTGGGAGTAGATAGTTTAGTGATCTTGGATCGTTAAATAAAATATTCGATTATTAATTATTTCTTGTACGAGCACTTCGAAGGTGTGTCTTTAATACACAACTTCTTAAAACTACAATTAGTTTTCCTTATATTTCATCTCCTTGTATGGCATAAACATCTGTTCACTTCGCAAGGTCACACCTGAAAATTTTGGTTTCTTAATTGTATTGAGTTGATTTCAGTATTTGAAAATATGTAATAATCTCTTGCTTTTCATAAAATGAGAGGAAAGAAACTGATCATAAATTTTAGATTTCTAACTTTGACAGTTTGTGCTATTCTCTTACTATTGAATAACCACCTCTCACGCCCTCAAAAACGTATTTCATTTTCCTCTGAAGTGCTATATATTATGGTAAAACTATTGTACTTAATCGTAGTATTACATATAAACCATTCTCTTATACACATTTTACGAATAAAAATTCAGTAAATATTAGATTATGTTGAATTTAAATTAAATTCGAAACGTGCTTGTTGGTAAATGACTGACTATATGATATTGGTTCGATATGCAACTTGATAATTCAATTTAATTTGTGACCTTGACATAAATGAATCAAAGATATAGAAATCTAGGGTCACTTTAGATAGGAGAAACAAGCGCTTTAAGGAATAATGCATGTTCAAGCAACAAATAGAATACGTGCTTTTTGTACCCCCACCTCCAGTGCTAAGTGTACGTATCTAATACAACATAACTGTTGAAGCGACCAATAAAATATGGGAATTTTGTTCCTTGCTATTCTCCCCTCAACAACAATCATGTTGTCATCAATCGTATGTTTGAAAAATACGATTGATATCAATTTTCCCAAAAACTTCCATTACAACATTTTTAAAACGGAATCCTAAAACTATAAGCTCATTGTACACAAAGTTCGGAACATGGATGTTACACATGTAGGTACGATTTGTACAACTCAATGTTCTTTGTTGTTTTTTATACGAAATCAAACTACACAATGCACACAATGTTCATAACATAGTTTTTTGGTACACAGGGTATGTTAACAAAAATTGGGATAGTATAATTATATAATATCTAGAAGTATAAGTGATAGTCAAGGTAGTACTGCAATTGTGCAAGCACATACGTTTAATTAGATCTTCATTTTTAAGGAGAACCTCTTAAAAAAGTGAAGAAAATTTTTGTTCTCGTTTTTAATAATAATCATTTTCTAAGGTAATTTTGACCCAAAAAGAACAAAAATCAGGTTCATTTTAATGCCTGACCAACACATTTCAAAATTTTCCCTTCTCAATTCATACAGTTTTGAATTTTAGCACCATGGGTCTGATCTCTTGAAAACCGTTAATTGTATCGTATTTTAATCTACGCCATTGATTTCGCTAGGTCCAAATTAGCTTAAAACGAAGTTTATATCGAAATCGGGGACAAAAAAATTTTGTTCAATTTTTGAGATTTTTTTAAGGGGTACCCTTGGAAAAATGCCGAAAAAATTGAAGAAAATTTTTGTTCTCGTTTTTAATAATAATCATTTTCTAGGGTAATTTTGACCCAAACAGAACGAAAATCAGGTTCATTTTAATGTCTGACCAACACATTTCAAAATTTTCCCTTCTCAATTCATACAGTTTTGAATTTTAGCACCATGGGTCTGATCTCTTGAAAACCGTTAATTGTATCGTATTTTAATCTACGCCATTGATTTCGCTATGTCCAAATTAGCTTATAACGAAGTTTGTATCGAAATCGGGGACAAAAAAATTTTGTTCAATTTTTGAGATTTTTTTAAGGGGTACCCCTTGGAAAAATGCCGAAAAAAGTGAAGAAAATTTTTGTTCTCGTTTTTAATAATAATCATTTTCTAGGGTGATTTTGACCCAAACAGAACGAAAATCAGGTTCATTTTAATGTCTGACCAACACATTTCAAAATTTTCCCTTCTCAATAGATACAGTTTTGAATTTGAGCACGATGGATCTGATCTCTTGAAAACCGTTAATCGTATCGTATTTCAATCTTCGCCATCGATTTCGCTTGGTTCAAATTAGCTTATAACGAAGTTTATATCGAAATCGGGGACAAAAAAATTTTGTTCAATTTTTGAGATTTTTTTAAGGGGTACCCCTTGGAAAAATGCCGAAAAAATTGAAGAAAATTTTTGTTCTCGTTTTTAATAATAATCATTTTCTAGGGTGATTTTGACCCAAACAGAACGAAAATCAGGTTCATTTTAATGTCTGACCAACACATTTCAAAATTTTCCCTTCTCAATTCATACAGTTTTGAATTTGAGCACGATGGATCTGATCTCTTGAAAACCGTTAATCGTATCGTATTTCAATCTTCGCCATCGATTTCGCTTGGTTCAAATTAGCTTATAACGAAGTTTATATCGAAATCGGGGACAAAAAAATTTTGTTCAATTTTTGAGATTTTTTTAAGGGGTACCCCTTGGAAAAATGCCGAAAAAATTGAAGAAAATTTTTGTTCTCGTCTTTAATACGTCTACGCCATTGTTGGCTGATTAATATACGTCATTGTTGGCTGAGAAATACAAGAAAGTGTTGTTGAGCCATTATTTATCAGGAAGAAACCTCTGTTGTTGGGAATATCATCTAATTGATGCTTTGGTTCGAAATAATCAACATATTTTCGGAAACCGACAATAGACATTATTCCGAAATATCCAGTGCCGTAGTTAGTGACACTGTAATTCAACTATATTTACTAAAATCTGATGAGATTAATCAATATTCAGTAACCGTTTTGATCTAAAGAAAAAAAATTGTAATTAAAACCTGTTCCATTTCTTTATTAGGTCGGACGTGAATCAAAATGGATAGTAAATATAAATTGTGACGATTTGATATCGTTACATCCGTAACAGAAATACATTTACGAAGATTTTCTCAAAAGTCTTTAACTGTAGTACCCATTGGCCTCTTACACACCAACAGTATATTTCAAATATACGTCGAATTTAATATTTCACCATTTTCCTATATATAATATGTAAAATTACATATTCAAATATTCAAATCGACGTTACATTTTCATATGTTATGTTTTTATAGGAATTTATAATATTATAAGTTCGTACACATGTCCTTCACCAAAAATAATATTTTATGTAGCCGACTAATCACGGACGGATAATCTATCCATTATTATTCACCCGTGCAATAAATTATATTTGATGGAGTTTTCTAAAAGAACTTTTAAACGTTATATATTCACTTTTCAACGTTAAAATATTTTATTTCATAGAGCAGATATTTAAAATACCAATATTTGTAGAGTGATATGTTTTAAACATTTATTTTGTATATTATGGTTAATTTATTGAGATTTTAAATTTAATGAATCTCATATCACTTATGCATTTTTCTTAGGTCGTGAGTAATGTGTAACAGTTTTGAATTGTAGTGTTTCATTTAATATGTCATTATTCTGAATCAATTCTGAATCGAGTAAATTTTATGATTGTTGAATACATAGGTCACAAAACTTGTTGAGAAAGGACCGAATTGACATGTTTTTAAACACTGGGTACCAGACATAAAATATTCTTATTAAATTTCTATTATAACCCAATTAAATACATTCGAAACCGACTATACCGACATCGGATACAACAACGGATCGGTTATTACGACTAAATGGCAAGGTCTAATCCCTATATAAACACGTATGTTAACATATCGCCAATATCAACATCGAATAAAGCGACATATCGCTTAAAACGACGAATCGGCTAGAACGACCAACCGTCATATTATTCAATAAGTAACAAGGATTATTTTTTCTTATTATTAGCTAAGCACTTCCTCCCGCCTCTTGCGCGCTCGGTGTCATTTCAACTATCGGATATAGCGACCTTAGTTATGAGGTCCCATCAATGTCGTTATATCCGGTTTCGATTGTAGTACTTTCACATCTTAAAAAATACAAGTGGAGATTTCCTGTGGAATTCTCTTTGCTTTGGCACTATGAAAACATGGCAAAAAGTTCATAGCGATGTCGGAAAAAAAGACAAAATAATAAAATGTCCTGGAGTTCAGATCCTGTACTTCCTGAAGGAAACAGGGCTGGACGAGGTGTTCTAAGCCGAGCCCACTCCTCGTTAGGCACCAGATGGGAGAGCACCATAGATCTTACTGGTCGCAGTGCAGAAAGCCTCCCCCCCTTCCCCCATTATCCATCATTCACCTCTAGAGTCACAAATAAATAACTTTCTGATTGATCATAATAGATTAATACTAGGTACAAATGGAGAAGAATAGTTGCAAACGATAGATTTTATTAGGAGTGAAATTGAAGTATAATTTCAAATTAGAAAGTATCTGCTGCAGCATGGGAATTATTCACATGAAACCCACTGGTGGTAATCATTTTCATCGTGTGGTATCTACCTAAGTGGTATATTTAATACCAATAAAATATAGAATATTAGTACGAATATTATAGTATATATATATATTTTTATTATTTGCATGTATGAAATAAAAAGATAATATTTATGATATAATTTAAAAATGATTGTACCATAAATAGTGATACATAGAAAAATTATTATTGTAATGATCGTTAAATTTAATGTACCTTTACTTCAACGAACAATATATACAATTTAGTCACATATTGATCCTGCAGACATAGACTATTCACTATACTACTAACACACTACAATATAATCTACTTCCAAACTCAATGGGTATTAATATGAATGGATTTGTATAACAGGAATGGCCAACGAGTCGATCGCAATCGACCGGTCTCTTGTGAAGCCAATTTTGGTCGATCGCTCGCGATATCTTGACAGGAAGTAATTGAATAATTTGAAGTAAGATTTCAAGATTTTGATAAAAATAACGAAATTGTGGAATTTATGCTCCTTTTAAAAAACATTTAAGTGTGAAACGCATAAGTCAAAAGATTGCAAAAATATTTCATATGCAGCAAAAGGTATTAAAAAATTAAATTATAATTTTACAAATTTATTTTATCTTACACCAGAAACTTTGGAGATGATTTTTGAAAATACGTCAACCGAGAAAAATATCCCAATATCATCAAATGTAGCGAATATATATATTCGCTACATCGAATCTAAATACATATGTGAATCGGCATTTTCACACTTAAAGTCAACGAAGACTGAACGACGTTCTGTCCTGACTAAATCCCATACTGAAGACTCATTATCTTTGTCAGGATATACATCTAACTATGATTCCTTGGTTATAGACATACAAACTCAGTCTTCCTATTAATGTTAAGGCTAATAAAATAAATTCTAAATTTGTCTATATCTGTAGCTAATTTGAATTAATTTTCCCCCGTCAAATAAATATGTTGTTTTTTACGTAGGTGGATATGCAGGATTTTTCAGTAGGTACGAGGCGCACTCCCGCGAGCTATCATTCTTCTATGATAAATTTTCCTGACCCAAAAAAAAAACACGAAAGTGAATTCTTAAAATCAAATTATACTGTGCATTTTTATAACATTTTTTTCGAACAAATAGTGAAAGTCGCGGCACATTTTAAAAATAAAAAGTAGATCTTGTACACACAATAGTTGGCCATCCCTGTTGTATCCGAAGTGTATTATGTATTATCTACCTCACAAAGGACGTCTCATTTTTTTTAAATTTTGTAGTCAATTTGTGCCGAGTCTATAGGTGTTTCGAAAAAATGTCTCGAATAAAAATTGTAAGGCAGAAAAATATAAACAACGTTTTGATCGAAATCTTTTTTTTTTTTAAGATACTGACAGATTTTTAAAAAAATACTGGGAAGTTGATCGTATGGACCATATGGGCTGCATTTAGTAATGTAACACTCCACCTTACGGTTTGTTAATGAAATAACTATCGTATATAATTAATGATCGTATAGTGAACGCCTTTAGGTGTTTACATCATAGTTTTTCCTACCATAACTCTTAAATTTGAATTGAGTAAATTTTAAAGAATTATATTCTGCAATAGTAGGATTCGAACCCACAGCCTCATCCTACGTATCATCTGAAATTTTCCTAAATCAAATATACAGATAAAATAATATTGATGATTAAATTAGAATGGATCAAATTTTCTGGGAAACTCCAATTTTGTTCAACATTTCTACATCTTGTTAGTTTACAGTGATCAAACGTTGAAGGAAATAGATGTTTTTAGAAAGACAGCCTAATAATTAATATATTATTACCAATACGGTTTAGAATAACCTTAAACTTTTTGGAACTAATTCTCATATCATATGCATAACAATTATAAAATTCATTTAAATGTTCACAAATAATGATCTTTATCAGAACATATAAGGGTCAAAATCATGGAGGTGGAGAATTTCAGTTGGAAAGACTTTTCATAATTAAAACTGCAGTAAATTTATAATCTAGTTTCATTTACCGATTATTATAATCGATAGTCAACGACACATATAATTACTTTATTTAAATGTGTTCTTATTTTAATTTTATTCTATTTAAAATACCCGAAAAATCATTTCGGAATTTTTCTTCTTATAAGAAGAAAAATCATCTAAAAACTTTTTAATAATTGTATAATAATAATAATAATAAAATATAATACCATCAAACAAATGCGATAATAGTTTAAAGAAATACGAGTAGAACAAATCGTATTTAAACTAATAAATCACACAATTTTACAACAATATAACCATCATAGAACTCTACACACAGAACTAAATAAAATGAAAAAGTGACAATGATAACAATATCTGTTATAGTATAGTATATAGTTAGTGAATGTGATAATATAGTTTAAATAATAATAATATTCATGTAAAGTTGAAGATCTAACCACAGTATTGCAAGCCAGAAAAGCTAATATTATTTGTGTAACTAGTTTGTCATGAATTTATCAACTTACAAAGCTCAAACTATACGAGTACTCAACCATCAACCATATTACAGGTATAATATCATTTAAGTATTTATATAGAGTGCTAATATTTAACCTTTGACTTTATTTCGAAGTTTATCTGTAGGGTCTTATATGATTAAGTAATTATTATAACATTTAACAGTAAACGTATCTCCAAACGAATTAAAAGTAGAGTTACGGTTGTTGTGAACCTCGAAGGGGTAAGTAGGGGTGGTGAGTTTGTCCTATACTAAATACATTGATATCTCATCCATTGTAGAGTTGGCAATGGATGAGAATTTTGCAATTAAATCGTTTCAAATAATTTAATTTTTTTGAAAAAAATATATATATTTGTAAAAAAAAATTTTTTTTAATAGTTTTAATAATTAAAAATATGTTTTTATGTATTTCAAAAAAGTTTTATGGTGATAAAACTAGATAAACATAAATATAACTAAAAATAAAACTAGATAAAAATAAATAAAACTAGATTTTGAACATTTTTCGATCTACAAAATTAATTATCTCAGAAACAAAAAACAGGATAAATTTGAAATTTGGTCCAGGTATTGATAAGACTTTAATAATTATTATGACAGTTTTTCATAACACTGGCATATCTGGTTGTAGATTTTTGTATTCATGTTTTTACAGACGAGTCCATTTAACCTCTGGTAAAAATCTCTTAAAAATCGTAACTTTAACATTTTTTTACTCAAAAACTAAAAACAGGAACAACTTCAAATTTTGACAGGATATTCTTTATTATTGAAATAATAAGCTGTAAAATTTTGAAGAACCTGTCATTAAATTGTTTTTTCATCACAACAACCTTAAAAACCCGGCCACGACAAATGTAAGCACTAAAAATCAAAATTGCATTCCTTCATGGTTAAATAGTTTTTGGAGTCAGGATCAGGCTCTTATAAAAAACTTCTCATAGAAAAAGGCCTCTAAGCGTTTACAACTAGGAAAAAAACAATTGGGGATACTAACTGGTCTTCTTACTGGCCACTGCAAATTCAATAAACATATGCACAAAATAAATCTCACAAGGAATGTTCTCTGCAGATTTTGCCCCATGAAGAGGAGGAAACTGGAAATGGAAGTCTGTGTGAATGCGAAAACATCTCTCTCAAAAAACACAACATTTCGAATAGACAGATTTCCAGCTAGGTGATATCAATGAGATATCGCCAAGCGATATCCTAACATTTATCAAGACCATATAACTAACTGCTGGAACACCCTTGAAGGAAAGGAGGTACAACAGATCAAATTGATTGCCAAACAAAAATTCTTCATAATACTTACTCCTGACCTGAATCTAATCGAATCAACATTTTCATGTCACCAAAATTGCATACATTTGCAAATTTTTAAATCAAGACAAACTTTTAAATCAGTACCTACATTCCTCTTGTTAACTTTTGTTATCGTTGGAATAGAATACGTCATTAAATGGTCTGTATTATGATATTCAACACGTACTTATTTCGCAAAAACATTGTTGAAAATATTGACAAAAATATAAAGAATGTTAACAGCATTATTGCTTTTTCAATATTATTCATGAATTCATATTACCCATGAGAATCATTGATACTATAGGGCTAAACTTTTTTTTTATTATTAAATTTTGGTAATAAATTTTTATGAGCTTAGAAAAAAAAACAAATTTTATGTACACTGATAGAAGGAATTTCTTTCCTCAAGAGTATATATTTTCTTCAAAATAATTGTTTCAATAACGAAACCCTTGTTTTCATTCAAAACTACGCAGTCGAACCAAAAACTAAGAGAGTCTTTCTTGGCCAAATACTCTTGTGGTTTTTTAGTCAAGAAAATGAAATTCTTTTAAAAAAAAGTATTTTTCTTATTAAAAATAAATAAAAAAACTCAAGAAGAGAAAGTTTATGCAGCTTCTTTAACTGAAGTATATATATATGAAATATATTTAACTGAAGTATATCACTACTTCTTTAAAAAGTTTCATTTGTTTGGATTAAACAAATGTTTATTTTGGTCCGAAATTTTAGTATCTTGGTCCAAAGAAATCATCATTTCAGTTTAAGAATTTCGAGATTCCTGAGTCAAGAGTCAGTTTATTTTTAGTTAAGATAGTTTCCTCAAGTCAAAACTATAGATATCATGATACTTATTTTCGTATACTAAATATATATTATCTTCCCTATATATGAGGGTCAGAAATTCTTGGTTTATAAAAATTTTTCTAACTACTGCAAGGAGTTACTTCTATCAGTGTATAAATGACAACAATATAGAATATTTTTTTTTAAAAACCAGTTATCTTTAATCACGACACTAAATAGCAGTATGCCAAACTATTGTAAAGAACTGCACTTAAATATTCGATTTTGTGGTTTGAATATTAAGAAAACATGTTAAAAATAAAGAATTAATATATAATCGACAGCAAAAGTGCCGTCCTTTTTACAAAATTTGTTAAATGTTTTGTACCGAATCAGAACTACATACGCATATGACCATAATTTTGGTTTCAATTGATTAACATAAATATCATGAATTGTGAAATCATATTCAAAATTTGATAAAAAAATATTCAGTTTTTCGAAGAATTATGACCGTTAGATATTGTATGTTCGCGATATAGTACATTCATTATATTGATTAAAATAATTAATAATTAATTTTTAACGTTCGATAACACTATTTTTCTAATTCAATTAAATAAACTGTACAATATAAATAATATTTTAAAACAACATTTATCACAGTGTCTAATTTATGAACATAATTACAAGTTGAAAAGTACTTGATAACTTTCTTAAATTAATTTACTTTATTAAACTTGCCAAGTAACGAAGTTATTAAAAGTGTTTTTTCAGTCTAACGGATGAACTATTAATGAAAGTACATACCCAATAGCATCTTCTTAATCTTAGTGGATAAGAAAGAAATCATCACTTACCTAAAAATAAGAAAATAACATTGTAAAAAACGAAATATTTTATAAATGATTTTAATAGGGTGTTAGTCACTGTGAGTAATATAAAATCCACTCTTAGTATATTATAAATATTAACTTAAACAAGTAAAAACAACAACTAACTGAGTTAATTGAGTAAATACCCGGTATATACTGATTAAAAAAGTTTTTAGTTCCATCTCTTACGGTTTCTATCTAATATGGATTTGTTGCTCCCTGGTAGAACTGTGACAACAGTATCATGATCAACGACATGACATCACTGAGCGTTACATAGCCAATTTAAACTACTTAAGGACGTTCCAGCACTGTGTTATATAATCAGGACAAAAAACCGGTTTGATTTTATTATAGCACAAATACATATTCACACATAGACAAATACACTGTTTACGTATACAAAATAATGTTATTTTGAAGAAAAATAATAATTTCAAACTATTATATTTCGAAAACAAAACAGTAAACACGACTTTTTAAAAAAAATTTATATAATAAATATTTAGCTTTAGTCTCCTAGTTTTTTTTTAAATTCTGTCGAGTATTTTTTCTAATACAATAGAGATAATAGTTGGGCGGGCAAGAAGTTTTACATGCCTCTAATGAGAGAGAGAGAGAATTATAACTTTGATATTAATCATCGCGCGTTCTAATCGGTCAAAAATTCTGAAACTTCGCGATTTATTTGAAAACGTTATTTTTAGTCTGTGTACAAAAAATTAGCAAAATCTGTCGAAAAGTGTTTGTTGATATGCTGGATCATTCTTAAAACGTAAGATATTCGTTTTTTCTGGTTGTCATGTTGGCTTTTCCATTTCTGACATCAATTTCGCGTTCATCTTGCTACAAACTCTGTGCATGCACTTTTCAGTTCAAAAAAATTCAGTTTTCCCGAATGATTATAACTGTTAAAAAAAAAGATTTTTTAGACTTTTTTAACGGGGGTTCGAGATAGTTGAGACTGTTTTCAAACCAATTCAAGCTTGACCAAAAGTATTTTTTACATAGTACATGATGGGATAGTATGGGTGATAAATATGAAAAGATATATGTTTCTTAAGATTTCGATAATATTTTTATTTATTAGTATTAATAATTTTCAGTAACTTACTTTGTTCAATTCAATGTTATAATAAAATCGAATGTTGTTACTAAACAATGTTAGAATGCGTGCTGTATTACAGTAATTAAAAACATAACATCGTCTCCTTGCTAAGAGAAAAAATGATCGTTTTAGCCATATTATTGAAAATAAATGAAGCTATTAAGCTTTTGTTCGTGATACAAAGTCTGAATTATAGGTTATTAAAAACCTGATGCGAGTGCAAGCAAACCTCTATATACAGATTTTAGCCATAGAACCATTTTTTTAATAAAATAAATGTTCAAGGTATTTGAGATTGTAAAAAGACTTTGAATGCAAAATCGCCAATAGTCTAAAATTGACCGAGATGTTTTCGCCAAAATGACCTGCTTTGTCAACCATGCTAATGCAAACGATATTTATAAAAAGGTCGGAAGTTAATGAAACTTTGGGATGTTGTTCACGGATAGTAAATTAACATTTTGTCAAGTTTTGGACCCCGAGGAACCTGTGCGAAAAGAGGAGTTCGAAAGAGAAAAATTTTCGAACCTCCTCCGGTTTTTCTTCAATAACTTTTTTTCCGAATTTTTTAACGAATAACATTTTTCACCGACCACCGAAAAATATCCTATAAGAAATGGGCAATGGTTTTGTAGGCGCACAATGTCTCTATAACACATAATCTCTCTATACATATAATGTATGTAACCACGTTTTTGGTAATCTGTACACAGCGTCGGACTGGGCCTTAGGGGCCCAGGTAGCATTATGACCAAGGGCCTGCCATAAGTTAAAAAGAATCAAATAGGCAAGAGTTTTTTGAAGTTTTTAGATGCAAAGACGTACACTTTTATGAAAGAAGTTTCAATTTTATATACCCGAATCTAGCCAATCAACATTTTTTTGAAAAAAGGGGAAATTTCAGCTAGATTAGGAGGATTGCTCTGCTCGGAACTGGGAGGTTCCGGTTAATGGGGCGGTTAATTGGCTTAACAGTCAGCGTATGGACAAGAACGAAAATAACCTGCTATGCTTATGAAGGTTTTCCACAGTTTCCTTTCACAAACTCCAGGTGAATATCGGCATAGTTCCTATCAAAGTCGGCTGCAGCCATTCAACCTTCCAATTCCGAGTCTGCATACAAGTCTTGTCCTTTAGGGGTCGTTAAAAAGGGCCTAGAAAGGCTTACTTGCCAAGCTTCAACTTCCCCTCCGCTACTACTACTACTACTAATAACGTGCATGCAATATTAGGACAAATGTTCACATGCACATGCAGCTTCTACAGACATCCAAATCTCTTCGAGATAAACCATCATCGTAGATCTATTCCTGCTCTTCATCCTTCCTTCTTCTCCGTGTATGAACAATTTTGAGTGTAGGTAGTAAGCCTGGGGTCTTACACAGGCTAGGGCCTGCCTGTACATAGTGGTATGGTCGGTAAAAAAGGTCTAGTAAGACCTATTTGCCAGGCTTCGACTTCCCCACCGCTAGTTCTATTACTACTACTAACGTGCATGTAATATTAAGACAAAATTTCACATGCAGATGTAGCTTCTACAGATATCCGAATCTCTTCGAGATAAACCATCTTTGTAGATCTATTCCTGCTCATCTTCCTTCCTTCTTCTCCGTGTCTGAACAATTTTGAGTATAGGTAGTAAGCCTGGGGTCTTACGCAGGCTAGGGCCCGGATGAGTGGCACAAGCCACCCTGAATATATGACCAGTCCGACAATGTCTGTAAATGGAGGTATAAAGTAAGAAACTATTAACAAACATGCAATATTTCAAGTATTCATGCAATTTAAAATCGTCATCCTGTGTAAATAAAACAAAGTAGTTTATTATTTTTTCAAATAATGTCAATTAATTTGATTAGTATTTAAATATAAAATAACTTTGTGTTGTTTCAAAGAACAATGTAATATAATGAATATTATTTTAAAAAATTTTCTTGTACGATGTTTTTTTTTGTTATGTATTAAATTATTTTAATTGAAAAAGTTGCATGCTTTAATTATTTTATATTGTTATTATTGTTTGTATTCTGTAGAATATTATTTAAAAAAAAAAAACTTATTTATCAGTATAAATAAAATATTAGAAATAAAATAACTCATGCAATTTTTTAATTTAATTTCTTATTCATAAAGAATTTTTTTTTTTTGTTAAAGGGCTTTGTGAACATTTTTTTATATAATTTTATTTATTTTCTTTTATATGTATATAAAAAGTTTAATACGTGTGTTGATTTGAAAAGTTACCACTTAAATATTTTTTTAAATATGTATTTTAGAAAAAAATTTTACAAACGTTGGAAAGTTTAAAGGGAGAAACATAAAGCCCCCTGCAGGCGGGGACAGTAGTGGTGGCCATTAGTAGATAGCCTGGACGGGCTACACTTCGACCATAAGGTCCATTATGACTAGGAATTGGCAGGACGGCGGCAGCAGCCGACTCTGATGGGAACTATGCCGATATTAATCTAGAGTTCGTGAAGGAAACTGCAGAAAACCTTCACAAGCATCGCCGGTTCCTTCGTTCTTGTCCATACGCCGATAGTTTAGTCAATTAACCTTCTTTTTATTTTCTTAATAATTGACAAACTGCCGATGTCGGGCATATTTTTAGTGCATTTTTTCATAGCAGATTTTCAATTTTTTTTACATGCATTTTGTTTTCTTTTTTGTAAAAATTTTTTTTTTTTTTAAATCCCCTCATCAGAATGCGATTTGGTGACAATGGGACCAATCGGAAATCAAACCCTTTAAAACAAAAAATTCAAAATCGGTTCATAAATGACGGAGTTCTGAGGTAACAAACAAATAAAAAAATTAAATTAAATTAAATTAAAAAAAAAGCAACATATGGGATCAAGGGATGGGATCGAGTGGTCTCCAAGATCCTGTAATAGGATATGGAACCTCATGATGAGAATATAAAAAGTCTACGGCATTATTTTAAAATCAAATTAACATGAAATTTTGTTTAAATACGAAGGACCAAGATGCCGTCGGTCAACTGCCGCGTAGTTGAATGAGCTACGCTTACTTTCAATTTGTCCAATTTATTAGCACTGTGTATTTGTTATTGTATAATCAATTATAAGTCAATTTATTTACTCAATAATAAATCAAAATGTAAAAATAATAATATTAATCATATTTTGATATGTTTTTATAGAATATAAAATATATTTTGTATTATCTCCTTATTCATACTATTATAAAAACATGAATGATAAAAATAATGTCTGATGGAATAAATATTAATAATTCTATAAATAAATTCTATTTATTATTTGAACTAGTTTTTTTTTTAAATACATATGTATATGTATATAGATTATAGATACATATGTATATAGATATTATTTAATACGAGAGCAGGATGTTTGTTGTGTATTTAATATAATTTTGTTAGTTTTGTTTTCATATTTTTTTTTTGTATTTAACAAGACCAACAACACACAATAGATAATTATATTAATACACTATCGATTATAGTACGGAGGAAATAGATCGTTCACTAAAGCACATTGCAAATATATAGGTCACCAGCAATACTCGTTGATCGCGAAAATTGTAATTGTTAAGTCCTTGTAACTGAATAAAATGATATTTTTACCTGTCAAGGAGTTGGCTTTTTTTATACGCAAAATTTCAATATTCATGTATCTAATTTGAAAAAAATGGAACTTTATGTTAAAAAAAAAACAACTCTGAATCCCTATTTTTAAGGGTTGATTTTCTACACGCATAACATAGACACTTTAACAAGTATTACGTTTTTTATTATAAATAGCCTAAGTACCAATTTTCATGATTCTAACTTCTAAAAAAAAACGAGTCCCCAACATAAACTTTCATCCCCAATTTCACCACCTTTAAAAAAATCATTTCTTAATGCACCTCCACACTTTCTAAAGTACTACTGAGTCCCTTTTTTTAAGTTATAAACATACAGTTTGAAAAATATTTTCCAAACTTAAAAAAAGGGACCCTAATACAAACTTTCACCTCCTTAGGGATCAAATTTCCAAAAATACTTTTTTGCGGGACGTACGTAACAACTACTCTCTTATTTGCCTACTTTTAAAATTTCATGTTTCTATCTTCATAGTATCGACTCAGAGATGATCTGTCAGTAAGGACTTCTACTTTTATTTATAACTAGCGATCCGGTCCGGCTTCGCGCGAGAAGGAGTCAGCGGATAAACAGGCATTCAGACGCGGAGGTCGACTTCCTTTTATACTATGTATGGATGAATGAATAGATACAAGATAGATCGATATATTCATTTTAGAAAGTACCAAGTGACATAAATAAACATAGGTTTTTTTTAACAAGCTTTTCTGTTATGAATTTAAAAAATTTCCCCCCGAGTCATCGATATGTGATGATAAATAAACGTTTGGTGCGAACATTTCAAACCTGAGCGCCTCAAAATTACTCTTTGTTTAAAAGCCCCTTTAAACACGCAGAAAATGGTTTGATAGTTCCTTTAGATCCTAAACGACAAATCCACTTTTTTAACGAAAACAATTTGTCCACATATTTCGCCACCCGAGATTTTATCGCGAAATCAATGCATTTCAGGGCCGTAGATTCCGAAAGGGAATTTTTAAACTTTTCATTGGCTACTAATAAATTAGCCTAATAAGTTAAGAGAGTTCTATCTTCTGTTGAATTGTCTACACATTTTTTTTAATACTCTGTATACACAAAAGAAATGTTTATTTAGATCACGTTCATCAAATGACTAAAAGAGTTATCAATATTGACTATTTATCAATATTGGTTTACATATGTTAATCTGTATAACTTACACTATACTATGGACCACAAAAGTTGATGCCAGTTTATTAAATTTCATAATTGATTTGTGCTTTATTGATTCGGTTTTCGAAAAAATACTTCGGACAAACTGTTTATTATAGCTATAATAACAACTTTTATTCGAAACATATATCCGAAATCCGAATAAATAAGACACAAATTAACTATTAAGGATGTTCCAACATGAAACTACTTTTCGACAGATTTGGCTCATTTTGTTTACACAGGCTAAAAATAACGCTTTTTAATAAATCCCGAACTTTCAGAATTTTTGACCGATTAGAATGCGAGATATTAATCTATTATCTGTTGTATTAAAAAAAATACTCGACAGAATTTAAAAAAAAAACGATGATAGTAAAGATAAATACTTATTAAATAAATTTTTTTTAAATTCGCGTTTTACCGTTTTGTTTTCGAAATATAAAAGTTTAAAATTATTTTTTATTTCAAAATTACATTAATTTATATATATGAATAGTGAATATATCTATGTGATGTGTATGTGTGTATATGTATTTGTTCTATAATAAAAGCAAACCGGTTTTTTGTCCTGATTACATAAGACAGTGCTAGAACTACATTAAATTTTAAAAAATTACTTTAACTTTTGTGGTCAAGTGTAAAATTGTTTGACGTAATTGTGAAAAAATAAATCTCGTAGGAATAAACAAATTTTTGTTTCAAACATTTTCTCGGACACCCATTATATTTGCATGTTGTACGTGTTCAAATATGCATTACCAAACTATTATGAGTTTTTAAGTGTACTAATAACAATTACCTCTACTAATTGGACAGTGTTGTAATGGCTATCAATACATTTTTTAATAAATATTTTTATTTAACTAAGGGTGTATTCGTTTTGGGCATTTACACGCTTTCAGCACCATCAAGTGCAGCTTTTAATGTTCAATTTGACACTGTGTATTCTGACAAAGCGCGTTAATGGTTGAGTTCAACGATAGCGTGAGCGCCGAATTTTACTAACTCTCAAAACGAATAGAAGTAATTGTTGGGACCAAGAATTCTGATTCTCATATATAGGGAAGATAATATATTTTTTGCACAAGTGAATAAGTATCTTGACATCAGTAATTTAAGTATTGTCAAGTAAACACATTCTTGAATGAAAACAAGAATTTCTTTCTCAGAGTACATATTTTGAAGAAAACATATTTACTTTGTTCAAGAAATTCCCTTCTATCAGTGTATAAGTGTTTGTTTATTTATCTGTCATGTACACAATGTAAGCGTTCATAAGTCAAAACGAACGTGGAAGCGCCTAAAACGAATACACCCTGAAACTATACAATTATTGATTTGTAAATAACAATTATTTATTTACGCGAGTACATTCGTACAAAATAAAAAATACATGTGAGTATAGAAATGTTTAATCAATCATAAAAAAATATAAAAATTTCGTATACAGAAATTTGTTTATGTATCGGTATTATAACCACGATTCATACTATTCACAATAATAATAACTTTTATCATGTTAGATAATCGGGAATACAAATCAAATCGCATACAATTATTAAGAATTGTATGTGAAACAACGAGATGTTCAACCAATTAGAATTAATTAATTCATGTTATAAACCACCAAGAAAACTGTGGGTTAATTTTTTTTAAATTTGTAATTGAAATTTTCAAAAAAAATTGTTAGAGATTGAAAAACAAGAAAACTCAATTCTTCGAGTACTTCCAGGATAGAAGTTATTTTATCCCAAAAATTTATTTGTGATTTATAACTAGATAAATAGCGCTATAATACCTACCGTTTAGTTTACATCTTTGCATAGTAGATCTCCCACGAGAATGACAGAGTACATATGTATACTTAAGCAATGTGTATGAGAAAGAGGTCTTATAGGTTTGATAAACAAACATATTTTTCAAAACAGTGAATAATATTCATAACTGTTCGAGTGGTTGGTGATTGTCTCAACAAAGCACATAGGCACATAAGACCTCCTTCTCATACACATTGCTTAATGTATACATATGTACTCTCTCATACTCGTGGGAGATCTACTATGCGAAGATGTATACTAAACGTACGGTATATACAGCTCGGAATGAATGTTAGCAATCTAAATTCAAAGTACTATCCAATATACAGATGCGCACCTCCGGCTGCTCACGCTATATCTTGAGATCAGCTGAATACGAACAAGTAATAAATGGAGTCAAAATTATAGTAAATTTTATGATCTATGGAGTTTTATAATATAGTCTTATGACATGTATCGTATAGAAAACGAAGTATCTTGATTCTATTGATTAATTTCTTCATTCACGGACACGGTCCAACATATTAATAAATCGAAATCAAAGAAAGTGAAAGATCATAAATATTACCACTACCATAACATCTCAGGCAGCTCCGAGACAGTGTTGGTCTAGAATGCTATCTAAGGTGTGTATGATTTATCATATTAAGCATTTGGTGTCAAAGTCAAAGAATATTATCTATTACTTCAATGTCAAATTAAGTAAACGCTGAAAAACCGAAGGGCAACCATACTAGCAATACATGGATAGACGGTAGTTTAAAAAACATAAATAATTAAAAAATTTTAAAACAAATTGATATTAATTACTGGACGTAATTCACAGATGTTAATTACGTTCATTCAGTAGTTAATCCTTTTCGATTGGATTAGTATTAATAAAACAAATTTGAATGTGAAATGATCCTAAAATATTAAAAATAAAGTATCACTTTGTGAACGCAATTAATTCCATTGTATACAATTTGATTGTCTCAATCGTGGTTTACTTTGTAACAGTTTCGTAGTTATATCTAGATTTAACAATGGGAATTTTAATACATTATTTATTTTCTATTTTGTTAGTAAAACATGGATTAAATGGAAAAACAAAATACACACACAAAAAATGGGAAGCTTTACAACATGTGTGTATTCATTAAAAATAGATCTAACAAAATTGAATAGGTATTTTACTAAAATCCTTTACTAGTGAAGATAATTGTGAAGGTAAAATCAGATTTTATTTAAATAATTACGAAGCCAAATTGGGTTTAATTTGGTACACATTTTTATAACTTTTTAATATTACCAGGATATAAATTATTAATTAGTACTTTTTATATGGGACTAATCTTCTGATTTGTTGCAACCAATATAAGTGTATAAAACTGTTGACAGAAAAAGTGATAAAATAAATTTGGTTACTCATACCGCGTGGGGGTAATCTTTTCAAAATAGTACTTTGGTTTATTATCATAATTTGTTTACACATAATTTAAACTTTAAATATTTGGTAAAGTGGACCATTTAGACATAAAGTTGACATATTCATGAAATTTTGTTAATGTTTTTGATAGGATTTTCCATATTATATTATCAAATGATAATGAGAACGCTAGGTTTTTGAAATAAAATTTCAAATTCGTCCCCTTTACCTAGATCAGTTTTTTTGTATTATAAATTACGTATTTCGACAACAAAGTAGTCATCATTAGTATAAATTAGCTAGTCGTAATTTACTCTTTGACAATTAGAAATAGATAGAAAGTCGAGATCAATAATAAATTAAAATATAATAAATTTTAAATTTTAAAATATAATAAATTTTAATTATATTGAAATTACTCTTGTTAAAATTTCTTTCATTCACATTTATTTTTGTTAACCTTATTAAAATTACTCTTATATTGTTTCAGGATATGTTACTCGTTGCTAACTTGGTGACAGTTTCACATTTGATATTTGTCTCAAGGTAGTAAAATTTTAAACTTCAAATCCAAATTCTGATTTAAAATTCTGATTCTGATTTAATAAAATTAAATCATATTCAAAATTTAATACCTGAATATCAAGGTTAGCTTCGATCAACACCCTCACCTTATTGACAATAACAACACCGCATGGTCAGAAAAGGATACCGCCAATAAATGGGTTGGTCTTAATGAGCTTAATTGGTCAGTCAATTCAAATAATCCTTCAGGTACCACCTCAGTCAGAACATATAATAGACGAAACTTTTTAAATATTATTGTGAGACACGCACCAAATTAGCAATGAGCAATATATCTCTGACTCCATATCCCAGGGACAATTACGATTAGCTAATTCATACTGATGATGACTACCTTGTAGTCGAAAAACGTATTTATAAAATAAAAATAATTTTTCTACGAATTGGGGCAAAATTTGAAATTTATTTTCAAAAAACCTAGAGTTCTTTTTGATTATTTTAATAATCTTTATAGTAAAATTTTGTAATAGTCTGCTTAATTAAATCCATTATTGTTGACGGTTCTATTCAACTGCAAGAACGGTTCATTTGCTTTAGACATAGTTTCAAATATCAGTAGCTTTACGCCTTGCTGTGATATGATGAGATATACGAAACCGAATGGTATGGCTACTATGAAGATCACTAATAATAAAGATTATTAAAATAATCAAAGAGAACTCTAGGTTTTTTTGAAATTGTATTTCAAATTTTGCCCCTATTCCTAGAACATTTATTTGTATTTTATAAATACGTATTTCGACTACAATGTAGTCATCATCAGTATGAATTAGCTAATTGTAACTATCTCTGGGATATGGATTCAGAGATATGTTGCTTGTTGCTAATTTGGTGCCTGTGTCACAATGAGATTAAAAAATTCTGTCCTTTTATACGATTTGGCTGAGGGTATAATCTGACTTGAGGATTATTTAAGTTACCTGACTACTGGATTAGGTGTGTGGAAAGCCCCACTTTGACATTCAGGTATTGCATTTTTATTTTTATTTTTGAAAATGGTTTAATTTTATTAAATCAGAATTTGGAATTGGGCCATTGTCTAAATTCATTATCTGTTTTCTCAATTTGTATATGTAGTTGCTTTCGTATGCATCTAATTCTGTGGGATTTTGTACTGATTTAAGTAGTTTTAGATTCGATTTATCAATTTTATGGTTGTTCTCAATAACATGCGCTGCTATACAAGATTTTTCGGTTCTCCCAAATTTCACATGAGCCAGATGTTTTTTGATTCGAATACCAATTTGGCGACGACTTTGACCAACGTAAATTTTCGAACAGTTTTGACAATTGACACCATATATGCCCGATTGTTTTTCATTACTAATTTTATTCTTAGGGTACATCGGTAAGCCGTGTAATGTAAATTAAAAAAAATTCGTTCCGCAAGGAGCTGCTTCAACTTAGCGAATTTCCTTTGAATACATTAATCACTCTCTAGCGGTCAATTTTATTAATAAATGACATACGTCGAGGAGAATGGGGGGGGGGGGGTGGTCATAAAGAAAGAAAAAAACACAAAATATAAAATATCTCTCTTAATATTAGAACAATCGAAAAATGCGTAAGAAATAAAGTTGTAGAAAATCAAATTTGCTATAAGTCATCACCTTATCATTTTTTCTCAAACTCTAATGTGTACAGAGATATTAAGGAATTTAATTTTCAAACTTAAACCGACAATATTTCTGTAAATATTAGTGTAACAGAAAAAATGATAGGAAACAAAATTATAGTAAAACTTAGTACCTACAACTTTACTTCTTATAAATTTTTCGATTTTTCGAATATTAAGGGAGATATGTCAAATATTCTGTTTCCCCTTCCCTCTAAACCCCCCTTTCCCCTAGACCGATTTTACTCATTAACGAACTTGACCTTTTGAATACCAAAAGCACCTTAAATACCAAATTTGATTCCGATAAAATGAAAACTGTGACCGCTAGAGTGATTACAGACACATATATGTATATATGTATATATGTCCATAGAATATATATATAAATTTTACAGATGGTGATTTTTGACATCTACTAGGTAGGATCGATGGACATTTGAAGAAATTTTTGCGAAATTTTGACTTCGGTACGGGACCAATAGCTCTATTTCCTTTCAGGAAATTCGCTAATTAATATTATCGAGATACGTCGAGTAATCAGCTGGTTGTATATAAACTGGTACTCTGAAAAATAATTGCATTTCAATCTATTTATAACATATAATTTATCAACGAATAATAATGCATCAAGTTACGTTCCTGTTGGTTGCCTGAATTTTATTTGATACGGATATTACAAAATTTAAAATACCCTAACTGCCTTCTATATCATTAAATTAATCAACTTACACAATTTGCTTTAAAGAATATTATAATATGTATAGAGGGTAATATTGTAATGTTTAGTATAGCAAAGCGGATTTAATGACGGATATTGAAAATCCCAATAGTGTACATATACAGGTTTCCTAGATCCTACCCTAAACATAGCCAATTGGATTCAATTTATATACATTTATTGTAAGGGTGTACTAAAAGTATTGCAATCTATTAAAAGGTGTGACAACAGACATCAAGTAGGTATATCTGTGTTAGCATCTAAACTATGAATGTATATGCAATTCAACGTAGAATTCAACAAGAAAGATAAACAGTATACCAGTGTGTGCACTGTTAATTTTACTTTACTCACACATGAGTGTCAAAAATTTGACTGTTATAAGTAATGTACTATACTGGTTGTGGTAATGTACTTTAACATGGAAATATACTACATCTAAATGGTACATACTACATATATGTATAAATATTCCTACTGTAAAAACAAAAATAGAGGAGCCAAATTTGCCACGTAGATGGCCGATACTATCTGCAAGTAAATGAATGCTATTCTCACGGAGTTACGAGTTATCAAAACAAATAAATTGTTTAAATTGTGTTTATACTTAAATGATAAATAAATTATATCGAAATATTAGTAATCGGTATAAAATAACATAAAAAATTTACTCTCGCCAGTGGAAAGATTCATTGTGATAGGTATAAATAGTTATCAACCATCATAGCAGGTAGTTATGATCTAATTGTAAATTTAAATAGTGAGTACATGCGAACAGCATATAGCCAGAGTTAATACTGAAACTGAACTCTGTAGGCAGAGATTATAGATAGATTAGTCAGTAATCTAAGCCGCACCCAAAGTTACAGATAATTTATTTGTAATTTGAATTGGCCGAATTGGCCGCGTATTTCAGAGAATTGATCCATTTGGTTGGCCGTATTTATACCTGTCACATAGATGAATGAAAGACGTTTAATTTCCATTTACGCACTTTTTTTACTGTAGTTCCACAACTCACAACGAACAGAAATTGTGTGTATGACGACTTCCAATTCATGATTGGAAAAAATCGGTATCGGTAGTGTTAGTATAGAAATTTATATTTCTACAAGCAAGCTTTGTTTTAATTTTATTCTCACGTCCACTCCCACATTAAAAAACCATAAACTCCCACATTAAAAAATCATAACTAATTGATAAAATTGAGTTTATCAATCGATTTTTGAATCGTCTCTTCTATGAATAGGATGTGAGATTTATCTGTTATACAGTAAAATAGATGGTAAACATTACGTGTAATATGTACATTTACAATATAGTAATATAACACATACCATATATATTTAATATAGCATGATTACATCACAGATTCATATTACATGATCCCTGCAACTAGCGTACTCGTGATGCCTATAGGTTGTTCTGCCAAATAACAAACCGATATAATTATTGCAAAAACACAGGTTATCACAGTTATTATGTTAAGAATGGAAACGAGCGTGTATTGCTCAGACAAGTCCATCGAGTGTTTCAGTGAGACATCATTGATATTTTTATCTCCCCGGTAAACATAAATAAAATGTATCAATCAATTGTTATAAATTATAGCTTCCACATTATAATTAACTATATTTGTATTAAATTATAGCTTAAACCTTATAATAAATTGAATTTGTAATAAACTATAGCTTAAACTTTAATTAAATAATTTTATATTTACGAAATAATTAAAGATTTTAAATGGGTGATTTTATGTGGCGACTGTTATGAAATTCTTTAAAACTGGAAGTGTCATCGATGGACGAAGCTAAAAGTATATTTCCCGTGTTTGATGTAATTGTAATAAACTGTCGAGCAGAAATTGCTTTGGCAAAAAAAAAGCGGCCAAAAAAGCAACCAATTTTAATGTGCATTATAAGTTATATCCGGCCCAGATGTCTAATATAATTTATAGTTTCTATAGAAATACCTGCAATACAATAATTATTTAACATAAAAAAAATAGATTTTTATTTTGTTGCACGCAAAAGTCAGCCATAATTTTAAGCCCCGTTCTCAGGTCAGTTCACAATAGTTTTGGAAACATGGTTCCATCATCAGAATAAATGATAATCATCAGAGAATGTCATTGAATATTAAGTAAATTGAACCCATTTTTAACTTTCAGGCACAGTCAACACACAAGCTTTGACCTGAAAATATTTCTCAGCTATGGTTTGACACTCAAAATACACTCTCTCTAATCGCGATGACGCACCCTATAGATTAAATAGATATCACTTTGTAGTTAGTTACAAATACCTTCTATTCGTTACTCAATCATCGATTGTCACAATTAGTTCATCACCAACATTTTATAAAATGAGCCAACATATTTATTAAGTACATATAGCTTGTACATGATATCTACAGATCTTACAACTATAACGTGGACTTTTTTTACAATAATAAATTCATTCGCAGAATTGTTGGCCCCAAAAACATACTTCTAATCTTATAGAGGCTTTGTAATGACGATCGCTCATAAAATTTATTAAACTCATATTTTTAAATGAACTCTACTGAGCGCTGTTTGGCTGCCGTTCGATTTTGGAATTAAATAACAAGCCCCAAAACTTAATTATTATTATTTCTACTTGACTGATGTTTTGCCCATATGTACATGTGCCAAGAAATTGTTTAGAAACTTTGCCAACCTATCATGACTGTTAACCAGTTGACTGTTAACCAAAATTCGTCTAAAAAATTTATATTAAGAAAAATATTATTGAGTATAACAAATATTCTTTACTACAATCTCGGAAGTGCTCAGATCTTCATGAAATTTACGTGGTAAGAATGAAAAAAATTTGAGCCTGAGACTCAAGCATAATGTAAACGTTTCCTATATACACTAGAAATGAATACAATGTTCAATTAAAACACGAATGCCACTGAAGACCGATTGTTACATAAAAAACGTGACAGTTAATTTCATTTCATTCCACATATCAAATAATACTTGTATAGTCTCGTTATAGATTTGTTCACATCAAAAATCGATCGAAATTTGCAGAAACAACATAAAAAATGTACAGCTCGAATATATAACCAGTCTTTTTTTTTGTTTCTAGTCAGTAGTTGATTAGTTGTTGAATGTCCTGCGTGTTACCATGAACTTATGAAACAATAAAGATTAATAAAGTAATCAAAGAGAAACTCAATCAAGGAGAAGTTTTTTGAAATTACATTTCAAATTTTGCCCCAATTCCTAGAACATTTGTTTGTATTTTTATAAATACGTATTTCGACTACAATGTAGTCATCATCAGTATGAACTAGCTAATCGTAATTATCTCTGGGATTCAGAGATATGTTTCTTGTTGATAATTTGGTGCGTGTCTCACCAATTTGCTCAATTTATTAAACCCACTTTTTTTTTCATAAAATTGCAATATATTTGGAGAGCTAATAATATTCTTTCAATTATAAATTGCTAATTTGGTGAGACACGCACCAAATTAGCAACAATTAGCTAATTCATACTGATGATGGCTACATTGTAGTCGAAATACGTATTTATAAAATAAAAACAAATGTTCTAGGAATATAGGCAAATTTTGAAATGTAATTTTATGAAACAATTAAAACACAAAATAGGAATATTGAGTGACTTCTCTCTGTCCACTTATTGTATGCAGAGGAACAGTGACATCAACATCCGATGATACACGTTATAATAATCCATGTATACTTTCTGTATTACATATAATAGTAAATGCTTTGAATATAAACTAACACTTTATTAAATTTGTATTGATTGGTATGGAGAATAGGTTAATTTAAAATACATGTACCTACCTATACGCAAGTAAAGAGATTGTTAGGAAAAACAGTATACAGGGTTGCTGGATACTGGTTAGGATCTTGGTCAAGTATTTTAGAACAAGATAACTATCAAAATTATTAATTTATACGCAACGAATAATAAAGATACAATCAATATACGGTTTGAAAACTTTTATATTATGTATGGTTAGCTATTAATCATGTGTGATTGTTTTTTGTCCCTCCGATTAGGTAATATAGTGAATTTTAGAAAAACAGAAGGTATCTTAAACACCGACTATACCATGATTTTCAATTTCAAGTTATCTAAAAACGTTTTTTAACCAGGGATATCAAACCCCTGCAGTTAAACACGATAGGTATAAGTACTTTTCAGCTGAGCATGAAAACCCCATTCACATCATATCAGGTAGCTACAAATGATTAAACAAACACGTTACAATTTGTGTATTAGAATAGCATTGGTTGCCTATCCACTAGTTCTTAAAATGAAAAAAAAAGTAATTAATAGCTTTCCATCCCTTAAAGGTGGTGGCCAATAACAAATAGCTCTTTATGTATATAAATTACCTTACAGCATGTATTTAATGTATAAAATTAAATAATGGGATTGTGTTGAGTATATCGAATCTAAGTATAGTTGGCAAATCAAAATACGTGTTGTATCGCTTGCAAGGTCGTCCACTCATTGTGTAAGTGCACAACATAAAAAATATATAGTTATTAATTTAATTTTGTTCTTCATATTGAACAAGACAAGTGACTAAGACTACAGATACAAATTAAGCTTTCTACCCCGAATAAACAGAAGTTGACGGAATAGACAATGCCTCGCGCAAGACTCTCTAGCTACACCAATGGCTCTACACTGGAGACGGATAAATGGGAAAAAGAGGGACATACAAACAGAGACATTCGAGTCAGTTTCGCACTGGGTAGAAACAACTTAAAGGCATACTACCTCTACCCTTATCGACTGGGTGGATATATCTATGACCAGAAAATGGAAATTAGAAAAGGCTGCAGACAAATAAAACAAATGATAGCAGGATATGATGGTCACAAAACAATAATTGGGTATAGTGGATATAAATGATAGCTCAGTATAAGGTATGATATATGTCAATGCCGCTTATTTTTAGGAACCGGATAGACAACAATCTTCTGGTTGGGGTACTCAGCGGTCCCTGCAGGCTTCAAAGGCATCTGTCCCTCGTCGGAATACGGGACAACGCGGTTTGTCCGGACAGAAACGGGACGGAAGGCACGTTATTCCACCTACTAGTGCTAACATAGCACTATAAGAACAGTGCCAGAATAAGATATCAAGCCTTCGGAACGACCAAAATAGGATAATCTAAGTTTAAAATTTAAAGTAAAAATGTTTAAAGGTATTCGTAAAGAGACCACGTTCAATAAGGGAAGGGTGGGGAAGAAATCTCACAAAGGCTTATTTTCCTATATGGGGCTTATTTCCTAATTACACCTATATGGGTATATCTATAATGAATTTACTAACACAATGTAAAATAACACAGAAGGTATGTGTATACAACCAATATTCAATTATCAACCATATTACGAAAATATACACGTGTTCATTTGCTAGAATTTTAGAATATTTTACCACAAAGAATATTGTAAACTCAATCTTCAAAAGATGTAGAATTTTAAAAATAAATTACGTTTTCTTACATACATATATATTGCATGTCGTAGAGTTTGTAAATTTTGGACTAATTTTTGTCACCAAATACATTTAAATAACTACAAATAAAATAGTTAACTTGTGTAATATTTTAATTTGTCTAGCTTGACACTAGTAGGATGGTAACAGAAATTTCGTATTTGATTCAACAAAAATAGTTTCATTATTTAAATTTTTGTATTTGGCTTAAGTGCTAGTCATTTACCTTTAGGTAGTATTGGTATTGTAGGGTCCGATATTTTTTTTTTACACAACATAAAACCTTTTTTTTAACATATTCAATAAGGAACCCCAGGTATCAGTACCTAAAACATCGTAGGAAAATATTTACTACAAACTTATCTTCCGTTTTCTAGGCTTGTATTGAAATTTGTAAAAAGTTATTTACACTCAAAAGCTTGAATTTTAATAGAAGGATTAAAATAAAATAAAAAATGTATGTACTACGCTAACTACATCTAAAAAGAGCATAAATGGGGATGTATATAACAATAAAGTATGTTAATTTAAATTATATAAACCCTATTTGAAACTCGGAACAAAATTCTTAATAGAAAAGTTCACATTCTTTCATGAACTGCTACATATACATTTGTATGTAGAGACTGCAATCATTTGTTTAAATCAATTAACATTTATTATAACCAAAATACAGACAGTAAGGGCTTGGATATTTTCCATATTTACAAGAAGTAGATGATACGATTTGTCTTGTAGAAGAACTTTAAACAAAGAATCGTTTTCAAAAGGTATTCACTAAATTAATAATTCATAATGAAATAATACACACTTTGTTGAAAATATATATTATTTACAATAGAATTTTCAATGAATGAAAATATTTTTAATAAAATGAACCCAACATTCACTTTAGACAAGAAACTTCTTATTTCCCCCAAGGGAAACCAGATAACAATCAAAGACATATATAAAGTATGTACAACCTAATGTCCTCCCAATATGGTGTAATGTCGCGATACAAATTTGTGTCTCTGGACCCTGTTGAATATTGATCCTAATAATTTGCTACCTTACCTGCCTCTGTCAATGGTTTTTTATTATTTTATAAATTATTTTGTTCTATTATTTGTATTTTTTGCAGTTTACTACTTAAGAATCGATTTTAATTTAAAGCCCCCGGTACGACAATTTGATGGGTAGTGAAATCAAGTGTTAATTAAAAAAAGCGTTATGTTTTTTTTTACAAGCTAAAACTTTATACGCTATGATATTCAATTTGAATTTGTGATGTTTCACATATCTTTTCAGATTGATCTTACATTATAAATTTTCCTTTTTCACAGGTCATTAATTTATTTTAAGAAACAAATACTAAAATAAATTTTTTATACAAATCTTTTGAATTGTATATTAAATGTTGGCTTCTAAAAAAAATAAATAAAATCATTTTAAAATTTTGTTGATTATCATTTCCATAGTAACTATACTTCTAAATAATTAGTTTATTAAAATTTTGTTTCAATATTGAAATGTCAATTTTGGTTGTCATTTCATTTGTGTTTCCCCCTCCCTCTCAAACCCCCTTTTCTCCTTACCAATTCCGGTCATGCTTACCATAAAAATGTATTGTCATCGAAACTGAACCAACATGTAAAAATTCAACTACGTAGAATAAGTGGTTCTAATTCAGCTTGCAAGATTTGACCCAAACACATAAATAAACAGGGTTAAATAAAACCGTTTAATAAAAGCGATTATAATATAATTTTATTACACATTTGATGGACTGTAAAAAGTATTTTTTACAAAGGTATTATTTTTGAATGGTAGCAATATGCAAATGGCAAATTTAATTGAATACGAAATAAAAAGGTAATTATTTAAACAATGGAAACAATATAAAATATTTTGTTAAAATAAAATATTTGATTATACTAATGAAAATTCGATAGAATACTTTTTATTTAGAGATCTAAATAAATTTTAATTGATTATACCCCGACATAAACATTTGTTTTAACATCCTAAAGAATGGAAATAATTTTCCTACTATATCGTGGCCCCGAGCCAAGATATTAAAGGTCAAAGGTTACGAAAATATATACAGTTTATGGCATGTTGTAACTTTATTTGGATGTTTAGATTAAGCCAAATTCAACGCTATATTCATAACAAAGCCAATATTTGAAAATACATATTCCGAAAAGTATTATATGAAATATTTGTGTTGTTAATACTAGTGATGAGCAAAATCGGTCTTGGTCTGGCGATTTTGCAAGACCAGGACCAAGATTATACATACACTAGCAAGACCAAGACCGAATGAACAAGAACAAGGCCGACATCAAGACCGAGAAAGCAAGACCAAGACCAAAGTGGAAGACTAAATTAAAAATTATAACTTCCATTGTAGATATATGAGAATATTTGTTGTAACTTCTATATATGTTTTTTTTGGAACAAAACATTTTGTGTGTTTAAGATTTCCAGTTTACTCCACTAAATTTAAACATCAAATATAAAACAAGGTACTGGCAAACTTTACCATTGTCTGAGAATAAGGATCTACAAGAATATTCTTGAAGTAACTATTCTTTTCCGATGTCTGGTAACACTCTGGTTGATGTAGAGTTACTATAAAAACCAATAGAATAGGGTAAAATTTTTTGATTATTGTAAAATTAATTAATTAATTAGATATTAATTAATTAGATATTAATTGTTGATCATTTATAATTTATACCTATAAAATGCCTTGAAAAATTTCCAAAACGACGTAAGTTGTAAGTAACAGACTAAATGAGCAAGAACAAGACCAAGACTGCATACGCAATACCAAGACTACAAGGATTTGAGCAAGACCAAGACAATACGCAAGACCAAAACCACAAGTATTTGAGCAAGACCAAGGCCAAGACCGGATAAGCAAGACCAAGACCGATACCAAGACTGTCTGGGTCTTGGTTTTGCTTTGCTCATCATTAGTGAATATCTCAAATATTTCTATTGATATTTATATACAGGCAGCTCTCTCTCAAATATTGATATTTGGCATTAAAATTTAGTTTGGGATAGGCAAGGTAGACAGCTGCCTTGGGTGGCCAATTTTGTTCGTTAAAATTAGGACCGATTTGGCAGTGGATTTTTAGCCAATTTGGCAGTGAAATGATCGCATTTGCCTAAATTTATTCATTTAACACAGCGTGTGCTCGAATTGTAGTTTCTACGTGGATGGTAGTAATATAGGACGAAAATAGCGAATTTACAATAAATCAATTATAATTAATAACAAATGGCGTCAAGCGAAGAAGTTAAAACTTCTGGCGTTTTCGACGATGGCGACAAAGACAAGTAGTCCGATGTTAGTAGTTCGATGCTAGGTCAACAATCGTCGAGCGTCAGCATGAAAATGTACGTTAAATAGAGGAGGCGGCAATTTTGCATCTGCCTAGGGTGTCGAATTGTCTTCATCCGCCCTTGCAGTTTAGATATATACTCAATTAAGATATTTCCTTGAGGACGATGCTAGAAACGTATTCCAAGATAATTATATTGTTTGTAGTTACACTTTTAAACAAGATTTGTAATTTCTTGATCCACCTATTATTATTTGAACAAATATAAGTTTTATCAAGTTACTTATATGCGAAAATTAGATTCAGTTTAAAATAACATTTAGAAATGGTCTCACATTTTAGAGTTTTAAATAAAAACAACTTCAAACTATACAAATATATGCATAGCATGTGGCATGTATTGGAAGTTACTAGAATACTAATAACATTATTAGTTTATTTATCTACATTGATTATACAGTGTGGCCGCGTTAAGGAGAGGCTAAATACTAGTATTGGATCTTCGAAAATAACTGACTTTGGATTGTGATGGCATCCATTGTTTAAATAAGATGTTGTATGGCCTGCAATTTATCATTTAGAAGTGGTTTTTTTCATGTTAAAATAATTAATAAATATTCTCTTCCTGTAGTGACACTAATTAAAATGTTAAACGACTGCAAATCTTTATAAAAAAATTGTGTGTGTCAGCTCCGACGCGTGATGGAGTCGGAGTCCTTAAATAACTCTTTATATATATATTATGTTACGAAAAGTTATTTAATTTTGAAATATTCTGCTTAGATGGCGTTAACCTTAATTCATTTATAAAAAATTTAAATGTATTAATAGCCAAAATACAAATTTGTATCGATTTCTAACTTATATATAACGATTTATAGTGTGCTAGTATAGTTTAAAGTTTCTATGGAAATGACAATCACAATTAACAATAAAATTTTAATAAAATAATTTTATAGTTATTTTTTAGAAGTATAGTTTCTGTGAAACGACAATCAACAAAATTTTAAAATAATTTTATTTTATTTTTTTTGAAAGCTAACATTTAATATACAATTCAAAATAATTTTTAATTTTTATAAATAATTTATTTTATTATTATTTTTCTTAAAATAAATTAATGACTTACGAAAAAGGAAAATTTATAATGTCAAATCAATCTGATAAGACATGTAAAACATCATAAATTCAAATTGAATATCATAGAGATACATAGATTTCACCACCCATCAAATGTACCGGGGACTTTAAATTGAAATCGATTCTTAAGGATTAAACTAAAAAAAACCGCCTCTTTAGCAGTTAATAATATGTATTTATGACAATTCGCTGTAGATCGCAATTCTTCACTATTTTGAGGATTTTTTTTCGATTATGTAATTGTCAGAATAGACTCTGATTAATTTTGATAATAATTTGTCAAACAGGCAAGCGCAAATTTTTATAAACAATTTTATATTTTTCAATTAAATTTCCAAGGTTTTCCAATAAATGTTTTCAATGTATATATGAAATTCACAACAATTATGTTTGTATGGTATATGTTTCAAAAATATTAAAAAATTTGAATAATGATTATTTATATTAAGAGATATCGAATTTTTGAATTTGTATTTATTTTTAATCAAATTAAAAGAAACGTGGGGTGCACTTTTGGTTTTACCAATGATTACTTTTGATTTAAAAACAATGTTGTTTCTTTACTGATTAAAACATTACTGGCATTTGTAATAATATCTTTAATTCACATTGCCACTTTGTATATGAAAGCTGCTTTATATACTCGGGTAAACCGGATTTTTGAATGGATATCTATAACATTAAAATAATGAAAATATTTATCAAAATTAATATCATCATAGTGAGTCCTGTTATACCCGCCACTTTAGGGCAACTTTCATTAAATATCAATAGTATACATTAAAATTTTCAAAGCATTCAACATAAAAAGCATCTGGAAACTTTCGGATCATCCTACAGTTAGAAGGATAGGTTACGTAAAGTATATTTGCAAATATTAACTACTATTACAATTAGTAGTAAATATATAGATATTCTAAACTATTGTTTATATTATTCTACGTGTTCGAAAGATATTAAACTGAGTTTAGAAACAAATACACAGTCGATGTACGATAAAGATTAGAAAACACATATTAGTTTGAGATTGGATCATTCAAGTTTGCCAATTTTTCTTCTTCACTAATATTAGAGTCATAAATAAATAGGATAAGTATAAACAAAATATTATTAGTTTGATGCGTGATTTTGTGTTGCATGACTGCCAGTAATTTTTGTAGAAAATTTTAACAATAGATCGATTTATGTGATGATACATTTTGACTAATTATTTTATTTTCAAACGACTGAACAATTTATTACGATCATCTTAAATAAGGGTAAACTTTTTTGTATTCTCAGATTAATATGTAATAAATTTTAATGTGTATATAAGTAGATACAATTTCAATATAGTACAATGACCTTGCGAAACTTATACCAAACGATAACTGAACTTTACTATAAAAAACAGGTAATTTATAATGTTATACAGAGTGTTTCGTGACTGTACGGATCTATTTCAGGGTTGTGTTCTCCAGCACAAAATAAACAAAAAAGTTCATGCTAAAATATGTCTAAAATTAATTTATTAGCGAGATATTTAAATTGAAAGATAAAGGAATTGCACGGCATAATTTATATTTCTTTACCTTTAACATTCAATATGTCAGTAATGAATTAATTACTATGAACTTTTTTGTATATTTTATGCTGGAAAACACATATTTAAAATAAGGCCGGTGCAGTGCCCATGCGCACTTTTCTCGTATTGTCAATGATTACCTACTTGAAGAATGCTTAAGGGTAGTTGGTCGAAACAGGCCTGTTAAATGAATCTCCTGGTTTATTCGTCTATTTTGGTACGCAAGAAGAGCTAAGAAATCTGCATGGTGAAAAAATGCAGAAACTATCAAGGGTCGCTCGACTTATGAGGGAAGCATGGATTTGTCGAGCTACATTCAACAAAATGGAGACTACTTTGAATACTTAATCTAATTATTCAATTTTATTTATACCTCTCTAATACTTTGAGCCTTATGTTTGTAAGAGCTTTTGTGCCTATTTGTGATGGAGGCCAAACCATGTAAAAATGTTCGAGGATCAGATGCCTCTCAGGAAATTTGTACATAAAAAAACCAAGTGTCGGAACCAATCCATCTCTAACATATATCGCCATATGATAACGCCATATAATGATTACTTTTAATAATAAAGTTTATACATTGATTTAAAATTATTCGTATCCGGAACATCTAATTCTGTGATCATTAATACTAAAAAAACGCATATTCATGATTTGTTTCTGGAGTAATAAAACTTATTTTCATTGCTTAACATAATCAAAAACTTAATATTATTAAATATGTGAAATTTCTATATCCCTTCTTTTATATAATTATTGGGTTGGAAATGACGATACTCCTTATGATAACAAAATTTACCCAACATCTTTTTTGACTTATTCAAATAATTAAAATAAAATAAAATATTCCTGTCTTCTTCTTAAGAAAAGAGTAAAACAAATATGAATGAATTTAAATGTCATCAATCTTAAGAAAAGCAATGCTACTAAAATGTAGCTTACATCCACACTCTCGCAACAACAAAAATAGCCATCCCTCCACGAAAAGCACTCCAGCTGGGTACGACATAACTAACATGGTTAATTGATGACAAAAAATTATACTTAAGTATCTTTGAACTGTGAATATTGTCAACAAACACTCACGAATTGTATATCCGGATAAAGATTTTCATTGAATTGCCTACGAATTCCAAATGTTGAGCCCTAAAATGCATTTTTAATTTTTTTTAATGAATTTAAGAGAAACTTGAGCTAACAGAAGTATTATGGTTTTACAAATGTTTTACGATTAATTTTTAAAAATAATTTAATTTCATCTAGATGAAATATACAAATTCTTTCATATATATAAAATGTTTGTGAATATTTCATAAACAGGAAGGTATATTTGAAATTGGAAGATACGAACCCAACTGTTAAAATTACTTATATAGCAGAAACATATATTGTAATAATACTACAAATATACACAAAGTGCTGTTATCGTTAAATGATGGGTGAATAAATGTTCTTCACAAATGGAATGAAGTTTACTAACGATAATGTTAACAGTAAAATTTCATTTTACTAAATTATTATTATATGAACCACCATATGTGAACGATTATATTTATATTTGTGAAATATTTTACATTTATTGTTTTTCCTAATTCAGTTTAATATTCCAGGTTATTCTTTTATCATCTGAGTGAGTATTTCCTATACTCATCGTAACAAAGATATTCCATATTTCGAAAAAACCTTGGCCTATTATTTATCTGTAATTTCATATTGCCCAAAATTTATAATTTTTCTTATTTAATTTTTTTTAAAGATCGTAATGATGATGATTACTTAGTAGTCAAAATTTTAAGAGTTATCATTAGTTATTTTTGGTAATCATTATATATTTATAAACTAAAACAAAACAAAAAAACTTACTTATGCAAATTCAAAATGTATTAATGCAGATTAGCGATTAAGCGATAAATGTATACTTCTAAACAAGTTTTATGTAGTATATAACGGTTCTAGATTTTGATGATCCAAGTATACTGAGTTACATAATTTTCTTATTTTTTCTTATACATAGAGAAAAGGGGGAGATCTCAAATCATGAAAGGTTTGCTCTCGTAATACTTGAACACCCCCTTAATAAACCTAAATTTAAAAAAATAAAACTTTCCAGATCATCGTTTAATGTCCCTTATCGTGTACGAAAATCAGAAAATGAGTCTTAAAGGGAGGCTCGATTATTTACTCTTTAACTCACGTTTACGGATTTCTCGAGTTAGATTTAATGAAACAGATCTTCAAAGACGTCGGATATTTCAGATGGTTTTGTACTATGAACAAAACAAAAGTAATTTTTTTAAATTTTATAATTGATTTGTGCCTTATTCCGTTTTCCAAATATATTCGGATAAAAGTTATTAAGTAACAACTTTTACTCGAAATTTTTTTTCGAAAACCGAATGAATAAGGCACAAATCAACAACAAAATTTTAAAAAATTACATCTTCAACTTTTATGGTCCATAGTACAAAACTATCTGAAATATCCGACGTCTTTGAAGATCTGTTTCATTAAATCTAACTCGAGAAATCCGTAAACGTGAGTTAATAATCGAGCCTCTCTTTAAGACTCATTTTCTGATTTTCGTACACGATGAGGGACATTAGAGTCAAAGTTTCTTTATAAAGGACAAGCTTCGAGGATAGAACTCGATATACAAACGTTGTGTGACAATTCACACCAAATTATTATTTAATTAATGAAATTAAAAGTTGTTGGGCAAACATTTTATATACGAGTAATTCTATCTGCTGAATTAATTGACAGGGTAAACCAAAGCGACATGCATTGACAAAATAAAATAAGCCTTCTCTTTAAAATCTGTATATAACTGTCAAATTTCATAGGCATACCTAAGTGGTATTACATAATCACAATTTAAAATACACGCGCAATATTAAAAACACGTTACGAAAATATAATTAGATATACATTCATATACCCCTTCCTTACCTAACTTAGTATTAGTGATGCCGCGACACGAGACGAGACAAGAATAGCATATTGTATTGACTTCTCGTTTTTTCAGTTGAAGATTTTCTTGAAAAAATACAATTTGAAAAAAAAAATCATTTATCGCACTTAAGGATGTTCCAGTATGAAACCACTTTTCGACAGATTTTGCTCATTTTTTTTACAGGCAAAAAATAAGGTTTTCTAATAAATTCCGAAGTTTTTGATCGTTTAGAACACGAGATAATTAATAGCAAAATAATCATTCTCTCCCTATCTCCTTAGAAGCATGTAAACCTTCATGCCCGCCCAACTATTATGTTTTATTAAAAAAAATATTCGACAGAATTAAAAAAAAAAATTAGGACAGTAAAGATAAATATTTGTTAATTAAATTTTTTTTTAAATCGCGTTTTACCGTTTTGTTTTCGAAATATAAAAGTTTAAAATTATTTAATTACATTAATTTGTATACAGACTGTGTTGGACAGCTTTTCCTATAGTAAATCAATGTTAAATATTATTTATTACTAGCTGTCCGTCTGGTACTGTATGAAGTCAATCAGTACACATGTGAAGAAAGTCCACTTTAGAATGTGCATTGTGCGTCACAAAATCCCCACTCTTTAATGACAAACAAACAACCATACGCAAACAGTACAGCTGTGAGATAACTGACTGACTTTATTTATATGTGTACTGACTGACTTCATACAGTACCAGACGGACAGCTAGTAATAAATATTTAACATTGATTTACTATAGGAAAAGCTGTCCAACACAGTCTATATGGATAGTGAATATATCTATGTATTGTGTATGTGTGTATATGTATTTGTTCTATAATAAAAGCAAACCGGTTTTTTGTCCTGATTATATAAGACAGTGCTGGAACTACCTTAAAAGTAATATTTATTAGTGGCCGCCGATATGTTTAAAATGAAAAATACGAAAATTTAGAAAGAATTAAATAATTATTATCCAAAATTATTTGCAGTTTTGTGATTAACACATTTTTACAGAATAAAAATCTATGAAGATTGAAAAGCGTACTATCACATATCACAATTCTAACTTTTGTCTCGTCTCTCGCTGACTTGCCTTATGTTTAATCGTATCGTCTCGTTTCTCTCGTCTCTTGCGGCATCACTACTGAGTATAGTAATACCTCCCCGCCTCTACTGCAGAATGTCATCACGAATTATTATTGTAAAATGTTTTGCACAAAATGTGTTCGCGAAGTATAAGAAGTATAGGTAAGTATTTTTACTTTAATTAAAATTTAATTTATATTAGATGTAGATTATATAATTGATTTTAATGCAAGTATTAAATTATTAGTCTAGAAAATTCTAATTATACAATTTAACTGTATCATACCATTGTTACAGTGCTGCATCCAGATAGATTATTATAAGGGGTTTAAATCCTTCTAAATTTGAGATTTTTGTAAACCCAATATTTTTATTTTAACTATATAGTTTCGCAATTACTGTTGCTTCTTCAGAAAATTGCAAAACTATGGTCCAAATAAAAATATTGTTACGAATTTCTCACATATTTGTTTTATTTAATAAACAGCTGACATTTGAAACTTTTTTCATGATCTGAGTTCTAGTTTTGCCATATTTTTAGCACAAACATCTGTAACTACTCTTAATTACAAAATACATCTGTACAAAAATTAAAAAATTAAACTACAATTTGGGTATTTCAGACTGACGGATGCAAAGGGACCCGATAAATGATACATGATTAAAAAGAGGAAAAAAAATCCGTTCTAACTAAGCCAACTATACTTCCTATTTAAAAAAAACACAACTTTAGGTCATATCTCGAAAACCAACCTTTTTCCTCAAACTTTCACGACGCCATTAGATTATACCAAAAAAAAGTGCCTCAAGAATGTAAAAATTAATTTTATCTAGCTTTACAAACAACCAAGATATTCACAATTGTTTAAAAGTCGAAAAATTGAACTTTTGATTATAATTCGCAAACAAAAGATGCTAGCAAATTTTTGTTGACACCAATGAATTAGTCTCAAAAAAAAAAGAGATCGAGAATGTGCCATCCATTTTTTTCTATCTCTTATAGTTACCGAGTTACCCCATAAAATACACAATTCACGCATTGACAATGAACTCAATACAGACTGGTATTTAAGTAATTTACTGAATTAGTTATTATTTTTACTTGCTCTTAAGAAATATTGTTATTATTTAATGTTTTCATCTCTTATCATTCATCTTCAAAATAAAATATTTTCTTTCACTGTAGAATCTATTAAAAAATTTTTATTCACGCAAAACTGATTTTCGCTCACTCTCACGTTCCTACATCTACAATGAAGATCGTACTTGAGCTACATTTTCTTCATGAGGAATAATCAAAGTATCGGTTAATTGTAATGAATACTCTGCTTTATAAAAAATATCTGCCCTTTCGGTGAAAATTTCTTTAAACCACAACCCTGATCGTATAACCTTAACGTAAATTTTAAAATATTTTCTTGTTGCGTGAGTACTGAGTATATACATGTATAAAGATTGTTGTATCAGGTTAAAGGTATACATAACACCTTCAGTGAATGTTTATAAAACAGCATCTCTCCATTGCCTAGCTAGAGTTGGTTCTGTGTAATTATTTAACTTACCTTACATACGCTGTTTACGTCTTACTAATATTAATATTTAAATTCTCTCACGCTACATGTACAAACATGTTACAATTCATTTGATAGTCTTGCATACTATAGTTAGTTAGGCTGTATTACTCTGTAGAGTTTGTAGACATTTTATAACTACATGAGATAGATACTACACTGAAGGTATAAGGTGAAAGGTTGTTGTTTACAAATAACACTTTAAAGGTATTTAAAGTTTATTGTAATAATTTTAATAACACTGGGTGTGTTTTGCTCAGTGCTTTGGTAGTAGGTTTTAGGTAGATTCTTCGGTGGATGTTGTTTATAAAATGAACATTCAATTACTTAATACACCTAGGTATGTAGTACTATCAACTCCATAAGTTGCGTTCATCCTTCTTTTTTTGGTATAAAAATTGTTAGTATTTCTATCATAAACAACCATTATCAATTTAATTGTTGTTTTTTTTGTAAACTAGCGTCTACTTATCCATTGTGAGTATGATTGCCTTTTCAGTTATACTGTACAAAGGGAAGTGACTAGCGTTTACTTAATTTGACATTTAAGTAATATATCTGAACATTGATAACATTCTTTGACATCAAATGTTTGATATGAAAAATCAGACATAAGGATGGGAATAGAATCCACGACCTCTGGCATTCTAGTCCAACTTCTAAACCAACTGAGATGTTATGGTAGTTGATTGCACATGATCTCTCACTACCTTGATGTTAATGTATTAATTTGCTTATTTACTATTTACATTTTTTTTAATTGTTTTTTTTTTTTATAAACTTTGGTTGCTTTTCGGTTATATTATAGCAATGAAAGTGACTAGCGTTTACTTAATTTGAGATTAAAGTATTGAATATTGATAACATTTGTTGGCATCAAATGCTTGATATGAAAAAGCATACACATCGAATCTTTACTCGAAGTAATTTACGAAAAGCAAAAATAATTAGTATCTCCAGTTCTGATAAATAAAATAGAAACAGATTGCACAAAAAATTTATCTTTTTTGCGTTAGGTGTACTCATATTTTGGCCTGTAAAAATATTTTGTAATTCTTAGGAAAACAACTTCCCATTTTCGATTTCAGTTTATGAGTCGAACATGTCTAACGTAAACTCTTATAGTGATTATATAAATTCAGCTTTTGTATAACTGAATTATTACCCATCGGGTAATAAAGTCACAGGTTTTAAACTGTATTTAAATAACTTTAGACCCGCAAGCAAGCTACGGCGATCAAGTGGATACGGACGAGTATATCTTTCCTGAAAAGGAGGAGAATGAAATTCGAATCTGTTTATCTCAACAGATTACTTATTTACAATTATCAAACGAACAATATAAACGAAAAGTAAAATTCAAAATTTAAAAAGCCCCCAACTGAATAATATGAAATATAATAAGAACTTCCTGTCACCTCCACCAAATTTATATGTAAAATGATAATATTAATAATATGCCTATACATCATCTTGGAAAACAGCTGATAATATTCAAACGACTGAACCGATTTGTATATTAAATATAGCTAATCGGACCAAGAGTTTGAGAGCTACGATGCCACAGACAAACAGACGCTTCAAACTTATAAACACCCCCTCTTTTTGCGTCGAGGATTAAAAAGGTAATTAAAAGAATTATGAATTTAAATTAACAAACTAGTAGATATCGAAAATATGTTCGATGAACATTAGAAGAAATTTGTGTGAAATCTTACAAAAGCAATAACTGAATTTTCTTATGAAAATTTGGTAAAATTGAATAGTTTGTTTGATTTAAACAGTTTATAAATTGTTTATAAACAAATTATCGATTCTGTTTTTAAAACAACTGCATATTGTAAATAAACCACCATTTTCTTAGATAGGGAAAATTAAGGGTGAAGTAAATAGAAAACAAACAGTGTTGAGTGCACTGAGGCCCAAGGGAATATTTAAAGAAGATGTTCGATTTTGTACTGATACAGCTTGTATAAAAATGAGGTGTGCTGTACATAGATTTTTAATTAACTTGATAAATCAAGCTCGATAATTCTTGCTCTTTTTCCACAATGCTTTGAAGTATAAACAAATGTTTATAAATATCTAGTCTCAGGGCTGATAAAAACGGGAAAGTATCATAAAATTATGACGTTTAGTGTTTATAGTAAAATAAATTGCTGCCTGTATCTTTAAAACTATACTCCTAGTTTAAAAAAATAGTTAGGATACTCGTATATAAATACATTCGTTTTACTATTTATTGTGAATTTTCGTCAAATATGTAAATTCCGTAAGAAATTCGTAAAAAAATCTAAATTTACTTATCACTATTCGATTTTAATTCTTATTGATTCTTCATTATAATTTTAGATGAATAAAATTGCAACAATTAGTAAAAAAATTAACTTAAAAAAAGTGTGTGTGTGTGTACTTATGCACGCACGTAAAAAGAAATACTTATTTTTAAATACTTTATTAAAGCAATATTGCATAAGGTCAACACTACTATTAAGACACAAAAGTTTAATAAAATGATATTAAATTCCTGTCATTAAATCCATTATTTACATTAGAATCAGAATTAGTGAAATTTATCAAAATCAGACCAGGTTTATCAATATACTGATTGTATTTTAAAATACACCCAATCTACAAACAATGTATAGTAATGTATCTATCGCTGCCAATATGTAGTTTACTATGATATGGTTTACTTTGTTCTGCATTAAAATCGGAGGAGGGTTTGATACGTTCTCACCACAGACATTTGTCATTAGATCAGTCTTTGGTGGGGACGTCTGCCTGTAGACTAGTAGAGAGAGTATCATGGTATACTGTGCATAGACAGTGATATATGCACTATACATTGTTTGCAGACTGGGTGTATTTTAAAGTACAAGCTGTATACATTTAATGTACAAAGTTTACGAGCCCATAAAAATGATATCATTGATAATGTGGCTCCTATTTCTGATATTCTTTTTTTATCAGAAACATGGAGTAATAATAATGAAAACATTCCTGAGTCTAATTTCAACTGTACCAAATTTTAATATTCTGATGTAAGAGCTATCGGTGTGGCTACCAAAATAATAACGATAATTGATCGTTCGTTCTATAATGTATAATATTGTGTTGCACTTCAATATGCAAAAATCATAGCACACACAAAATTATTGTCCGCTGAAGACTGGGGTCACTTATGTGACAGGCTTATTTGTTGTCTGTTTCGCTAAGCATCTAGTGTATGTATATATAAATTAAGTCTTTCTACTATATGACACACATTTTTTACTGAATGTCTTAAACACTGTGCAATAGAGTTGGATAGAAATAAGTGTTTTCACAGATCAAGCGAGTGGTGCATCAGTCAGGTATTACATCAGCGATTCGTTACATGCTGAAAATAGAATCTTATCGGATTCTCATACCGCTCCAAAACTTCGGCTGTCTAATTGAAATCCATTTTTTACTCATAACTTAACAGTATAGCTTTAAACTGTACAAATATAATTCAGAAAATATCGATCTGATACCAAATTGTATTTCAAAATGTATTTCGAATCAATCTATTTGTCTTAGTTGTATTGTAAATACATATTTGTTGTGCTATGAAATATCAATAGTAACTATTACATTGGTTAAACGAAAATAAATACTACAAAAGTAAATAAATGTAGATAGATGTATAGAGAGAGAAATGGATAATTTCAATTTGAAGGAATTGGTTTTTTTATTTATTTATTTACTTATTTGTATTTGAAATGATGTACACATTTATACTCATCAAACACTTAACAGGCTGTTATGTTTGGTTAAACACTTTAAGAAGAAAACTTAATGTAAAAATATTTTTACAAAAGTCCTTGTTAGCCAGATGTCTGGTCTATACAGGAGAATACGTTTGGAAGCACGCATGTTAGCTTTAGTAAAATATAGTTTTTTTTTCTAAACATCTATCAAATTTATCGCAAGCGTTGTAATAAACAAAATCAAACAGCATTAAATTTTGAAGTGAAAATAAAAATTAACTGAGTTAATTGCTTAAATATCCGGCACATCCTGAATTTATGTCAAAAAGTTCATAACAAAAGTTGTTTATTTTTAAAAAAAGGAACATTTTTTTTCTTTACATTTTTGCACTAACTTTTATGGTTTGAAAGATGGGAAATTATGCCCGTTTTACACAAACATGGTCAGATTTTGCCCATTCACGAACTTAACGTTACTTTTTAGCTCTTGAACACACACACAAAAGTTCAGTTCGTTATCTCTTTTCGTTTTTGAGTTATCGTGTCCACAGACGGACGGACATGCGGAAATGGCCGAATTAGACAATTTTATGAACACGAAGAAATAACGTGTTGAAATTGAACGTATTTTAGCAACTAACTTATTTCACAAAACCGACAAAATGTTACAAAAACGGCATATAGCCGACCATAATACTAAACTTCAATTAACATATACCCGATTAAGCAGGCCGGCATATTTTTCTTCAGTTGCTTACGAACATGGAGCGGAATCAGTGATAGCTTGTATCTTGTATTAAAGACGTTTAAAAACATAAGAAAAAATAAGCTGCAATGGGTTCATCCCAAGGATGAAGAGATGAATTGCGGTATTCAATGTTCTTTTTGAGGAGTTGAGAAAATATGAAGATAAATTTATTATTTTCGTATGAGTGTTGCAAGTTTCGACTACCTTCTCGCACGGATCGAAAACAATGTCCAACGCCAAAACACATCAATCAGCGAATAATTCCTGTCTAAACATATGTTGCACTGGAAGAAGGCAAAGTGCAGACTAGTGTACGAACGTATCCGTGTCGGATAGTTTTGAAACGATCTATTTGTTTAAATCTCCCCTAAACTGGCCTGGCTAGACTCACAACGACACGACAATCAGCCACAGCACAGGGAGATGTCGAAGCCCATAGCAGCTATCTGACTAAGACACGAAGTCGACCTAATTTGAAACATCTCATTTCTGTTAAAACCCTTCTGTCGCGTACCCGGTGTCGTTTAGACGATTGTCGGTTTGGTATGAAATAAGCCTTAAGTTACTTGTTATTTTCACTTGTTTAATGGTTTCCGAGGTATGGAATCGCTATAATTTTATAATGTGTCCACATGACCACACCCTATAAACCGAAGGGTTAAAATAAACACGGTTCTAAATCTGTATAATTAGGTTCTGGATACACATGGGGGTAATAAAACGATAATCCTTCTAATATATATTAATACAATTAATTATTATATTTAAAAATAAACATTTATAATATAATACGTATATCGTACATATATATAATCATGATATCAATAATTATTCAATAACATATGAGACTTATATAATAATACCCGGTGTTTCAAAATTATAATCAAATGCATGTCACTTGATGAAAACAAATTGTTTAAGAAGTTTAAAATAAGATTAAAGCCGAATTGGATTCTTGTTCCAGATACTTCAAAGTTAGAAAAACACAATTTGAAGGGATATTTTTTTATATCTAAATAGTTTTGAATGTTGCCTTAAAAACTTGAGAAGTACAAATAATTGAGAAGTTTTATTTCGTATCAAGCATATTTATAAGTTAAAATATAAAGGCGATGTATATATATATATATATATAAAGTCAATATATATCATAGTCAAGTCTTTCACGTTCTACAAACCATTCCTAAATATTAGATCGATTAAAATGAATTTAGGGATCGTTTAAAGTTTGAAAATTTCAAGAACGGTCAAAATTTGAATTGTTTTTTCTCGTAGAGGCATTTTTTTACTATGATAAAATGACATTCTGAAAATTTTAAATCAAAAAATAAATGGTCACAGACCACTCAAGAATTTAAAATATGTACTATCAGTTTTATGATTACGAGCGGCCTTAAAATAATAAGATTCTATAGTTACAGTTTACATCTTTGAAATCCAATAAAACAACATAAAAATAATATTATGAATATGTATAGCGTTACTTGTATACGGCATACGCAGCCGATATTAGAGATTTTAATTGAGGTTCATTAGGTAGCCAGTTTCCATAGGAGACGTATTATATTATTAATATTTAAAAAAGATGCAGAACACCCAGTATATATTACTTCTAAAACTTCAAAATTCTTGAGCGACCTTAGAAAATGTATATATGAGCTAAAATTGGCATACTGTCATTTTTAAATAGGTACAAATAAAAATAAAAAACATTTCAAATTTCGACAATTTTTTGAAATCTGTGAGTGACCCCTAATAAATATAACTTTACAGTTAACAAATAATTCAGTCAGGGACAACGAAGGACATACTTTATTACTTAATAGATTTTTTTTTTAATTTAATTCTAAACTAAAAACAGATCCTTTGAATGATTTAACCATTTATTTTACAGAAGTGTCATTGTTCTACAAACACATGTTTGTACTTATCCTTCCTTAACTTAAATAACATCACTCCATAACTGTCAAATGTAGAGAGATCTTTGCATTTGAAAATACCCATAAGTAATATCAAACAATATTTATTGTGCTTATTCTTTGTTTAACACAAAAATAAAACAAATAACTAATATTGAGAATCAAGTGTATTTTGTGACACCCGATCATCGATATGTACATAAATTTAACGACATTAATTATATCTACTCAGTCCCAGAAGTAAAAAATTATGATCGTAATGTACAGATGTATACACATATGCAGTTAGCTAATGATATTGGCGGAACGACATAATTCGACAGTGGAAATCATTAGCAATAATAGTTAATATATATTATGGATAATAAATAATTGATTTATGAAATTAATGGCATTGATAACTTGAAATAATTAGTGATTACTTCTGTGTCAATGTGATGCCTGTGACGATAATATCACCATTACATTATTCACAAATAGAAATAATTATTCTCAATTGATGGCTATATGCTAATTACGTACCAAAATTACGCATATTTTGTACTCGATTATATAGGTACAATAGGCTATGCTAGATTGAATAACTTTTTTAATACAACGGTAATCTTTCATAGTCTACAATAGGTAATCTCACATGTTTAGTATATATTTTAAAAAAACTTACCTCGATTTTTGGTTCCACGTTCACTGCGGATAAGAATTTCATGGTCGTCTTCTTCCCAAACTTCACCATCAACTGATGCAATGGCAACCAGTAATATGGCTGCGATAAGAATTCCAAACCACCTCATTTTTACGATTCTGAAACAAAGGGTACAAAAAAATAACATTATTAACATAATAATAGCTTTAGTATCGATTATTAGTTTTGGTTTGAGGGTTTTTAATCAAATTTCATACTCCTAGGTTTAAGATCTAGAAGAAATTTTTTCATTGCATCAAATAAGTAAACAACAAAACTAGATTTAGTGATCTTCGATATACGCTAATGTAAAAGTTGCTCATCATTTTTTTGGTTAAATTAGCAATCTATTGCCACAATGCTACAATGAAGAATGCTACAATGTAAGAAAAACAAGCCATAGGGTGGGTTTGTCTCAGAGTGTTATATTTCTAAATGTGACCTTTGAGGTCCACACAAATACGTTTCGTAATTTTTTAACTGTAAGATCGCTAAAACAACGCCACAATAGCTGTAAGTAGCTTTTATTTTAAACTTTTTTTTTCATTAAAATGTGTGTTTTAATGAAATCATAGCCCTTTAGCCGTGAGTAAGATGGGATCCAGAACTTTTATTATATAATCATAAAAGGAGTTAAATTTATAGTAATCGAATGAGAATTTCATGTCTACAAATCAGAACCAGTAGAGTGTATTATTAATTATTGGAAATATGACCACATCAAAATGTTTTATGGCTCTATGGCATAAAATTCTCAAACTATTTTAAATTTGTATTTGCACCAACCCCTATTTATGATCATGGTAATTAAAATCCTAGCCGCCATCTCACGACTAAAGGGCTATCTATAATTGTACATATACACACACAAACGCGCATACACATACGTTTTGTTAAATATAGTGAGAATAGATTCGGATATTCTCAAGACGTGGAGAATGGATTTGTTGAAAATTTCTATTTTCGGACCGATTACTCTAACCGGAAAACTTATGGTGCCATTTAAACCATTGCCATTGAAAGAATATAATATTGCGAAGTATTGCGTATAAATGTAGCATCATCACATTGTTGTAATGAAAATTAGTGAAATAATTTTTAAGACCTCAGCACACAATCTAATTGCAAAAAAAAAATAATAAGGAAAATAGTTATTAAATTTGAAAAATAAAATACATGTAGATCTAAAATTATTTTATTTCAAAAAAAAAAAGAAGATATAATTTGTTTTATAGCAAAACTATTTTTTTTAAATAAACATAAACGCTTATTATTGTATAACTTATGTAAGAGTTCAATTGGGTAACTAACTTTATTGGGATAAAGATTTGTTTTTTTTGAATCGTCTAAACATGTTGTTGCGACGGTATATAAAGCCGGATCCTAACCCAATTTGAGTCAGTTCTTAAATTCGGTCCGAAAGGAACAGTAGTGCGGTTTGAAGTTACCATTGTTGAATTGATCATTGTTAAAAATTAGTATTGTTCGAGTATAAATATTGAAGAAAGTTAAATATTTTTTTTGTTTCTTTTTGTTCCGAGTATTTGAATCTGTGTAGATTCGACAGTGCTCCTTTTTGGTAATTAAAAAGAGAGCCAAGATTCCGCCACAACATGTTTGGATGTATTCAATTTGAGTAAATTCCAACCGTACCCCAGTAAGAAAGAATAAGCTTTATCACACCACTACCACGTACCATGGTCCACAAAAGATGATGTCATTTTTTTAAATTTTATAATGGATTTGTGCCCCTTATTAATTCGTTTTTGGCAAAAAAATACTTCGGATAAAAGTTGTTCATTATGACTATAGTAACAACTTTTATACGAAAGTTTTTTCGAAAACCAAATAAAATAAGGCACAGATAAAACAGACATCAGTAAAAGCTCAAACCACAAACAGAGCTCAACACAATGTTCAAGCAGGATCCCTAATGCATGCAAGACAACTCAACAATAAGCAAGCAATCCAAATAATTTTGTTTTCAAACAGCAGACAGACAAACGACAAGAATTAGTGTAACAATTCGAAATCAGTTATTCTGCATATTTTGATTTATGTAAATTTTTCGTAATTAATTATTTTATAGCAATTTTAATTATCCTAAAAACTTGTATCTCTGAAAAGTTTTAATTATTACAAATAAATTAGGTACAAATTAATAACATATTTACACAGGTTTATTAATATATTTTGCTAAAACAAATTTTTAATTAAAATACTTAATGTATACAGACTGTGACTTAAAAGTTGTGGTTGTACACTTGGCCACAAAAGTTGAGGACATTATTTCAAATTTTTTTTTATTTTTGCCATATTTATTCGGTTTTTAAATGACAAAAAAAATTAATATTACTAATGAACAACTTTTATTCGAACCATTTTTTCGAAAACTAAATCAATAAGCCACAAATCAATTATTTTAAAAATGACATTAACTTTTGTGGTCCATAGTACCATATATCAAAACAAGTAAAGCCCTTATAACCAAATAATTCAAACGCCCCTTTCACCTGAGCCTATCATTCCCATAGCAAGATGCTCCATGTCATTTACCGAATCAAGGGATGGCTGCCACAAGCTCATCTCGATTACTGGGACTTTAGGCAGGACATGCGACAGGCCAAGTTGTGCATAAGCACAGCTAGGTCGTTCGAGTGGGGCTCTTGACAGGATACTGTCGATAGAACTACCACCTTCATAACTTGGGGTTTTCTAATGATCCCACTTGTAGGACCTGTATGGAGGACGATGAAACCTCCATACATGTTGAATACACCTGCAGAAGTTTGCAGGGTGTCAGATATAGAATGTTTGGGTCCGAAACTTTGGATCCATCAATCCTGGGAGCAATTCCGGCGGAGAAGTTGTGCGCCTTCTGTGTGGCGTCTGGCCTTGACAGAAACTTATAGCTTCATCTGCTTAAAGTAGCACCTCTTACCCGGAGGCGTATCGCCTTCGGGTGACAGGTTGTTCTCAAGGAGGGCATAGAGGACCCCTGGGTTAGATGCTAGAGACCCGTTTGCGGTACCCCTCTTTCTAATCATTATTTTCATAACCAAATGATTAATTGTGCACAATTGAAAACATAACTCTGAATAATAATTATGATAATTATTTTCTAAAGAAAAGAAGGCTACCGCACAACTGAAATGGAAAAACAGTGGCAGTGAAATTAGATAATCTGTGGATATGATTATGATTATGAACAAAAATTAACAGGTTCTTCGCTACAGCTATTTTTTCAAAATCATTATTATCTAATTTCATATCTATTCTATCAATAAAGATATTTGGTCAAAATAACCAAAACTACAACATACTCACAAATCAATATCAATGGAAATGGAGTTCTCTTTAAAAAAATATTGAAAATGAATTCAAGTGAAATTGACTAATTTTCTTTTTTGAAATATTGTAGTTCTGGTCTTTCTAAACAAATATTCTTGTCAGAATTTTGTTGAATAACAGGTTGTTTCTGTTTTATTCGTTGAAATCTACGTTCCTGAGATAGAGAGGCCTAAAAAACGCCTCGTTCAAAACATCGTATGATAGGCGTCTATTCTTAAACTTTTTGGTCGTATACTACCGTGCTATGTGATACACGAAGATTAAACATGTATAAACAAATTATTTTCTTTTAAAACGATTTTCTTTTAAAACGATTATTATCTCCGGAGGGCAACATCATGAGATTCTAAAAAATTTTACTTGATACCAAGTAGCAAAAATCTTATTTTTATTTTATTAAAAAATTTTCAAAATCGGTGTATATACACCGCGCAACGTGGCTTCTCGTACGGCTTCTCGAGCTTGTAAACGTACTTCTATTATTTTATTCTGTGAGTTAATTAATTGGCTCGTGGATTAATTTTTAAAATCCCTTAAAAATTATTGTTAATCAGTGGTTCCTATTTAAAAAAATTTAAAACTTGATCTTTGAATCCCAAAAATTTCTTATTAAAAAGTAGTCATAAACAAAAAAATTTGTTGGTGAATTAAAAACATCCACTTGCTATTAAATAAAGGTTCCTGAAAAAATGGCATTTTCTGTGACACACTGTGATACACATTATTATAGTATATATAAAATATACATGAACTTGTATTTATCTTAACCAAACTGTATACTAAGTATACTATAAACAACTTTAGATTATTTGAAGTTAACTTACTTGCAAACTAAACTTAAGTTTTGAAGAAAATATTCAATGAACTTTCTTCCGACACATATATACACATATACACACATACAAAATGGTTATTATAAAGTAGAGATACCTATATATGTGTAAATAATAATATACACGATAAAAGATATTTATAGCCAAATATATTCAGATAATGATACAAACGGAAAATTTCCAACTAACCAACAACCAAGAATGTTTCAAGAACATTCTAGAAGGTCAAAAGATGTTTTATTTCTTCCACAAATATTCTTACATAAAAACTCAAAACAATAATAATAATAATAATATTTATTTGTTTTTGACCAATACCAGGTATACAAAACGTCATACAATAAAAATACAAGAAAATGTTATAATACTATGTTGATTTTAAGATCCATTCATTTGCAGAATAAAGATTCAAGGTATAAAGAAAATTTTTCAAATTCCTCTTAAAGAGGTGAAATGGTAAATGATTAATATTTTCTGGTATATAATATATGTAGGATGATATTTGAAGAACGAAAACCTTAGGTTAGGTTGTAGCGGCTGCCCCGGACTGGACACACTCATACTATAAGGTTCATTGTAATACATTAAGGATGTGGTCGGAATACAAGGAATTTGTACGCAGACTAGGAATTGGTAGATTTTACGAGTGCAGAAACTTTCATAGGAACTATGCCGATATTTATCCGGAGTTTGTAAAAGGAAACTACAGAAAATCTTTACAAGCATAGCCGTTTACTTTCGTTCATCAATTAATTAATCAATTAATTAATTAATCACCCCATAATTTTTTTTATTAAAAATTAAATTAATTGACAAACTGCCACCGTTGGGAATCGAATCAGCATAACCAGTTCCGAGCAAAATGCCTTTGGTAGCTCGGCCACTCGGACGGGTAAAAAAAAACAGGCGATAGAACAATTAATTTGTATAATTGAGTTTTATATCACCAAATTAAGCTTTTATACACCTTACATTGATACACCTTTTATACACCTAAGTAAGATTGAAAGAAGTATACATTCGAAGGAAAGAAGCGTAAAATGTCGCTTACAATTGGACGATTTCAACCAAAAGTTTCTTACTAAAATAAAACTAGAGTATAACTATTTAAATGTAGTAAGACATTAAAATTATTGCAAAGCATTAGGATATAAATGATGTTGCCTCATTTTAGTTTAATTCTGTTGTATCATTGGGAACCTGGTACCAAACAGTTTCAGCAACCGTATGCGTGCATGTTGTTTCCCATCCATTGTGTACAGAGAACACGAACGACACGAGGATCCTATGATTGCTTTTTTCAGACTGCATTTGTGTATATTATGAATGAAAGGGCGGTATGTGTGCAATTTGTTCGTGAACGCAGACGGTTTGTAGTGTATGTTGGTAATAAAACCAGATTTGTTATTCCCCTCGTCAGGGATAAATATTCATCTGAAAAACCGCAAGAGATATATATACTGGTATTTACGAAATTAACTCAACTTTTCAATTGATTTTTGCATTACATAATAAATCACGGGATAGTGACGTCACACAACATGGCACACTTTTTCGTTATTTGAAGAGTTTTTTTTTGTCTATTTAACATTTGGGGTTGAAATAAAATTGTATGAAATTTACCTCTAGATTACATGATAAAAATTTTTAGGGGTTTTAATTTTTGGTCGGATTACTCTATTCAATTAATATCATACATAAAAAAAATGTGTTTTAGAAAAGTAATTAATAAATTTAATTAATAATGCATAAAATGAGACAGTATAAAATAATGGAATATAGTACGTAGGTGTGAGGTGGGGGAGGTGGGAATAATGAATGACCAAGTCGGTGATTTAGTTACCTATTGTATAAGTGTATGTTCATTCGGTGGTGTATTGTTTGCTTTTAATAGGGGTTGATATTGATACTTAGAGCTCTTGTCTAGACATACATAAAAGAATCATTATTTGTATTGACCAGTTTTATTTATTGGTACAGTTACGTAGGTGTATAATGTACAATATAACGACACTGTCGTCAACAAAACATGATCGTAGCACACTTTCGATAGATTCGAGTTACATAACATCTTATCCCGTAACTGGAAGGTTGCTGAGATTCCCAATGGTGGTGTACAGTTTGCCAATTAAATTAACTTTTATTTTTATTAATGTTAATAGATGTCGGTTAAACTGTGGCATATGGACAGAAACGGGAGTAATCGGTTTGCGTGTGAAGATTTTCTGCATTTTCCTTTTATGAACTCCAGACGAATATCGGCATAGTTCCTATCAAAGTGGGCTGCAGTCCCACAACATACCAATTCCTAGTCAATATACAAACTGCTTGTCGTTTAGGAGTCGGTAAAAGAGACCTAGAAAGGCCTACTTGCCAGGATTTCACCTCTCCTTCCTATCCTACCTTCCTATCATACCACCATAAAGTCAGCATTTTAAAGTTGGTGTCGATTTCTACTAAAAATTAGTGAAATCGCAAAAAAAATGATAATTCCGATACAGGACGACATAAAAAATTTAAAAATAATTAAATATCATAGATATTTGAAGTGAAAATATTTGATTTGAAAATAAAATAAAATAAAACGACTCTAATTTAGACTGTATTCTAGAATTACTTTGATGGAGATGTGTTTTGCCTGTTTCGGAGCAAGAACAATAATTTCACTCGATATATTAGACGATAGGGGGAAAGAATTTACAATATTCGGGACTAAGCGAGAAAAGCGATATACTTATCTTGCGCGATACAACTACAAAAAATTTATGAATTGTATTTCTAAAGGAAGTGCAATTTAAAAAGTACAATCGGAAAAACTAATCGTTAAACTGCTCAAGAAATCTCTGCTCGAAATTTTCGCAAATATTTAGTATTATGTCCAGTCTACCTAAATTACCAAAAACCATGAATCGTACACAACTAGAGTCCAGAGGTGGGCGCTCGACGGAGTCGAACGGACTCTCCAAAAGCTGGGTGAGAGTAAGTAAAAAAGGTATGTTTTGAAATTCCAGGGTATGTATTCAATGTATTGTATGTATTGTATACTTTGAATAATAGTGACCATAAAAAATAGTTGGTATTGTTATATTTTTTTCAGAAAATGTTTTAATTAAAAAAAGAAAATAATAATTATTGGTAGGATACCATATATTTACTCTATCTGTCTTCCTACCTCTCACTCAGAGCTCAGTGCAGTCAAGGTCTGCCCATCTATGATACTAGACTATCTAGACTAGAAGCCTATCTATAATATGAATGTTTGCTGCCTAGTATGGATTTCAATAAATAAACAAGCCCTAAAACCTCTCTCCAATTACGACACTGAATATATATATATATAGGTAGAGCCAACACATATAAATCGATAATTCAATGTGATATATTTTTTATTTTCCTTATTTAATTTCTATACTGTTGTTTCCTGTTTATATACGACTCCGCCACTAAATTGAATACTGAATACATAACAGATGCTTTGATCACATGACATATCTTGTTTAAATTTAAGTGGACGGAAATGAAATATATTTTACGAATCGACAATTATTTTCCAATAAAATAATTTAATATTTTTCCAATAAAACAGTAAACAATAAAATCCGGTGATTTACCTATCACATGATTTATACAGACAGGCATACCCTACATTTTCACGTTGTGTGGCTGTTCACAACTTGTTACAGCTTGTACCGATTTAAAATAGTACAACCGGATACTCGATGGGTAGAATTCATTAGTTTCCCATTTTGTATGGCATCAGGATGACGAACGATATTTTTCTAACGTTAATACATCATTTTCAGAATTGGGTCCAGATGTTTGAGCTTCAGAGTTAACTATCAGATAGAAATACATGGGTACCACAGCCAAAAAAACTACAATTGTGGGCCTAGTTTGCAAGAACCAGATAAATCAAAACTTTTTTTAATACATTCTTGACTAGGGACAATATAGCTGTAATGCAAAAATGTATTAAAAAAACAGGGTAATTTCATCATTCTCAATTCATAAATGGTTGATTCTACAGCACTGAACCTATGAAGGCCATCATATTTGTGAAAAAACATTTTTCCGATAACAACAACTATTCATAAACGGTTGATTCTACGGCAATGAACCTGTGAGGGCATAATAAGGGTGGATCCACACTATTATGCCGATCACGGTTCGTTCTCGGTCTGGTAAAATATTATCAAGTAAGAAACCATGTGTGCATTCATACTATCGGTAACAGTCAAATTCTGGTCTAATCCCACTCCAGTCACGATCAGCCTCGAAAAATATTTTTCAGTGAGATCGAACTTGTAACGGCATGTGAATGGTAGTGTGAATGATCTCTGTTCCCGGTTCAGTCAGCTATTACCCCCTGAAGAGATATAATAGCTAATTTATTATAATATAAGAGATATAATTTAAGAGATATAATAGCTAATTCATCAATCGCAAAGTTCAACGATATTTTTCGGCCGCAAATATTATAATTACATACTTATATAAAGTTTTATAATATTATTATTGATTACGAGCCAAATACATCCGACTTCGATTATTGACGATTGAAGAGACTGAATCGAGAACTGAGATTCACGATTCAGTCGTGAATCGTGAAGTTCAACGAAATTTTTCGACTGCAAATATTATAATTACATACTTTTATAAAGTTTTATAATTTTATTATTTATTACGAGCCAAATACATCCGACTTCGATTACTTATTGACGGTTGAAGACATAATCGTGAACTGAGATTGTTAATATGAACATGATTAGACTTTATCAGACCGAGATCGGACCGAGAACGAACCGTGATCGGCATTATAGTGTGGTTCTACTCTGAGACCTATAAAAAGTCCTAGGTAGACATAATCTAAAAGTGATATCTTTCAATATCATACAACAAACACGATTCTTCGCAGTATCTAAAATACACACTTACGACTCGAATGTCATCTTTCAATGTATTCAGTAAGTTTGTGTTATGCACGCCACATTAAATATACATGTAAACGAGGTGGGTAGACATATAAAAGCTATCAACGAAGAACAAACTATAATGCAAACTAAAAACCATGTTTATTTTTTATAATGATATTTAAAAGTTTATGTATTATGTATTGAAATGTATTCATTCAATATTCTTCTTAACTATTATGAATATACTACATTCAGCATAAAAAATAGGCGGGATTAAAATTCAATTTCTATTTCAACAAATTGAATAACTAAAATCCTTTTTGACATCCGCTACTTCATGGGACTCTGATCAATCTATATCTTAAAGTCTCGCTTAAGGAAGTTCCTGCATGAAACCACTTTTCGACAGATTTTTCTCATTTTTTTCACAGGCTTAAAATAACGTTTTCTAATAAATTCCGAAGTTTCAGAATTTAAGACCATTTAGAGTACGAGATAATTAATAACAAAGTATCATTCTCTCTCACTTGAAGCATGTAAAACTTCATGCCCGCCCAACTATTATCTGTTGTACTAAAAAAATACTCGACAGAATTTAAAAAATAAACTAGAAGAGTAAATAAAACATAGGGCTGATTATTTTACTCTCTCTCTAGCTCTCTCGCTCTATACACCAACGTCCGCCATGTTGTTTGTTTATCGTCATTATTTGTCTGTCACGTTTATTTACATCTGTCATCTGTCAAAACGGGGATCACTGTTTTATATAACATACATTAATAACATACATACATTGATAAATTATAAATTCACCAATTTACAATTCTCATTTTTTTAATTATCTGCAAACCATTTGATGTTTCGATCAAATTTTCCCCCTTAAATTGCATAATTTTTAATGGAATAATATTTTACTAAAAAAACAAATTTCATCAATCTAAACAAAAATTGTGAAAAGATCGACTTTTAAATTTTTTACGATATTTGAAGAGGGATTTAACTACTAAGACTGCGTCGCCTGAAGGAATGCGTGAACTGAACCAAATACACCTATGTATAGAACATGTCATGTCTACTTGTATACAAAAATGATTTTGACCTTATTCAGTCCAAGTGGCCGAGCGGTCTAAGGCGTTATGTCTGCACAGTATGCCTACTTGGAAACTGGGAGGTTATGGGTTCGAATCCCGACATCGGCAGTTTGTCAATTATTAAGAAAAAAAGGGGGCGGTTAATTGACTAAACTGTCGGTGTATGGACAAGAACGAAGTATCCGGCTATGCTTGAGAAGGTTTTCTGCAGTTTCCTTCACGAACTCCAGATGAATATCGGTATAGTTCCTATCATAGTCGGCTGCAGCCGCATATCCTACCAATTCCTAGTCTATACACAAAAATTTATTTCACACCATTCACATCCTTAGGCATCACAAATGGACCTTATAGTCGAAGTGTAGCCCATCCAGGACAGCGTTTACAATCTATATAACTATCTATTCAGTCGGTACGAACCTTCGTTTGAAACATATTAACAACTTTTATTCGCAATGTTTTCACAAAAATCGAATGAATAAGATACAAACTAACTAAAAATTGAGCTCTTCTTTTGTGGTCCATAGTACCATGGACAGTTGGTTGTAACTAAAAGCGTAATATCCATGAAAATAAACATCATTGTATTTGTAATATTATACATATATGTACACTACAATACGTGTGTTCTGACATGATTTCGACCAAACATTTTCTAAGCTGCTACTGCCAATCACCAAAGTACGTGCTACACACACATACAAACACACACACACGCACATACATCTAAATATAACTTTTCAAAATGTGAATGTAAAATTTATCGTCGTACATCGTACAAGTTTCATGAAACTATTTGATTTTCATGTAGACAGCATTATGTAATATATATAGGCATAAACCACAAGCATGTTGTGAGTACCCTTCCATCTTGTGAATATATGTATGTGTGTGTGTATACTAATGAAATTGAAATTTGTAAGTTTGGATAAAAAACAAAATTTCAAATAAATTAGGTTTGCCGTAAAATACAACCGTCTGATCTTCCGTTCGTCTTCAAATGTTCTACACGGTATCATACTAGATGCAAGTCTCCAAAAAGAATTTTTAGCGAATATGAATCGTTTTTGAGGTATTGCATTTTAAAATTTGAAAGAAATAAACACACTTTTAGAACATCATCAGGGCAAAGCTGAGATGAATTTTGGCAGGTAGAACCTACATGTCAAGATCAAAAATCCCCCAGGGGAAATGTTATTTAGTTCAATCATTTTCGGCATATCGAAATAAGTTTTTTAGTTTCTGGGCCATTTTTCGACGACCCCTGAAAAAACATCCCATCAACCTCTTTCGACTACCTTTCCTGGTACGTTTCTTCTAGCCGTGTAATCGTTATTGAAACTATTCATTCTCTTCACAACTAGCAGGACATAGCTCCACTATGTGTTTTTGCTGAGTTTCCCCTATTACGGTCGATCTAAAGGCTAGGTATCGCATTCTGGCGCTATATGGCATTGTACCAGAAAGTGAAAAGTCGTGTCATTCGCAGCGAGACAATCAGGGCAAGCCAAGCTATTCGACATTCCAATGAGGAGGGGCCTAAAGTTCTTCTGTGGCTTTTATTCCTAGTGAATGATATTCGGTTATTGACAGTTTAACCCATTTAGGTAAACTGAATGACTCAATTCAATTAAACTTTAGTCTAAATAAAATTTGGTATGTAACATGCTTTTAGTATTCGATTGAGGTCAAGTTCATCAATGGCCCCAAATCAATTAAGGGGAAATCAACATTGAGATTATCAGAATAAAGTCCTGAATTTTTCTCTTTATATAAGTAATTGATAAAAATTACCACTAGTTAAAGTTTAAAAATACATATTACTATAATTGTTGTCTTAAGCCTGGCTCACACGATGCTGATTCGCTCGCTGGATTACTTGCGGAGTGCTTTGATGGTAGCTATGATAGAAGTTGTAATGGAAAATGACATCACTGCTGGCTCCATTGCGTGGGTGCTTGCTAGAATTCGGCGATAGTTCATGTCCTATTTTCCGTACTTTTTCCTCTGCTAGTTTTCCATGTTAACCAATTAGAACGTCTTATTTAGTCACATGCGCTTGTTTTATTAGTAGTGTTCTTTTGTGATTTTTATATTATTATTGAAGTGATTTTAAAAAAAAGTTAATTTCATCATTAGTGAAATTTTTTCATTAATCTTATTATTAATATTAATAATAAGATTAATCATCTACCTGCCAAATGCTAACAATGCATCGTGTGAAGCGAACATCGCATAGAAGCCATCACAACGCCCAGCACTATATCTATTATAATTAATACTTATTTAATGCTAAATTAAATTTTGACCACAGCGTGCGCAGCATTCGATTCGGTTATCCCCACCATATACTCTACACGCTGCCAGTCAAGATATTTTTTATAAATTGGCATTAATAGCTTGTTATGTTTATGCACATATACATATACTAATTAGAATGAAATTTGAATAAAATCCATTTATTCAGTTACTAATAACAACAAATTAATTGAAATTACCATAATTAATAAATATACAAAGTGTCATTGAAATGAGTATTATTTTACATGTAATATCGGTATTATTAAAATGATATTACCACAAACTATATACTTGAAAATTTATGTATTAGGCATATTTTAATTATTTAGGTATAGCAGAAATTATCCCTGAAATAATGCATTTTATTGTCTACTAGTATGTTGTACCTACACTGATAGAAGTAATTCCTTGCGGTAAGAAATTTTTTTAATAAAAGAGACTCTCATATATCGGGAAGATAATATATATTTGGTATAAGAAAATAAGTATATTGAAATCTATAGTTTTGACTAGAGAAAATTATCTTAACTAAAGATACACTGACTCTTGACTCAAGAATCTCGAAATTCTTAAACTGAAATGATAATTTCTTTGGACCAAAATAAACATTTGTTTAATCCAAACAAATGAAACTTTTTAAAGAAGTAATGATACACTTCAATTAAATATATATACTTCAGTTAAAGAAGCTGCATAAACTTTCTCTTCTAGAGTTTTTTTATTTCAATTTTAGTAAGAAAAATACTTTTTTTTTACAAGAACTTCATTTTCTTGACTAAAGAACCACAATAGTATTTGGCCAAGAAAACTCTCTTAGGCAAAGACTACCGAACTCTACTTTAAAAATTTTAAACACCGATCAAGAATTTTAGTTTCTTCGCTCAACTAAACATATGCTTTTGGTTCGACTTCGTAGTCTTGAATGAAAACAAGGGTTTCTTTATTGAAGCAAACATTTTGAAGAAAATACATATTCTTGAGGAATGAAATTCCGTCTATCAGTGTATATATTAACAGTTTATACAACACTTAATGATTAGCTTGATCATAAAATTGAGCTAGTTGGAGTGGAATATCAGACACATGGCCGTAAGAACCCGATTGGAAATATAAAGTGTAAAATTGAATAATTATAATCCAAGCGGGAACCATAAAAATGTAATAGATATAAAAAAAAATCATATTACAACTTTTAGGAAATAAAATTTTTAGAAAAAAAGTACTGACTGTGTTTTTTCGTAATTATTATAGAAAATATGTTATGCGAGATAAAAGATTTGTGGGTGGTTGTCCCGCTGTCGGATCAGGTTCTAGCAGGGTTCCCTAGGCAAGTGATTGAAGTCACTATATGTACTATCTTTCTAGAAAGTTCGATCCCCTAATTAAATGGACACCGTTTTATATGGGAGTAAAATTAAAAAAACAAACTTATAATTTTCGGAAACAAATTTGTCCTACCCTTATGAATTAAAATGGATTTGTTAATCCAAAATCAGGTTTCTATCATATTCCGCCGCATTTGCCCGTTGCATTTATGTCCTGTTGCATTTACCCGTCAAATTAAAAAAAAAAACGACTCAACGGAGATATTTACATTATTATGATGCATGATATTATTATTATTAGTTTATTATTCTTTGAATATTTTTGCTAGAAACTTCACCCTCAGGAATTTCCGTTCAAGACAATCAACAGTAGACGGCGAAGGAATAAAATTGAAAGTTGTTAGTAGAGGTCGGATTAAATGCATCTGCTATTTTATTTGACGTTATGCAGATTCACAACGATATACGATAATTCAGCTCTGAAATTTAACACACACATTTTTTAAGTCAGTATAGTATAATATTTTCAGGATATTTATAGTCCCGTGTGCGTATACTCGCATAGTATATATATATATATGCATATATCGCCAGTAACCACCAACAAATACGTATATTCATTATTAAATATGCAGGCAAAATAGAAGTTGGATTGAAAATCTACATATTGTTTTTTGAAGTTATATTTCGTTTGCCGCGTTATGAGAATCTGATCAGAGTGTATTCGCTCGATCGATGTTACACAGTGTTCTATCCTCCTCCATTGCGTATCATACAGTAGCAAGATTAAATTTATATATGCATATATTAGATGCTTAGGGAAACAGACAACAAGTAAGCCTATCACATAAGTGACCCCAATCTTCAGTGGACAATAATTTTGTGTGTGCTACGAATTTTGCATATTAAAATACAAGACAATATTGTCCCAAAAATTCGCCGAGAATCATTGACATCAATCTCTTCATAGACATTAGAAACATGAAAACTAGTACATAATTTTGTACCTTTAGAAATATTTTTTTTCTAAAAATATCTAATTACATTTCTTGGAAGCTGCTCATCAATTTTTTCACTGGCATTGTATGTAATTATTCTTTATAGTTAAAATTAAAGTTGACTTTTTACATATATATCCGTATGTTTACGAGTTTGACAAAACCATAACTTAAAACAAAAAACACGAGACGGCGCCAAAAATACCTAGTGTTTAGTATGTATTATAATTAAAATGCACAAATAGATGATTCTTTAACTGTATATAATCTGACATCTAGTCACTAAAACCAACATAAATTGTAAATTAGAATTTAAAGTTTTCATTATAATTCCCTTAAAATTTACATCGCAATTTATAAAGAACAAAACAAATTATATAAAAAATTACTATAACAGGCTCTACGCACGTTTCAATAATAAATCCAAATAAAAATTAAATCTTATTCATTTAAAAAGAATCAAGTATAATATAAATATATATTGATTAAGGGAAAAAATACATTCAAAAATAAATTTAAAAAAGAAAACTTCGTGACGGGGGATAGATCGGGGGATGAATACTTCATTAATAAGAAAGAAAAATATTACAATTACTAGAGAAAATCCTTCAAGTATATGTCGCTTCGTGAGGGGTTCTATTACATACAGAAGAGACGTGAGAATATAAGAACATCTGCACTGAAGAAGAAAATGACTAAGTTTAGCTTTACATTTTTTCCCTCCATTCGCATGTTCAACGAATTCTCTAGTATCAACATTCGATAGATAAAATTTATCAATATATGTATGGAAAGAACGGTGGTTATATGTTATGTTATAGGTAGGAACGGTTATGTGAGATATTAGATTGATATAGGTTAGCTCATACCAATAACAACGAGACTACATATCCCATCATCATATATAGCTGCTTTAAAACGTTTATGTAACCGTTTATCGATAGTTATAATAGCATTCATAAAATATTCATACTTGAATGCAAAATGTAAACCCCAAAGGATAAATCTCTACCCTCAAACATTTTACCTACAATGATGAACTGTTTATACATCATGTCTTCTGTTTATGGAAAATGAATTGTAATCACATTTTCAATTCGTTTGTGTGGCAATTAAGATCAGTATAAATCAAAAATAATATTAATGGATTTTATAACATTGTATCTGTTTAGTAGATCATAGCTAAGGTTCGCCTCACCGATTGTTACTAATAACGGCTACACTTAACGGCTGCCCTGGACGGGCTTCACTTCGGCCATAAAGTCCATTGTGATGCCTAAGGAAGTAGACTAGGAATTGGTAGGACGTGCGGCTACAGCCGACTCTGATAGGAACTATGCCGGTATTCATCTGGAGTTCGTAAAGGAAACTGCAGAAAACCTTCACAAGCATAGCCGGTTACTTCGTTCTTGTCTATACGCCGACGGTTTAGTCAATTAACCGCCGATATCGGGATTCGAATCCATAACCTCCCAGTTCCAAATAGGCATAACACCTCAGACAAACGCCTTAGACCGCTGGGCTACTTGGACGGTATATGCACGTTAATGCGCGTATTATAGGTTAAACTTATCATATGAAGTTTTGTAGTAGAACGCAGAATATATGTTCACTCATAGTATTGCCGGTCTCCGAAGCATCGCTATCAAAAGCACACGACACATGTGACAAGGCAGTAAAAAGTGGAGCAGCTTATAATGTTGACCATTTCTGTTCATGAAATTTCATGTTTCGTCGACAATATATATATATAACGAAAGTTTTTGAAATAAAAGTTAAGCCTAACACTTCTCCTCGGGTTATTTTCCATTTGATTCCCGAAAATCATCACCTCATATAAATATCGTCACTTGACAGTTAGTGAGGCAGTTTCTATTTACAGAATAATTCACACTGTATTTCGTGTGAAATTCGCTCAGCAACATTCATTTACTTCAGCAGAGCAATATTTCATAGCTAAAAATCCAAAATTTAGTGACCTGTTTTGCGAAGGGCGTAATAAACCCAGAGATTAAGAATAAAAGTACAAAAAACCAATCCATAGTAAAATGCTATACAGCCTATATCATGTAAATTAGTCCAAAGGTATGAAAGATTACATAAATGTTTTAGACAAGATATACTTGATATCAAAGAGAAAATACCACATTATCTGGTTTGATGTCGTTACAATAGGACCACTATTTTGAATGAAAAGCACCTTTTTATTGTTTTAACGACAAAATATGTATATGTATGACAAAATATTATATCGAAAAGTTTTGCATTGTATGTAAAATTGTTTTGTAAAGAGAAATAGACTCGGATAATTGTGGAGTTAAATTGAATTAAATTTTTTTTTATCAAATCGAATAATGCCAGGTTTGAATAGAATCATAAAATTTTTGTTTTCTTAAATCAAGTGCGTGTTATTCCGATTGGGATAAATTTAGTAAACGTTTATAAATATTTTGTGTGTCGAGTTTCGGGATCTATTTTAAGTTCTACAGCGCTCCTTTGAAAGTTAAAGAGAGCCAAGACACCGCGACAAGACTATGATCAAATGATGACATGCTACCGCCGAAGAAAGGAGACTGTATTTGTCCAAAGTTCTCATACTATACATCATGTATAATGTTGGAATTATATATGTATCATGTCTACTATGTGTGTAAGTTACACACCATAGTCAAGTAGCATCGAACCACACATATAACAAACCAAACGTTCGAGTCGTTGTAAATGAAAAACTATGTTTTGTGTGTGTGTGTGTGTGAATGTTAACGTCGCTTTTGTTACGAATATACGTGTACATACGTGTGTCGAGTCTATACTCTGCACTAGATATATATCTTCTATTCACATTGTCAACGACAAACTAATAGACAAACTGCAAACATATTACTTTTATACAATAGTTTAAGGGTATTTTTAATTGAGATTTTTATATTTCTAACTTCCATTTCCATTCATTCTTGTTCAGTGTCGTGTGATCGCATTCTCCGGACATATGCAGTTGTAGCAAGCAGGTTACTATTCTTCTCAAAAGTATAAAATACGATTTTAAAAATTAATATATATTTTATATTGTGTGAAATTTATACCATTTGTATTCGACACCTAGCATTATCAAGTGTCTAATTGATACCAAGGAGGCCAGCTCAGCACCACATACGTATTTTAATTCTCTTGTGGTATTTCTATCATACTTTACGGGAGCGATTCCACCAAATTTTTACAATAAGAATTAATTTTATTTCTCATATTTTACCCGAGTAGAAATAACATCAGGTAAACCTTAAAAATAAATTCGGATCTGACTCAGAACAAGTAAAGGTCACAAAAGGAATAACACATAAGAACATCAGGATCAGGAAATTTTTTATTATTAAAAAAAAAAACAAAAAAATATATAATTACCGTTTTTAATACTTTTCACTTAATGTTTTTTTTTTTTTATAATAAAAGTCTTATCTTCTCACTCACACTGCGGCATTTCAAATGGATGAGAGTGAGACAAAACGCACACCATAAAAATATTAGTAGGAAACTATATATAGAGCTTTGTCTCACTCTTGTCCGTTTGAAAAGCAAAAACACGAATGAGATTAAACAAAAAGTCGAAAAAATATGAGCGTCATGAAAACTATTGGTTTTATGATACTCGGATAAACAGGTATTAAACTTTGAACTACGCATGGTGTTAAACATTTTGTACGGATCGATGTTAAAAGTTGTGTTTTCACAATATTGAGTGATTGTTGAAACATTATTGTGGAACGAAATAATATAAGACATTAAGACTCCCATCGCTAATAACTTCGAGACTAAAATTGCGTTTACAATGATTGCGCCCACAACAGATAGATAATGTCTTTACGTATCTGTCGCACGTGAAAGGTTACGACTTAGGTTTGTGAAACAACAATTTTTCTAGTCGGGTACCAACTCTTCCACTAAATTTATCATTTATATATTCATATATCATTTATGATTTCAATGCGATGGTCTCATAAATTACTGTATTATCATAAATCGAGACTACAGTTAGATTTGGGTGAAAGGTGAGTTCTAAGATTTGCTTACATTGTTATTGCAGATCAATCTAACAAAAGCGTGTTGCGGCTGTTCGCATCCGCACCCGCAATAAGCAATGCTCTTTCCGGATTTTTTACGGATGCGGATATTGCTTGTTTTGTTTGGCATTTCTGATTGTAAATAAATCACAACGTATTAGGACGTATTATGGATGTTTTATTATTTATTTCAACAATTTACATTGTTGTTTGAATGTTTCGTCTTGAAAAATCTATTTGACAAGTGAACCAACAATGCCACCATCGACGCAGAGTGTGATCTAGTCTTATTTTAAACTAGATGAACATGTCCGAGATAAATCTCAGTGTAAAATATGCCATAAAGCATACTCTCGAAAAGGCCGTACAACTACGTCTTCAGGCATCCGGATCAGTTTATCCTGTTTAGCAAAGGATCAATCTATGAACCTCTGCGAAACAGGATGGAACTTGAAAAGGCAGCGACATTGCTTTTTATTAAATATAGGTAATGCATCAAATTTTAAATTTTCATACCAAAAATTTGATATAAAGATTACTAAAAATTATTACCATGTTTTTCCTTTATTCATGTACACTCCCGTTCAAAAAAATTGAACAGATCTGAACCGAATTAGTCTCTCACAATTTTGATTATTCTTGTAGTAAATTGATTTTACTATATTTCCTTTTTTTTTTTCACACTATATACTACTTATCTTTGTTTATAAATGAACAATTATACAGAGAGTCACAAAAGTGAGGAGTTTTATGAAATGTAATAAAATTAACATTTCAGGTCTGTTCAATTTTATTGAACGGGAGTGACCTAAATTAAGTATCTATTTAAAAAAAACTAGAGATATACATATAAACCCACATCCGCGGATGTGAAAACGTACCCCTGTTAAGAACATATCTTTACAGGTATGAGTTTCGTGAACAAAATTTTGGTACATGTTGTATATAAGCCTAAATATCCCTATGCTACAACAACACCATTATACATATATCATTATTATTATCATCATTATTCTCTAGAATCAACAAACGAATTTTTAACGTCAACTATTGTTATTTTTTTTACTGTTCTATACGTTGTTGCATCTGTATTTTCATTCTTACATTCTGTGATATTATACGTTTCTTCATCGTCAGTTTCTTTCAACATTGTTCAACACAAACAATAATTCTAATTAATTTTTTTTTCTTACTTACTGGCATGGCACATAGCTAAAATTGTCATTTAAAATAATAATAAAAATGATAAAATGGTATAACAAAAATGTAATTTATTGCTTTCATTATTAATTTATATTATTATTATAATATTGTTATTCATCACATTCAATTTAACAAAAGGATGTTCCAGCATGAAACTACTTTTCGACAAATTTTGCTCATTTTTTTTTCACAGACTAAAAATAACGTTTTCTAATCAACCCCGAAGTTTCAGATTTTTTGACCGTTTAGAACGCGAGATAAGTAATAGCAAAGTAATCATTCTCTCCCTCTGTCATTTGAAGCATGTAAACCTTCATGCCCGCCCAACTATTGCATGTTGTATTAAAAAAAATACTCGACAGAATTTAATAAAAACTAGCAGAGTAAATTGTTATTTAATAAATTTAAAAAAAAAATAAAAATCGCACTTTACAGTTTTGTTTTCGAAATATAAAAGTTTAAACTTATTTTTTATTTCAAAATTACATTAATTTGTATATATGAATAGTTAATTTGTATATATGTACTCTTATATGGTTGTAAATTTAGCCCTCTATAATAGTTTGTCCTTAAAAAGTTATTTACGAAGTGTGAGAAAATGAATATAAATTTATTATGTAAATTTTTCCTTAGAAAATTAATGAGGAGTAAAATGGATTAAATGTAAAAAAAAAACTTTGGTTTAAATTTATTCTTTAAGTTTTCCCTTAGTAAGTTTTTAAATCTTTATATCTTGGCAGATTTTAAAACTTTTAAATATTTGAAACAAATGAAAAAAAAACTTGCCAAAATATAAGATGAAATTATTAATTTACAAAAAAATTTTTTTCCAAATAATAAATTTTTTTGTTCATACCTCGACAAACTACGGCATTCAAATAACATTTCATTAAAGTTGAGTTTTGTATTTATGCTAAGACGAATATGAAGATCCACCAATAGGCATTTAACATAGAACCAAATACATAGCAGTATATAACTATATGCATTTACAATGTTAAATTTATTAAAACAAAACATGCAAAAATTAACGGGAAAGATATTTCGGGGTTTCATAGTTTTCAGTGCCTTGGGTACTAGACCTAGCTGTATGCCAAATATCAACTTTAAAGGGTATTTAGTATAGGCCCTACATTTTTATTCTTAGCTTCACGATTCATGGGCATGTAGGTAATTTTTGAGTTTTTGAAGTTAAATATCTTTTTAACTATTGGTTTCTTAACGATGACCAAGAAAAAGTTTATCTTATAATTATCTAATCTTGCTGTATTCGAAAACTGTAGCTCTTTTCGTTCAAAAATTACAACGGGTCGATTTTGGTTCTAATTTTTCATGTAGTATTTCACGTACGCAGGCCACACCCCATTAAACTTTGTCTGACGCACTGCCGTGCTATAGATTGATTCCAAAAAAATTATGATTATTTTTTCACAAAAATATTGCATTTTGACGACGATCGCCCCCAACCAGTAATTGTAGCTCAATCATTCTAAACTGAGTCTCTTTTTCAATTTAAAATTTAATATTTAAATTATTATAAGTTTATTGTAAAATGGAAAAAAAAATAATGATGTTAATAGCAAAACTTTTTACGAAGTATTATAAAAAAATTATACTGACAAAATAATAACTACACTAGCGGTAAGTACCCTCCCTATTAAAACCTCTGTAGACTCTGTATGGTACGCATACACTCCCGTTCAAAAAAAAATGAACAGACCTGAAATCATCCTCTTTTGTAACTCTCTGTATAATGTATAATTTTTATATATTTATAAACAAAGACAAGTAGTATATTTTTTACGTGTGTAAAACAGAAATGGAAGTATAAACTGAAGTATCATTGACAGAGTGAAAATTTAAAAAATATATGTAATGTTAATACATGTTAAGTGTTATATCTTACGTTTAAAAATAAAATAAAATGTTGTATCTGTTACTACAAGAATAATCAAAATTGTGAGAGACTGATTGGGTTCAGGTCTGTTCAATTTTATTGAACGGGAGTGTACATATAGTATATACTACTATTTGCATAAAAGTTCTTTAATAGGAAAAGATTATTATTACTCAGTTGGTTGTTTTTTTAAGTTAGTAGAGTTTTATTTTTTCTCAATCTAAGATTTTTTTTAATTATTTTTTTAAAACTACTATCGTTGTTTGTACGTTAGATTAGTATATCTTTAAGAGACCAAGACGTATAGTAATATTGTAAATATTACTTACTATATACTACCTACCTATGTAGAAATATATTTATAAACAATATATTATTATAATGTTTTATAAATAAACATAATATTAAAATTTTATGGTAGTTTAAACTTAAAAAACTTGATAATGTTACATGTAAAAAAATAATGATATTCAAGTTTCAATTTTGTAGTTCCATATTCCGTATAACATATTCAGTGTAAAATAAACGGTCAAAAGGTACGTAACCCTTAAAAAAAAATTTTTTGCCCCTGATTTTGGTATAAACTTTCGTTTTAAACAAATTTGGATGTAGCGAAAACTATGGTGTTGGTTAAAGCACGATACGATTAACGGTTTTCAAGATAATAGATCCTAAATATAGTAAAATATTAATGCTCAAATTCAAAACGGTATGAATTGAAAAGGAGAAATTTTGATCACAAAAATATTAAAAAAATCGCAAAAAAATCAAAAAAATGTTTTGCCCCGATTTTGATATGTACTTCGTTTTAAGCTAATTTGGACCTAGCGAAAACGTTGGTGTTGGTTAAAACACGATACGATTAACGGTTTTCAAGATATGAGACCTATAGTGCTAAAATTAAAAACTGTATGATTTGAAAAGGGGAAATTTTCAAATGTGTTGGTCGGACGTTAAATCGAATCTGATTTTCGAACTATTTGGGTCAAAATTACCTAAGAAAATGATTATTATTAAAATTGACAGCAAAAATTTTCTTAACATTTTTGGCATTTTTTCTAAGGGGTACCCCTTAAAAAAATCGCAAAATTGTCTGAAAATATTTTTGCCCCCGATTTTTATATGTATTTCGTTTTAAGCTAATTTGGACCTAGCGAAAACGTTGGTGTTGGTTAAAACACGATACGATTAACGGTCTTCAAAATATGAGACCCATAGTGCTAAAAATCAAAACAGTATGAATTGAAAAGAGGAAATTTTCAAATGTGTTGGTCGGACGATAAATCAAACCTGATTTTCGTACTATTTGGGTCAAAATTACCTAAGAATATGATTTTTATTAAAATCGACAACAAAAATTTTCTTAACATTTTTGACATTTTTTCTAAGGGGTACCCCTTAAAAAAATCACTAAATTGTCTGAAAATATTTTTGCCCCCGATTTTGATATGTACTTCGTTTTAAGCTAATTTGGACCTAGCGAAAACGATGGTGTTGGTTAAAACACGATACGGTTAACGGTTTTCAAGATATTAGACCCATAGTACTAAAATTCAAAACTGTATGAATTGAAAAGGGGAAATTTTCAAATGTGTTGGTCGGACGTTAAATCAAACCTGATTTTCGTACTATATGGGTCAAAATTACCTAAGAATATGATTTTTATTAAAATCGACAACTAAAGTTTTCTTAACATTTTTGGCATTTTTTCTAAGGGGTACCCTTTAAAAAACTCACTAAATTGTCTGAAAATATTTTTGCCCCCGATTTTGTTATGTACTTCGTTTTAAGCTAATTTGGACCTAGCGAAAACGATGGTGTTGGTTAAAACACGATACGATTAACGGTTTTCAAGATATGAGACCCATAGTGCTAAAACTCAAAACTGTATGAATTGAAAAGGGGAAATTTTCAAATGTGTTGGTTGGACGGTAAAATGAACCTGATTTTCGTACTGTTTGGGTCAGACAGACGGACATGCGGAAATGGACTAATTAGGCAATTTAACGAACACCTATAACAAAATTTCCCGTTAGGAACAATGTTTAATATTATTATAATATTTAATTGTCAAGAAATAAATGTACGTGAGCAGCAGGCAACATTTACTTCGGAACCCTAAAACTCATTCAATTAAAAGAAAAAACGAAAACAAAATTTCCACGATTCTATATACGAAAATGTCAAAATGTTCGCATTAAATGATTAAAATTGTTTTTGACAGTTTATATTTTGCTTCCTGACAAAAACTGATAAAATCCATTCACTTACTAAAAACATCTAATTTAATTTCATTGAACACTTTTCACAATACGATTGACATTTTCATTAGTTTCTACTAAGAGAATGACAAGTTATTTAAATATTCTTCTTACTATATTTAAGAAATACGTATTGACATCATTGACATCATTATTATTATATTGAAGTTGATACTCAAAATATTTCTTTAACCCTTCTGTGCAGAACAACATTTACTAATAGGGCCTACAAACGAGGAACATATTGCAGCAACATTATGCAGCAACCTATTATGTTGCAAATGTGTATGGTGGTTGCAGCAACAAAAAACATGTCCTTAAACGGTTGCTGTAAAAATGAAAATTATTTGATATTTTGAGGAGTTAAATGTTCCTGTAAAAATTGGTCATTTTATCTAATATTTTATGCTTTCCTAATATTTTATTATGTTTTATAAACTAGATTGGTTACAATTTACATTATATATTTTATTATTTTTAATAATAATATATAGATATTATCCAACACTAGTTTTTTACTAGATACATACATATAAATAAACTATACAAATTAAATGAGATAGATAGAGACAAGATGATAAATGATTGAATTTTTATGACTAGCGTCATAAAATAATAAAATAATAGTTTTATGTTCCGTAATTTTGGTTGCACGTCTGTACAGAAAATATTTTGTAGGCGGAGTTCAATGTTGCTGCAACAATGTTCTGCGTCTGTTTCATACTTAACGCATAGGTGTAAAATGAGTCTTTAAAGTTTATTAATAAACAAGTGAATGTAACAACTAACTGAGTTAGTTGTTTGAATATCCAGTATATACTGAGTTGTATATCAATGATTGAATCGTTAACAATTCTGCCTATTCGAATTGTTAACAATTCGTTTTCTGAAGAACATTTAATCACAAACTATGACAAAAATATTGAGTTTATGGAAAAAAATTTCAAACTGAACTTTTGTTTATTTACAACAATAAAAAAAAATTCGTTACGCAGGAGCTGCGTCAACTTAGCGAATTTTCTTAGAATACATAAATCACTATATAGTGGTCATAATTTTAGTGTGATCAAAATGAAATATAATATCTGATATGACTTTACTTTAGCCAAAAATTATTTATTGATAGCCAAAATAACGATTATAGTTTATAGTTACTATGGAAACGACAATCAAAATTTTTACAATAAAATATATTTCATGTATTCGTATCAAACAAACACAAAATATTAAATATCTCTCTTAATATTAGAAAAATCGAAAAATGTATAAGGAGTAAAGTTGTAGAAAATCAAGTTTGCTACAATTCACTAAATGATCATTTTTCTTAAACTCTAATGTGAACAGAGATATTTAGAATCTTAATAATCAAATATTCTATAACAAAAAATGCATTAAATAGTAAAAAAATAATTGCATATTCTTGTGCCAATTTTAGTTCACCTAAGCAAAAATTTTTGAATATATATGTACAATTATTGTAATTTTTGGAGTAATTCATTTAACTTTTGGACACCGCCTCCAAAAATAACAATAATTGTACATATATATTTAAAAATTTTTGCTTAGGTGAACTAAAATTGGCACAAGAATATGCAATTATTTTTTTCAGAATAATAATGAGAATTACGAACGAATGAGAAGTATATTGCCATCAGAGTCATAAAATTTAAATCACATTTCCAAATATCGACATTCAAATAATATATCTTCATAATAATACCCGTATATATTTCATATATTTTATGCCTTCATATATTTTAAAAGATGGCTACCATACCTAAATTTTATGACTCTGACAACAAGACAATTTTCATTGGTTTACTAATTTTAGTTTGAATTTATAATTAAAACACCTATTATAGCATCCATATTGTAACCGACTGTACACCGATTATCTAGTCTTTTGTTTGATTAATACATAACATCGTAATTAGGTATTCTTCACAACAAAGCAGGTCCGTTTTCTTAATCACATTGTATATAAGTCTAAAATTTTGTGTACCAATAACGTTATATAACAACTGAAAAAAGGCAGTAAACCGATATTATTTCTCAGTTACATAAAAGCAATAATAAATCGATCAATATAATATTATTATATTAGTTATTAAATCAATCCGTTATGTTATTGCCTCTTTAAATGTGAACAAATTTGGTCTGTAGAAAATCGATTATATTTTACAATATTTTCACACTGTTATGATTATTTTCAATAGAATCACGTTTTTATTTCACACCGTTGAAAATACACCTCAAAGATATACAACTCATTTTATTGAAGAAGAAATATTATTGTAAAGAAAATATAATAATAAAAATGTATATATATATATATATATATATATATATATATATATATATATATATATTTATATATACCGAATGTGTTGGAAAGCATTGCTAATAGAGAATCAATGTTAAATATTATTTACTATAACAACTATACACAATATGCTTAATAAAAAAATAAAATAGTGGGGATACTCTTTAGTGTGTCTGTTGTGTATGCTTGCTGGACTGTTTTGTACTGCATGAACATGTAATGAAAGTGGGTTAAATATGTTCATTGTTGTCTTCTTAAGCTTAGCATTACTTCTAACAATTGAAAATTCATTTTTGAAGATCCCTTATTATTTGTATGTGGAATGTTTAAAAATAAATGATAGTATTCTGTTAACGGTATAACATAAAATAACAATCCACACAAATTAAAAGAATAATAAAACCTCAAAAAGAAAAAAAAATAGAATGCCAACAAAAAAAAAAAAGTTAAATCAACGGTTCGAATAATCCTCCATTATTTGCTAAACAATATCCGAGTCGATTGTAGAAATCTACCCGGGTATTTTCTAGTACTTGAGGAGAATTATTCTGGAAAGTTTGTTCCAGGAACAACGTTACTATCATGGCAATGTGTGCAGGGCAACCATCTTGTTGGAACCATACAGATTCCAGGTCTAATTTAGGAAGAGCTCTAACAGTTAACAAAATATTATTTCGTCACACTTAAATATTTTTAAGAATCTAAAGATCCGCCAATGAAGAATGGCCCTATAATATGGTCACCCAATACTCCAGTCCAGACGTTCAGTTTCAGTATGTATATGTATGTATGGTTTTATATTAAATATTTTATGTATTTATTTAACATTGATTCTCTATTAGAAATGCTTTTGAAAACGGTCTGTACATATATATATATATAGATATATATATATATATATATATATATATATATATATATATATATATATATATATATATATATATATATATATATGATTACAATCAATTTAGACGTTCAAGAAAAGTACATAGATTTATGTTTGTTGGAAAGATTTGTTGAAATAAAATATAAAATAAAGATTAGTATCCCATATTAACACAAAATTTTGCCCAATCAAATTTCTCAAGATATTTCCATTATGGACAAGAACGAAATAACCACCTCTACTTCTGAAGTTTTTCTGCAGTTTCCTATACGAACTCCAGATGAATATCGGGCATAGTTCCTATCAGAGTCGGTTGCAGCCGCACATCCTAGCCATTCCTAGTCTACACACAAAAATTCCTTCCACTCCACTCACATCCTCACATCCTTAGGCATCACAATGGACCTTATGGCCGAAATGTAGCCCGTCCAGGGCAGCTGCTACAATCTAACTATCTATCTATGTTTATATGCGTAACGAGGATGTTTTATAACCAAGTATAACAGTGTTAACAATTCGATAATTTTATACAACCACGTATTAACTATACTACATTACAGCACGATCGCATTTATAAGTGAATACCACCAACCTTTTATACCGTACAATACGAGCAATTTCTACCACAAAAATGTAAACAAAAAATACAAAATGAATAAAAGAATATAAAAATAAATAAGAAAAATTGGAAAACGGAGAGAGAGGGAGAGAGAGTGAAGAAAACACGATGTAAAAGAAATTGATGTGTAAGTTGTTAAATGTATATAAAAAAAATATTTCTGACAGTACGAAAACAGCAAGGCAGGCAGGCAGGCATGAGGCAAAAGCATCAGAAACAAGACATCTGAATAACAGCAAACAAACAAACAAACAACAAGAAAGTAAAACAAAAACAGATGAATAAGAATATTTTATTTTAGGAAAAACAAGGAAAAATTTGTTGTAAAGAAGTGAATAAAACATATACACATAAATAGGGTGTAGATAGAAATAAATAAATAAATATATTTATATATCTATATATATTAAAACATTAAAATTAAAACATGACTAGAATCTATAAAAAAAAATTAAATTTTATCCACTAACTGAGTGTGAATTATAACACGTGTCAATTATAGATTATCAAAAAATAAGAATTATATTGAATTAACGTTTTAACTACATTTAAGGTAGTTGTGATATTTAAAAGTTTATGTATTATGTATTTAAATGTATTCATTCAATATTCTTCTAAACTATGAATATATACTACATTCGGCATGACTATCCGGAATAGACATCCGGAATAGACGGGATTTAAAAAAACAAAGTTTTTGACAATTCTTTTTCGGATCAGAGTTCAAAATATTTCTATGAACGTCCATTCTATATCAACAAATTACATATCTAAAATCATTTTTGACATCCGCTACTTCATAGGACTCCGATCTATCTATATCTGAAAGTCTCGTTTAAGGATGTTCCTCCATGAAACCACTTTTCGACAGATTTTGCTCATTTTTTGTTTTCACAGACTAAAAAACGTTTTCTAATAAATCCCGAAGTTTCGGAATTTTTTTCAGAAAATGCATTAAAGCATACTTCATGTAATATATATATATTGGTGAATGCGTGTGTCAATAAGCTTTCATTTGATGAATATTTTATGACCATATCCCCTAATTTATCCTCTGAATTAATCTCCCACATCTGTGCTTAATTTTCAGTATTCTGTCGAATAGTTTACGAGAAAATCAAAAGAGAGACTAGAGACACTAAAATCACCCATGTGTTCCGCTTCGCTAATTTTAATATTCATGACACTATAATTGAAAGTTTTGTAACTTGGATTAACACCCTATATATATATATATATATATATATATATATATATAACTTAAGTTTCTGATCCCGAAGATTAATTAAAAAAAATTATTTATTTTCAATTTAATAAAAATTTACAAGTTAATTAACACAATAATATTTCGATCGACAATAGTTTTAGCTTTACAAAAATTAGAAATCAAATCATGAAAACAGGTGTTGCGTTTGTCATTATATTGGCAATTAATTGCTGACAATGCTCTCCACGTGTTTTGTACAAAGGAAGTTAATTTATTTCAATAAAATAATAATTTGATGATTAAAGAATTTCTGTAAATAAAATAGTTAATAAAATAAAAATATTATATTGATTAGTACAGGTCCGTATCCATAACTCCTCCACCCTCAGTTTGGACAATAGGCGAAGTATTTGACTATTGGACACGTTTAGATGACGGGCCAATGAAACTTGATTGCTGGTTCAGTTGTATTCGTAAAGTGGGCTGATGGTTCTTCTAGATTAGATTTTCGGTTGTTGCAGAATTTTACTGATTTGATTATAACGTAGAATACGATGGTGCAGCAAACCATAAATGTTAGTACACAAAGCCAGTAATTTTTAATTTCGTTGTGGGTATGTAGTAGTTGGATTTCTTGTCTATTTTTAAATTGGAAGTTTTCTAGTTGTTTTAGCGTCGGTTTTCGAATAATATTTGTAGAATTTATTTCATTAAATACTGCTGGTATGATGTGGACTTCGTCCCAATAAACGTTCGGATTACTATTGTAACGGATGTGATTGATTTCCAGTTGGCAATTTTCGTAGTGGATTAATATTGTTCCTTTAATTTCTTGATGACGTTTACCGCATGTACTAGTAACATTAATTGATGGGGAGTTTATAAGTAACATATAGTTTGGTTCAGGTTGACTAATTTCCAGGTATTCTTGATTTTCTATTATAGAGCATTGAGCTGGATAACCACGAATGATATTTGCAATACATTTTGATTCGTTGATTCCTGTTCTATAGGCTCCTTGTGGACAATAGTATGTTCCTTCTATTTTTGGACATTTTTCATCCAGATATTGAATGTAAAACTCACTCATTATTGTATACGGTTTGGGGAGTATTAATCCTTGTGTTTTGTTAATTGGTAAGGGTATTAGGTGATAATGTGAAAAGTTATCTTTTGATAGGATTGGAATTTGAATGTTGAAGATTATATTGGTGTGGTTGTAATAAGCTTGTAATCCTAGTAGTTCGTAAATTTGTTCGTTACTATTGAAATGAACTGATTGTGTTTTTAAATTTTCAAAAATAAAATCAATTTCGTCGGGATTAAGTATTTGTTTGGAAATTATATTGAGTTTTGCTAATACTATGGCTTCCATAATATTATTTAAATGATTTAGTAACAAATCGATATTATAATTAATCTGGTAAATATACTGAATGTATTGAATGTTTTCCTCGTCTGTTTTGATTTCATTAAGAAATTTAGATTGATACAAGTTCATATAGTTTTCTATAACTGTTTGTTGATCATTAATGTGGTTAGTAATATTTTGAAATCTGTCCATCATTTTTTGATTGATTTTGATTTGGTCATTGAGTCCTCTATTAATGTCATGTTGGTTTGTTTTTAGTGTGTTAATTTCGTCGTTTAATCGAATTGCGTCATTGTCGTCCATGTTGCCAGAAATACATTTTATAATTGAACCTAAACCGTTAATTAGTCCTCTTTTCAATCGATGTTTGGGTAGCAAGGTTTGGTACTTTGTCTGTAATTCTTTGTACTTCATACGAGTGGTAATTCTAAGGAGTTTAACCGTTTCATGATTTTTAGAAGATGGTATTTCAAGTGATGTTCCTATACGTTCTATAAGGTTCTTGAGTTTTTCTAATTCTATTATGTGAATGAGTTTATCGTTCATTATTAATCTAGCTGTTCCTATTTTTATGGGGAGTAACCCGTGGCTATTTTCTAGGTCCTGCATCTCCATTTTCTGATTGATTACTATGGGTATCCTGAAATTTACGTGTCTTTTTTAATTTTTGTTTATGAGCTTTGCTATTTTTATTTGTGATAATTACTGCGGTTTTATCACTCTTTATTTTAGTTCTTTTAAATCTTGGTTGTAATTTGCTAAATCGAGCTTGATTATTGGTTTCATAAGCTATATCGTTTGGTTTGTACGTTGGGAGTGGGTCTTTTTTTTCGTTTAATTTTTTGATTGTCTTTTCTTTAGAGAGTTTCATTTTAGTATTAAGATTTTCGTAAAGCGATTTTTGAAAATCATTTAGTTTATTTAAATAATCATGAACATTTTGATAGTTTAAATTTTTATTGAATTTATAAGTTCTGCCGAAAAACAATTCGTATGGGGTGATTTGAGTTAGTGAATGTATTGCGTTATTGTATGTAATTAAAGCTTCTTGGAGGATATCATCTGCTTTTGGTGGTGGTTTCCTACAATAGATTATTCTCCAGATTTCGCTCAAAGTAGAGTGGAGTCTTTCAACAGGAGCATTTCCGGTTGAGCTTTGTGGAGTAACATGGTGTAATTTGATACTATATTGCGCGCAAAAGTCTTTGAAAATACTGGATGTAAATTCCCTGCCTCCATCACAAATTACCTTTTTCGGTATACCATAGTGTGATATAAAGTTTCTTAAAGCTTTAATTATGCAAATACTTGTTCGCGACTCTAGAATGTAACCGGATGCGAATTTTGAAAAGTTGTCTAAAATAGTTATAAATTTTTCATTTTGTATAAAGAAAATATCGATGTTTACAATATCTAAGGGTTTTTCTGGCGTTTCGGTTTCTTGCAAAACTAAATTTTGAGGCTTTCTATCGTATTTCATTGTTTGACATATTTCACAATTATTCAAGATTTTAGTGATTTTGTCTTTCATGTTCAGAAAATAATACTCTCTTTTCAAATGTATTAGAGTTTCATTAATACCTCTATGATTACTCTTGGAATGGTAGTTTTTAATAATTTCGTCTTGTTGGTCTACGTCAGTAATGTCATTTAAAATCGTTGTACATCGTATTAATTTAAAAGTTTTAGAAGATGAAAATAATGATGAATAGACTGATTGAATTATTGAAAAAGTTTCGTCATTCGAAAGGATAGCGGTTAATCTATTTGGGGGTACATATTGTTTAAGTATATTTATTATGTCTGATTCTTCGAAATGGTGTTTTCTAATGGTACGTCTTTGTCTATGATTAAAGATGGTGTTAAGTGTATTTGTTGGTCTTTTATCAGAAGTTTCTAAAATAAGTTGTAATGTAAATTCGTTGATCGGACGTTCCGATATCGGTATACCATCGTTGATATTTTCGTCAGCTGAATGTATAGTGTTTAATGATTTACCAGATTCACTATCATATTGGTTTTTTAGTGAGATTGAGCTGAATGTTTGGGAATCCTGACTATCTATAGAGATTATAGAATCAGATCCTATACTGACTGAATTTACGTTACACTCTTCTAGTTTGATTCGACTTAGAGCATCAGCGTTAGTATTCGCAGTGCCTTTCTTGTACAGAATTTGATAGTCAAACTCTTCGAGTTTAAGCCGCCAACGAACTAACTTCGAGTTAGGTTCTTTTAAACTAAACAACCACGTTAGAGGTTTATGATCGGTAATTATATTGAATTTGCGTCCGAAAAGGTATGGCCTGAAATACTTTGTGGACCAAACGATCGCTAATAATTCTTTTTCGATGGTCGAGTAATTTTGCTCGGTTTGTGACAGAGTTCTACTGGCGTAACAAACGGGTTTGTCAGATCCAATAGGCCCTTGGCTCAGAATTGCACCAATGGCATAATTACTAGCATCCGTTGTCAAATTGAAAGTTTTCGAAAAGTCCGGGTATTGTAAAATGGGATCGTTAGACAATATTTCTTTACAAAGTTCAAAACAATTAACGTATCTGTCATTAAATTGAATTTTTTTATCTTTTCTCAGGCATTCAGTTAGAGGTTTAGTTAATTTAGCAAAATCTTTTATAAATTTCCTATAATAACCTAATAGCCCTAAGAACGATTTAATTTCTTTGGGGGTTTTCGGGATAGGAAAATTTTTTATTGCCTGTATCTTGTCGGGGTTTGGTTTAATGCCCTCCCTTGTGACAATGTGTCCTAAAAAGCTAACTTCTTTATGCAAAAATTCTGACTTATCCAATTGGATTTTAAAATTTGCGTCACGAAGCTTTTGAAATACGGCTTTTAGGTTTTGTATATGTTCAGTGAGTCCTGTGGAGAAAACAATGATGTCGTCCATATAAACTAGACATATTTTTCCTTGAATTTCTTTAAGTACGTTATCCATCACCCTCTGGAAGGTTGATGGGGCGTTTTTGAGTCCAAAAGGCATTCTGACGAACTCATAATGCCCGTTGTCTACGCTAAAAGCGGTTTTCTCGATATCTTTGGGATCCACCTCGATTTGGTGAAATCCAGAAGCGAGATCTAACGTACTGAAGTAAGTACTTTTACCTAATTTATCAAGTATGTCCGTTATATTTGGGATAGGGTAGCGGTCGTCTATAGTTTTTTCGTTTACTTTTCTGTAATCGACTACTAAACGCCATTTTTGTTTTCCACTGGCATCTTTTTTCTTTGGTACGATCCAAATTGGAGATGACCATGGACTATAGCTAGGTCGAATTATACCCTGTTCTAATAAATTTTGAATTTGGGACTGAACTTCTTCTTTGTGCACATAGGGGTATCTATATGATTTAGTATATATTGGTATAGTGTCTGTTGTAGCAATTTTGTGTTTGATTTGATTTGTAAATGACAAATTTTTACCTTCTTTAAAGAAAATATCATCAAAATTTCTACATAACTTTGAAACAGCTGATTTTTCTTCACTATTAAGATGATCCAATCTAATGTGTGAAGTAGAATCATTTTGTGTTTCATCGATTTGACATGTGATATTGAAATTATTGATTTCTGCGTATTTACTTAAAAGTTCGACTTTAAGTGGTTGGTCAATATAAAATTTACTATTATTTTCACTAATGTTTGTTACTTCAATATTACTGAACCAATTTTCCGATCGATAAACTCCTTCACTAATTAAAAATTTGTCATTTATTCTGATAGGTTTTACGTAAATGTCACCTGATTGAATGTCTACGGGTAATTTAATGAATTTCTTTGTGAGACTGGGGATTTCAAAACACTCTGACATAAAGTTTGGTTTGAATAGTAGAGGAATTTGTGCGTTCACGGTTTCTAAAATTTTATCTTTTAAATTTACTTTGGCTTCTAATTTTTTCATAATGTCTAAGCCGATGAGGCCATCGAAATAGTTGTGAAATTTGAACAAAAGAAAAGTTGAATCACCCTGTATATTGAATTCATAAAAATTTGGAATTGTTATTTCTTCGTTTATTACATGGTCGTTTAAAATTGTTTTAATTAATGCCGGTTCGCGTTTTTTCCTATCTACAGGATCAATAAATTCGGGGTTAATAAAAGATGATGAAGCTCCTGTATCTATTAAAAATTTTAGTGGTTTGCCAAATGGGGATGAGATGTGTATGTATGGGAGACTGTTACCGTGTTTGTTTATATCTAGGTAGCCTGATTGTCTGTAGTGTCGTTCTGAAAATTTTCGTCAATTTCTGGATCGTCTAAATTTTCATTTGTCGCAAAGTCTGTAGGGTAATATTGGTCTAATCGTGGTTCGTAGTTTTGATAGTCTTGAGTGTATGAAGAGTAGTGCTCTTCCTGATAATTTTGATCTTCGTATGTTTCGGGTTGAGTAATTGTATGTAATTCTTGGCTAGTAAAATTTGGAGGTCCGGTAGATTTGAAATAGTTATTATATGGTCTACTAGTTGGTCTGCGTGAATTTCCTGATCCTAAGTCCATTGGTTGTGGATATGATTGTTTGTTGGATTGTTGTGTTTGGAATGGTTGTGAAAATCTGGGTGGTTGTTGTGTATGAAATGGTTGTGCGAATCTAGGTGCTGTATACTGGGGTTGGATAGGTCGTCTAAATGGATTATTTTGGTAATTTATGGGTTTGTTAAATTGATTTTGTTGGTGATTTTGGAAATTAGGTCGGAACGTTTGATATTGTTGAAGATTTGGTGGTTTGTAAGTCATTTGTTGGTTTATTTGTGGGCTGTATGTTTGTAATGGTCTATAACTGTGTCCTAAAGGTTTTTTAACTGTTTGATGGGGAACTGATGTGTTATTTTTCATATAATAACAATTTTGTTCTTTTATACAATATGAAAAAGCTTCCATTGAAGTTTTAGGTTGCATAGCTCGTATGGTTGAACCTAAAGGTTCTCGTAGACCAGATAGGAAAACATTCAAGCACATATCGTTGTAGAGTTTTTGTTTGGATTCGACAACAGGTTTTTCTATTTCGTGAATTTGTATGTGGTTTGTAATATTTGAGAAAATTTCTATAATTTTGCTATAAAATAATTCTACCGTGTCATTATTTTGTCTAAGCGCGTGAAGATCCCTAATTAGAGAAGATTCGTTTCTCTTATCACTATAGTGCATTATTAAATTATCTTTTATTTGGTCCCAGACAATTGGGGTTCCGTACATATTTAATACTTCGTTTGCTTCACCTACAATTTTATTCCTAATAGCACGAAGTAAAATTCTGCCATAAGGGCTGTCCATTACGTTTGAATTAAGTAATGATGTAATTTCTTCGACGTTATTTATAAAATCGTAGAGTAAACGTGGATTTCCATCGAATTGTGGAAGATCCTTAACGGCATCGGGAATTTTTAAATTAGCAACAACATCTGCTGGTGTAATCACTTGTGGAATTGGGGGTGTCATTTTTAAATTATTGTTGTAATTATTATTTAACGAAAAATTATTATTAAAAATCAAATTTGTAGAATTATAATTAGTGTTTTCTAAATTTAAATTGTTATTTATGGTTAAATTATTTAGAGAATTTATAATATCGTTTTGTTCTAAATTATTAATTATTCTAATTTGTGATTCCTGATCTGTGTTCAGCAGCGTTTCAGGTTCACTATCGATATCGGTATCAGTTACGTTTTCAGCGTCGCTACTATTACCGGATGTTCGATTTCTGTATTGCAAGCTTGGATCGGGTTTGTTAAAATTAGGATCAGAGGACATAAGAAAATTTTGTTTTTTTTTTTGTTTTTTTTTTTAAGAGTGAGTATTATAATCAATAAATGGACTTACATGAAAAATAGTAGAAAACTGCTATTCATTTCTTGATTACTGTAGGTCCGTTGAACCAAAGGATTGAAATCCACCACAATGATGTTCGTTGATTGTGTGTTCTCGCTCTCGTTGATGGACGTACCACAAGTCGTCTGGTAAACCGCCAGAGATTGTTACAACAATGATAAACCGTCAATGTTTTCACAGGATACGACAACGTTTTCAACGACCGATTACTTTAAAAGGTTGTTCCCGGTTTTTTGAACAAGTCCTAACGACTGCGCCACTTAAGTTTCTGATCCCGAAGATTAATTAAAAAAAATTATTTATTTTCAATTTAATAAAAATTTACAAGTTAATTAACACAATAATATTTCGATCGACAATAGTTTTAGCTTTACAAAAATTAGAAATCAAATCATGAAAACAGGTGTTGCGTTTGTCATTATATTGGCAATTAATTGCTGACAATGCTCTCCACGTGTTTTGTACAAAGGAAGTTAATTTATTTCAATAAAATAATAATTTGATGATTAAAGAATTTCTGTAAATAAAATAGTTAATAAAATAAAAATATTATATTGATTAGTACAGGTCCGTATCCATAACTTATATATATATATATATATATATATATATATATATATATATATATATATATATATATATATATAAAGGTTGGAAAAAACAAATAATCCCTTTACATTTTTATTTTGAAGTTATAAACTTAATAAAGAATATAAACAATTATAATTATAATAAAAATTCATTCACCAAAATCTTTTTTATAAGCAAAATTTTATTAATTTAATGGATATGTTTTGTTTATTTAAAAAAATAAAAATTGTTTTTAAAGTAAGTAAAGCTTTTATATTAATTGGAGTGTAAGTACATTACATTTAAAAAAATTAAAACTTATGATTATAAAAAAAAATTTTAAATAACTGTGTTTTTATTTTTATATTTTTTATATTCAATGCAACTTTTATTTATCTCCTTTATTTATATATACACATTAGGGTGGTCCTTTAAAAGGGTGTTTCTATGCTCCTAGAGGTTCACCTAAAATTTTGAGGTCAAACTATAACATCAACCAAGTAGCCGAGCGCTCTAAAGCGTTATGTCTACTTGGAACTGAGAGGTTAAGGGTTCAAATCCGGACATCGGCAGTTTGTCAATTATTAAGAAGAAAAAAAAGGTGCAGTTAATTGACTAAACTGTCGGCGTATGGACCAGAACGAATTAACCGGCTATGCTTGTGAAGGTTTTCTACAGTTTCCTTCACGAACTCCAGATGAATATCGGCATAGTTCTTATCAGAGTCGGCTGCAGCCGCACACCTTTCGATTCCTAGTCTACAACAAAAATTCCTTCCACTCCACTCACATCCTCACATCCTTAGGCATAGCCTGTCCAGGGTAGCCGCTACAATCTATCTATAACATCAACTCTAAGACAGTCCACTTTCCCAACAAAGTTTCTAATGGAAATAACATTTGAGAAACTTCTTTTGTTCTTTAAATTTTCTAAGTTGTTAACGAATAAATCTACAATAATGAAAAACTGATATTTTTATAGAGAATTTAACGCTCTACAAAAAAGTATCTTATATTTTTTTGCTTACTCTACTGGTTCAACTAGGCTAAGGAGAGTTTCTATGTTTGGTATGAGGCATCCAGATGTTTAGTTACTGGGAAAAGATACAGGTGGTCATAACTTCGGCAAATCCGTCTACATGACTATCTGTCAACACTAAAAAATATACCGAGCTACTATTTTCTCTGAATTATGCGAGAGCTAAAAGTGGCTAAAAGTTCGGGAATGGGTGAAATCGACAAAAAAAAAAATATTAAAAAAATGTTCATTTTTAAATAACACTAGCGTGTGTTTACTCTATATGCATAAAGTACCGGGTGTACGCATCAGGCATATTTATATACATTTAGTCGTGTGTAAAAAGTAAAATAAACAGTTCACGTACTAATAAAAAACTCAGTATATGCAGGGTATTTAAAAAATTTCTTTGCTTACGACAATCTTGTTATACTCATTATTCAATATTTAATTTTTAACTAGAAATAATTCGTTGCTTCCCAAATCTCTTCTAGAAATGATAAAAGTGGTTCCAGGCGTGCCTGTGATAATTTTTGTTTTAATTATATATATATATATATATATATATATATATATATATATATATATATATGTTTTTCGATAAATTAGTATATTTGATATTAAATAAAATAGTTTGATTGAAATATTTTTGATTTGAAAATTCTAGAATTTTAATCTATATAAATAAATGGAAATAAACAAAATAAAATAAATATTTAGATAAACATTAAAATTAAAAATAAACAAAGCACTCACAATGCATACATACATACATATACAACATATACATACATAGAACTTCTCCCATATAAATACGTGTTTTTGATATATTTATATCTATAATTCATTCAAAGATACACGTTATTATAAGATAACACATTATTATTCTATATTCAAAACTCGTATGCATGTGTTGTTATGTCATTGATGTTAATGGACACAATGGAGAAATTAAATTGAATTGAATTAAAGAAAGTTTCTGAAACTTTTAAGAAATTTTTATTAATTATTACTTAATTGTTATAATTCTGAGTATATTCTAATTAGTAAGTCGTATTTTAAATAAATTACGATTTTGTTTTAATTTACGATCAATTAGGGTTATACGTGCATTAAAAAAAGTAAAAATAACGAGCTGAATGTTATTCATCAATAGTAAGTACACATGAATTAATTGTTTGAGAGATCTGACGTCCATTTTCTTAGAAATTAGTTTTCAAAAATTGGAACTTAACACTAGAATAATTTACGAGAATGAGTGAATTTAACAATGGAACGAAAACAAACTATCTACAGATGACCCCATCGACAATATAATTTAAATATGAAAAAATTATTCTCTATAGTATATAAATGACTACGCAATTAGTCTCTTGACCCATATTTGTTTTCATGCATAATCGTATACCTTTTTATACCCAGTATATGTAAATATACAAGGTATATTTAGTTTAGTCCCGATTTTCTAACGCTTGAAAATATTAATCTTTGACAAAATGCTTGGAATGACTGTTCATAAAATGGCCTAAGTCGGCCAGTTAGACATGTCCGTCTGCCTGTGGACGCGATAACTCAAGAACGAAAAAAGGTAACGAGATGAAATTTTGTATATGTGTTCTATAGCAAAAAATAGAGGAGTTGATTGGCAAAATTGAAACATTTCTTCCCCCGCACGAGGGGAAAATATACATCTTTGAAACCGTAAGAGAATAACTTTTGTGCGAAAATTTTTGTTCATAAACTCAAAAGTTTTCTCATAATTTGTGATTAAATGTTCCTCGGAAAGAAATTGTTAACAATACAATCATTTTAAATACAGCTCAGTATATACTGGTTATTCAAACAATTAACTGAGTTAGTTGTAATTCAAACAAAATTACTTTTAATTGTAATTTTTGAACCAACTATAAATAATCAAAAAAAATATACAATATGTATGACAAAAATAGCTCAGTAGCTTAACCAATCCAATTCAGCTAAAATAAAATATCACAATTCACTCTCGATGTGTATATCCCTAACATTTCATCCCCTTTAAATTGTATTTGCAAGTATATATCCTCAAAACTTCCGTAATATAGAATTATTTATAGTAGAATAGTTCTAACTCAATTGAATTCATAGTAATTCAAAGTTGGCATATTAAGGGTCGTAGATTGAAAAGTTTTTATCGATATCTATCGCAAATATGTTATTATTTCTCTTAACAAAATACAGAGTACAAGTTGAGTAAGTTTTGTAGCTGTGGATACGTTAAGTTATTTTTTTAAAGATTATCTAAATATTTCAATTGACCGGTTAAATAATCGGATAAACTTATATCTAACATTACAATCATAAACTCTGTTTTTTTTTGTAACTCTTTCAATTTTAATATTAAGCATAAAATTGTTTTATAATTACCCTGTTCACTGGAATATTCACCGAAAACTAGTCAAGTCAGGCATATTTTGAAGCATTTTAGTTAAACAATATTACCTTGATCATTAACTAATCAAATAACTTCAAATTTGATTTAGTTTAAAAATTCGAATTCGAACAATTTATAGAACTCTCATTTTATTGTGTTTAATAATGGCATAATTGGACATTGGAACTGTGGGATATGTAAAATTTCAAATTCGCCCCCTTTACCTAGATCAGTTTTTTGTATTATAAATACGCATTTCGATTGCAATGTAGTTATCATCAGTATAAATTAGCTAGTCGTAATTTACTCTTTGACAATTAGAAAGAGATAGAAAGTCGAGATCAATAGACAAAAATAAAAATAAATAAAAAATTAACTAAATTAAAATGTACTAGATTTAAAATAGAATAGATTTTAAATTATGTTGAAATTACTCTTGTTAAAGAGTGAATGGTCACGTGAAATGGTCACCAAATTAGCAACAAGTAACATATCCTGAGACAATATAAGAGTAATTTTAATAAGAGTAAAGTTAACAGGAATAAATGTGAAGTAAAAAACTTTAACAAGAGTAATTTCAACATATTTTAAAATCTATTATATTTTAAATCTAGTATATTTTAATTTAGTTAATTTTCTATTTATTTTTATTTTTGTCTATTGATTTCGATTTTCCATTTCTAATTGTCAAAGAGTAAATTAAGACTAGCTAATTTATACTGACGATGACTACATTGTAGTCGAAATACGTATTTATAATACAAAAAAACTAATCTAAGTAAAGGGGGCGAATTTGAAATTTTATTTCAAAAACCAAGAGTTCTCACTAACTTACATTCGATAATATAATATTTGTGGGATATGTGTTTTAAGATTCAAAAACTGTTTTAAATATCTATTTAAAATGAAGCATCTAAACATTGTCCTAAAAAAAATGAAAAAATATTCTGTTCACCTGAAGAACATTCAAGAAAATGGAAGTTTTTGTGATTTTTCATCTTTCTAGAATTTGTATTCCCATTTGTTGACTTTTTTTCAAGTCTAGCTGTACAAAGTTGAAATACTGTTGTTGTTACTGTCATATTGTGTCAGTATTGCCACTTTGTCAACAATTTATTGGTTTAAGTCTACAGTAGCAAATGTACGTGTGTGCACGACACTTGAATAGCACACGTGGCGTACTGTACCTACCGTAGTGTACCATCAACGTTATTAAATGGACATATTCGACATTTTCTAGCATACATATAAACAAAATACTATAACCCAATCAAATTATCTGAAATAAAGGGTCAACCTTGGAATGAAAGTAAACAAACTGTATTTTCGCATAAACTTGTGTTTTGATTTTCTAAAGACTAGGGGAAGTATCATGTAATTTTGTTTCCTTGAGTCAAGATATTGAAGGTCAAACAAATGCAAACAAAGGCACGAAAATAGGTTGTTGCAAATATCTCCTATATACGAATGTAAAACTCCCAATCTTTGCTTTACATCTCGATTCAAATTTGTCGAAAACTTATAATACTTAATCTCTTTTTTCGTACGAGACTTTGTAGAATATTAAAACAATGGTTTATGCAAACACTCAGCTTATTTAATTTTATCCCGAGATTAAATCCTTATTTGATTGGAGTATTATATATTTTGTAAATATGTTATTGGAAATGTAGTCTAAGAACCAGACATGGTTTTACAATCACAAAATAAGGTTAATCTTTGATTGAGATTAGTGAATATTAACTGTTTAACGAATCAACATTACTGCCACATTTTGTAGGCTATTTATTCTAAATCCTTACAAGTACGACAATTTATTCCTACCTGCTGCATACCTTAACTTTTGCTACAACTCACAAAAAAGATGATTAATGATGAAAAACAACCCTTACCAGTTGATTGAAAATATAAAAATTCAATGAGATGTTTGTCTATATAGTAAACGCCAATTCTTTTATACTATGTCTTCGCAATCTTAACTGAAATTGACATTAGTATTGTATTGTAATGCTTACATATAAGCGAACAGAAATATAGCTGAGATAATTATTTGTTTCTTTGTTTTATCCACATAATTTTACATTTGACTTTTGAGTACAATTAAAAGTAATTGACATGACGTAATAACATTTGCTAATTCCTTCCAGTTATTTTTGCATAAAATGACTTTATTGCAAAAAAATAAACAAAGCCATGAACGAATATTGTTGATAGTATATATTCGAATATTAGAGCTAATTTTAATTCTACAAAAGAGGAAAAACAATTTCCAAAAACACATAAAACCCGTGGTGTTAAAAATACAAATGTATACCAAAAATAAAATTTTTGCTCATAATGTAAAATGCAAAAACATTCGAATATTTTTAAATAATTAAAAAAACGTTCTTAGTCAACCAACCGACGACAATGTCTACCTATAAAAATGATAATAACAAAAACTTTTTTTATGTTTAAAAATATACTAAAAACAAACCAAAAAAATTCGTTCTAACTTCACAGAACCTCCATAAATAAAGTTGACTACCACAGTTGAATATATAAAAGGAAATTTAATTTCTATCTGGCTTGAATATAAAAAAAAATCGACACGTAGGAACTACGTAGACTAACCGATTTTTCTCTGAAGAAATATTTAAAATACATATGAAATTAAGTTACTTTGGCGCCAATTTAAAATTAATTATTATTACATTAAATGGAAATATAGTAAATAATCACCAGGAGGTAAAAGGAATTTCCTACAACTTTACTCATGTTAATTTTTTCCATTTTAACATTATTAAGAGAGATAATAATAATTCATTTCCTGCCATCAAAATCAAATCAAAACAACGCAAAACAACATACGACTATTATGCTGAACTATTAAAAAAAAGTTTGGGAAATTCGTAAATTCTTATCACACAAAACAGTATATAAAGGGTATAAAAAACTGCCAAGGATATCGATATCTTTGTGCACCTAAAAGGATTTAAGAATTATATTTAAATTTATACTGAATAATTACGTATTTTGAATAATTACGTTTCTGTTTTAAAATTTGGTTGCCTTAAAAGAAGCAAAAGTCGAAAAAACAAGTGAAAATAACAACTAACTACGTTAATTGCTTAAATACCCGGTATATACTGAGTTTATGGGAAAAAAAGTTAAAAAGGAACTTTGTCTTTAAATTATTTTATATCTAACGGTTTCAAATATGGATATTTTTGGCCAATATTGCCCAAACACTGTCCGATTTTCCCCATTCATAATCTTGAAGTTACTTTTTACTGTAGAACAACACACACACACACACAAAATTTAACCTAATTATCAATTTTTGTTTTTAAGTTATCGTGTCTACTGACAGACGGACATGCGGAAATGGACTTAATTAGGTTATTTTATGTACACCAATACCAAAATCTTTATCATAATATACCCTGGTATATTATATATCCCGGGTTTAATGATTCGAATTAATATACAAAATGTCTAAAAAGTTTGTTATTTCCAAAGTCATTTCGAGAAATCCACCCAAATCGAAATATGACAGTTGAAAAGCTTCAATTATGGTGAATTTCATTTCTGTTTGCAAGTTCTTATTGAAAAAATAAATAAAATTTCAATGTGAACTTGCACGTTTCCACAGATACAACATGCCAAAGTAATATTTTTGACACCAGAAAACATTAAAATGTAATGATTCAGTAAAAACGTTTTAGTGGTTGTATATAGAGGTAAAATAAAATGGAGAAAATTGTGTAAATTTTATAAAATTAATATAAACGGTTAAGGAAATATACAAAAACGCAAATATACCAACAAAACAAAAAAAAATATAAAAATTTCATTTTATTTAATGTTTACTTTTTAGTATTTTTTAACGCGCGCGTTTGTTATTCAGAAATGTTTAAATAAATTTAAACAAAACAACAAGAGGAAAAAAAATGGGGTGAAAGAAAACAAGACATCATTTCAACAAACTGTCAGAATTTTAATGATATCCTCTCGTTCCACATTCACTGGTTCATAGGAAAAAATTTACATTTAAATGCTGTTGTTAAACTTTTTTTATTATAATTGAATCATTTCGGATATCATTCATATTTTTAGGATACTTTAGTTTGAAAACGGCAAGCAAAATTATGGCGCAAGAGCTGACCACCACATGGGAGCTGTACCATTTCAAAGCATGACATAATGAATGTGGTATTATCGTAAGCATGGAGTATGAAGCCAAAGAATCAAACATCCGTCATTTCCAGAAAATATGGTTTACTTGAAAACTATGGAAGCAATTGCAAACATTTTTGTTATTGCCAAATTGATAAAACGTTAGTTTTGGAATAGAAACAGCCAGTGCTTCGTGACTTTTGCCGGAGCTGTCACAGTGAGGAGGAAAAGACGATGCCTTACCTATTTGACTACTACCCGGATCTTATTCTGAAAGGACCTTTTTGAGCTAATATCTATGTACTCAGCTCCAAATGGTTTAGGGAATGGTAGCAAGGATGGGTCAGACCACTTTCGGTATAGCTATCCCTTCCAACCGGAATTGCCTCAAACTAGTTATGAAGCAATCATAACAATATGAATCGTAAGGATAATTTGTTCATTACTTCTGACCAAAGTGCGCGGTTATCAGCTTGGCGAAGACTCTAGAAGAAGTTAGAATGCTTCCTTCCTCTCACCTTTGAACGGACCAGCCAAGTAGCCGAGTGGTCTAAGGCGTCATGTCTACGCAGTATGCAGTACTTGGAAACTGGGAGGTTATGGGTTCGAATCCCGACATCGGCAGTTTGTCAATTATTGAAAAAAAAAGGGGCGGTTGATTGACTAAACTGTCGGCGTATGGACAAGAACAAAGTAACCGGCTATGCTTGAGAAGGTTTTCTGCAGTTTCCTTCACGAACTCCAGATGAATATCGGCATAGTTCCTATCATAGTCGGCTGCAGCCGCATATCCTACCAATTCCTAGTCTACTCACAAATTCCTTCCACTCAACTCACATCCTCACATCCTAAGGCATCACAATGGACCTTATGGTCGAAGTGTAGCCCATCCAGGACAGCCTTTACAATGTACCTCTACCTTTGAACCGAATATTTTTCCTGTTAAAAATTAAATGCTATAAGCTTTATTTCTGAACGCAGTCACCAAGAGAGCATACAATCTTAATTTAGTTAGGCACGTTTTAATTACATAAGGCAGTCTTGAAAAAGTGAAAACAACAACTGAGTTAATTGCTTAAATACTCTGGTTTTAAGCTTTGGGTTCATGCTTTGTTAATCTACAGGAATTACAGATGTTTGAGCGGAAATTGTAGACAAATTATTCAGTCTATGAAAAAAGTTAAATTTCTCTATTTCAAAAAAGGAACATTTTTTGGATTTAAATTAATCTTCAATACACCATATTCATACACCATTGTCAGCCATTCAAATACTTGACCTCAATGATTTAGCTCTAGATCCTAAACATAAAATCTGTCGGTTTTGAGTAATCGTGTTGACAGACAGACAGCTAGACGGATATACAGAAATGGGCTCTAATTTATTATCTCCGTTCAATATTTTCAACCGTTACAAATCGGGACTAAACTTAAAATAACCCTTATATATAAGATATAAAAAAGCATTAAGTATTCCCGTTATAATTTCAACCCAATCATTTTCAATAGTATCAAAACATCAAAATACTTTAAAAATATGCGCAAAGACTCGTAGCATGATTTTATCAAAAATTTTATCTGATTTTTGGTTCCTAGAGTTCTCAAGAAACAAAGTATAGTATTATGAACCACAAACAACGTATATCATAGTTCAAACGAAACGGGTTTTAATTGTCAAAAATATATTCAAAGAGAAAAATTATTATACATCAAATAAAACTCATATTCGTCTACCAACAAAATGAAAAAAAAATACTCTTGGCATTATTTAAAAATTATTCTTTTTACGAAAGTTTTTGATAGATAATTTTAAAAAAAAAATTAAAAACTTTCCAAAAAAAATGTAAAATGAATAATTATGTGAAAAATGAGGGCCCAGTAATATACTAACATATGTGTGTGTGTGTGTGTGTATAACGAAGATAAAATATACATTCAAATTCATACCGAATGGTTAGATAATATTAAGGTTGAATAAAATATGTGCTATATATATATATATATGTGCTATATATATATATATATATATATATATATATATATATATATATATATATATATATATATATATATATATATATATATATATACAGTTGAACCTGAATAGATAGATATATCTGGGGGTATAAATGGAATGGTATTGCACTTCGACCTTATGGCTTTTCAGCTCTCCCTTCTACTTCGGTCTCATTTGATTCACTTTCCCCACATCTTGGCAAGGAGTTTGCTTATCAGGTTTTCTTGACGAACGTGAATAAGTTAGAAAACCTTCTTTGTGCGATTAGTTAATAGTAGAAGCAGCGTAGGAGAGATCAAAACCTGAAAAATTAGTTTTAGGCTTTTTTTGCCGTTGGGTAGATAGATGGATTGTAGAGGCCGCCCTGGAGGGGATACACTTCGACCAACAGGTCAATTGTGATGCCTAAGGATGTCAGGATGTGAGTGGAGTGGAAGGGATTTATGTGTATAGACTAGGAATTGATAGGATATGCGGCTGCAGCCGACTATGATAGGAACTATGCAGATATTTATCTGGACTTCGTGAAGGAAACTGCAGAAAACCTTCTCAAGCATAACCTGTTACTTCGTTCATGTCCATACACCGGCAGTTTAGTCAATTAACCGTCCCTTTTTTTTCTTAATAATTGACAAACAGCCGATGTCGGAATTCAAACCCATAACCTCTCAGTTTCCAAGTAGGCATACTACACAGACATAACACCTTAGACCGCTCGGTCACTTGGACTGGTTACCGTTGGGTAACTATTTCCTTAAGTTCCTTTGTCGACTTCACCTGGTTCCTTTTCTCTAGCCTTGTGGTCATTATTGACCTAATTCACTTGTGATTGGAATAACAAAACAAATTAATTCATTTGTTTTATCTCAGATTTCTCTATTTTTATAGCAAGAGCGTGTCATCCCTATCGTATAGTTCAGTTATAAGTCACGGGGTTGGAGGACAGCAACCCAATGAGATATAGATGCCTATTGAATCTGAAGTGACCGATTAGCACCCCAACCAGAAGTTAGACGCCTTTCCAATTTTTACCAAAGTGCCAGATTGATCACTTTGTACCGTAATTTTTACCTTAAAAACTTGTTAAAAACTAGAAATTTCTATGAAATTTATGTCCACACTTTTGATCCTCTATAACTGACATTGCCCTCTGAGGAAGGCTTAGGAAAGTACTCAAAATGAGGAACAGTAAGTATTAGATTTGCCACGAGTTGCTGAATCTTTGGACGTTAAAAAATGCCTTGTGTGAAGTAGATTGCCCTAGGCAGATGTTAGTTATAAAGTGGATTGAACCGGATGACGACGTTGCAGCAAATTATTGACAGTGAAGACGAAGATGACGGAACTATGTGTACAAAAATGTAACCCATATGAAATGCGCTAGAGGCAGTCTACAGTTTTTTTGAATTGTCAGCAAATATTAATGAGTCTATTTATGAGCTTCAGAAACATAAAACAAACACACGCAAAAAAATCAACAGATTATTTTGAATAAATTAAGTTAATAAATTTTTCAGTAAATAAGCACCATTTTCTGTGTTTTTAGATCTCTGGAAGTGAGAGAACTTTTTAAGTGAGAAACTGGTTAGTAAAAAATCTCGAACAACGAGAAAAAATTCCGGCCTTTTGAGTTTTCGCTAATCCAGGTTCGACTGTAGGTATATGTATTTTATGTTAGCATTATTTTATTTAACTACAATAATTAATACATCCCAGGTGCGAATGTTGGATTAAATTAAGAAGAGGGGGAGTGATGAGGTCGAACCAATTTACCGAGTTCGAATTACTGTAATTTGGATTCTTAATGGGGCACTTACTTAGTAGTAGTGGGCGGTGACGAACTCAAAGCTAGCAACTTACGAGTATCTGGTATTTGTTTTTTTTGCTAAAATCGGGCATAAAGGTATACTACTTAACTAGTAAAATTAACGTATGAAACAGTGGTTGCGTTATATTTTGCAAAAATATATTTGTATGTAGTCATAAGGAGGAGAATCATGATTGTCCTCTTCTGGATCCGCGCCTGATACTTCCATTAATATTACATCTGTCTGTTGGTTATATGCAACCACAAAGTATGCCGCAAAAAAGAGAATCTACATAAAAATAATACGAAAATATTCATATTTATATAATTACTTACAATGACGCAATTTTTATTGAGTGTTTCCGAAAAAAGGTACTATATATTTTATATATATTTTATATACTACAAATTTTTAGTCAAAGAAACTTATTTCAAATAATAATTCAGATAAAACAAGAATTGAAACAACTTAGTGAATTAATAGTACCCCTGTGTCACTGAATTTGACCTGACGGCCTGACGATCAGATAAAATATATTTTATTCTACCTTTGTAGTTTCGTTGAAGGTTTTCGATTGCATCTCTTCTAATGGCATACGCTAGGTGGTAGTGCTCCACAAAACGGCCCAGATCCGAAAAGCACAATATAACTTAAAAAATGGGCCGTAAGAGATTAATCGTTAATGAGTAAATACGAGTCCAAACGTTCTTGGGTAAATACGAATCTATCGTACTGATGACAAATAATAAGATATTAATTTCTGCATCTTTGCGTAGAGGAAGCGATGCCACCTTCCCAAACCAACCTGCGATCCACTACTCCAGCAATCTCATTCCGACGTCACAGTTCAGAGATTCACAGTTTATAGCGAAAAAAATAGGCGCGCTTGTACGATCGTAATATTTTGTATCACGTGCGTTAATTATCGATGATAAACAGCATTACAGATATTGTTCGAAAAACATAATCGAAATGGATATATTGACAAAAAACTGTTTTTGGGCGCTGTTTTCCAATATAGGGACGCGAGCAATACAGATTCAAATTAAATAGACCAGTAATCACAAACTAACCAAATAAATCATACTTTTTATCAAACACTCTATATATATGAGTAAAATATATTAAATGAGAATTGTAATAAAAAAAAAGTTTAAAACAGCGAAATTAACGATGATATTTTCAGTAATTAACGATTTAACGAATATATATATATATATATATATATATATATATATATATATATATATATATATATATATATATATATATATATATATAGATATATATATATGTATGTATATATATAGTAGGAATATTCTTGAACGTAGATAGAAGTTTTTAATTATTATTCGTTTCGTTACTACTAATGATCAAGTTTTCTGCTCGTTTATTCTGAAGATATTATTTTGTATACAGTAGAAGATGATGAGGCAGGCTTGTCTGTGTATACTTCTTTGCGCTCGTTCACATGACATTATGATAAATTTTATGTCTCCAATATTATGGAAATCAACGAACAAAAAAATTTATGTTTTTTTTATACGTTCACTTATATGTTTAAAAAAAATTTAAAAACTTTCTTCTTTGAAACTTATAAAGGACACCGTATCATTCTTTCACGTATTCATTTTGGAAAAATTATAATACTTTAAACTAACTAACCTATGTCGCTAACAAAGGTCAACCAGAAAAAACTTCAAAACACTGTTCGCTTGATTATTTTCATATCAGATTCAAAATGGAATACTCAAAATCATTTTACTCTTACTCTAGTAAAACTCAAACTTCTTATCCCTGGTTTCAGGCCGTTCATTCATGAGGCTTAGAAAAAAAAATTTTTTTAGTGAATTTTTTAGTGAATCAAAAATTTAAAACCTATTGACGATCATTTCAAAAAGTAATTATCGGTTATATATAATAACTGTATTAGTAAAGTAGCCACCATAATAAATAATGTTTATAAATATTCTTTGAAATATGCAGTTTATATAATTGCATTAATTATTTAATAAAATTAAAACTGTTTTGTTAGATTTGTTTTTGCCACCATATTCTGAAAACTGGCGTCAGCGCACAGTAAAAAAATATATACTTACATATACATATTATAATGTCTAATTTACATTTACTGATATTTTACATTAAATTCTTTTAAAATATTTAGGGCAAGTAAAAAAAGGTTATAAATCGTTGTAGGATTATTGATATACTTTACAACTTTTTTAAAACCCAAAATAAATTTTATTAAAGACCTTAAATTCGAAAAAGAACTGATATTTCACAGTTTTCAAAATTTGATGGTATATTAATAAACAATACATATTATATGCCAGTCTCATTAATTTGTTCACAGTATAAATAAAGTAATTTTAATTAAATATTGATATAAAAAAATTAACTTATACGCCAGGTATCAAACGCTTCGTGCTAGCGTGACACCATGCATAATACTGATGAGTGGGACAATTTTTTCATAGCATTGACAGTATTAATTTGAAGTCAACATCAGCCAGCTTATTAACTTATTATATAAACATATTATTATTTGTGTATACTTCAAGCGTCATGATGTATACTACAGCGTCACAATTTCCATTAAGCAATTAGTCTTATTTTATAATATTAAACAAAGTTTTATAAAATATAAATAGTTTATGTTTTACCCTTCACTTACCTGAATGCATATTATTAGTTTAAGATTTCAAAAATAGGTATTTAATATATTAGCGGAAGTTTTGATTCTAACAAGAATATTAAAATAACAGTTCAATAAACTTAAACAATTAAATCTCTTAAATATTTATAAGTGGTATATATCATTTTCAGTTTATATAGCTTCTAATATTCAGTGTTGTTTACACGTTGAATTAATTATAATCATAAACAATAATTATTATTAACGATAATTCGAGGATTCGCTGCATAATAGTGTTGCGTTTCTAATTGGGGTGTTGACTGAAAATTGAACCATGATTATTTGACAAATATCTAGGTAAAATTACTTTTTAAATAACTTTAAAAATAAGCTAGATATGGATGATTGAAATTCCCGATTACACAAAGAGAATGATAGCCCTCTTGATAGGCAATGTGACGTCATAATGTACTATCACCATTTAAGATACACGTAAAACTCCGTTTTGCAAGAAAGAGACAGATAATAATCTTTAAAAGCTTGTCGGATTTTAATTTCGTTTTTAAATATTATTACAGTATTAACAATATTTTCATATTCTGAAAATAAATATGACATATTTATCACTCAACTACCCAACCTAGAATATTATATGAAACACCAGCTGATTGCCGGAAATATATTGTGTCGTAGATCTAAACTATTTCTATACCAAGCTGATTATCGAATGTCAACCAAATATTTGATATTGCATAAGCTTTTACTTAATTTTACATTTATATAATATGTCTTGAATATTTGTAAAATTATTTTGATATATAATAATTATAATTTTCTTTCCATATAGCATGCAATGAATCTCTTGAGTTAATGGATTTTCAGTCATCATTATTGACTTTTTATTTTTTGTGGAAATATTTCAACCAATTTTCAAGCTTTTATTTAAATTATTTGTAGACCAAATCTTATACACAAGCCTTTCTTGAAATAAAAAAAAGTTTTATTCGCCGCTCAAGAAAGGTGAAAAGCAACTCAAGACTCCGAAGATTTAGTTTACACCAAAGTCCTCCTTGTCTTAACCTTCAAAACGTATTGCTATTCAAAAAAATAAGGGTCGTAAGTATGTCAAATATTAAAGGTTAACTGCTGAGGATTCAGTGAACTCCTTTCAGAAGTTTAAACCAATCAGGAATCTTGAATTTACATGTTCTTCATACAAAAACACATAGCAATACTTTCCAACTCGTCACTAGAATATGCGACACGTCAGAGTGATAAGAATTGAGGCGAAATATAAAAGCTTGAGTCTCGAAGTTCTTCAATATCTCGAAGAGCTTTTAAAAATAATATTCACATATTTGGATCAATTCTTTGATTCATCATATTATTCAAATCTATATGACGGAATAATAGGTATTTTGAAAAGTTTAAAATGTTAAGTTCGAGGCGATACTACAATACGTGATATTAACACAGCATGGGCGTGATATTAATACGTTAACATACATTCTAAAATTAGGTCATGAGTATACACAATCCCCTTTCCAAGAATTACAGAAATTACTCATGATCAAACACTGTTAGTATTTTGAGCAGGATTAAACAAGCAAATAAAAATAACTGACACTTACTAGCAACCCTATTCGTTAGCCGTATTTGCTGGAGTCGTACCGAATTACTATAATATCGTGTCGGTGTCAGCAATACAGTGTACATTAATACATACTAAACCGTAACATCACGGCAGCCAATTGGAAATACAAGAGTAAAGACGATTTATATATTTGAAACATAAAGGTTTACGATATAAATTAAAACCAGTTATGAAAATTAACAAATTTAATTAAAAAATGTTTTGGTGGAATGTTAGAAAAATATTTTTACAAAATATTCTCATAGTTTTCATTTCTCCAGTTAAAATTTTGCACATTACCGTTTTTTATATATTTTTTTTTTGTTTCTGTTCATTTTAAAAATAATATTTGAACATAAGTTTTATTAAATAAAAACATTCTTTTGAAAATAATTAAACATTTGAATTAATTTAATATAAATTTTCAGAAAACTTTTTTAATTATTTCATCGTGTTGTAATTATAATGATGTAGTTAGTAGACATGCAAAAAGCATGAAGAAAAATGTTTAAAATAAGATTATTATTGACAAAATTTTATTTTAATTAGAATTTGATTTGCTGAAATATAATGAAGTACTATTAATATGGTTCAATAAATGTCTCGCCTATGTCACAGAGCATTAAGGTGACGGGTGAAAACGACAATACCATGGTTATAAGAAATATGAATAATAATGCGTCTGATTTTCATAAGGTATAAGTTGACTGGTTCTATTTAATTAGCATTTATAATTACAGGGGAGTTCATCTCAACAGTACATCCTATTCAGCTTAGTGATGCCGCGACAGATGAGATGAAAAAATAGTCGAAATTTGTTGTACATTGCAAAAAATTAGATGGCAAGTTTGTGTTTACTCCTTATGAATTCACGAATTCAACGCAGATTGGCCAAATATAATTTCAGTATATATCTCGCAAATTTCTATATATGAGGGGGTACCCAAAAATAACCGGAATAGCATTGCCGTGAGCGGAGCTTGTGTAGTACGCATTTCTGCCGCTAAGCGTGCATAGCGAACCTCAGTGCCACTTGTGTTGTCGACATGGCTTGTTCAATTCATCTGCAGTTGTTTTTTGCTAGCGCTGTTTTGTTCTTATTTCGTTTTTTATGATGGCCAGTTTAAGCGAACAACGCTCAGCTGTGAAATTATGTTTCTACTCGGTAAAAATGCTGCTGAAACTGTTTTAATGTGATTGCGTAACACTGTTCGTCAGAAAAGACCCGATTTGTGGCGGACAGAAGACTGGTTCTTCCACCACGACAATGCACCTACACGCTTAGCCATCTCTGTTAGACAGTTTTTGGCTAAAAATGACATGGTTCCGCTGCCCCACGCACTTACTCGCCCGACCTGGCTCCGTGCGACTTTTTCTCATTTCACCGCATGGAAAGGGCCATGACCGGACACCGATTTGACAAAATTAAAGAGATCAAGAAAAAAACGAGGAAGGAGCTTTCAGCCATTTCTAAAGATGACTACAAAAAATGTTTTGAACAGTGGAAGCACCGGTGGGACAAATGTACTAGTTGTAATGGAGATTATTTTGAAGGGGATAAAAGGGCTTTAAAAAATTATTCCGGTTATTTTTGGGTACCCCCTCGTAATTTAGTATATATCTCGCAAAATTTGTTTTAATTTCCCCTCCGCAGTTGACCGAAACAGTTCTAGTGATCAATCTACAAAAACGCTATTGAAATAAAACAAAAATGAAGAATTATATAGTTAATATTTTATAAATCTACTATTTATACTTGATGAGACGAGAATCGTAAATACGAATTGATTTTCTGAATGAGGATGTGGACTAAATTTTATTATTATTATTTAAAATAATTAAACTATATTATATTGTAATGCAATACCACTAATAGAATGCAATAGATCCCCACAGTCTCCACAGTTGTGTTCAGTATAAACTGAAAATAATTTACATTAGTTAAATAGATAGATTGTAGAGGCTGCCCTGGATGGGCTACACTTCGACCATAATGTCCATTGTGATGCCTAAGGATGTGAGTGGAGTGGAAGGAATTTTTGTGTATAGACTAGGAATTGGTAAGATATGCGGCTGCAGCCGACTATGTGAGGAACTATGCCGATATTCATCTGGAGTTCGTAAAGGAAATTGCAGAAAACCTTCTCAAACATAGCCGGTTACTTCGTTCTTGTCCATACGCCGACAGTTTAGTCAATTAACCGCCCTTTTTTTTTCGAACCCATAACCTCCCAGTTTCCAAGTAGACATACTGCGTAGACATAACGCTTTAGGCCTCTCGGCCACTTGAACTGGTACTTACATTAGTTAATTTAATTTTTAAAGATTGCCGCTTTTAGTGTAGGTATTAGAAATGATATGTGTATATTTTCTAAGATTAACTACAGATCACACTAATTAAGTGAAACAACATAAATGTAGCGGTTATAACGTATTGTAATTAGGCGATAACGTGCGAAATCATCCGAAAGAAAATATTCAAAAATAAGCAACCCAAATAATTTTATCATATTTGTCTAAAATGAAGATGTATGTTTGCATTAGTTTAAAAAATCCAGCTGGCGGTCAAACGCACTCTGCTTGGAACTGAAAGGTTGCGAGTTCGAATCCCGGCAGTGGCAGTTTTTCAATTGTTACTGGGGCGGTTAAGTGACTATGCTGTTGGCGTATGGACAAGATCGAAGTAGCCCATTATGTTTGTGAAGGTTTTCTGCAGTTTCCCTTCACGAACTCCAGACGAATATCGGCATAGTTCCAATTAAAGTCAGCTGCAGGCACCAAAACCTACCAATTCTAAGTCTGCATACAAATTCCTTGTTTTCCATCCACATCCTTAATGTATGGTAAAAAATTAATAAAGATTAAACAAATAATGATGTGGGAGATCTCTGTTAGAAATCTTGGTGTCTCAGAAACCGAGATAAAATTTGTATGCTTCAAAAATTTTTCTTATATATTCTACAGTCGAAAATGTTGATAATTTATTGTCCGTATTCCATCTTCATTGTGGAAAATGAAAATACTTTCCGAATAAGAGTGTGCTACAAAAATTGGTAATGGGTTTTTGCCAGTCGATCCAGACTACAAACTAATGCAAGACCATGTATAGGCAATGTTCTCTTTGAAATGACTGGATATACGAAGGCGATATATCAAACACAACAAGTGCTAGAACTGGACTTCATAACTAGACTTCATAACTAAGTTTTGTATCAGTAGAGAACAACAAAAACTTTTAGGCAAAAACACCTAACCAAAAGTGAAAAATTACTTTTGAATTTAATTCTTTTTCAATTTTCTCGAAAATATAGTATATAGGATTTTGTAGAATTGTATGACTGTAGTAAATCGAGCACATCAACGTCCTTAATATATTTAAAGTAGCATTCTTAATAAGACACTATATACTTATTTAATGACATACAAAACCATATACATATTGAACAAAATTTCCAAAGGAAATGTAACGAGAAATAAAATTTCAATAGTATCTAATTAGCTAGTTTTGTGATTCGAAATTGACAAAAATTTATATACACATACATCACAGGGAATTATGTTAAGTACACCTCGTGTTTTTTTTAAACAACCAAAGTATATAGAAAATAGATAGATATGCAAACAAGCAACCCATTCCCCGCACAAAAATAACATAAAGATATGTAAAAATAAACACAAAAATTTAAATAACTCCCAAAAATACTTATACAATGTGTATCAAAAGAAATTTGGCATTTTCCACTAAATTTTTTGTTCACCTATAACTTGGAAAGATTTTAAAAATAACAATCGTGCTACTGCCTACATAGACCGTCAAGTTTCGAACTTAAAGTGGAATTATATTTGTTGGATTTATAGTACACATTGACCACTCCGTGGCCGAACTGTTAAAGGCACTCTGCTTGGAACTAGGAGGTTGCTGGTTCAAGTCTCAGCGGTGGAAGTTTAAACTAATTTAGAAAAAAGAAACTAATGGGACAACTAGTTAATTGACTAAACTGTCGGCGTATGGACAAGAACGAAAGTAACCGGCTATGCTTGTGAAGGTTTAGTTTCCTTTCACAAATTCCAGATGAATATCCTAATCTTCATACGAATTCCTTGGTAAAAAAGACCTAGAAAGGCCTACTTTCCAAGCTTCGACCATCCCTCCGCTACTACTATGATACATATTCTGCAAACAGTATTCAAACGATCGGTATTCCAAACAGTATCCAAACGCTAAATAGACGTAAGTGCATAGGTTTCTTTATTACATAATCTAATTTTCTTCAGATTAAGCAAAATTTCTTTCGCAAAAAAGTCGTACCGATAAAATGATTACGCTTTTTTAAATGTCCATCGATACCACCTCGTAGATGCCTGTAGACTATATGACGTCCTTCGATTTTTAAAATACCAAATTCGTGTATAGACTAAAATAATTGGACAAGGAGAAAGGTAAGCCAAGAGAAAGACAGAAATACAAAATTTGGAATTTCTCTTTTAATATGAGAAAATTAAAAAAACTTATGATGAGTAAAGTTGTAGTAAATAAACAAATTATTACAATTTATTTACTTATCATTTTTTCTATAACTCTTATATTTACAGAAATATTTCTTTTCATTTAGGCTTTCGAAGGACATAAAGACGCAGTCTATTTGAAAGTCGCTTACACAAAGTTTAAGCTATGTTTGACTCTTTTCTTGAATTACACGAACAGCAAGTAATCCAAAAATCTATAGTGTCTCATTATTTTGTGTAAAAAACTTTTGTTGCGACATCTTGTATATAAATAATATTGAAATATATACACATAATATTATCATTTTAACATACATTAACTGAACTCAACCTTGTTGTTTGGGAAAAATAATAATACATAAAAAAAATCTGGTGTGAAGAGAATACGACCTCTATGTACACTTGAGTTGATGCCACAATAGCCACAAAAGTTGATGTGATTTTTTTGATTAAAAAAAAATTTTCGAATCAAAGTTACTACATATCTAATGAACAACTTTTATCCGAAGCATTTTTTCGAAAATCGAATCAATAAAGCACAAATCAATTATAAAAATTTTAAAAATTACATCAATTTTTGTGGTTCATACTACTTTCCACTTTAAAATGGACGTTCATTTTTCAAATTTCACAATTAAGCTGTGCCGAATTCATCTGTTTTCGTAAAAATGTTTGGAACAAATGTTGTTTGTATTTTTAATATAGTACAACTTTTATTTGAAACATTTTTATGAAAAAAAAATTAGTTCGGCACAAATCGATTGAACTGTCGAACATACAGGTTTGGCATTCCAACTCGACCCTAATTTTCGGCACCGAAAACAAGATATCTATATAACTAACCTACCCACTATGTTGAACTTTATACATATACTAATATAATAAAGGTGAAGAGTTTTTTTGTTTGTTTGTTTGAATGCTCTATTCTCTGGTACTGCTAGTCCGATTTGAAAAATTTTTGTGTATGATAGCCACATTCATGAGGAAGGCTATAGGCTGTCTAGCATTACGCTACAATTCTTAGTTAGCCTTAAATATTGATATTTTTAAAGTAAGTCGGAAGAAAAAATATATTCAATAGATATAGATGATAATCATAGGTCGCTGGTTCAAATCCGCCTCGAAGGAGACTTTTTTTTTAAATAATTTATTATTTATTTTTTTTAATTTGCTTTTATTTAGTTTAAATTTAACGCGGGTTATTCGCGGGGGTAGCTATACATATATATTTAGCTTTCGTATAAATGGGGACGAAGTCGCAGGAAACAGCTAGTATTTAATATATAGAGGTAAAAAAAGAACATATATAACACAGATACCAACCAAGCAAGTCAGGAAAAACAGAGCAAACACAGTTTTACACAGAATAAATCTCTTTTTTTTTTTTAATTTCATGTTATCTTTTGTTAACAATACAATTCCATATGAGTATCATTGTTGTTCACAACAACAACACTGGAACATGAAAAAATACAAATATTCACAAATAAACAAAAATTTGCATATCATATAGAATACATTTGTATGTTTATGTGAATAATTCAAACCTTTTCGAGTGTATACATACGAGTTTCATTAAAAAATGTATCAAAAGTTGCTTATGCATGAAGAACGTAAGCATTATCTCAAATATATCTATATTAAACGCAAGCAGAAGAGTCCATCGATGTTAAAAAAATACATGCATTGAACAAATGTCAGAAAAACGGCTTCGTTCTATCGTTTTCGTTTTTTATTCTTATTTATTCTTATTCTTATAATGAATAGAAACAAAAACAAATAATAACAAGAGCAAATATAACAATAAAAACTAAAAATAAATATTTAAAAAAATCCAAACAAATAATCGAAATGATGGATCACAAAAATGATAGCAGTAACCAACAATTCGCATACGAATGAACTGAAACTTATATTAATTCAGATTTAAAGGTCCAAGTTATCAAAAGAATCAATCAGATTGTATCTTGTGCTATAATCACGCAATTTCGTCTGTTTATGTGGCTGGACGGTCTAGCTTGAGTGTACTATAGTAGAAAGTCATTTAAGTTTACATGTTGATAATATTATCACGCAACCATATCAGTTAAGATTGAAGATTTTAGTAATTTGTTTAAAGTTCACATTGTTGAGATTCAAAACTAGAAACGAGAAGCCGAAGAATAAAAGAAATTAAAAATATAAAAAATTTCATATTTATTGATTATTTCAAATACAATATTTTGTGCAAAACTCAGTGACCTACAGACAGATAGAAAAGTTGTTAAATTAAACTACGGAATCCTTCGAATGGCCCTCGTAGTCATATTTAGATTGTAGATTGTAAAGGCTGCCCTTGACGGGCTACACTTCGACCATAAGGTCCATTGTGATGCCTTAGGATGTAAGGATGTGAGTGGAGTGGAAGGAATTTGTGAGTAGACTAGGAATTGGCAGGATATGCGGCTGCAGCCGACTATGATAGGAACTATGCCGATATTCATCTGGAGTTCGTGAAGGAAACTGCAGAAAACCTTCTCAAGCATAGCCGGTTACTTCGTTCTTGTCCATACGCTGACAGTTTAGTCAATCAACCGCCCCCTTTTTTTTTAAATAATTGACAAACTGCCGATGTCGGGATTCGAACCCATAACCTCCCAGTTTCCAAGTACTGCATACTGCGCAGACATGACGCCTTAGACCGCTCGGCTACTTGGCTGGTAGTCATATTTATATTGAGTCATATTTTAGTTTCATAAAATTCTTAGTAAAAATCAGTTTACAAGATAACTATCTAAAACTCTTGAAATTCAAAATCCTCTCAAACACTGACCTTGAATGAGACCTAATCATTGAATGATTTAACAGTTTCTTAAAACAAATTAACTTCCTACTGTGACACGACTGGTCTAACAAACTCCATTATCAAATGAGATTAAATGTAACTCATTACTATATTATCTATAACACTATGACAATATTAAATCATTGAGAGGAAAATTGTCTTTCAATTCTAATATTAATAAATCATTCAATTCTAATATTAATAAATCAACTAGATTATATCTATTTCCCAAATAACTTCTCTATTGAGGTAAGTTACACTCAATTCAAACATGTATTAATAATTACTACTAACAAAACTTTTACAACCCTGTATTTGCATACAGAAACGGTTCAATTTCGCCGCTTTAGCGCAATAGTGGAACAAATAAACAAACAATATATTAAGATAATTAAAAAAGGCTTTAGAAATGAAAGTATAAGCTAATATTTTTCGACAGCTACACTGGTAAAAGGAATTTCTTTCCTGAAGAAAATATATTTGCTTCAATAAAGAAACTCTTGTTTTCAATAAAGACTACGCGCAGTCGAACCAAAAACATATGTTTAGTTGAGTAAAGAAACTAAAATTCTTGAACGGTGTTTAAAATTTTTTTTTTAATAGAGTTCGTTAGTTTTGGCCTAACAGAGTTTTTTTTGGCCAAATTATCTTGTGATTACTTAGTCAAGAAGATGAAAATCTTGTAAAAAAAAGTATTTTGGTATTAAAAAAAATAAAAAACTCAAGAAGAGAAAGTTTATGCAGCTTCATTAACTGAAGTATATATATATATATATTTAACTGAAATATATTTAACAGAAATATCACTACTTCTTTAAAAAGTTTCATTTGTTTGGATTAAACATTAATTAATTTAGCATCTTGTTCAAAAGAAATCATTATTTCAATTTAAGAATTTCGAGAATCTTGAGTCAAGAGTCAGTTTATCTTTAGTTAAGATAATTTTCTGAAGTCAAAACTATAGATGTCAAGATACATATGTTCTTATACCAAATATATATTATCGTCCTTATATATGAGAGTCAGAAATTATTGGTTTAAAAAAATTTTTCTTACTGCAAACAATTATTTCTATCAGTGTACTATTTCAGTACATGCTTGTCGTCATTTGCGGCACTCAAAAGATCATTTTTATTTGCTACAATGATAAACAAGATTTTCGTTGTAAAATGACTATGGGTTGTTAAAGTTTTTTATTAATATAACAATCATGTGATTTTCACATATGGGTTGGATTTAAATTCTACAATTTATTCTACTTCTACAAGCATTCTACTTCAACTTCGAAAAAAGATCACAAAATTCTAAAAAATATTTACAGAAAAATTATTCATAATTTGGTACGTTTCCATTAAAAAAATACTTGAACACTATTTTTCGTAAGTACCTTCAAAGTAATTGGAGAATATTTTTGATACGTGCTTGGTACTCACTACTTTATTTTCAATACTTCGTACTTAATACATCGAGTACTGTTTCCCGTTACTTTACCCACCTCTGTTTCTAAGTAAATTGCGTGGTAAAATAAAATAATCTACCTGTATGTAGTATGTAATATATTATACGAATACTAGTAGTAAATTAAAAATATATTTATTAGAACAAACACAATTTCTACAGAACGTTCTCATTAATGTTGATTTGGTAATTATCCTCCTTCATCAGAACAACCAATAACAACCATTAACAACACTGTTCTAAATGATAGATACCATACATACTATGGTACTACCAGTATATGAATATAAATAGTTCGTTCAGAGTACGTACACTCACGATCAAAAAGAGAACTTACATGAGAAGAAGTAAAAATAAAAATTAACAAAGATCATTTCTTACAAACTATATGTATACTGAACCAGTCCAAGTGGTCGAGTGGTCTAAGGCGTTATGTCTGCGCAGTATGCCTACTTGGAAACTGGGAGGTTATGAGTTCAAATCCCGACACGGCAGTTTGTCAATTATTAAGAAGAAAAAAAGGTGCGGTTAATTGACTAAACTGCCGGCGTATCAGCTTAGTTCCTATCAGAATCGGCTGCAGCCGCACATACTACCAATTCTTAGTCTACACACAAAAATTCTTTTCACTCCAGTCACATCCTCACATCCTTAGGCTTCACAATACAATGGACCTTATGGTCGAAGTGTAGCCCCGTCCAGGGCAGCCTCTACAATCTGTCTATCTATGTGTATACTGTGCTTTGAAGATTGTAACTCCACCCAAAAATTTAATGTTTTTCAATTCAAAAGACGTAGAATACGAAAAACAAAGAAAATAATTCCGTTGTCTTTCTTTCGCCGCCTAGAGCGTTTATCAAAAACTAACGTTTCCATCCGATTTGAATGGAAATTGATGAGAAGCTTTAGTGTATCGTGATTCCCATGACTCCTAGAACGGTGACCCTATTCGAATATACTAAGGGGGCGAAATAAGTTTATCAATTGTTTAAATAGTTAAGGATTAAGCCGGACAATACACAATGAACAGATGTAAGAATTTTGTTATTGCAGGAAACTTACAAATTATGATCTAGATGGCCAATCCTATCTACAGGTGCGATCTATTGATCAAATGAAAAATGCAATCGAATTTTATGATCTACAACCAGGAATCGAACCTCGGCGACTCTGACGTAAGAGCTAACTTTTTTCATATCATTCTTATTTTTAACCCGACTTCAAAAAGGAGGATGGTTCTCAATTCATCTGTACTTTTTTTTTTGACAGTATTATTTCTGTCGAAATGATTATTCATACATTTATTTGTGTATACTTAAGCGTCAACAATACAATGTTTGTCCAAATTCCAATGAGGCTACGTAAGACAAATTCTAGAAGACTAGCGTATACTTTATTGACCAATGTCATTGGATTTTTAACTTATTTGACAGTCTTTAGAATATTAAAATGTTTTATGCAGAAATTTAGCTGGTGGAACAGAGCTTCAAAACAGTGATTTCGAAGGAATCGAAAAAGCTGACACTTTAGACGAAGGGAGTCAGTTTACCTTTCATAGGCCGGAACATATTTTATGAACATGCAACGAGTGAATAGCCTTTTAACACCATGATCACTGAAAAAATATACCGCAACAAAAACTCGAGAAAATACTGTTTTGGAATGCATCCAAGAGAGATGTACCTCGATGCAGTCAACCTGAACAGGATACAACTACGAAAGGTTACCGGATTCATGAACGGATTTTTTTACCTACAAAAGCATCTTCACACAATAGAACTCCACAATGGATCCAAAATATGCAGCTTATGCCGCGAGGAGAAAGAAACATCCAACCACATCATCTTAAGTGCAAATCTCTCGATTACAGCAGATGCAATATACTCTGTGCATCTTACCTCGAATATACGAACCTTCAGAAAAAACTGTGAAGCAAGCTCCTGGCTATTGTCAAGATATAGGAGAAGCGAACTTTGTCAGACGGAAATAGAAGAGGGAGCACATTGGGTCATAAGGTCGAAGTACAATACTTTTCATACCCGAAGATTTATCGATCAATCTATCCATTCCGACGAGGTTGAATCCTTATTTGATTCGCGTATTCATATTTTGTGATATTTTATTGAACGTCACTGTGTTACATTGCGTGTGTGTGCGTGTGTGTGTGTTTGTGTGTGAGCGACGAGTTCATTCATATATAAAATAACAATATATTTGATATTAACATTACAGTTTTGTTATATGATGATGAATACTTGCTTGCGTTGCGTTGTTCGCGTTCATCATCATTCATTCTGATTGTCATTCATTCATTCACATATTATTATAATATTTATATTTATTACATGTTCTGTTCTGTATGAGATGAATAGACGACACACAACTATAGATAGTGATATGTATGTGTATGTAGGTATGTGATATTATTTGTGAGAGTGTAATATAACAAACAATAATCATAATAATCATTATTATTATTATAAATTGTACATTTAAATTTTAATGTGACATCAGTTATTATTATATTATTATACTCACATATTATTATTATTACTATTAATTTAAACGAATATCACAAATTATGGGTATAAGTACATAGGACGACCAAAATATATTGGTTCAAAGTATACATGAATAAAGCAAACTATATAAATACGCGAAACATGTTTTCCAAAACCGAATAAATACGGCACAAATCAGTTATAAATTTTTTAAATTTCCCCGGCAGCATGTATTTTTGGGGTGTACTTTTTATTTATACCATATAGAATTGTATTGTGTTTATTAATGACAAAATACAAGAGATATGGAAGTTTTTCTATCAAAATTCAATCCCTAGACTAAAATTCAGTGGATTTGAAAAAAAAAAATTCATCAAAATCGGATCAAATATGCACGTGATTTTGATGACGTCATCAGATTCAAAAAATTAATTTTCTGACTATCACAGCTAAATTTTGACAAATTATTTTTTTAAACCCACTATTATTGAGGGTGTATTTTTAATAACCAATAGATATAGGTCACATATGGATCATCGTATATGGATTCCTTGAGTGAATTTTAGTAGATTTGAAAGAAGAAAAAAAACAATCAATTCAATACGCACGCATTTTAATTTTAGTTTTAAAATGTTTGGGTCCGAAACTTTGGATCCATCAATCCTGGGAGCAGTCCCGGCGGAGAAGTTGTGGGCCTTCTGTGTGGCTTCTGTCCTCGACAGAATCCTATAACTTCATCTGCTTAAAATAGCACCTCTTGCCCGGAGGCGTCTCGCCTTCGGGTGACAGGTTGTTCTCAAGAAGGGCACAGAGTACCCCTTGGTCTAGGTGCTCGGGACCCGTATGCGGTACTCCTCTTTGTCATTATAATTATTAATTTTAGTTTATTGTTTGCATAACTAATCTTTTCTCTTCCAAAATTCCTCTTCCTCTTTTCCAAAATATTGTAGAATATTGGGTATGTATGACTAAAGATTAAAATTGTTGGCGATAGACAGAAAAAAAACCTACTAAAGAATGTACAAATAAATATTTGAGACCAATTATTGATATTTCAATAGTGTTTTACGCCATTTAAAATAAATTATTCAGAATAATGGATATAAGTGATATTCATGTTTTAGAGTTCTGACGATTGAAGAGGTTTAAAAATTGTTTTCCGGTTTATAAATAAGTATTATGAAACACAATCATTTTTCCCCCATTTTTTTTAAATTAACTCTTGAAACATAATTTTCCAACAGATATGAAAAATATGAATTTCACTCATGTGGAAAAAATAATAACCAAAAATTAAAATACATAAACAAATATCAGCAGAAGTTACAAATATATATACAGGGTGAGTCAAACCAAGTGGATACGAAGCACACACCTCCACTTCCTTCCACGATTCTCTCATTTTTCTACAACATTCAATAGAATACAATACATTATAACAAAACGAAGACCACCCAAAGACATTATATAAGCCACAACCAAAACACTCAAATCAAATTGCGCACAAAAATAAAGCAGTTTGAAAGATTAGAGAAACAGAAGTATTTAACAAGTAATATTTGTTAACATTATACTTATTAAAAACAAAAATAGATCTTTATTGTCCAGGGGCGAATCAAGAAATTTTACACGGGGGGGGGGGGGGGCATATATACAAATATGATATATTATATATGGTAAGTTGTAGCTTAAGGAACAAAGTTAATTTTTTTAACAAAGGAATAAAATAACAAAATTTGTGCGCAATTTGATTTGAGTGTTTAGGTTGTGGCTTATATCATGCCTTTGGGTGGTCTTCGTTTTGTTATAATGTATTGTATTCTATTGGATGTTGTAAAATAATGAGAGAATCGTGGGCGGAATTGGAGGTGTGTGCTATTATCCACTTGGTTCGACTCACCTGTATATTAGTAATATATATGTGTATTAGTAATAATAAAAACAGAAATTCAAACTTATTAATAAAAATTGCTTTTTTTGCAGCTATTTATCAAAAATATACACAACAAATAGTCCCAAAATAGCGTACACATAAATAAATGATTAAAAAAATTGTATAGTTCGCCAGTTAAAATGTTTGAATGCATATAATAAACGAACCATATCTGGATAGATGTACAGTGCACTCCAAAACTCAACTCAAACCGAATGAGATAAATATGAAAAAAGTTTTATATGTTGTCCTCAAATTTAAAAACAACTTCCATAATCCTCTATTTAGTACATCAGACAGGAACGAAAAGTTTAGAAAATCTCTCTTAATATTGGTAAAATGAAACCGTTTTACATGAAAGTTCCCAGAAAGCAATATGATCTCTTGATGAATACCTTAAGAGTTCTTATTTATAATTTATACGTCAGATAAGAACTCTTAAGAAGTCCTTAAGGAAGCCCAATGCGCCATTTAAAGAGCACATTAACATTTCTTAAAAATGAACTTTTGAGGAAATCTTTTTTCTGATTTCTGGAATAAGAATTCTTTAAGAGCTCTTTATTCTGCTCTAAAAAAGACTGAATTTATTCTTAAAGGAGTCATATTTTAGAAGTATTAAATAAAACTTCTTTACGAGTTCTTAAAAATGACTAATTTAAGAAGTCATTATTGACTTTTAAAAGACTTCGTGCAGAAGTCTTTCAGATTTAGATGCTGCCTGGGTTGTATAAAATTAATTTTATCTCAATTTTTTACCACTCCTTTTTCCATTTTTCTGTAACTTTAATGTGTTTCAATGCGTCTTTTTCTTTCTAAGTAGATACAAATATACAAAGCCGACCGCTTTGCGTTATGTAATGCCTTGCGTTACTTAATGTAAAGCCATGTAACACTTCGAGTTATTTAATGCTTCACGTTATGCAACGTTATGCAACGTTATGCAATTGAGATTATGGAAAATCTATAAATTTGAGAAATAATTTATTTTCAAAAGTTTGATCATGTTTTTTCTATATAAACTATAAGCTATATTAGAGATATGTTAGAAAGTATTGGCCAGAAACCTTCGCGGATCGTGGAAACGCATAGAAAGCGAACGAACGAACATATATTTATTTTTATACATTAGAAGATAATGAATGTTAAATGGTCGGCAAGGTAACTTCATTTCATATTTATTATAATTCATTTCTCTGTGGCTCGCTTAGTCTAATAAGCAGCTTCTACGTAGATTTTGTTTCTTTTTTATAAATATTATATAAATTTCAAAAAAAGTTGAGGATATCTTTGTCACAAATGAATTCAGATATGCTGCATTTTATTGACAGTCAACTGTACTCTACTACTATTATAGCATTCATTTTTGCAAAAATAATATTCACTTGATTTGTTTGGTAAACAACAACAACATAATAAACAAAAACAACAACAGCAGCAAGAACAACAACAACAAGAGCATATATACCTAGTTAAAATGAGAAACAAAAATAAAATATGTGTAACAAAAACATTGGTGATATATTTCATACCACACCACCAGCACCTAAAAACATAACACCACTCACACCCGGACATCATTCTACCCCTATTTAATTTATTTTTACCTATTACTGTAAAAAAACAAAGTATATACATGACCGTATGATTAATGTGAAAATATAAGTTAATGTAGCAAGCAAGCTAGTAGCTAGCAACAGAAGTAACGAATGCTACAAATGTATACTTGTGTACACATATATTTGTAAGATTGTGAGTGGTAAGCTAAGCTATTTCTATGGCTTACCCAGGCATAATGGGTGTGTTTGGGCGAACAAATATCTTAGTATCTATCCTAAGTTAGATACTCAGAATATCTAACTTAGTTTTCATTCGGGACACTTTGCAGATACTAAGCAACTCAGATTATGACGCCATTTTGCTTAGTATCATCCGTATTAGTATATAAATAAATTTATAATCGACAAAAAAGAAAGAAACAGATTTATATTAAATATATTATATATTTATTTAAATATATTTAGGTACTTATATAATATGTGCTTAGTTATGTACTGTACGTAAACATAAACAAAAATGACTAATTAGTCAGCAAGTCTGTTCAGGTCGAAAAGCGCTGCTGTCCTCAGTCGCTAAGAACTTAATTTATTTTTATGCTGAGTAACTTAGAATACTAAGATACTTGTTCGCCCAAACACACCCAATAATAGTAGTTGGTTGAGACATAAGCGCAAGAAAAACAAATATGGGCCAAAACGAGAATGTGTGGTAAATGAATGGGCGATACAAGAGTCTAACCGTTCTTGGGTAAATAATTAGGCTCAAGATCATATAAAGGCTCTTATAAACAGCGTATAATGGAAAAAGGCCTCTGAGCGTTTACAACTAGGATAAAACCAACTAAGGATATTTACTCGCCACTATATATATATATATATATATATATATATATATATATATATATATATATATATATATATATACATATATATATATATGTATACAAATATATATAGGTGTTTTGAAATTCATTCAGGAAAACTATACCACGGTGTAAAGCTGCATAAAAGTTTAATAAAGTTTTTCGATTAAACATTAATCAATCCAACCATTTTGTGGGTGCCGCTACAATTCTTGAGAACTCTGATTACTCTGGTCCCACCTCTTTACACTATGCGCTCTGTGATTGGTGGAGTAGTGTAGCGACACCCGCAAAAATTCCATTGTAATTAGTTGAATTTATCATTTATGTTTAATTAATTGTATCTCAAAAACTAAGCTCCAAATCGAAAAACTTTATTAAACTTTTTGTTTGTTTTTTGGCAGCTCTACATCGTGGTTTTCTTGAATGAATTTCAGAACCACCCTCTATATATAAAACGATATTATAAGTTTAACCCCTACTTTGTAATGGTCGAAAATATTTGGTATAAATGTTAATAAAATGATCTAATTAGTCCACTTCCGCATATCCATCCATACGTTTGTACGTCAACATCATAACTCAAAAACGAAAAGAGTTAACGATCTAAAATTATAAATATTTATTTAGGGTAACTATCTTTGAAACCATAAAAGATACAATAAAAGACACAACTTTTTGTCCTGATTATACAAGACAGTGCTGAAACTGTCTAAAAATGGTGGAGGCGGTGGCAATTATTAGATAAAATTAATAAAAGAGAAAAACAACGTGAGATTACACTTTTAGGGCTACCAACAATATTTAATAATTATTAATATTTATATATTAAATGTGGCAAACCTGTCAAAGTAGAAATAACATTTATATATATTCATTACGAACATAGCAGCCAACGACTAAGTCATTTCAGAATTTGTATTATAATACTCACGTTCATGAAAAAAAAACAAGAATATGAAGTTTTTTTTATGTTATGATTTTTATAGTACCATTGAGTTAGTTCGCATTTCTCTTTCCACTATCTCACTACTAGTTTAGTACTATTATTTGAATGAATTTATGACAATCGTATAGCACATGCAACAACCCAAGCAAGCACAAGCATTCATTGTGTGAGTGTTATGAACACGATGCTGCACTGTTCGGAAGGAAAACCTGCTGGCTAAGTTAGATGGATTCTGCAAATGGTTGTGGAATTATTATTATTTACTACGACCAATATAATATGTTAGCATATGATATATATATATATATATTTGGATAACGCCCTCATCTTACTGCTTACTACCTGCTTGCTCTATTTTCAACATTTGTAAATTGAAAATGATGGAATAAAATACAGTTGAATAAGGAAAAACTTCACTGACATTTATATATTTAGAAAAATCGAGAATCATTAACTAAATAGAAACTGTATACAGAATGTAACATATAATGCGGGGTTCTTTTCATGCATTTTTAAACATATACCATGCTTTCAAGACCCTGTAGCGGTATCGCTTCTTCATTAAATTATTATTATAATTTTGTTCATCATTTTTAATTGTTGCATAACAACTATAACTTCCCTCTATTATCACGGTTGCTTTGAATGTTAACAACCTTGATAATTTACATATTAAAAATATATAATATTTCATAAATCAAATCAATAAAGATCAATTATATCTTTCAATTATATCTTTCACATATATTTATTATTTATTTAAATAATAATTATTTATTATAACTATTATCTACCTTTACAACCCCAACCACCAAATCAACTATAAAATATTTTCTTTTAAAGACATATATATATACATATTATATAATTTATTATACTTCATATAATGAATTAACTATGCAGAATTAAAACACTACGCATGCTAATCGCTATCAATAAGGTTTAATGCTGTTAACAGATTTTATGATAATCAATTCTTACCGATATAAAATTGAAATAATTTTTTTAACACGGAAAATTATGAGACCATATAATTTATTCGCAATTAAAATCAAATCTAGATGTCAGCATTGCGTCTAAGCTAGGTTTAACCGACTACATATAAATTAATAAGTGTAAAAACGATTAAATGAAAACTTGAATACATTGGAGAACGATAGTAATAATTTAGAAATGTTTACAGTATTTTTTTAAGTTAGTGAGGTTAGATATAATAATGTCAACAAAGTGTGATTCTGTCTGGAATTTTATTGATTATATAAAGAAATTTATTAAAATTAAATTATTTATTTAAATTTAAATAATTTATTTAATTTTAAATAATTTATTATATTAAGAATTGTTTTTTCTTAAACTTAGCTTGGTTAGTTACGGATTTTAACACCAGACGTCAGCCACTTTGCTTATAATTGCGAATTGTGTATAATAATGAAATTTTATGGTGAACTTAACAATAATAATGAACAAATTGGAATATTAACGTTTTAAATTTATATTTTTTAACTTTGCCTTTTGTGTTCAGGTTTTATAAGTATTTTTTCGTTTTTTGAGGATGATTTGCGCATGCTCAGTAGTTCCAATTTCTCAACAGTTTTTAACTATTGTATTAATTTTATTGTACATTTTTAGTATCAAAGTTTTCTTTTAAGAATTTAAAAATATAAAAAATGTTATAAAGTGTTATTTAATTACCGATTTTATTATACTTAATGGTCGGCCGGATCACACTAAGTCGAACAAGCCAAACGCCTTTCAAATTTCAGGATAGAACTATATCTAAAAAACAATGAATATTAAACACTTAAAAAAAACAAAATAATTACCACAAATTATTTCGTCATTCAGTGATTTATTCAACATTAGCTAATAGAGAAGTATGGTTAAAATGAATTTGAAATATTTAAAACCTTTTTGTGAAATATTTCTGTACTACTGGGTAAAAAATCAATCAACAGATATAATATGGTCAGATGGATATAATGAGAGATGACATTGACAAGTATATATTTTATATTCTACTGGTACACTATCTGAAACACTATAAACAACCAAAACTGCTGGTACGATTGGTTTACTAAATTTTATATAGCACTCTGTAAATCTCTTACAATTTATACGAATTAAGGAATTTTGTCTGATGATAGGTGAATTCAGAAAGTTATGAATTAGTTCTAATTATCTATTCATTTATTAGAAACGCTTGTATAAAACTTAGAAATTGACATCACTTTTAATTCAGGGAGATCATGACCAGAATATATGTTTAGTACAATTAGGTATACTGTTTAACTAGAATGTTAATTTTTAAACAAGATATTGATTTCAGAAAACATAATTGATGATTCATTTCGCCCAAGAACTTATTATGCGGTGAAATTACAATTATAACCATTTGGTGCAATCATGTAAACAAGCTCAGCTCTAAAAATTTCAGAGTCATCAAAGATAGTTGATGACCCTTGAAAAGAATTCCAAACGACTAGTCTCATAAATTGCAAAATTGTACTTTCTTCATTGATATCCATATCAAGAAAATTTACAACTACAGCGGTGGCTGTTACAGAGTAGAGAGTCTGGGACCGTCAAGAATATCGTCATAGTTCCATCATAGTCGGCTGCAGCCGCATATCTTACCAATTCCTAGTCTATACACAAAAGTTCCTTCCACTCCACTCACATTCTCACATCCTTAGGCATCACAATGGTCATTATGACCGAAGTATAGCCCGTCCAGGGCAGCCTCCACAATCTATCTCTATCTATCTCTGGGACCGTCATTCCAAGTCAAACGAGGTGTCAAACAAATAGACAGACTATGATTTTAACGGACTGCAAAAACTTTGGACCGAAAATAGTAGACTGTATTTGTATAAAAACAAAAAACCAATACGGCTTAACGTGGTATCCCTCTGATCACAAACATTTAGGAAAAGTAATGTGTCTACGCGATCAGAATTCATAACAAAGAATTAATAATGCATGGAAATATTGGTCGATACTTATGTACTGCTTATTTTAGCGTATGGCTCTCCAGTAAAACTAGATAAAATCAAATATAAGAAAAACGTTCGAAATATGATCTTAAACTGCCGTAGGTGGCCTGTGTCCAACAAATGAGTTTATTGTAGGCTTTTACTATTTTATAATTTAATGCGTATCCAACGAAATTAATTCTAATCTTTTGTTGTCTAAGAGTTAAAGAGTTTTTTGAATGAATTTGAATGAATTCATGAACACAAATAGGTTAGATTTTAAATTAACAACGCTAATATTTTTCCGACATTAAGAGATCTCTTCATAAAATGTTTACCTGTACATTAAGCAATTATGCATATTCAGAACTTACACAAGATCTAATTTATCTGTACGTTTTTCTGCTTGGTTGTATCTTTTAGTTTTCTTACAGGTCGTAACCATCAACATATGTTCTGCACTAAGGTGACTAGGTGCACTAAGCCAAAGTTGGAAATGGTATTTTTGAATATGACATAATTAGTTGTAATATAAAACATTTAAATTAAAACCAATAATATATTTATTTGTGAAATGTTGAAACTCGGCCATGCGCATTACCGTGCTCTAGATAACGAATTATATAACCACCAAAAGAAAACAAGATAACATAGCAGAATGAATTACAAAATAAATGTTTATCAAAATCGGTATTATTGTATATAAATCAGAAACAACAATACAACACGTGAATGAATGTGTTGTTAAACTATGGAATGTACTATGGTCCAAAGAAGTTTTGTTATTTTTTCAAAATTGATTACTCATTTTGTGCCTAATTAATGCAGTTTTTGGGAAAATGTTTCGAATATAAGATGTTCCTTGTAAATATACCCACAACTTTTATTCGATATATATTTTTTTTCCCAAAAAACGAATTAATAACTTCTATGGCCCATAGTACCTCAGTACTATGAAAAAATTGATTCAGTTGTCGAATGGAAAATTTGAATTGCTTAATCGCCATTATTTCGAATTTTAAATAATATCTTAGACAATTTGTCATTTGAGAATTCCCAAGCAAGAACAATATTCTGCTACGTAATTTTTTTGACATAACCAAAGTTTCAGTATAATTTAAATTATTTGGCAGCCTGTGCCTCTTCTGAGCTTTTGGATTACATTAGTAGCAGGTACACCCCCGTTCATAAAAATTGAACCAGTTGAAAAATTATAAATGTTATTGTATGTAATATACATATATTTAGTAATATACAGTTCTAAAATTCATTTAAGAAAACTATATCACGGTGTAGAGCTGGAAAAACCACACAAAAAAGTTTAATAAAGTTTTTCGATTTGACGCTTAGTTTTTGAGATATAATTAATTAAAACATTATTAATAAATTCAACCATTTTGTGGGTGTCGCTACATTTATTATTATTTATTTTTATTATTTCACTTATATATCGCCCCACCTCCCTACAGTATGCCCTCTGTGATTGGTGGAGTAGGGTGGCCACAGTTGATCATGCTAATCATAAGTATAGCGACACCCGAAAAAATTCAAATGTGACTGGTTGAATTTATTATTAATGTTTAATTAATTATATATCAAAAACTGAGCGTCAAATCAAAAAACTTTATTAAACTTTTTTGTTTGTTTTTTCCAGCTTTACACCGTGGTTTTCTTGAATTTCAGAACACCCTCTATACGCCTCGAATATGACTTACTGGTGGCTAAATTTTTACGAACGGGAGTGTACATTCAAAAATAAAATATGTTTTATAATATCATTTTTTTGATTTATTGTTAATTAAAAACCTTTGTATTTTTTTCTGGTATACCATATATATTAGATATGAAGGTATACATAAAATAATGTTTTAATAAAAAAGTTTGGTAGAGACTTATAGAATGTTCAGAAAAATAGTAATAGACCCACCTCATGAAGAAAGAAAGGAATGCATTTATTTTAACTCCTCCCAAATTTATACAAGTGAAAATAACAATTATCTGGGTTAATTACTAAAATACCCGGTATATACTGAATTTATGACAAAAAGTTTCAAACTAAAGTTGTTTATTTCTAAAACAGGAACATTTTCGTGTCAAAAATTTTTGTTCTCACTCTTACGGTTTCAAAGATAGTTAGTTTTACCCAAGAATGGTCCGATTTTGTCTATGCAAACTTGACCTTACTGTTTAGCTCTAGAACAAACAAACAAAATTTCAGCTCGCTATATCTTTTCTTTTTCGACAGACCGTGTTGACAGACAGACAGTCATTACAAAGTCGGAACTAAACTTTATATACCCTAGTATACAGCCTGTATCTTAAAATACATCCAATCTGCAAACAATGTATAGTGCATCTATCACTGTCTATGTACAGTATACCATGATACTCTACTACTCTACAGCCAGACGTCCCCACAAAAGACTGATCTAATGACAAATGATTTCTGTGGTGAGAACGTATCAAATCTGCCTCCGATTTTAATGCAGAAAAAAGTAAACCATATCATAGTACACTACATATAAACAACGATAGATACATTACTATACACTGTTTGCAGAATGTGGGTGTATTTTAAAATACAATCAGTATATTATATATACTGGGTATAAAAACTGCGCGTAAGGAGAGAGCAGTTTCATATCTAAATCCATCGACTTTATATACCATTTGCGTTTTTTAGGAAACAAATATTGAGTATAAATTCCATTGCAAACGTTTGTGTCATTTTTATCCAGACTAACGTCATATTCAACAGTTGAAGAAAAAGAATCATAAAAACAGAATTTTTTATCAAACAACAAGAATATGAATATATTTTCTGTTTTTTTTTTTTTTAAATATACACCACTCAATAAAAACTAAATTTACAAGAAAATCAGAAGCACTGAAAAAATACACACTTCGAATGAGAAGAACATTTTTAAAATGAATAACACATTACCTAACAAATTTCCATATAACGATCAAATGCTTACCACACACAAACATATACACACACACACAGATGTATGAGAATATAATATTTTAGTACAAAAATGAGATAATGTATTACTTAATTCACATTAAAAGAATCACCTATAAATGAGCAAAATTAAGGATGATAATATGGATAATACGCAAGGTAACACGTTTTTTGGAAATATGATATTAAACTCGAGATTTAAGGATGTTTATCATACCACCACTTTTCGACAGATTTTGCTCATTTTTTATCACAGGCTAAAAATAACGTTTTCTAATAAATCCCATTTCTAATAAAGTTTCAGATTTTTTGACCGTTTAGAACGCGAGATAATTAATATCAAAGTTATAATTCTTTCTCACCCTCTCTCATTAGATGCATGTAAAACTTCATGCCCACCAAATTATTATCTGTTATAGTAGAAAAAATACTCGACAGAATTTAAAAAAAACTAGGAGAGTAAAGCTAAATTCATCTAAAGAACTATAATTGATGTCTTTTTTTTTAATTTTATAATTGATTTATGCCTTATTGCGTTTTCGAAAAAATGTTTCGGATAAAAGTTGTTCATTAGAAATAGTAACAGCTTTTATTCGAAAACCGAATGAATAAGACACTATAAAATTTTTAAAAAAGACATCAACTTTTGTCGTCAAGTATACCTTAAAATATACGCTAACGAAGAATAGTGTTCATTAGACCAACGCATTTGATTTTCAAACTAATTTGGCACATCTTCATATGCATTTTATTTGAAATATTTTATAAACTTCATTGTTTTTTCTCGAAGTATCACAAATTTTCAATTGTAGACATGTTCAGTTTTTTCTGTGTTGTGTGTACCATCACCACATTGTGAATAAATGAATGAGTTGACGAGCTCTGATTTCCATTTCTATTCTATGATAATATCCTAACCCCAAAAACATAAAGTAAACATTAACCGCACAGTCATCTATCCAAATATACATACAAGTACTATACGAGAATGTATATAGTCGTCAGTTAGTCTGCCAGTTCACACACAATGACTGACAAATCTACAATACTGACAAAGATATATGTATTGATGGAGGTACCTCAAACTACACCATAAGTTATACCTCCAGGAAATATATTGTATTTATTATAATTCGTGCCATTTGGTTATGCCAAATATTTGTTGTGAAAATCTCTGATGGAAACCGTTTCATATATTTCATATGCTCAACGTGATACTAGAATCCAATTAAAAGTCAGATGAGATCTGTCGATCTAGCATTATTAAATATAAAATGGCTGGATAATACCAATGGTATACACAGAAGAACGATACTGTGGTAGATAAGCAACAAAAGTTGATTCAAAATCTATATCTCATGTCTCAGCCATTGCGTGCATGTAGCGCGTCTCGAAAATAATTGTTGTTATTGAAGCCTACACTGATAGAAGTAATTCTTAAATAAACCAAGTATTCACATATATAGGGAAAATATAATATATTTTTTGCACAAGTATATGAACATCAGTAATTTAATTATCTTCAAATAAACACATTCTTGAATGAAAACAAGGATTTCTTTCTCAGAGTAAATATTTTGAAGAAAAATATTTACTTGGGTCAAGAAATTACCTTCTATCAGTGTAAAGATCTTACAACTTTATTTTAAACGCCATTGGATAGAAATAGGACAATGATGGTTTGCATTGCCAGATTTATCCGATGAGTAAACACTAGGCAGTATCGACTTTTAATATGACTTTATGCTACAAGCTTATCCCCAATCGAGGGTTCAATTTTGAAGATGTTATCAAAAACATAATAAGTTTGTATTTTAAAACTGAATGGGTTTTGACAAAATTTGGTATTGCGATGAATTGAACCCAAAGAGATGACATGGTAAATTCGTAATATTCATAGGCAAAGCTCTAAGAAACAAGTGAAAATAACAACTAACTGAGTTAATTGCTTACCCGGTACATCCTGAATTTGTATAAAAAAGTTTACAACAAAAGTTGTATAATTTTGTATATTTTTAAAAGTACATTTTTTGTCTTCACACGATTTTCAAAGATGGTCCGATTTTGCCCATTCACGAATGGGCAAAATCGGAATGGTTATATGTTTTGTGCTGACAGACAAATAGCCGTTACAAAGTCGGAAATAAACTTAACCCTCTAGCATGTAAGACCGCCCTCGGGCGGTCATCACTAAAACTTAAATACTAGCCAAACTATCAAATTTTTATATAAAAAATATTCTCTGTTGCATCGGGCAAGTCTCCTCGCACATGTCGAGCTATCTTTGAAGTCTGTATGAAATATTCTTTGGCTTGTACAGTCATTTGAGTGCGAACATCCGACAATACAACACATAAAATATTTTTCCTGGAAATATTTTTTTTAAAGTGTGATAACTTTTTTATTTGTGATTCGATTTTTGTGAAATAATTTTTTTTGAGTAAGTTGAACCTTTAAGATTAAAATAAATCATTAGTTTATGTATATATATATTTTGTTGTTGAGAAATTTGAGAAGAAGTGATGCCCGCCTTGGGGCGGACATGCACGTTTGAGTGTTATTAAATTTGAAATTTTATCTTATTCATTTTTTCTGTGTTTCACTCTATTGGACTGTGTTTCATTGAATTCCTTGCAATTTTTGATTGTGTTTTATTTTCAATGTGTTATTCCTCTTTAGAAATTTTAGAAATGTCTCGACGTAGGGATAAATTTTTTTTGAGCGATATGTCAGCCGAAGAAATTGATGAACTTATGGAAGCGGTCGAATCCGATACTTATACCGATAATGACAGTGATGATTCTATTGGCGATCCAAATTATATACCAGATGAAATTGAAGCAGAGATGAACGAAGGAGTCAATGCTGCAATAAACGAAATGAATGCTGGAGAAACTAGTGATTCGTTTCTTCCATCGACATTCAATTTCACACTCAACGAAACTGCACCGACGGCATCATTAACTTTGAATGATTTACCTATTCTTATTGAAAACGATGATGTTTCAGTTTGCACACAAAGCAAAGAACCCACAACAATGACAGCAGCAGAAGCTACAACATCAACAGCAGTAGCAGCTACAACATCAACAGCAGTAGCAGCTACAACATCGACAGCAGTAGCAGCTACAACATCAAAAAACAAAAAGAAACGTGCACGTTCTCCTTTGCCGTCTATTGAAGCAGAGGGTCCATCGTTTACACCTGATGATGGCGGGCTCATTGGACCAGGTAAATCAATCACAAATATTTTTTTGCCAATATAAAGATTGGAGATTCACCTGTTGTGATTTTATTTCTATTTCTAGCGAAAGAAATTGAAAAGAAATTTGAAAGAATTTTGTGGTGCAAAAAATCACTGCAATATCATGTCAACCAGGTAGCATTTCGCGGCGATTCGTGTCTACCAGATGAAATTAAAAGCTTGGGGACGCCTTTTCAATTATTTCGATATTTTTTCAACGACAATGTCATTCAAATTATTGTGGAAGAAACTAATCGGGCAGCTGTAGGTGAACGGTTTTCCGTAAATGCCAATGATATCCTTCAATACTTGGGCATTCTTTTGTATATGTCGGTATACAAATACCCCAATCTTGAATCATATTGGGGTAAAAATGCATTCGTTCCCATCCAAAGAACACTGCCGTGGAAACGATTCTATGCCATTAAAAGGTATTTGTGTTTTCAAAATGAATCGGAACGCCGTCGTAAGGGTGAGCCAGGCTACGACCCCCTTTTTCGTATCCGCAATTTAGCTAATGAGCTGTGCAAGACATTTGACTCGATTCCTAAAACCGCTCGCTTATGTGTGGATGAACAGATGTGCAGCACCAAGGCCAAGCATCATCTGCGCCAGTATATGCCTGCCAAACCCCATAAGTGGGGAGTTAAATTGTTCGTTCTGTGCGATTCGAATGGTTTTGCTTACAAATTTGAAATTTATAATGGAGCTGGCGACAATGTTCTATTGCCAAACACACCCGACTTAGGTGCAACAGCCAATGTTGTTGTGCGCCTGTCTCAGAGTGTGCCGGACTTCAAGAATCATATAATATACTTTGATAATTTTTATACGTCCATCCCATTGCTGGTATACCTACGCTCAAGAGGCATATACTCTTTGGGCACTGTTCGCTCCAACAGAATTACGGATTGCAAATTGCCAACAGAAAGTGAGGTGAAGAATAAGCCAAGAGGATATTCCATCGAATATATGGCGAATGTAAAAGGTATTGATGTCAATGCGGTCTTATGGAAAGACAACAAGTGTGTGCGCTTGCTCTCAACTTATGTTGGCATTGAGCCGTTCGCACGAACATTCAGTGCTGACCAGCAACGTGCCAAAGCTTCACGTTACGATAGATCAAACAAATCTTTCATTGATATCGATTGCCCACAGGTAAGCTAAGAAATTCATCACATTTATTTTCATGTAAATGAAAAGCATGGAGAATTGTTTTCATAGTCAATGAAAGCAACTGATCACAAGCACTTTTATTTTCATAAAAATAATGGTCAATTTCATTCATTGCTTCAGATAATAAGAGAGTACAACGCTCACATGGGCGGTGTTGATTTAATGGATGGCCTCATGGGCCGATACCATATACGCGCTAAAACCAAAAATGTGATGACACGTATTTTCTATCACCTGATTGATATGGCGGTCACAAATGCATATATATTATACCACCGAATTGCTGCTGAGCGCAAATGTGAAGTGAGTGGCTATACTAAGAAGGCTGAAGAAGAAAAACCCATTGAGCTGCCAATTTTCCGATCGCAAATAGCAGAAGCGTTGACGGAGAATCGGCGTAATAGTGGAAGACCAATAAGTCTACCATCAAGTCGACCATCAAGTCGACTTTCATGTCATTCTGAATCACCCGCACCACAATCGCCTTCATCTGCTCCAACATCACTTTTTTTACTTAGTGGCCAAAAAGCACACCATCCAGTCGAAGATATTCGTTTCGATGGCTACGGGCATATGTCTGCCTGGATGCCGAAAACTGGAGGAAAAAAGCAGTGCAAACTCTGCAAAAAATCCGAAACTCAGCACATTTGCACGAAATGCAACTTGCACCTATGTAATTCGGTAGCCAAAAATTGTTTCGCGGACTACCATGAACGCAAATAATGTATTTCATTAATTTATTTTCATGTATTTTCTCAATAAAAACACAATAAAGAAATATTACTTTTGCATTTTTTATGCTTTAACATAAATGTCCGCCCCAGGGCGGCTTTTCGAAATTCTCACATAGCGGTCGACAGGTAAATTTTTTTGGAATTTCATGGGCAAATTTGGATTCCTCGTACCAAAATTAGTCTAGAAAAAATTCAGCGTCAAAAAATATTCAGCGGTTAAATTTTGCATGCTAGAGGGTTAATATACCCATGTATATACATTTCATATAAATCGGGTATACAAATCAACCCCTAAGAGGGTGAAATGGAGGAGAAGATTTTGTATGGAGTACCGTTTTTTATGCGATTTTAGAAAATGAAACCTTAACAGAAGAAACTAAGAGATGAAAGCCTGGTGTCGATACTTTATAAATGCAAGAGTAACTCTGCCACGGGTTAATTTAATTTTCAATAAAATTCATCAAGTAAACCTAATTTCAGCATACTTTAAACTAAAGGTAAAAATATTTTTGATAAGCCATATTCATCAATATTGACAAAACTATACCAAAAACCTTACACTTCCGGTTTAAATATTTTAAAAAAATCATAGCAAATTCACTTTTTTATTTCTAAAGACAAGATATAGAGCAAAACTAAAATACAAAATGCATGGTTGATTGTATAGGTTGGCGCATAAGTAACGTTTTAATTTAATTAGTGAATAAATTTTTTGTTAACGTTTTTTCTTCTTTTTTTTCAGAATTAACTTTGAAAAACTTGGGAAATTTATGATGGAAAGACTCAGCACAGAACAAAGAACCAAAGTTGTTCAATTTTATTTTGAACGTCAACATTTGATTATTCAGACACAAAGATCATATCGAAATTTATTTCATGTTCCGACAATTTACCGTATGGTTCTATCGGCGACATGGGACTATCTGTGATCTTCCGCTTGCTAGAAGACCTCATGTAGCTCCAAATAATGTGAACATTGCTCGGGTGCAAGCAAGTGTTGAGGAAAACCCCGGAACTTCCACTAGGCGACGTTCTCAGCAGTTGGTGATGTCTAGGCGTTCTTTGCAAAGAATTTTACATACGTTATACCTTTTCCCTTGTAAGATTCAATTGGTTCACGAGTAAAAACCAAATGATGCACAAATACGCATTCATTAAGTAAATCATAACGTTACTTATGCGGCACCCTATAGAATGAAGTTATAATCTTAATTTAAAAAATGAAGATCATTACTGTCATATCAACATATATCAACCGATACCAAAATAAATTCGATTACAAGAAATACTATCTTTAAAATGCAATCTGATTTATTTTTTCTGGAAACAATCCGTAAAGTACCATCATTGATCTATCTAATTGAAATTAGATACAGAGTGCATACAACTATGGCACAAACTACACTAGATACTACTTGATGATGAAGTATGAAATGTCACAATATGTTCATGTCTATGCTATCCTCAAATTCGTTTGTTTTCTCTCTAGGTAATGTATAATAGATATCAGGGGTGGCCAACTTTTGTAAGTATAAGATTTACTTTTTTTCTTAAAAATGTGTCGACATCAACTTACTATTACTATTGGTTCGAAGGTACATAAGAAAAAATGGTTATAAAAATGCAAGCAGTATGTCTGATAATTTGATTTTAAGATTTCACTTTCACGACTTTTTTGGGATCAGAAAAATTTATCATGAAAGAATGATATAAGAATTTTAGACTGGTTTTTTACTAATCTATGACGACCTGGCGTGAGTGCACTCCGTGCTCACACATCCTGTTTATCCGCCTACGTAAAAAACAACATAATTATTTAACGGGTCAAAATTGATTCAAATTAGCTACAGAATTTATTTTATTGCTTTAACATTAATAATCATTAGGAAGACTGAGTTTGCATGTTTCTAAACAAGGAAACATAGTTAGGTGTATATCCTGACAAAGATAATAATAATGAGTCTTCAATATGGGAATTAATCAGGACAGAACATTGTTTAGTCTTCGTTAACTTGAAGTATGAAAGTGCCGATTCAAATAGGTATGTAGATCCGAAACAAGAATAAATATTCGCTACGGTTGGTGATATTGGGATATTGTTCTCGGTTGACGTATTTCCAAAATCTTCTTCAAATTTTCTATCTTGTAAGATTTAATCAATTTGTAAAATTATAATTTCATTTTTTAATGCCTTTTGCTCCATATTAAATATGTTTGCAATTTTTTGGCTAATGCGTTTTACACTAGAATCTTTTTAAAGGGATTACATACCAAAATCTTGAAATTTTACCTCAAATTCTTCAATTATTTTTTGTCAAGAGATCGCGAGCCATCGCCCGGTCAATCTTGTTGGATACCCCTGATATACTTTATATATAAATATATATGTATACACTTTCTCATATAATATCTTCTCCTTATACATTTTCATACGTTTCCTTATGCATATGATATCAGATATACAATATACATACTATTCACGTCGTCAGTCAAGGATACCACATATACACATATAAGAAGAATCTCTTTCGTATCTTCTAAAATATAACATACTACTAGCATCATTTTTTTAAATGAGTTCATTTTTCTTCACGAGGATACAACTAACATTGTGGAAGACTTTGTTGAATATGTCATACGTAAAAACTATTCGAACGTACTAAAAAAATGTTGACACGAAATTTTACTTAATATAATATGTCTAGTTGTCTTTTCGTGGTAATATAATTAAATATGAAAAATGTTTTCATTTTCAAACTATAGTGATTTTTATTTATTAAGGTTTTTAAAAAAATTTGATTTATATACTTCATTATTTTTTTATATTTGTATAAAAAACATAAATAAAGCAAGTGAAAATAACAACTAACTGAATTAATAGCTGAAATACCCGATATATACTAAATTTATGAAAAAAAGTTTCAATCAAAAGTTGTATATTTCTAAAAAAGGAACATTTTTGTTCCTTAAATTTTTGTTCTATCTCTTACGGTTTCAAAGAAAAACAGTTTTGTCCATTTTGTTCAAAAATGGTCCGATTTTGCGAACCTTACTTTTTAGCTCAAGAACACACATACGAAATTTGAGATCGCTATCTCTTTTTGTTTATGAGTTATCGTGTTAACGGATGGGGGGACGGGCAGACGCACAACTTTGCGGAAATGGACTAACTAGGTCATTTAAAGAACACCTCTACTAATTTTTTTTTCTGTGATCAATATTTTTAACTATTACAAAGTCGGAACTAAACTATATATATATATATATATATATATATATATATATACCCTAAATTAACTTCATATATATATAATAATAATAAACTTGATATATATTATATACCAGGTAAAAAAATACGCAGGAGCAGTATCACCTTAACGAATTTCCATAGATTATCGTAGAATACCGTATTCATTTGGAAATAGATAGTCAACAACATTTATTTTATTAACCCGACTTCAAAAAGGAGGATGGTTCTCAATTCGTCTGTATTTTATTTTTTGAAAGGGTATACTCATTCATAATGGGAAAATAATAAAAGTTTTTTAAAACCGACTTCAAAAAAATTTTTACAAAAAAAAACCGACCTCAAAAAAAAATTTTTACAAAAAAAAAACAAAATGCATGTAAAAAATACTGAAAATCTGTTATGAACAAATGCACTAAAAAATGTAAAACAAAAAAAAAACAACGGAAAAAAAAAGTGTTATAAAGGAATGCACTAAAAGTTAGTAGGCCGTTTAGTTGGTCTACCCATATTTAGACAAATAAAATAAATTTTAGAACTTCAGAGTCACTAAAAAGCGAGAAATACCCGACTTCAAAAATCAAATATTCTAAAACAAAAAATGCACTAAAAAGTAAAAAAATAATTGCATATTCTTGTGCCAATTTTAGTTTACCTAAGCAAAAATTTTTAAATATATATGTGCAATTATTGTTATTTTTGGAGGCGGTGTCCAAAAGTTATGTGAATTTCTCTATGCTGACACCGACTCCAAAAATAACAATAATTGTACATATATATTTAAAAACTTTTGCTTAGGTGAACTAAAATTGGCACAAGAATATGCAATTATTTTTTTACTTTTTAGTGCATTTTTTGTTATAGAATATTTGATTTTTGAAGTCGGGTTTCCATTTTGTCAAAATAGGTTTTATTAAAACTCTCCATAACACTTAATAATAATAATAATATAATTATTTTCTGGGTACAAAAGTCGTCAAAACATTTACGTTGCTCTCGAATGTACAAAATTCCTCTCGTTTGTGTTAATTCTTATTACTTATTTGAGAGACATTGGCAGGGTAGATGAAAACCAATCATGCTTCCGGATTTCTGCTGGTTCCTTTAAAGGGATACGCCGAGAACTGGCTACAAAAGGAAGGAGCCACTCGAACAAAAAATATAAATTTTTAATTGAAAAATGAAATTTTGATTTGCTAATTAAGTATATTTTTTAATAAATCAAACGCTTTTCATTTTGAAACCTGATGTGAAATGACTATTTTTTTTATAAAACTCAATTGAGCTGGCGGTGAAATATCATTATTACCGTACTGTGAACCCAGTGAAGAAAAAATTATCGTCATTTGTTACATAGTATAATGCTAAAATTCAGAAAATAATTTACTTATTTTGGGAAATTAATTTTAAAAAAATAAGTTTCCACTAATTAAATTTTCTAATTAAAAACAATGTTATAGAAATATCAAATAATAAACCATAGAAAATCGTGAACAGTGAAATCAGGAAATGAAACTTATTATTTATTACAAATAGAATTGAAATATACCAAATAATGAAGCTATACACTTAATATACCCTCTTCCACACATCTGTTAAAAGATAACAGATAAAGTGAGAATGTGAAACGAAAATTCGCCTATATACTGACAGAATGGTCTTGAATGTAAGATTTCTAAATAGAGAGAACTAAACACATCTTGAATGAATATATTTCTAGAACAGAATTGTACTAACAGTTTTAAGCTGGTATATTTTCTTAACATAATGAAAAGAGTCTCTAAGGAAATGTATCTTCTTCATAATGTTAATGCATAATGGTAGTCAAATAGTTCTTCCTCGATGAAACTTGTTTAAGTTAGAAATATAACTAGACTTTAAATATATCTATACAAGAACAGTGTGTTTTATAAATTATTAGGAAATAGGAACATTACCTAGTATATTTGTTCGTCATAAATTATCCTTTCCCTAAATGGGACGTAATGACGCAACAGATTAGCGTATTATTTGGCCGATCATGTAATTGCATATGACCTACCGTCATTATAATGAAACATTTCATTTTAATTATCATCTCCTCAAATTAATTATTTATTTTTTCAAGTTTTCAGCATTCAGCTTGGATAGATAGATTGTAGCGGCTGCCCTTACTTCGACCACACGGTCCATTGTGATGACTTTGATAGGTACTATGCCGATATTCATCTGGACTTCGTGATGGAAACTGCAGAAGACCTTCACAAGCATAGCCGGCTACTTCGTTCTTTTCCATATGCCTACACGAGTGAATTAACCGCCTGTTTTTTTTTTCTTAATAATTGACAAACTGCCGATGTCGCGATTCGGACCCATCACCTCCGAGTTCCAACGACATAACGCTTTAGATCGCTCGGCTTCTTGGACGGTTCAGCTTACAGAAGAGTTTTTGACAATGTATAATCGAGGTTTCGCACAAAATTTTCAAACATCAATAAATAAAAAATCTACGTTCATAATACAATAAAATTAAGCGATTAACCCAATCATCCAACAACAAAGTTGACACCTACCACAAATTGTTCATTACCATCAACGTAAGAAATGGTTAAAATTATCATCAGCATGTGTCACATTTTGAGATTGAAATTTGATCCACTGCTAATCGAAGTAGTGATTTTCCAGTTTCCTAATGTACGAAATTCTGACAAAACTTTGGTAGGTACCATCTAGATGAATGAAATCATTATGGAATTCAATAATAGTAATGGCCTGACTGTGATTCTTTAAATAGAAATTTGGTGTGGATAAATAAATTACACTAAAATGTTGAAAATGTTTTTTTCGTTGTGATTCTAAGCTCATCAGAAGGATTTTTAAAAGCGTTGAAAATTCTTCTGTTCAGCTAAAAATCACTAGAAAAAATGATTTTCTACTTTTTAATGCAATTTGATTTTTTTTTAACCATTAATGCCTATAGAAGTGGGGTTAAAAAGTATTATTTTCTTCCGAATGCGACCGTAACTATCGTTTATTTCAGCCAAGGAAGTATACGGGGGCATATACTCACATATCCGATACACAATCTGTACCTAATCCAACTTGCAGCAGGTATCACCTTCTACAATATTGCTATCAACTGTATATATTATTTTTAGTGAATTATGGATTATTTAACTGCTGTACTAGTTAAGATTTTCCTAGTTAAGTTTAATAGTTAAGAAAGTATTATTCTACATAAAAAATGATTTTAATTAAAACTTAATAAATTAAATTAATAGTCCTTATTCCTCTTGATATACGTAAATAAACGTTATAAGTTAATTTTTTTCTCATTTAATAATAAAGTGTAATTTTAATAGACATTCAATTTCTTAAATATATTTTTTAAGAAACGACGTCGAGCCCTAATTAATTACACGCATATTCAATCGAAATAATAGTAGAATTAAAAACTTTCACCACTTTATTTGAAAATAAATTTAATAATTATGTAATTAGCCTATTCCAATTATTTTACAATTAAATGTTAAAGCTGCAAAAATAAGTTGATAGAATTATATACGAGTAAATGAAAATCCATTAATTTTAATATTCCTTTTGTTAATAATCATCATATTTTATAATGGAATATATATAATATTATATGTTAAATTGTTTTATTCCACTTATTTCTTTGCCTACGCTGGTTTTACTGATGACTAGTTTAAAGTAGTTCATTCGTGACATTAGGAGTTAAAAAATCGTCCCCCGATAGTAAATATAAAAGTTTGGATCCAGGCAAACTTTATATTCAGACACACACTAATACAGTTTTGAAGTCATAAAAAAATAAATTTGTTAACACTACCAATGTCTGACTGAAACGGAGGTCCTGGTTAGTTTTGCAATAACCATGCTTGTTTTAGTGAACTAATATAACTGCGTATATTATTTTAGAAAAAGCTATTTCCAACCTGGCAAAAAGGTACTAAAATAGATTTTAATTCATTGATTAATATAATTAATAATATATTGATTAAAAAGCTTTATTTCTTCCTTTTAGTCAGGGTTTAAGTAGCTTAAGACAACAAACTCTCAGCAAAATGGTGCCGTTTTACATTTTCTTAAAAAACGAATCGGTAATAATTTTGATCATCATAAGTTACAATACAGGAGCAAAAAATCACAAAACTAAAACTTCACGCACTAACAACCAAGAAAAGTAGACTAACATGAATATTGCCGCTCGCTAATAGCACTCCCCCTTGACATCGAATATCATCAAACTTCATTCCGCCCCGGTATTCCGTTGTGCTCCAGGTTCCTCTACTAATAGTAAAACATTTTTTAATCCAAGTATATATTTTTCAAAATTACAATTTTTTATGTCTTAATATCTTACAAAATATGAACTTATATTTAAATCTCAATTATAAAATCTAGTGCCATCAAAAGATTAAATTTCTCTGCATACACATACATGGTATAGAAAAGTTCTTTTAAAAAAAAGTTAAAAAAACTACTAAAAAACAACAAAAAAACCAAACTAATAAAAAAAGTCACGTAATGTCCTGAGTATTTAACTTAATACTGGATGTATGCAGTACGAGGGAATTAGCATATTCACATAGAGAATAGAAAAAAAGAACAAACTAAGCTTAGAGGAAAAAATAACGTTAAAATAGTTCATATGTAGTATATATTTATACAAGTTGATTTTTCATCACTATACAAGTTCAAAAATTGTAGAGCTTTCTTTTATTAAACAATCGATAATTATATTAGTAATCAGCCGATGGGTCAGATCACTTCTTGGGGAAAGGTCTTCTACAGACTCTCCCATCTTACCTATTGTGAGGTTTTCACATCCACTGGTCTCCAACATGTTTTACTATATCTAGTCTCTCCATCTAGTCGCTTGGCACACCGAGTCATACGGCGTTCAAACCGTAGCACGTAGAGTTATTGATTATCTGATAAACATGCCACATGATCTGCCCATTTCCATTTTAGGTGTGACTGCAACATGTTTTATTTTGGTTTCGCTCTTATCATGGCACTTTTTGTTCTATCGCGGGGTTTATAAATATTCATCATACTGCGTTTCATCGACCTCTAACATACGCTTGCTTTTTTTAGGTTTATTTGCCACTGTTTGGACGACATACGGCAAGGATTACATACGATTGACAAGATACATTAATTCATGACTTCCCTTTTAAAGGTTATTGGAATGTCATTTATGAAATTCTTCTTTCAGCACATTCACCACGCGCTAGTTCTTCTTTGAGCAATTTCAAGATCCATTTGATGATTGAAACTGATATGACCCAAGTATTGAACGAATGAAACCATTCTATAATCCGAAAACTAAAAAACAGTTTGTTATTAGAATGAGAACCAGCAAACCTCTATCCATGATAAAAGTCCTAAAATTGTCTTCTTATCAAAAAATAATAGATTTCTTCATGAAAATTATTGGCTTTCCTTTAGTTTTTAATTATTTTATTTCCATTTACGTTGTATTTAAGTTTTTATTGTCACTTTTTCTCGCCGCTTACAATTCTAATCATCACAAAACCTATGAGTTCAATGGTGTATATTTTATAAGGAATAATATTCGGAAATTTTCCAGAGTTAGTTCAAATATATATTTGAAATGATCATTATATACATTTTTTGTGTATAAAAAGAAACACTTGTTGAGTACAAAAAAGAAAATTTACAATTATCCTTTTTGGGTAACAAAAAAATCAAAGAAAATCATTCAGCATATGTAATAGATCACACCGTACACACATGCATATTTTTCTGTCTTCAATCACAAAAGACTTATACAGCTTATATACGTCACTGTTATTCATTCCATCATACATAAACAACAAACGCCGTAAATTTCAAATAAATATTAAAAAATTTGTCAAATGTGTGTTTAACCACATCGCACAGGATGCATTTATTATCAATTTTCGTATTTTCGGTACTTTATTGTTCCACGTCCAAAAAACATATTTGTAAACTTGCAGACAATTGTATATTGCGTTAGGGTCACCGTCACCAGTCGAAGAGGCCGAGCGGTCTAAGGCGTTATGTCTGCGCAATATGCCTATTCGGAAACTAAGAGGTTATGGGTTCGAATCACGATACCAGCAGTTTGACAACAATTAGAAAAAAAGGGGCGGCTATACTGTCGGCGTATGGACAAGAACGAAGCAACCGGCTATGCTGGAGAGGGTTAGTGAAAACAGTGTAAGAGGCCTTTTTTGCAGAGCTCATCAGCGAGATATAAAATGTGACTGAAGTAAAAATGGAAAACTGCAATGAGGAGGCCCTTAATATTAATAGTTCATACTTGGAGAGGCCTCGTTTAAGGTGCCCAGTAATCAATTTTTCGACATACCAAATTTTAAAAAAAATTCGTTACGCAGGAGCCGCTTCAACTTAGCGAATTTCCTTAGAATACATAAATCACTCTCTAGTGGTCACAATTTTAGTCTGATCAAAATGAAATGTCATATATGATTTTAGCATTTGCAAGTCCAATTTTATTAATAAATGACATACGTCGAGGGGAATGGGGGGAGGTATAAAAAAAGCAGAAAACACAAAATATAAAATATCTCTCTTAATATTAGAACAATCAAAAAATGCGTAAGGAACAAAGTTGTATAAAATCAAATTTTCTACAATTCATCATCTTATCATTTTTGCGCAAACTCTAATGTGTACAGAGATATTAAGGAATTTAATTTTCAATCTTAAACCGTCAATATTTCTGTAAATATTAGTGTAACAGAAAAAATGATAAGAAACAAAATTGCAGTTAAACTTAGTACCTACAACTTTACATCTTATAAATTTTTTGATTTTCCAAATATTAAGGGAGATATGTCAATTTTTGTGTTTCCCCCTCCCTCTAAACCCCCCTTTCCCCTTGCCCGATTTTACCCATTAACGGACTTGACCATTTGAATACCAAAAGCGTCTCAAATATCAAATTTCATTCCAATCAGATTAAAATTGTGACCGCTAGAGCGATTACAGACACATATATATATATATATTAATATATATATATATATATATATATATATATATATATATATATATATATATATATATATATATATATATATATATATATATATCTATAAATTTTGATTGACAGATGGGGTTTTTCGACATCTACTAGGTAGGATCGATGGACATTTGAAGAAATTTTTGCAAAATTTTGAAGTCGGTACGAGGCCAATAGCTCTTTCAGGAAATTCGCTAAAACGAAACTAAAATTTTAGATATTTGTGTGTATAACTGTACGCGTTATCATTTGATCATATTTACTGCAACTCTTTATATTTACAGAAATATATACAATTAAAATGTTTTAAGACTAAATTTTCTCCATTCCTTGAGCAATTTCTCAAAGCTCTTACATAGCGAAATTTTTTTTAAAATTTAGTTAAGTTTGTATATGTATCGAGGTTGTTGCATGGCGTTCATTCCAGATTTTTTAGAACAAAATATAGTTGATAGCATACACCGAACATATTACAGAAACATTTATATTTGTCAACAGTATGGTTGTTAAGCAGATATGTAATGTACAAACTTACTATATATATAGTACGTACGTAGTACTATACTATACTATTCTGTATAGCACAGCATATAATAATCATTGATCATTACAGATTATGCTGATACCTACTAGTACTATACACTCCATTCTGTGAAAATGTGAACCATTTTGATTTGTTTTGTTTGTTTTTTTTTCAAACGTAGATAGATAGATACACCTTCCATTAACAGTATTGCAATAGTACTGACACAACACAACTGTAGTACAGAATATAGAATAACAGAGAGAGAGAGAGGGAGGGAGGGTGGGTGGGTGGTAGATAGAGAGTGGGATGTTGTGACAGACAGATGAAATACACAATTGAATGATTAATTATTTGCAATGGTAACAACTGTTTTATCACAAAATAAAATAATAACTGAATAGTAGGGATTTTGAAATAATGCCAATAAATAAGTACCAGTACTATCTTTCTTGGCTACTATTACTTCCAATTCCATTGGTATGTTATAAATGCTATTAAGGTTTACCTTTAATTTTGATAATTAATCACACAGCCGATACAACAGATACGGATTGCAACCAGGTGTGTTGCGGTTATTCGCATCCGCAATCGCGTAACTTCACATTAATTTTAGCACCCGCATCCGCAATAATCAATGCGGATCTTCTGCGGATGCGTATGTTCCTTGTTTTGTTTAGCATTTCTCAGTGTAAAATATTCCATTAAACATACTCTTGTAAGGGCCGTACAACCATGTCTCGAATCATCTAAAATCGATGCACACGGAGCAGTTTTACCTGTTAAGCGCGTGATTAATCTATGAACCTCTGCAAAACAGGATGGGACCTGAATACTCTGAACACTCAATGATAATGAAGTCAGTATATAGTACCTTCTTAATTATATATATAATTTTTAGTAAATATAAGCCAAGTTTAGAATTAGTGTTTTACCACAAATTTTGACGTCCAATTTTACGCCTCGTTGCATTACGTAAAGTATCTATCTATCGATCGGAGAATATTGACAATCCTTGTTCATGTATTGAATTTGAATAAATCCATTCTAACGAGGTGCTTACATCACAAAAATAATATATTTCTAGCTTCATCAGCAGCATAAAGTATATTGGGAGTAGAAGTATATCATACATAAATATCTAAATAAAGTGCTAACTAGATAAGATCTATATATACCTCATGTATTTATTAAGGATGTTCCAGCATACTACCACTTTTCGACAGTTTTCTAATAAATCGTTTTCTAATAAATCCCGAAGTTTCAAAATTTTTGACCGTTTAGAACGCAAGATAATTAATATCAATGTTATCATTCTCTCTCATTCTCTCTCGTTAAAAGCATGTAAAACTTCATGTCCGCCCAACTATTATCTGCTTGTATTACAAAAAATACACGACAGAAATTGTATTACAAAAAACTAAGAGAGTAAATATTTATTATATAAATTTTTTTTTAAATCGTGTGTTACCGTTTTGTTTTCGAGATATAAAGGTTTAAAATTATTATTTTTTTCAAAATAACATTATTTTGTAAATATGTATATATAATATGTGTGTTTATGTATTTGTGCTATAATAAAATTAAACCGGTTTTTTGTCCTGATTACACAACACAGTACTGGAACGCCCTTAAACATTGATATCTTGATTTTGACAATTGTGATTAACAGTTTTTTCCTCCCTTTTTCGACCGTCTCTTCATTAAAAATATCTATATCTAACCAATTGTGTCAATAATGGTTTGTATGTTCATTAATTATTAATGGATAATCCATGTGTACCTTTATTAATATTAATGTTAAAGGGGTTTTCACCATATGTGTTAAAAAATTACCAGAAATTAATTTATATTTCTAAAAGTGTCGTATTCAAAAGGGACAGATATTTCTACCGATTATGATTAAATAGATGTTTTAAATCAGGGGTGTCAAACTCAATTTTGCAGAGGGCCATATATTAAATTTAGAATGTGTAGGCGGGCCAGATTCAAATTTAAAAAAATGTACTGAATTATTATAACATTTTATTTACTTAATTATATAGTATATAATATACGGTTGTTAAAAATCATATCAAAGTAATAAAAGAGGGTAATTATTTTGAGCTCGAGGATCCAGATACCTGACTTCTCTTGTTTTTGACAAGCTCATTGATGTCAGGTATCATATTCGTTGTAATTATATTAAGAATTGATTGGAGATGTTCATTCGTAAGTCTTGTGCGATGTTTGTTCTTATTTATTTTCATGACGGAAAACATCTGCTCACATAAATAGGTGCTACCAAACATGCACAGAATGCGGCATGCTTTTTTAATTGCGGGTAGTTATTCAAACTCTTGAAATATTGTTTTTAAAATGTAAGAGCGTTAACCTCTTTAATTTTTCTTTCAAAATACTGTCTGATTGAAGATCTATCAACTCCATTTGCAAATGAACTGGTGCCTGTGAAGCTTCAAAATTAAATGGATTGTTGAAAATTGGGAATTCCATTTCATTCATTTTGTGGAAGTCTTCAAAACGATTGTTGAATTCCGTGATCAGATTTTGCAGAAGTTGAGAATATTGATCCAATTTATTTTGAAATTACTTATAAATGCGCATTTTGCAGTGTGCGCATTTTAAAACTTCCCTAGAGGAATCGAGTGAAGTGATGATTCTTCTGTCTGTCACACATTGCGATCGCGGGCCGTATCTTTGACATCCCTGTTTTAAAGGAAATTTTTGAAACTATATACTTTTTACATTAGCTCGTGCAGATATTCAAAGCACTATTAGATATTAAAAAATGCATTAATTTTTAGTGATTAAATTTTGTGTACGTGCTCTGGACGATGCAGTTTTAATTCTATCAGAATGAAATTTGGAATGTGGCACACTTTTGGTTTTACAAACTCCAAGTTTGTTAATGGGAAAAAATCGCAAATTGCAAGTTTGTAAAGAACAAAAAGAAGCTTAGAAGGAAGAGGAAAAACAAAATATGAAATACCTCTCTATAAAATAAATACACAAATTTAACGTTAGTAAAGTTGTAGAAAATAAATTTTACTATAATTTATTATCTACAAATTACAGTACATATGGTCAGGTGCTAAATTTTTCCTCCTCCCACTTAACCCTTCTTTCCCCTTGACCGTACATCTGATATCAAATAGCACTAATTATTCAAAATTTTATAGTTAATTTGTGTCTTATACATTTGGTTTTTTGCAAAATGTTTCGAGTACATGTTGTTAGTACATTACTAATCAAATATAAAATTTGGAAAAATGAGCTCGACTTTTGTGGCCCTGTAGACATTGAATTTTCCAATGAAAGTTAGGAAGTTATATAATTCATTAAATTTAACAAAGTATACAAAATAATATTAAAAAGCATGAAACTTGGCACCAATTATAGTTATATTAAAATTCGCGTATCGATTCTCAGTCCATGGAATTTTAGATTCGTCATCATTCCAAATTAATTTATATTATACAACTGTTCTAAGATGTTAACATATCGATGCACTGAAGCTTAACAGGATGCAACTGCGAAAGGTAACCGGATTCATTACCGGACATTACCCCCTGTGGAAGCATCTACACACAATGGGACTCCATAACGGGTCCATTGTGTGCAGATTGTGTGGCGACAAGGAAGAAACATCCAACCACATTATCTTTGACTGCGAACTTCTGGGTTACAGCAGATACAAGATATTCGGTGCATCTCACCCCGAATATATGAACCTTCAGGAAGACCTGATAAGCAAGCTCCTGGCCATTTCCAACATATGGGAGAAGGGAATCTCGTCAGATTGAAGTAGAGGGGGGAGCCCAATGGACCATAAGGTCGAAGTGCGATACTTTTTAGACCCGAAGATATATCTATCTATCTATCTAAGGTGTTAACAAGTTTGTGCAGTTATAACAAATAAATTCCATAGAAAATAACGCAATAGCAATTAAAAATTGTATTTAATAAATTGATGAAGAGACGAATAACAACACAGTTTAGTCAACAAACACAGTATATCTGCGGAAACTTAAATCATAACGTACCGAAACATACAACCGAAATAAATACCGACAACTATCCAACTTCTTTCACATTTGATTTTTATTCTCAATTAGCCCGTAAAGAAAAATAGCGAATAAATGCATACAAATTATTCATTAGCAGGAGATAAAGTATGCTAGCGATGATCATTTGCAGGATGGAGTCACAGGAATTTTGTTTCTTGCAATGAAAATATTTTCGTACAATGAAATCATTTCGGCAATTATGTAAAATAAATATTTTTCCATATGTCCCCACCAAAATTCGCTTTAATTACACTTGTAAAAATATGTAATGAAAATAAATAATGACACTACAAAAAACTACATATTTAATTACATTGAATTATAAAATTCATTAAATAATATACCTTAAAAAATGTTTATTAATTGTATATTTATACACATATTATAATTAATTATTAATTATTATATTTATGATTTATTTATGATAATAATAATAAAAATATGTATAGAATAATAAGCACAGTTCTGGTCAATAAAAACGAAGGTAATAGAATCTCTAAACTGTACTCTATCGACTGTCAAAGTGTATTTCTATAACAAACAACTTTTATCTGAAACAGTTTTTCGACAGCCTAATGGAGTCGCCATCAAACGACTGAAAATTTGAGAAAGAAATGCCATGTTTTTAGAGTAGTCGGTAGTACGCGTGTGTTCGACGTTTATTCAAAAATAGAGACAATGAAATATCATATTTTTATATATATATATATATATATATATATATATATATATATATATATATATATATATATATATATATAGTGTCTCAGATTTTGTGCCGGAAAATTCAATAGGCGATAGATCTCCCAAAAATAAAACAAGAAGAGTACGTAGAGATAGAGGTAGATTGTAAAGGCTGCCCTGGACGGGCTACACTTCGACCATAAGGTCCATTGTGATGCCTTAGAATGTGAGGATGTGAGTGGAGTGGAAGGAATTTATGAGTAGACTAGGAATTGGTAGGATATGCGGCTGCAGCCGACTATAATAGGAACTATGTCGATATTCATCTGGAATTCGTGAAGAAAACTGCAGAAAACCTTCTCAAGCAAAGCCGGTTACTTCGTTCTTGTCCATACGCCGACAGTTTAGTCAATTAACCGCCCCTTTTTTTTTATTTTTATAATTGACAAACTGCCGATGTCGGGATTCGAACCCATAACCTCCCAGTTTCCAAGTACTGCATACTGCACAGACATAACGCCTTAGACCGCTCGGCTACTTGGACTGATTGCGCATAGGGTATATGAAAGACTTTAGACGCACAATAGTTTCCATATTATTTTTAAGCGACACTTTCTTCTTTTACAACGCTGATTACGTTCCAGTGCTGTCCTAGTTAGGTCATCTGATGGCTTCCATAGTCTTCCATAGTATAAGACCGATCCAATGCTTGTTTGTCCAAAGAAATTTTTTAGTGGGACGTTGGTGACGTGCCGATACCATTTGATATTCAGTTAATTCTCTTCAGGCATTTATCTGGTAGTTTCTTTTAACGTTTCAATGCTTGTACATACTGGAATTTACGTCTTTATCCGTTCCTCCGTTAATGCTGACAATACTGCCGTGGCTGCAGTACTGATCCACTACCTCAGAAAAGCTATTTTCATAAGCCACGCCTACTTCCATATTCTTATACTTTTCCCGATACTCTAGAACACTGCTACAAGCAAGTTATAGATCTGAGACAAGTTAACTATGTAATAGATGAGATTGCGTAAGTTATAAAAAATTAAAATAAAAATTTTTGTAAAGATCCATTTGGTTTGATCCACTTTTGTTCAACTACAAACCTCTTTCAAGTTTATGCTAATCCTGTGTAAACTTCAGCAAAATGTAATTGTTAAAAATCCTCGTTTTCGGTTCATTATTTTGTTATTTGAACTGTATATAATTCATTAAATATATAAATTCGAGTTATCGTGATTAATTTACATGAATGATTTTGATATGGACATTAATATATTTGAATGGTTTGAAATAAAATATACTTCATCAATGTCAATTAAAATCATTATTCTGTAAGGTATTGCGTATGGTATAGTTTGACCATATTATCAAAATAAAATACCATTCTCTATTTTAATTTTATATTGCCTGACTGCTTTTTATGAAATTATCCAAAATGTGATATCCTCTTGTATAACAAAATGAACAAAACTAATGGACAAAATTTAATTCACATTAAATATTTTAATTTATTATTACCTGAAAATAAGTTTTTCGTAAATAGAAAACATTTGCTTTGAATGTGTTAAGTTTAATAATATTTGTTATTCCACTATTTATTCGATGTGATCATTAAATAATTATCAGTATGCTTTTGATACTAAAACGTCCAGCAACATTGTCTTTGACTGTGAACCTCTGGGTTAGAGCAGATACAGGATATTCGGTGAATCTCAACCACGAATATATGAACCTTCAGAAAGACCTGATAAGCAAGCTCACGGCTATTATTGCCAACATATAAGAGAAGTGAGTCTCGTCGGACTATAGTAGAAGGGGAAGCACAATGGACCCCATAAGGTCCAAGTGTAATACCTTTTAGACCTCAAGATGTATCTATTTATCAATCGATACTTAAAGACTCCGCACATTTCTCATGGGAAGCCACCCTCGATGAAATTCGGTGGAATCGATATGTGTTATTCATTTTGAGCGACCCGAAAAACCTCATTAGAAACCTAGCAAAGACGTGTTGAATGAACCATAGCTCCATACTCCTAGTCAAGAAATACCGAAAAATCGGCCGTGTGACCATTGTAACTTTTGATCAAGAGGAGCTCAAAAGAAATCACATATATCGATTGCAGCCAATTTCACCCCCAGAGCGGCTTCCCATAAGAAATTATCGGGATCCTCTGGTGTCTTTACTAGTGTATCATAAGAGTTGTTATAAAAAATTGCCTAAGTATGCATTTTACTATATACTGTCGTGGTTGTCTGGTATATATCGCTGCCCCAGCATTTACAAAAACTACAGTATTCGTTACGGAACATTAAAGTAACATGTGTTCCATTACAATTCATTGTTTAAAGAAATGGTTTCGGATACACTAACGGGCTATCTTCCATTACATTATATCGATTTCTACTTATTTAATTTTTTTGTATCTGAAACAAAGTGACATACCGAGATAATTACACTAATCCAACATGTTATCTGAATTTTATTTTAAAGTTTTCAATTAGATATTGATTGTACAATTCAATAGGTGATACTTTTTATTTTAAATAATGGAAGAACAATCCCTGGTTTATAGATATTATGGCCTAGTAGAGTTCTCCACTAAATATACTCTTTGTATAATAGGTACACATGTAGAAGACATATGATAATAAAGTCAAATTTTTGTCATAAAATAGCATAGCATGCATATTTTAAAAGTCACAATTCATAAAGTTTGTGTTATGCAAAAAAATTTTGAATAAAATAAAGACTGTTTGTAAAATATTGAAGGTGAATTATTTCCTTTAATTGAATATGGTTAAGAACACATTGTATCGATTTCAATCGCAAAGATTACGAGTCTTCAAATTATATCTCTGTTGCAGTTTCTTTAGATGCCTATAATGTACACACAGTTTACCAGTCCAAGTGGCCGAGCGGTCTAAGGCGTTATGTCTGCTAAATACGCCTACTTGGAGACTGGGTGCTTATAGGTTCGAATCCCGACATCGGCAGTTTGTCAATTATTTGGAAAAAATGGGGCGGTTAATTGACTAAACTGTCGGCGTATGGACAAGAACAAAGTAACCGGCTATGCTTGAGAAGGTTTTCTGCAGTTTCCTTCACGAACTCCACATGAATATCGGCATAGTTCCTATCATAGTCGGCTGCAGCTGCATATCCTGCTAATTCCTAGTCTATACACAAAAATTCCTTCCACTCCACTCACATCCTCACATCCATAGGCATCACAATAGAACTTATGGTCGAAGTGTAGCCGGTCCAAGGCAGCCTCTGCAATCTATCTATCTATCTATGAACACACAGTTCAACAAAGAAGCACATAATTTTTAACGAATTTATATTATAATAAAAATTTTGGTTTATAATTTTGCTTATTTTACAAATAATTCACTTATGTAAGAATGGTTATTTCCATTTATTAATTCGTTAATTTTAAAATAAGCAAAATTAAAAACCTATTTAAACATAGATGACGCCATGACATCAAACAGTAAACAGAAGTTTAAGTTTACACAAATAATACAATATTATAATTATAAGTTAGACACTGTCAAGTAGCCGAGCGGTCTAAGGCGTCATGTCTGCGCAGTATGCAGTACTTGGAAACTGGGAGGTTATGGGTTCGAATCCCGACATCGGCAGTTTGTCAATTATCAAAATAATAAAAAAAGGGGCGGTTGATTGACTAAACTGTCGGCGTATTGACAAGAACGAAGTAACCGGCTATGCTTAAGAAGGTTTTCTGCAGTTTCCTTTACGAACTCCAGATGAATATCGGCATAGTTCCTACCATAGTCGGCTGCAGCCGCATATCCTATCAATTCCTAGTCTACTCACAAATTCCTTCCACTCCACTCACATCCTCACATCCTAAGGCATCACAATGGACCTTAAGGTCAAAGTGTAGCCCGTCCAGGACAGCCTTTACAATCTACCTCTCTCTAGACACTGTCAATTGCATGCAAAAATTGGCTCATCAAGTTATACATCCGTGATGTACAGGTTAAAGCACCGTGGGTGCTAAATTCAGAGGTCCAAGGTTCAATACCTAGCGGATAAGTTAATATTTTTCATATTAATAATAACTAATAAATGAAACTTGAGGACGCTGGTATTTAAAAAAGTTGATTTTCAAACTACTTGTATTTATTATGTGTCTTTAATTCCTCCACACCTGTCTTTTAATTTCACTATAATTGCAACTAATGAATACCTCTTTACAGACATTTAATTTTAAACCAATTGTTCCGTTATCCAACACTATTTCATTCATGCTTCGTTTCTAAATGAAGTAAAGATAAAGGCTATAGATAGATATATATTGGGATTTATAAAAAATATTGCACGTCGACTTTATGTCTCATTCTGAGTTTTAGGTATATTTTCCTAGTGATCACCCTGGACCCGACTGCTTTCTTTGCTAAGATATCTGCATTTTCGTTTTCTTCGAAATCATTGTGACCTGATATCCAGATTAATTTAACTTTGTTCCGTTTTGCCAGCTCCAATAGTTGCTCTAGAAAATCCTTGAGTATTCCTGCTGAGTTGACTTCAGTTTCAGGCAAGGCTTTTAGAGCAGCTTGACTGTCTCAAGAGAGAATATATACGTTCTGGTTTGTTTATAAGTGGCCTATATACACGTATATAATTTTTTTTTATTGAAAGTATACCCCAATGTGTTGATAGACTTTTTTCTCTAGATATTGTTTTGTTTAGCTAATGTAAGACATGCAGCAATCAGATTTAGTATTGTATACTACCCTCGATTTGCCGTGTTCTCTCATTGGTGTTTCATTGTATAATTGTCTAATTTTTAAATAGGGAATATGCATGAAAATTTTTTTTCACTTGAATTGAAGCATGTTTACTTGACAATAATCAAGGTAAAATTACTTTTTAAATAACTTCAAAAATAAGCGAGATATGAATGATTGAAATTCTCGATTAGACAAAGAGGGTGATAGGCCTCTTGATATGTTATGTGACGTCATATTACACTTTCACCATTTATAATACACGTAAAACTCCGTTTTTAGAATTTTTGCAAGAAAGAGACAGATAATAATCTTTAAAAGCTTATAGCTTCCTTGATATTTGTCGGATTTAAATTTCGTTTTTAAATATTATTACAGTATTAACAGTATTTTCATATTCTGAAAATAAATGTGAAAAAAAATTTTCATGCATATTCCCTATTGTAGAAAGCTGCTTAAACTGGGCAAAGTAAGTAGATTCGATTGTTGATACGATAACTGCGCAATTGAAGTTATACATTTTGAAAGATAATTACATCTTTGACGTTTATGGCATAAGGTATGCGAATATTATTTCAATGGTCGAATTTATTTGGGTTTTCTAGCTTGTCCCACTGCAAGTTGTATATGATATGGGTTTTATACTGGGATCCAATAAACCATATAAAAACATCTAAAAACTGAAGGCAATAAACCGTTATTATAAAGGAACTTGAAATATTAATTACGATCAAAGATTCTTGATATTTGTGTTCGTTAACTTACTCATGACGCAATAAAAAGTTTCTCTTCAGATTATCCGAATTCCGAACTTACTTTATGCTGATAAGTTAATCACTATAGGTTCAAGCAATGAATCGAGTAGAAATTTAAAAATCATCGAATGTACCAATGTTTTATTTTGTGCTTTTCTCCAAACTTCTATTCTTCGTGCCATATGCCCAAGAGGGTCAATATCTGTTGTTTAATATTGGTTTTAAATTCATAGGGCTATTTTACACATGTAACTTTTCAAGCAACTATTCATAACGCATACTTTGGTGAGCAAGTGCAGTAGTATTTTTTTATGAAACTATGCAGTTATTATAACACAATAGATCTGGCGTCTATTTCGATATGCAATCTTATATGTAACTTCAGATGTAAGAATAGGGTGATTGGTTTACTTTCTTGTGATTGGTTTACTATGATCATGTGACTGAAGTGGTTGACAAACAAAGAAATATTTAGCAAGACGAGAGTTATAAGCTATTAACAAAACATGCGATTGATATATTTCTGCATGTACATTATAGATGTAAGCCTAGTTATATCACATACATTTATTGCGATTGAAAACTTTCATCAAAACTTTCACGTGTAAAAACGGGCATACATTTGAGTATAAGAAACGTGAAATCGTTCATGAAATCATTGAAACAATAAAACAGGTACCACCAATTACCAAAATTTTTAAATATACAAATATTTTTGTCTGAGATATATTTATAGTTCAGTATAATGGAAATATACTTTCGAATATAATATATTACCAGTTGTTGTTGTTCAGTAATAAAGTGAAAAAACAAAATCCCACATGGAATAACTTTGTGTTCATATTTCATCTTCAAAACTTAACATATTTGAAAATCCAAATAAAATACGAAATGCAAATCTTGACTTTATATTTAAGAATAAAATAAATGGGCTTAACATCTCTCACAAACTTTCTCTACAACTATTTTATTATGAATGTTTTCTTGATTATGTTTCGTAACTTATTTAGCAGAATTTGGTTCACATAGCGTTCACATGATACAGATTTAGCAAAATAGAATAATATTTTCGAATTTTATTATTTGAAATTTTCGTAAAATCACTTTATTTGACTAGTTTCGGAACACTGTTTCTTCTTCAGAAATAAAAATGAAATATTTCCATTTCATTTTTATTTCTGAAGAAGGAACTGTGTTACGAAACTAGTCAAATAAAGTGATTTTACGAAAATTTCAAATATTTGTTTTATTTAATAATTATAATCGATTTTCGTCAATTAACTACCCAAATTCAATTGTTACCCAAAAACATACATATTCGTACATATTGGATGAAATCGCTTGAATAAGAAGCAGTCTAACAAAGTACTAAACACCGAAGTCGCAACATCTGAATATTTATAAACATGTTAACCATAAGGGTTAATCGTAAATTCAAATACAACTAATTATAAATACCACTAATTAACTGCATACTTATATCCGGTAAATATGATATATACAAGGGTATATTAAGTTTAGTCCCGACTTTGTAACGCTTGGAAATATTGATCGCAGAAATAAATGTTTGATATAGGTATTGAGTTTATGGTTGTGAGGCCATAAAATGGCCTCATTCGTCCATTCCCCCATATCCGTCCGTCTATCTGTCTGTGGACACGATAACTCAAAAACGAAAAGAAGAGCTGAAATTTAGTGTGTGTACATGCTTGGGCAAATTGAGCAAAACTGTCCATCTTTGGAACCGTAAGAGATGAACAAAAACTATCAAAAGATAATGTTCCTTTTTTTAAATAAACAACTTTTGCTTCAAATTTGTTTTCATAAACTGGTTATATACCAGGTATTTAAGCAATTAATTCAGGTAATTGTGATTTTCACTTGTTTTTAATTGATATAGAATCATACTTAAGATAAGACTATTCCGTAATTAGAGTTGCAAACATGAACTGAAATATCTCCTTCTTGTTAAGGTACTTGTTACTAATATTAGGGTATCAGCTCGAAGACCTATTTAAATGCTCGGCTGACTTTAGCTAGATAGATAAAAATAGATTGTAGAGGCTGCCCTGGACCGGCTACACTTCGACCATAATGTCCATTGAGATGCCTAAGGATGTGAGGATATGAGTGGAGTGGAAGGAATTTTTGTGTATAGACTAGGAATTAGTAGGATATGCGGCTGCAGCTGACTATGATAGGAACTATGCCGATATTCATCTGCAGTTCGTGAAGGAAACTGCAGAAAACCTTCTCAAGCATAGCCGGTTACTTCGTTCTTGTCCATACGCCGACAGTTTAATCAATTAACCGCCCCCTTTTATTTCCCTAATAATTGACAAATTGTCGATGTCGGGATTCGAGCCATAATCTCCCAGTTTCCAAGTAGGTATACTGCGCAGACATAACGCCTTAGACCGCTGGGCCACTTGGACTTTAGCTACATCTGACATATTTATCTTCTAAGAGTGTCATTCAGTAAGCACAATAGAAAAGTTATTAAATTTAAATTTCTAATGAAAAAAATTCTGACTACATCCGAGCATAAAGACGGCCCCCTATAGACCCTTCAAACATTCAAGATTATTAAAATTGACATTTAAGATGGGATGATAAATAATAAACAGAGTAAACACAGTAAGAAATCATTTATTTAAGTATTCAATTATTCAATTAAGCACATAAATAATAAATTGAAGTTAAAAACAAATAGTTTGCCGTCAGCTGTAGTAAGTAACGTTATAGATAGTAAATTGCATTCTAAAGTATTTCTTCGACAGACACAAACACTTCTGTAGAGTTGTGTTACATACAACTTATATTGCAACATTTTTTTTCCATGATTATTTTTGTTTGATTAAATGATTCAAGAAGTTAACTTTTTGTTGTTCTGCATCTCTAAGAAAGGAATGAATGCTGTTATCTGTTCCAGTAAATTACCAGCCATACAAATAAATGAACATTCAATAAGAGAATTATATGTTGATAAAATTGTACTTATTGCTTAAGTGCTTTAGTTATATATAGTATAATTTTTATTATTTGGTGAAGTATTTCAATCTTAACAAAGAGTGCCGAAAATTGTTTGATCTATAATATACATCAGTTATTTAACACCCGTATCCAATAAAACGTTAACTAAACCAGTGAAGATAACAGCTGAGTTAATTGATAAGCAGCCGAATTTATGAAAAAATATTTTGAACAGAAGTTGTTTATTTAATAAAAAGGAACATTTTTTGTCTTTAAATTTTTTCTCTATCACTTACGGTTTCAAAGATAGACAGTTTTGCTCAATTTTACCCAAACATGGTCTGATTTCGACCATTCATGAACTTGACCTTACTTTTTTGCTGCTCGTTTCTCTTTTTAACCGACTTCAAAAAGGAGGATGGTTCTCAATTCATCTGTATTTTTTTTTTTGTATTTTAGTTATCGTGTTGACAGGTAGACTGTGTATATGTGTCCTGGTTTTTTGTCCTAATTATACAAGACAATGCCGGTACTACATTAATATCCGCTTTACGATATTCACCACCAGACATTTGACATGACAAAAAATAGCAACACATGAAATTTAATATTAATAAGTTTCTATAAAAAAAAACATTTTTTTAAACAAGCTTTTTATAGTAAAATTTTCTACAACTTTACTTCTTATGTGTTTGTCGATTTTTTCAATATTAAGAGAGATATACCAAATTTTGTATTTCCCCTTCCCTCTAAACCCCCCCCCCTTTCCCCTTGTCGATTCTTGTCATGCTTACCATAAAAATGCAGTGTTATTGGAACTGAACAAACATATAAAAATTGAAATCCGTAGGATAAGAGGAAGTGGTTCTAATTCAGGTTGCAATATTTGACCCGAACATACATACATACATAGATCCATACATGTATGTAATAACGATTTTCATATTATTAACATTACTTGATTAGAAAATTATTTTACATTTAATAAATATTAATTGTTTATATAATTAATTAAGGTGTTGATAACCGATAAATAATTTGTAATAATTATTATAAATTGGATAATTACCGACGAAATCTAAATGATGATCATTGTAATGGAATGTATTTCATATGATAATTGAGTATACCTATATAATTATTGTAATGCTATATTAATTTCAAAATACGTATGTAATATTAGCAAAGCTTATGGAAATGATGTAGTGAATATATTCGTCCTAGTTATTCGATTATGTTTTAACCGGGTTTGCACAAGTTTCCATAAGTATTCGATTAACTTAGGTTAAAAAGGGGTTTGTAGGAATATACAAAGATATCCCGGTATATTCAATCGGAAATCTAAGCTCAAAGTATTAAATAAAAAGACAATTTATTGTACTTTAAACAAATTTTTAATAATAAATAAAGAGTTTATTCGTGGAACAACATGCAACCTGGTGACATGTATCGCGTTAAGGCGGCTAGATACCACTCCATGTGGTTCAGTTGTTAAAGATGCTCTACTTGGAACTGAGAGGTTGCCAGTTCTGTTCCCAATACTGGCACTTTGTCAATAAGGAATATGCATGAACATTTTTTTTCACTTGAATTGAAGCATGTTTACTTGATAAATATCAAGGTAAAATTACTTTTTAAATAAACGAGATATGAATGATTGAAATTCCCGATTAGACAAAGAGGGTGATAGCCCTCTTGATATGTTATGTGACGTCATATTACACTTTCACCATTTAAAATACATGTAAAACTCCGTTTTTAGTATTTTTGCAAGAAAGAGACAGATAATAATCTTTAAAAGCTTATAGCTTGCTTGATATTTGTCGGATTTTAATTTCGTTTTTAAATATTATTACAGTATTAACAGTATTTTCATATTCTGAAAATAAATTTGAAAACAAATTTTCATGCATATTCCCTATTAAATTAGTTTAAAAACATTTTAAAAAATAAAAAATTAATGGATCGGTTAATTGGCTTAACTGTCGGCGTGTGAACAAAGAACGGTAGTAACCGACTATGCTTGTGATAGTTTTCTGTAGTTTCCTTTTACAAACTTCACATAAATATCGCCATAATACCCATCAAAGTCGACTGCAGTCGCACAACTTACAAATACCTTTAGGAATCGGTAAAAAAGGCTTAGAAAACCCTACTTGCCAGATTTCGACCCACCCTCCGTTACTACTACTACTAAGCCGACTAGATATTGAAGTCTAAGATTTAGTAAAAGTACAGGTTCCAAATTTATACTCCAACTTCCATCGTTTTAAATTATTGGCTAACGAAAAACATATATACCACTAGGTTTTAAGTTCAAGTTTGCGATGCAAGTGCAGTTTTTCCGATAAATAATAGTATTCATAGATTTTAATAATCAAGAGCCCAACCTAGAATATGTCCATGAATACTAATAATGTGTCCTTGAATAATAAATGGTGTCGCCTTTTCCAAATATGGCTAATTGAGTGGCAAAATCTGGGGGCTTAGGTGGAGAGGGAACCATGAAATCTGAAATTTCCCTCTTAATGGAAGAATTAATAATGAATAAAGTTATACAAAACTAAATTTTCCTAGTTTATTGGCTATATTTTCTGTAACTGTAATATTTACAGAAATGTTTGCAATTTTAATATTCTTATACCACTGACCTCCACCACCATAGGGATGATGGAGGTCAGTGTCTTTTATCCACAATAAGGAATTTTCCAACTATATCAGCATGGTAACAATAAATAATTTAACCTCTAAAAAATAATTTTAACAAGAATCATTTTTGTCCTACTAAACAGATGTTTTAAGCTATCATATTTGAAACAATTAACACGAGATAAAATAATTTGAAATGATGTTTAACCTTGACCTTAAAGGTCAAAATCATAAATAACCAAATTTAAAAACGCAATTAAAACAAAACAAATAATAATATAAACAGAATGAAAGAAAAAGCGTAAAATACAGAACGAAGACGTATGATTAATTTTCTTTTAAAATCAAACAATTCTTTGCATTACTTTGAATAATTTTAGAATTTTCTATACACTCTAGTTACTTTTATTTCACACTTTCTGTCTCATTTAAAATAATAAAAAGCACACGACACCTGCATATGATACCCGCGGCATAGTGTCACAGACCATAAAAATAAAATACCCCTCTTAAATGTTAATTGTCTTTGACTTTTGCCATACACACTAATTCTTGTACATCTTTAAGATGTTGAGTTTAATATATAAATAATTTATATTTAAAAAAAAAAACAATTATTACAAATTCAACACGCAATTAGTACAAATTGATTTTACATAATTCGTCAGATTTGTCAACTGTTGATCTTCTTTGTCCTTCAAGGTCAAGACATTTAACAAATTTCAAGCTTCTAATCAATGGATCTAAATTACTGGATAATCTACACATAATATATAGCCCTAAGTGAAGCTGACTGACTGACTAACTGACTGACTGACACACTCATGTATACAAATTCTAAGGCACTTCTAGACATGCTAGAAAGATGCGACATTCGACGCGATATTGCTTGAAACCGACGGGAAAAATCAGAAAACTTCAATTTTTGCATTGCAATCCCCGGAAAATCGGAAAAACGCCCCCCAAAAACTATTTTTGCAATTAATGTAGTATTTTTTGTGACGCGGAGCCAAGGCTGAAAGCCGTCTCGGGGGTCAAGACTCCTTGCGAGCAGAGCGAGTATATTAATAAAGATTAGTATTTCTTTTACCTCAATTTTAAGCGAAGTCTATAAGAATTTACATACTAACCAAATTTTGAATTTGTAGGTCAACGAAATATAGCTTCTAAATTTAAATGATGATCCGACCCAGTAGGTGACTAAATCCAGTAGGTGAGTAAGAAACACGCACGAATGAAGCACACACGAACAGTGAAATTTAGTATGCATGCTAGCCAAGAGGAAAACGACAAGAAAGCAGATGTATTGTTACTTCAAAGAATCAGAAATAATATATGTTTATGCTTGTCTCTTATTCTCTTTCTTATACTCATTTATACACTGTTGCAAATTTCACATTTCAATAGCCAGTCTCGTTAACAGCCGATATACATAGACGATGGTATGTTGATAGTTACTTAGATAACAACATGTAGTTATCTAAATAACCAGGGGGATACGTAATGATTCCGCAAAGGTATCTAAATATGAGAGTATATTGAGATTACGCAGCGAGTCCACTACATACTAAATAGAGAAGTAGCATTTTAGAAATAATATTTTATGTTCCATACTCTAAACTCTGTTTGAAACGCGGTTTTCAAGAGTTTTTTATTTCATACTAGCGACCCGGCCCGGCTTCGCACGGTTATTTACACATACGAAATTTTCAATTAGGATGTACTATACATACAAATCTTCTGGAAAAAATTATCTACATGATGGTGCAAACCGTTTCAAAATCCGTTGCGTGGTTTAGAAGGAGATAATGGATAAACAGACAGACAGACATGGAGAGCGACTTCTTTTTATACTATGTATAGATATTGTTACTGGATGGAAATAAATAAGTTTCTTGGGCACAGTGTCTAGTTAATCTAAATTTACAGGTGAACTAACATTAAAGCAAGGTTGAAATATTTCATCCAGACAAAAATTTATGTATAGTATTTGCTATGCTACAACCTGAATAAAAAACTGAAATTATTGTCTGTTAATGTTACAATGTTTAGCAATCAATATATCATATTCGAATTAATCCCGTTGAGTTTTGAATTCACAGTACGTTTTAATCAAACAAATTTGAATATGAGTTTTAATGATATTGATGTTTTTTTTTTATTTACTGGTGTTTTTTCATAATAGTTTATATAATTTGAATGTTATCGTAGCGCATGCTTTAGTAATGTACAGTGTTTCTCATAATATGCAGAGCATTGAACAAAATTCTAACGACCTACTGTATACGGTTCATGTAATTTACACTTTTTCATAGTAAAAAAAACATTTTTTTTTTTAAATTTAATATTGCCAATAACAAATTCATTTTAACCCAATTTTTTAGGGTATATATATTTTATTTCTATAGCTACATATATTTATATACATGTGTACACATGTATATTATATATACATATATATCGGGTGTCCAAAAAGTATAGACACGGCCTAATAAATCGTTTCAGGTGGCTCTAACTAAAAATTTCAAACGGTAACCCCTAGTAATTTTCCCAAGGAATCGAATGCGCTAATCAGATTTCGGGTCCGGTGGGTTATAACCCACAAGGGCGAAACAGGGTCAAACTTTGAAATTTTTAATGGAAACCCATATTTTGTATTGCATATTCATTTTCTAAAGAAAAAAATACGTATCTTTTGTAGGAAAACTTTTTCTTAAAAGTGCTTTGTTCGCTCGCTACAGGGCGTGAAAAACAATAGAACTTATTGAATAGTGAATTTCGATTAGTAATTAACTTTATTTACGATTAAAAATAACAAATTAATAATAATAATAATAAATTAATTATAATAAATTTAATTAATAGAACTTATTGAATAGTGAATTTCGATTAGTAATTAACTTTATTTACGATTAATAATAACAAATTAATAATAATAATAATAAATTAATTATAATAAATTGATTATTATTTATAATAATAAATTAATTATAATAAATTTACTAAATCAAAGTATAAAATACTTGTGCCGATTATTTGCCTGGGAATGTAAAAACGCCCTCTAGAGAGAGAACAAAACACCTTCAAGAAAAATTTTCCTACAAAGGATACGTTTTTTTTTCTCGTAGAATACGAATTTGCAATAAAAAATATGCATTTCCATTTAAAATTTTTAGTTAGACCCACCTTATACGATTTATTATGTCGTGTCCATACTTTTTGAACAACCTATATATATATATATATATATATATATATATATATATATATATATATATATATATATATATGTGTGTGTGTGTGTATTGTAAATAATTCAAATCGAAAAATATAATGTAAAAAAATAGGAAATATAATTTATATACAATAAATTATATAATATTGAGTATCTCAAAAGTGTTAAGTCCACAAATTTGTATTTAATTAATCATTCTTTTTAGAGCAGCTTTCATATCGAATATACCTGAATATCGTACCAGGTATATTCTAACAAGTGTATGTATGGATCTTGAAGAGCATTGGACTATTCCAACAAGTCCCTATGTATGAATCTTGAAGAAGCAATACATAGTTTGAAGAGAGCCTAGTATAAATAATTAAGATCTGATTTCTTCCTTATAAACCCAGCGTGTGTTCATTTCTTCGAAATTCTCCAATGATTTGCTTTGATTAATTTCACACTTTCTTTTTGTTCTTTTTTTGTCTTGGTTTGGCAAAAACTGCTATATTTCATTGATTAATTACCATTTATTGTGAAGTAAGACTCAATAAAAGGAATAACTTTACTAAAAACTAATCAGTTTCCATTAGAAAGTAAAAAAATACATAATTTGTACATTTATTCGGTTGTAAATTTGTTCAAATTTACAACCGACACATATAATCTAGGCATCAGATACTCTAAACATCATTGCGCGATTACTGAAATGCTCCTGTCAATGTCACATCAAGAAACCTTTTAGCAAGCGAATTCTGGTTTAATCCAGTTGGAATAAGTTTTGTAATCTTTTGGGTTTAATTTATTATCCTTCGACTAGGAAAAAGTGAAGTTTTGTTTTTGGAATTTTTAGTCAGCGCAAGAATATCCTATTTTTTGAAGTGTAACATGTCCTTCTCGAAATCCAGAGTTCGTCTATAATCAATATCAGAATCGAAATCAACAAGAAAGGCGGCTTTCACACCATAATGTTGGGAAGCAGAAAAATGAAGTAACCCCTTAAAACTTTCAATCCGAAATAAAGATTTTGACTATTCTCGTCTTATTATATTCTTATAAAATTTTATATAAGCACCATGTTTTTACAAAAAGTTCATAAGCTCTGAGAGAGAGAGAGAGATCCATGAAATATATTATCAAATCTTTGAACAGTGAACACAACAAAAACTAACAAGATTCAACATACATCACCCGGATATTATACGTAAAAGATCCATCTTCAACGTAATTTATTATGTCGTGTTCAATATTACCCAACCACTATGACCAATAGTATCCCATGCACTGTTTTTAAAATCTGATTACTTGATAACCAGCTTGTGAGACACCCAATAAAATACAAAATATTTCAAAAAATAATATATATCAAATATCAAATATCATATTTCACATTTTTACAAGAGTGTCGTCGAGTCGCTTAAGGGTTTCTTCTTTCCTATATACAGTAGTGGTGCACACAGTGTATAAGGGTAGTATTGGATATATACCAACAGCCACCTACCATTATGAAACACAGCAACCAAAACCACTTGAATACAAAAAAAAAATGTATATATTATAATAAATTTACATTATTTATATACCTGGACAAAAAAATGTTAAAAAAAAAAAAAACTCTATAATTGTACATACACAACACCTGAAATTGATCTGGCTATGTATGTGTACACAAAACACAAGAACTACCCCCGTAATTCTATTTAATTTATGTGATGGAGCACAACGTTGTGTTAAGTGAATAAAAAAATAATAATTGTATTCATCAACAAATAATTTTTTATTCAATTTTCTCTATTCTTTAATGAATACAATTCCAATTTACACCAAATAAAAATGTAATCATATTTTCATAAATAAAACAAATACACTCGGAGGCATGCAATAACTAGAATTATTTTCGATAAAAACAGTGACCCGAATGAATCAGTTTTCGGTCTGGCATATTTGGAACTATAAAGTGACGTAGTTGAAAGAATGATCCAAAATTTGATGGTAATTTATAAATTTGAAACAAGTGAAAATAACAACTAAGTGAGTTAATTGCTTAAATACCCGGTATATACAGAATTTATGAAAAAAAGTTTCGAACCAAAGTTGTTTATCTTTAAAAAGAAACATTTTTTGTCTTGACATATTTGTTCTATCTCGTACGGTTTCAAAGATAGGAAGTTTTGCCCATTTTGATGAAACATGGTCCGATTTTGCCCTTACTTTTTAGCTCTAGAACAAAGATACAATTTTCAGCTCGCTATCTCTTTATGTTTTTGAGTTATCATGTTTACGGACGGACAGAAAACTTTACGGAAATGGACTAATTAGGTTTTTTATGAACACCTAAATCAAAATTTTTTTTCTGCGATGAATATTTTCAACCGTTAAGTCGGGACTAAAGTTAATATACCCTGGTATATATTATATACGGGGGAGCATATTATAGGCAGCCAGCAATAGACTTATGTTTTATGTATTGCGGGAAATGTAAAACTAAGAGATGTGCATTAAAACTTAAGTGAAAATAGCAACTAACTGAGTTAATTGCATATACTGTATATATACTTGGTATATACTGTATTTATGAAAAAAAAGTTTCTTACAAAAGTTGTTTATTTTTAAAAAAGGAACATTTTTAGTCTTAAAATTTTTATTCTATCGCTTACGGTTTCAAAGATAGGCAGTTTTGCCCATTTTGCCCAATCATGGTCCGATTTTGCCCATTCACGAACTTGATGTGATCAATATTTTCAACCGTTAAAAAAATGGAACTAAAGTTAATATATATCTTGGTATATATTATATACTGGGTATAAAGAATCAGTCAAATGCATTTAGCCTAATTTGAAAACGTGTAATATATTATTTTTCTGTAAAACCAAAAAAATTGCACAAATTGTTTCAATATCTCATAATTTTGGTAATACATATAATAATCATAAATCACATCATATAGAATATAGATTGTTATTTTTAACCCGACTTCAAAAAGGAGGATGGTTCTCAATTCGTCAGTTTTTTTTTTATATTGTTATTTCAGTATCTTTGATAATTTTGATTATTTTCGTAAAATAATTAAATGTCTTAAAACAAAATAAAAAATTACATATATAATATATTATTTTCCCTGCGTACACGTCGAGCGTTGCTAGTTCTGCTAATGGCTTTCATGTCTTGGAACAATCTCTATAGATAAAAGGGAAATATGTTGTGTGTGTGTGTGTGTTTGTGTTTGTCCGAACTGTTTGGAGAAAACTGTAAGCCATAACTACAAGGAGGTAATGATAAGAGAAGACCCTAGGTAAATTTTATTTACGACTACAAAAAAACTATCAGAAATTAAAATTTTCAAACCGTCAAAGTCATAGCCGTTCTTTGGCGGTTATAACATTTTCTAACGGCTAGATCTCTAACATCATTTATAGTGTCTACAAAAATACTTCAAAATATTCGTTAAAAAAATAAAAGCAGAATAAAAAACTAACAAAAATACCAGCAAACAGACAAACCCATGATTCCTATTATACTGCATTGACAAAAAAAAAAAAGAAATTAAAAAAATAAAATGGTTCAACTAATATCTGCTCAATATACTCTTCAATCAACGAGGAGTCAATATAGTTATTCTCAACGAGGTAAAAAAAAGTATCTGGAATAAATTCCGAATTTCTCGACACTGGGCACTGTTTGGAGACTTGGCTGATGATTAGTATATTGTTTGATTATGGTGACTATTCAGTCTGCAGCAACCCCCCCCCCCCCCGCGCCGAATATCTAGAAATAGAGATGGTATCGTAAAACAAATTTCGTGTTGAGTATTTTAAAAAAATGATACCATAATGTTAAATAAATCCTTCTCCTCGTCAGACTTAAATCCCAACCCTTATAAGTAGTATACATGAACTCAGATTATAAATGTACTCCCGCACTTATTACTTGTAGGAAGAATTAACGACACACAATTCATAAAAGAAGCTATTAAAGTTATTTCCGTAACCTCAACCGACACGATAGCACAATTATTAAAACGTTGTTTTAGATATCGTAGTTATGATTTAAAGTTATGATATGGAAACTGATAAAACTGGTATTTCGTAATGACAAACGATTTTTTTTTAAATTAAGAACCGTTCCTTACTTAAATAAAGCTATCTTTTGAAAACTCTTCGAAAGTCAAATCAAATAAAGGAAATGTAGATAATTATATTCACATATCTCATGTATATACATGACAGCATATTATCTAATCAAAATTAGTTTTATCCATATTTTTAAAATTATCAGAAATTTACATTGGAGTTATATTCAAATTATTACAAAACACAAGAACAAAAAATTAAAATAAATATTCAGACTTAAATTCAGACTTTCATAAAAGCCTTAAGAAAATTAGTTCAATAAATCTTGAATATAATAAATTATATCTCAGAACAAGCTTTTGAAAATAATTCAAAATGAATCTAATTAAATAGTTTTTCTTGAATTATAAAGCTCTAATGAATCCCATTTATATGTTTGAATAAATGTCTTTTCAAATACAAAAGGTATATATATATATACCCGCCACCCACCCAAAAATTCTTTGTACTTTTAAATCTGCTTGTTGAAGCATCTATGATATCGAAAAGACTGATGATATAGTATACAAAATGACAAAGAGAACTGAAATTTAGAAAGTAAAATTCAAATTTATGAAGAAACTTTAATGTAGTAACCAAACCAGAAAAAAATAGAAACCTAAATGAACCATCCTAGAAAATAATTTCCATTTTTACCAAGAATTTACTTCAGATAGGTATGTACATAGACGCCTAATATTTTATCTAAACACTATTTTAAACGATATTGTAAATTTAAATTTTAGCATAAATTACGCTTCTTACAAAAAAACTTTTTTAATTATTATCCATATTCGATGTTAGAAACTTCTCTTTAATTAAAATTACACAACCTTTTCATAATGATTGCGTACCATTGTAGGGTATGTTATGTTATTTATTTTTCTTGTATTATTTTAAGTAGATATTTTAACCAGTAAATTTCATTAAAACAAAGTTTAGTTATGAATAATTTATAACAACAACTTGTGTTTTATTTTTAAATAATCACAGAATTTAATTTTATTATCATTCTGGTCGTGACTGTTATAAAAGTTCAATAAACTAAACATATAAATAACAAAACGTTTCTGTGAATTTTATTATCATTAATAAAAATAATTGGCAATTATTATGTTACAAGATATAATTGTTGTGAAAAAAAAAATATATATATATGAAATATACATCAACAATGCATGCTGCTTACCTTTGTGTAATTTGTAACTTTTGGGTAACGTATTGTGAAAAAAAAAACGAAAAACCGATCACTTAAATCACCAAAAAATTATTATAAAAACTCACAACAATAATAAAAATTTAAGAGTTTCTATTTGGAACCGTTGTTGAATGTCTCTGTATATATGTCAGCCGTTGTTGTTATTTTAGAATAAACTTTACTTATCGTGTGAACATGGGGACGTTATGTTACACACTGGAAAGATGTCTATTGATCACTGGGAACAGAACGTATACTACACCATACACAGCATAGGGTTCTCTTTAGTTTGGTATGGCATTAAATGTTTGGAGTCTACACTTATGTACGCAAAACTAAACTGGTATAACAGGATAAACCATCCACAATTGTAGATGTTAGCATGAGATAGATATAGGAATATTTTATATAATATTATATGAACATTCAACAAAGATAGATATATTTTATCATTAAATATAAGTTAGACGGTATGGTGTTTGAAGAACTGTTTTATTATTATATTTTAGCTACAGGTATTATTCTCTTTATCTTTTTTATTTGGTATTGCGTTATGTTTGTTTCACTTCTACGAGTTGATGTTATCAATGATTATGAAAAGCACCTTACAGAAACGGCAACAACGAAATTGGTATACATGTATACCAAGTGTGTAACTATGAATAGTGAACTAAAAATTTTCTCTTTACTTCAGATGTCATTTTACCCACAATTGTTATAAAAAACGTAAGCTGTATTCTCATATTTTACATCCCAATTCATGCATTTCATGATATCAATATGAAATTTTAGGCTTGAGTAATTTATACTATTGACAATTTATTTGTTTATCTATCCAGATCAACTGAATAATAATGTACAATAAAGCACGATATTGTACATTGAGCCAAAAGGCTCAGGAAGTTTGAGGATCATGATAAGTTTGAGGTCATTATGTATAATCAATTATTCGATTTCGAAAATAATTATAAAGTAAAAAAATAAAATAATAAACATGCAAAATTTAGTTAGAAAAATCTGTGTAATAACATTATGCCTTACATGTCTAACAATTACCCGGTCGTAGGGATGGATTGTGAACATATGTCGACAGCGTATGAAATCTAGAGACCGTTTGAAGTCAAAATATATGACAGATCGTCATGGAAAGGTAGTGCAATTTCCTTCGACAGCCAAAATATAATCTGTTATACTGGATGGATTCAAAACCGATACTGGAGTAGGATCAAGATTATACTCTGAACGAGCAAGAACGAATACATAAGCCAGTCTTGGTAAATATGCCTCGATATTCCAAGCTGAAGTATATACCATAAATTCAGCCAATTCAGCGAAGATAGATAGATTGTAGCGGCTGTCCTGGACGGGACACACTTCGACCTTTAGGTCCATTGTGATTTAGGTCCATTAGGTCCAGGGGCTGCAGCGGGCTTTGATAGGAACTATGCCGATATTCATCTGGAGTTCGTGAAGGAAACTACAGAAAACCTTCACAAGCATAGCCGGTTCGTTCTTGTCCATACACCGACAGTTTAGTCAATTAACCGCCCCCTTTTTTTTTCTTTTAACAATTGATAAACTGCCGATGTCGGGATTCGAACCGATAACCTCCCAGTGCCAAGTAGACAGAGAACCTTCAGCGATACTACAAAAGTTAAATAGTATATATTTTATCCGATAGTCAGGCTACTTAAGTGTTACCTAAGTTCACCTGAAATAAACTCCATAATTGTCTTGGAGTATATCGACTCAATGAAAAATCTGGATAAATAAAACAAAGTCAATATTGACTAGGTGCACCTAGACATTCTGGAATCGATAGAAACAAAAAGGCTGATGAATTAGCCAGAATGGGTACCCCACTAAGCGGTTCAGAACCGTTTCTGGGAGTACCGAAAAGCACAATAAAATATAAAATACAAGAATGGGTGATACACGAGTTCAACCGTTCTGGGGTAAATACTAATGGCCAGGATCATGCAAATGTTCTTATACAAATCTTCTCATGGAAAAAGTCCTCTGAGCGTTTACAACTAGGAAAAAAACCAATTGAGGATATTTACTGTTCTTCTGATTGGCCAAACTCAAAAAACACAAGCGTAAAATCAATCTCACAGTAAATGATCTCTGCAGATTTTTCCATGAAGAAGGGGACACAGTTATTCACATTATATGTGAATACGATAGCCTCTCTCTCTCAAAAGGCACTATAATTTGGGATTGACAGATCTCTAACCATATGAAATCAATTAAGTATCGCCAAGAGATATCTTAACGTTTATCAAGATTATAGGACTCCTGGAGCACCTTTGAAGGTAAGGAGGAACAATAGCTCTAATCTAATCTGCATACATGACAACCACTATGCCAAGTTTTAATCATTTAGTTGAAATAGTCTCTGAGAAAAACGTCTGTAACAGGCGCACAGCCAAAGAAATAGACACGGAAGTGATTTCACAAGTGTTTTGATTTTCAAAATATGAGACATTAAAATTAGATATCGAGTTTAATTTGTGGTTTTCTTCATGTCAAAACACTTAAACTTCCTTAGTTTTCATTGGGAACCTAAAAATGTAATTTGTAATGTTAAAAAAATTGGTCCAATTTCGGATTCGGTGTACTATCATTATGTTGCTTGCCTCTATAAGGCGATTCTTAACGAATGCAGTTTATACGGAAATTATGTATCACAGATTGTCGTATTAATCATAATTATGTAATAATTATCTTAATAAATGTAACCGTTGGAAATAATGTGACTTTTAAGACAGAAAATTCTAGAATATATTCTGAGATATACTAACGTGTATTTTCACATCTATATAGAGATTGTTTTCGATGCTGAAAATCGATATTGAGATTGTACCGAATCTTTATGTTTTGAGGTACACTGATACCAAAAACCCATTTTGACCTTTGGTGGAACTGTGCTTCGGTGTGTATGTATGTACGTGTGTCTGGATATATGCGTGCCTGAGAACAATATTTCTCAAGAACGGATTCAAAGAGAGGTATGAAACTTTAAACATATTTAATATTGTCGTCTGCAAAGTGACTGCAATGTTTTGGTGGAAAAAGCTTAATTGGAACTGATATTTTATTCTTAATACTTTTGAAAATCTTACGAAAACGATTTCGAACTAATTTTTTTTTGAAACTATGGACTATGATTATATTAAATTTCGATTTTTGCCCCAATTTTCTAGATCAAAATTTTTTTCTATTTTATAAATATGTATTTCGATTACAAAGTAGTCATCATCAGTATGAATTAGCTAATTGTAATTATTCTCCGAGGAGATGTTACTTGTTGCTAATTTGGTGATGGTGTGCACCAAATAAAGTGCAGGCAAATAAAATCGAAATTTATTTCGAAAAATCCTAGAGTTCTCCTGTATTATTCCTGTCAAAGATGTGAACCACTGTTGTATCAAGCATTTTTATACCCGGTGTATACATAAATATACCAGGGTATATTAAGTTTAGTCCCGACTTTGTAACGCTTTAAAATATCGATCGCAGACATAAATGGTTGGCATAGGTGTTCATAAAATGGTCTAATTCGGTCATTTCCGCATGTCCGCATGCCCGTCTATCCGTCCGTGGACACGATAACTCGAAAACAAAAAGAGATAACGAGCTAAAATTTTTGTATATGTGTTCAAGAACAAAAAATTAAGGTCAAGTTCGTGAATGGGAAAAATCTGACCATGTTTGGGCAAAATGGGCAAAACTGCCCATCTTGGAAACCAAAAAAGAACGAAATTGTAAAGAAAAAAAAAGTAAAAAATAAACAACTTTTTTTTGTTATAAATTTTTTTACATAAGTCCAGGATATACCGGGTATTTAAGCAATTAACTCAGTTAGTTGTTATTTTCACTTGTTTTCCCTTATTTGCGTATGTATTCTAAGACATTTGTTAAACTCTGTAGATAGAGGTCGTTATAAGTGTTTTACTAGATTTTTTTAAACTAAATAAATACATATAAAATCTAATTTTAAAAGATGATTGAAAAATTATTTAAGAATTTAATTTAAAATTTAATTTTATAAGCATTTAATTTGTGGCAATTTAATAAATTTTTATTACATTTTGAAGATTTGTGTAATGTTGATCTTTATCAATGATTCGTAATAAATTTATTTATGTAAAATAATCATTTATTTTGCAAATTTGTATTGATTTGACTACGCGTGGCCCGTATCTCTGACTTAACTTAAGGAGGTTCATTTGCTACGCTAGAGTCAAATGAGTATTATCTTTAATAAAATTTATTAAGGTAATTAAAAAAGTGGTAAAGTATATCAATAATCGTACAAAGATTTATAACCTTCTTTAATTTGTCCTAAATATTTTAAAAATATTTATTGTAAAATATCAGTAAATGTAAATGCGAAATTGATTTGACTTGATTTGGCAGATCTGACAATAAGCTATGTTTTGTTATGATGTTCACAGTGTAAATGTGTATATGTTTGTGTATATTTTTTTACTGTGCGCTGTCGCCAGTTTTCAAAATATGGTGGCAAAAACAAACCCAAAAAAAAAACTTAACTTAACCTTCATTACGGAAAGTTATTCACATTTTGTTCAGTTAAGTTCATTTCGTGACATTTTTTAAGGGGATCGTATCCTGGAAGATTTAGTGAACTTAGCTTGGAAGATTAATATAGATATAAATACTGTGAACATTTTTCACTACTTCTTAACTTTACTGTCGAATAATGATATACCTCAATGGTGCCTGGCGGAAGGTTAAACACTCAGTTAGCTCTCAGGGTCAACTGTGTAAATATTTAAAACGTTTACTTACCCAGTACAAAAGGTTATGGGTTCGAATCCCGACATCGGCAGTTTGTCAATGATAAAAATTAAAAAAAAGGGGCGCTTAATTGTCCTAAACTGTCGGCGTATGGATAAGAACGAAGTAACCGGCTATGCTTGAGAAGGTTTTCTACAGTTTCTTCCACGAACTCCAGATGAATATCGGCATAGTTCCCATCATAGTCAGCTGCTTTTTTTTTTTTTATATTTTATTTATTTTAATTCGTAGTTTGATTTATTACAAATCATAATCCATAGTTAATTGTTATTCTTATTGTTTCTTCATTGATTTATTTATTCAATCACTTGTCTTTCTTTTTTTTATTTTAAATTTTTTCTTTAATATAAACTACCATTTTTTTTATTTATGTATTTTTTTCTTACACTACGTTTTGTTTTATCAAATTTTTAATTATTTCACTGAATTCACTTATTTATTTATTTCTTTATTTTCTCATTGGAGTACTTATGGTTATTTCGGTAGGTGTGGTGGAATCGCCACATTTCCTTCACAATATCCAGATGAATATCGGCATAGTTCCTATCATAGTCGGCTGCAGCCGCATATCCTACCAATTCCAAGTATACTCACAAATTCCTTCCACTCCACTCACATCCTCACACATCCTAAGGCATCACAATGGGCCATATGGTCGAAGTGTAGCCCGTCCAAGGCAGCCTTTACAATCTACCTCTACCTCTACCCAGTACAACGCTTTTAATATCTTGTAAAATATCTGAATAAAATGTGTAATAGTTATGGTCTAAGATCCGGCATTAGAAAAACCTTCCCTCATCTGTTAATTGAATGAAATAATTTTTAAAATGCAGATAACAATATTATAAACGTAGGAGTGCAATGTCTGCCACCGTAGTCCTGCTGGCTATATCATTTTAATTAATTAATTAATATGATATAGGGTCTTTGTTTGTTGCTCGAACAAATATATTTGTCTCTCTCTCTGTGTAAGACACATTTTTTGAAAATTTTATTACTTAAAAATTTTTTTATATAGGCTGCAAATAATTTAATTGTATATTTATTATATAAAATATATTTTATAATATCACAGTCATAAAATTTTCAAAAAATGTGTTCTACGCAGAGAGAGAGACAAATATATTTGTTCGAGCAACAAACAAAGACACTTTATCATATTAATTAATTAATTAATTAATATGATATAGCCAGCAGGACTACGGTGGCAGACATTGCACTCCTACATTTATAATATTGTTATCTGCCTTTTAAAAATTATTTCATTCAATTAACAGATGAGGGAAGGTTTTCACTAATGCCGGATCTTAGACCATTATAAAATAGAAATATTAAAACTTAAATGTAACATTTAAATTCAATTGTCATTCATGTATATTTGAAAATTGTTTGTATTTTTCCAAATAAAATATTCCTTCTACACAATCAAACAACATATTTTTACAAGGAAATACAATAGAAATTCTTTAAAACGAATTTTTTTTAATCATAAAAAATCAGCATATATTAGAGAATAAGAAGGAAAATCAAAAGCATTTGCTCATTAAAATGTAAAATAACTGTTCAGTTTCCATTAAACATTTTTGTTGTATCTGTATGTATATTTATTCGGAATATTCTCTATAACCCAATCAAATTAGGTGAAATAAAGGGTCAACCTCGATTTGGAAGTAAGCAAGCTGAATTTTCGCATAAACCTTTGTTATGATAGTCTAAGACAGTGATTCTCAACTACTGTGCCGCGGCACTTTTGTGTGTCGCCAAATTTTAGAAATGTATATAGTAAAGTATTAACCAAAATTAAGACGAAAAAAATATCGAGACTGTTAAATGTAGAAGACGATATGAGAGTAGCATTGCCATTTTTACGACCAAATATAAATGAAATTATCAAAAAACATCAAGCTCAAATTTCTCATTAAAAGTATTCTTATTATTAACTTGTAATTAATCGCTTAATAAACGTACTGTTGTCTCTGACAAAAAGAATTATACAATCTGACAAAAAGAATCTGACAAAAGAATCTTTTTTGTTTAAAATTTAATTTTTGTTTATCTGACAAAAAGAATCATACAAACCTGTGTACGCAAGGTAAGATATTAAAGTTCAACGGTCACTAAAATAGTTTTTTTGCAAATATCTCGTTTCCTATCCCTCACGTCATGGCATCATATGGCATTTAGGAATTTTCTATAATACTGCTTTTTTTTGGTATGAGCGATCTAGAGACTTGATGTCCGTGCGATGGGACTATCTTTTAACTGCGTAAAAAATAATTAACTGAAACTTTTTTGTAGTTTTCGTCAAAATGGTAGCATAAAAGTATTATAACATACACTCCCGTTAATAAAAATTGAACCACCAGTCAGTCACATTCTAAACGTATATATTACTAAATATATGTATATTACATATAATAACACTTAGAATGTTTCAACTGGTTCAATTTTTATGAACGGGAGTATACATATATTTGTCATTTCCATAACTAAGACGAATATAACGACACCTCATATGTTAGAATCTATCAAGACGTTTAGGCTACAAAGCCTGCAAAAAAAATTGACATAGGTACATACACTATAAAAACATTATAGGTACACTCCTTTTGGGGCAGTCGGGTAACAATTGGTAAATATTGTAAATTAAATTATGCATTGGACACCGCAGTTTACATAAGTTCCCTATACGGATGAGCATCTCCAAATTTTATGATCCAAAAGTTTTATAAACCTTAAATCTGATGGATATGAAACTTGACATTTGTAGAAAACCTATTTTAACAATGCCCTTTAACATTTAACATCTTGCCAGTCTTTAGAATGTCAAAACAAAGATTTATACGAAAATTAAGCTTGCTTACTATCCTTCCGAGGTTGAAGCCTCATTTGATTGGTGTACTAGAAAATAAAATCAGTTTCAAAATCTGATTTGTATATTTAAATTTTATTTGTGAAAACAAAAAACAAATGGTAAATAGCAAAACAAAAAACAATGGAATAAATTTATAAGCAAATAAAGAGAGAAAAAATTGTATATAACCTGTTTTTAGAAAGAAAACATATTCGTCTCGATTCATTATTCAAAATGGCCATACAAACTAACAAACCACGGTAAACAGAGTTCTTGAAATATTGAAGGTGAATATATTAATAATTGCCAGGAACTCAAGTATTAAAAATAATATTAGCAAGTGAAAATAACAACTAATTGAGTTAATTGGTTAAATACCCGGCCTACTCTGAATTTATGTAAAAAAGTTTATAACAAAAGTTGTTTGTTTTTAAGAAAGGAACATTTTTTGTCTTTACATTATTGTTCTATCTTTTATGGTTTCAAAGATGGGCAGTTTTGTCCATTTTTCCCAGATATGGTCCGATTTTGCCCATTCACGAACATGACCTTACTTTTTTGCTCTAGAATACAAATACAAAATTTCAGCTCGTTATCTCTTTTCGTTTTGGAGCTATCGTGTTTACAGACGGACTTGCGGAAATGGCCGAATTAGGCCATTTTATGAACACATTCATGCCTGATATTTTTAAGCGTTACAAAGTCGGGACTAAACTTAATATACCTTGTATATTTACAAATACCGGGTATAAAAACGTTTCGATAGATCATTGCTCAAAAGCAAAATTAAAAATATATAAACAGTTGAAGGAGTATTAATCGAACATTATGGTGTAACAAATAAAAATACCCGAGATAATGCTGACCAAGACCATAAGAAACATAAAAATACACGTGTATATGTCGCAGATGAATCGTCGAATCCGCTGTTTTACAAAACCGCGAGTTGTTTTACATAACAACTCCGTTATGTAAAACAACTGAACGGCGTTCAGCTGGATTATCATTGCGATACATTTTACAAAACTGCTACCCACGTTTAGACGTAATGCAGAATAGCTTATCTGTAGTCACAAAGAGCGTCTTGATATAGGAAAATATATAGAACGCCTTTTAGTGCGGGGCCCAAAAACTCGGTTATAATACAATAGATCTGTGAATTGAATGTATCGCAAATTAGAATATATTTCACCTTGAATATTTAAAAAGCTCTGTGTACTTTTTTTACTCCGTGTGTGCTATTTTTTGTGCTTCTCTATAATATATGTTATCTACAATGACAATTACATTAGCGAAATAAATAAATACTTTATGTATATAGAAAGCGAATTTGTTTTAATTTACCGAACAATACGTTGAATATTAAATGTAACATTAAATTAAGAAATAAATATTAATTAACGATATAGTTTTTAACGTGGTTTGTATACAAGGTTATTGAATGTTTAAACTATTTTATCTAAGGTTAATGCAATTGGAATACATTGAGGTTCTCGCGAAAAGTTTGTGTTTAATAAAATAGTAAAATACGTTAAGATCTTTGTGAAACGATTCAAAGCGTATTCTTTTATTACCATCTCATAAACGACTACTTCAATCGTAATTGTTCTTAATTATACAATAAATTTCAATTGATTTTAGTTGATACTTTTCACCCTAAGAGTTTTACTACCTCAGCTAACCCTAAAAGAGAATGTCCAGCAGATTTAGAGCCCAAAATGACATTTTTATATCTTATTTCATTTACATATTGATTTTTTAAAATTAGATTATCAAATGTTAATTAATGCGAACTCTTGGTTTTTGAAATTCGAAGATATTGTCAGAGTAATTTTAATAAGAGTAATTTTAGGAAGAGTAAATTTAACGAAAGTAATTTTAACATTGAAAAAAACCGGTTTCTTATAATTCCGTAAAGTATCGATGATTCGAAATTTCAACACTGTAGCTCTTTTCGTTCAGAAGATATTTCGGGGTCAAATAACGTTCTAATATTTCCTGTTGTAATAGCACTGTAGTGAGAAGTCCAAATGTGTCCCTTAAACTCGGCCTTGCGTACTACCGTGCTCTAGATAAGAATAGTTTTAATAAAAATTATTTTATTTTATTTTTGTTTAATTTTTATTTATTTTTGTCTATTTAAGTATCTTTATTTTCTATTTATTTTTTAATTGTCAAAGAGTAAATTACGATTAGCTAATTTATACTGAGGATGACTACTTTGTAGTCGAAATTCGTATTAATAATTAAAAAAACTGATCTAGGTATTGGGGCAAATTTCAAATTTTATAGATTTTTAGTTTAGTTGCCAAAGTGTAATTAGAGCCAAACATTTGGGATTGCTTTAAAATAGCCGTTTCGAAATAAATCATAAGCACTGCATAAATTTTCAAGCATTTCGGGATCTTAGTTTCGGGAATTTTGAGAAATAATTTGACATCTAACTCAAATTCCAATCCACCACTTATCCGATATTCTAGAGTGTACTTATAAGAACAAAAAGGTTGTGGGCACATGTTCTACATTATGATAATTTAAAAGTAAAGGGCCGCATATTTACCACAATCTTTTTAAATTTAAGTAATGTTATCCTGAAACATATGCTAAATTCTCATTCCAAAACAAATACCTAACTACAATATAATACAATCCTCGTGTATCTATATGGGTGCAATTTAATACTTACATATTGAATCGAAGAACACATTAGCATGTCATGAATGTTAACGTAAAAAAATAAAGATAAACAAATAATAATCAAACAGAAAGTAAACACTAAAATCTTTCGAGAGAAAAATTCTTAATAGAATAGAAAAAGAAATAGATTTGTTATCCTGTTCTTTTCTTTGTACATTTCGTATGTAAACAGATAACATTTGAAAACAATATTGGTTAGTATTTCTTTTACCGAGTATGATTGGTCATGAAATTGTTGTCAGAAAACACTTTGAAATCCGTTTCAACAATTTTCGTTCATATTGAATTTAATCGATAAGTAAATAATTTAAACTTGCGTTCAAATTATTTTGATTAAAATAATTGCTGTTGGGGCTAATTTACACATGTAACTTTTGAAGTAGTTATACAATCGTAATAAAAATATTTGATGTAACTAAAGTTACAACACTGTCCACATGACGATATTATCTTGAAATATATCAATCGCATCTTTGTGAACAGCTATCACTCTCGTCTTGCTATAACTATTTCTTTCTCTGTCAACCACTTCAGCCACATGATCAGAGTATACCAATCACAAGGAAGTAGCATATAAAATATTAGTAGCATATAGTTTTTTTAAAGTCTTACATTATCTCTCAATTTAACTAACAAATTAACTGTTACTGATAAAATTTTTGCTATCGTCAAACAAACAAGTTACTTTCTTACGCGCTTTGCTAGACACTATAATCGAGAATTTTCGCCAAAGAAAAGTTAGACCTCTCGTCGAAAGGAAGATACTGACAAAAATTTAGCCTGTTACTAATCATTAAAAAAAACCGTACTGTACTGTGGACTAGAATGTATGTAAAACCGAAGGTTTTTGTTAAAGGCTCCTAATTCAAATAAACTGAAGAATATGCCTTCAAATATAATATGTAATTGACTATGTTATGCAGAAAGTTCGAGTTGAAGGCGATTTAATTCGCTGAGACGTTTAAGTTGTATGACGTTATACGAATTCTGAAACGACATGTCTAAAATAGAAATAGTTTAAGGATGTTGCTATTTTACGCTTCAGACTAATAGAATATTTAAAATGAAATCTTCAATCGTTACACCAATGTGCTTGGTATAACTGTTAGGGTATATCCTTATTCCTGTATCGTGTAAATAACCGGTAACGACATGTTATTGAAGACTCTCCTTTATTATATAAAGATTTTATAAATTGAAAGCGTGTTTCACCTGGTAGACAATATTATTATATCATATTTGTATTTAACATATAAATTGTTCAATAACACAGCTAATCAAAACTTTATAACCAATTTTCCGAGAACGTATCTAGATTGTCAAACAGAATAATAATATGATACAAAAACTTATATCTAAATTTAGATGCATATTTATGGAGATAATAAGCAGAATAGTATGTATATGTATGAATTAAAAATTATATAAACTTTTTCATTCCACAAAAACGAATATGTGGGCAAGGTATATGGTAAATTATATTCATAATGAATTTATTTTATTGATAAAAGCATATTTCACTGAATATTAGGAAATTATTTTGAGTAAAGTTTGAGTGTAGTTTTAACACCACATCTCTTGACGCTTCTCGTATTATTTGGCTTGCCAAATTCTTATGCATACCAAAAAAGATCAAGAACTTAAATTTGTAGCGTTTGGAAGTTTGGAAATAACTGGCTGATTACCTTCGCCTAATCATTAATATATACATTTATTATACATTAATATATACATTATTAGATATACAGACAAAATAAAAGTTTGCATGAAAGTTCACAAAATATATTTTTATTAGCATAGGTTTTAGCTTGAATATACCAGGGCAGCTTGGTATATTCCAACACATTGGTTCTGTAAGCTTAAAATTTTGCAGGATATCTAGGTGTATTCCAACAATAGCAATACCAAAATAACCAGTCCAAGTGGGTGAGCGGTCTAAGGCGTTATGTCTGCGCAGTATGCCTATTTGGAAACTGGGAGGTTATGACTTCGAATCCCGACATCGGCAGTTTGTCAATTATTGAGCAAAAAAAAAGGGGGCGGTAAATTGACTAAACTGTCGGCGTATGGACAAGAACAATGTAACCGGCTATACTTGAGAAGGTTTTCTGCAGTTTCCTTCACGAACTCCAGATGACTATCGGCATAGTTTCTATCATAGTCGGCTGCAGTTGCATATACTACCAATTTCTAGTCTATACACAAAAATTCTTTCCACTCCACTCATATCCTCACATCCTTAAGCATCACAATGGACCTTATGGTAGAAGTGTAGCCCGTCCAGGGCAGCCTCTACAATCTATCTATCGAATACCAAAATAGCACTCGAATTCGCTGTCGTAATACAGATAGATTCATAGAAACTGCAACAAACTTGATACTCGACAGTCAAATAATAATTTTTATTTTTCATGTATACAATAGTAATGTCAATTTCCATTAAGGTTACTAAGACATAGTTTGAAAGAACTAGTGTATACTACATAGACAAACAAATTATTGAATTTTTAATTAAATATTGATGTGCAAAAATTAACTCATAGACCACGTTTCGAACACTGGATCTTTGAATTTCTAGCCCAATGTGCTACCAATGTGCTACCAGCAGTTACACCAATGTGCTTGGTAAAACTGTTTAGGGTATATCCATATTCCTGTATCCTAAAATAATTATCACTGACATCACTTTGGAATAAGGTCCTATGGAAATGTAATATCATAAATGATAAGCTATTCCACACAGTTCAGTTACCTTCGAATTTAATAAGAAGTATTTACATAACTGTAGAGTATATCTTGTAGAAAATTCCTATCCTAGTTGCTTTTTAAGTCATTTAACTTTATTATTGTATTCAGCGTTGCATTAACATAACAAAATATGTTAATAGAATTAGACACTACTATGCATTATAAAAGCATTATAAATATTGATGTAGAAAAAAACTGTTTTAAATATACATATTAATAATCTATCTATAATGCTATAAAAATGTTTTAAAAACTATAACGTTATACCATCATAATATTACTTAACATGTAATTTAAGAAAAGCTTTTTAATACAAGCTGTCAAATGTTAAAATAATGCTATTACTGAATATTAATTTTTTTTTTCTTAATTCGTTATTGAGTAAATTGCTATCAATAAAAAACAAACATTTCTTGCAAATTTTGGGGATGATGCGTGTATATGTGGATTAAAGAGAGAAGCAACGATTTACATATGCTTCCGGCTTTGAGTGCTTGCAAGTCGTGTGAGATCACAGAATAGCATTTCTTCTCAGGAGTTCAGTCGAAACTTTACTGCTATTAAAGAATTGTTGTACATTCTAACCAAGAGTGAACTGTTCCGAATTTCTTATCGATGGAGACCTTGCGGCAATTAATGCGGCAAAAGCACTGGTGGAATTCCACTTTTCTTCCAGCTATACAGTGTACAGCTATTGATTGGTATAATACTTTCATCAGTGCTTGTTTTAGTCCTTTTTGCATCTTTCTGTAACGAATACAATACAGACATACATTTCCAGGCACCAATTGAGTAAAGTTATAATGTTGCTACCACGTCATAGCAATATTTACCCAGTAACTCATTTTTGGGAAAAGGCAATATGCCTATCTTTTTTTCATTAATTCATTCCGTTTCTCTTGCAAGTTTTCTAGCATCTTTCTACTAAGTAATAATGCTTAAGTAATAATTGCTGTCTTGTGGTAGCAATACTTACCCAGCAACTCATTTGGGGAATAAGGTGCCTATCTTCTTTTCATTAATTTATCCCATCCTACTTGCCAGCCGTGTAGCAATATTTCACCATTATTTTTCTCCGATTCTCAAAATAGAAATGGTTCTGTCCATATTGAATACGTGATCCAGGACAATTTTACCTATTATACCCACTGCATCGTGTGGATACTGTTTAATGTTATCATTTTATATATTTTACGAAATTTTATTAATAAGATGAAACAAACAACTTCCCTTATTATTTTTAAGATTTCTATACGGCATATCATGCCGTTGGTGTATGTACATACATAATAATTGAATTTGAAAAAAGCTATGCACATAAATTTTTGTGCATATGAGTCTAAAACCTTGAAATACCTTGCGCATATAGACAGGATTTGAATTAATGATTTGAATTTGATTACGAACAAAGAAATATTTGATTTTATGAAAATCAAATTTGCATTTTAGACACAACTCGCTTAAATAAAGGGAACATAATTATTTACAACCAATGCGAATCATGCAAAATGAATTTTTTATCGACATCGACAGAGATAGGAATATATAATTAAATATATAACCTAAAATTCGGGAAATAGAGAAACGCTTGATTTTAAGTTTGTTAACGATAAAAAAAATAAACTGACGATGTAGTAATTATTACCAACATAGATAACTAAGAACCATCTCGATTAAACCAGTTTGAAAAAAAACCGACGATGTAGTAATTATTACCAACATAGCTGAAAACCATATCTCGATTAAACCACATTTAAAAGAAAAAACCCGCATTGATACGGTCCTTCTCTTTGGAAGTTCAACACAAATATTCTACGATTGACAGACAAAGGATACAAATTAAATTTCAAATTTGCCCCAATTCCTAGAAAAATTATTAATTTTTTAGTAATACGTATTTCGACTGCAAAGTAGTCATCATCAGTATGAATTAGCAAATGGTTACTCACTCTGAGAGATATGTTACTCATTGATAATTTGTTGCGTGTAATCGAAATACGTATTTATATAAATACAAATTTGAAATTTAATTTAAAAAAACCTAGATATCTCTTAGATTTTCTAAATAATCTTTATAAAGGATTCACACCTATAGCTCTTCGCTTTGGGTGGTCAAAAACAAGTTCAAATAATCATAAACTAGTTAGAAATCAGAGCTATTTAAAACGTTGAATTAAACAACACAAAATTGTTTGAGACAATCTTTTAAATCACATTTAAAATTTTGCCCCAATTCCTAGAACATTTATTTGTATTGTATAAATACATATTTCGATTACAATGTAGTCATCATCAGTATGAATTAGCTATTAATCGTAACTATATCTGGGATATGGAGTCAGGGATAGTTACGATTAGCTAATTCATACTGATGATGACTACATTGTAGTCGAAATACGTATTTATAAAATACAAATAAATGTTCTAGGGATTGGGGCAAAACTTGAAATGTAATTTCAAAAAACTTAGAGTTCTCTTTGATTATTTTAATATTCTTTATTAAATAGCTTGAGATAAAGATCCTCATGAAAGCAACAACATACTCGTCAAATCATATGAAGTTGCTACTTGTATTGGATAGAGATACTTGTAGATAACGGAAATTTCGAAACAGTATGCGTAAACGGACCAAATCCAAATACTATTTTTAGTAATATTAACGGCAGATTCACACTATAATCCCAATCACGGTTCGTTCTCGGTTCGATCGATTATTTATATTGTTATTCTCGATTCGGCCGGAACCCATTATAAGACAGAGATCGAACCAAGAACGAACCGCGATCGACATTATAGTGTGGATCCACCCTAAAAACTATATTTTAAAATCTTCTTTGAAAGTCTTTGATAAGTGTAGGTAATAAAAAGTGTTTAAAAAAAATTCCTTTGAAATTGTCTAAATGTACAACTTGTTTCCTCAATCTCTCTTATATTTTCAGAATAGTATAATGATGTTAAATTGAGTTCCCAACAAAACAATAGAGTTGTTTAAACTGTCCGAAATGCTTCTGCAATCTCCAATAAATAAAAACACAGTATGTATTATATGTATTACATTTATAATATGAACGGGATGTAATAATTCGGTTGAATTGGACAATGTCATATTAGAAAATGTTAACAGCATTGGCAGTATTACTATTATAAAACAAATGTAACTTGGGCACTATCTTTATTACCTAACCTGACAAAAGTAAAACTCGATAATTCCGAGAGCTTTCCAATGGTTCACATTGTTTTAGGTACAGGATGACATGACGAAGTGGAGTACTTGTTTCACAATTGTAGGCATTTCTTCTAGAAAACTGAGCTGTGAGAAAAGTATCACAGTGCACGGTAGTGCACCAGGCAATGTTTTATATTTCTAGAACTTGAGTTTATATTTGAGTCTATATTTGAGTTTTTGGCACATATATTTTAAGAAAGTCTTAAACGAATTAAATAGTGAAATTATATTTCAAATTTTGCCTCTCTTTCGGTAGTTAAACTTTCTAACGCTGCTCATAAATCTCATTCTTCGATTCTTCCCACACAAAATAATTACCAAAGTTAGTATTTTTGATCTAAAAACATCTGAAGAAAAAAGTTCAATCTTCAACAAAATACAATCAATACTTACAATACTCACGTAATATTAAATCGAAACAGTTAAATATCACGTCAAATTTAAGGTTCGGGTAATTTCGTGCCCAAAATAAACAAACCTATTGTAATAGAGCAAGAAAGTATGTACCAAATGTTAGTGTCAAATATATGAAAAGCAATAAGTACAAAAAAGTTTTAAAAAAATGTGAAAATATGACTATCAAGAAACTTTCTAGATACACTTTTCTTTCGAGTCAAACTATAATAGTTTAGCTACATGTTGTATAGTAGTAATATTGGGTCTTGTGTCGTACATGCATGTATATGTAACGTTAAACTGTAACACCGCATATGGGACACAACATGTGCAAATATATCATTTATATTATATCGTTTACGAATCCATTTTTACGAATAGTGTGAATAGTGTCATTTTATTATTATAAGTGCTATACTTTTATAACATAAACTGTTAAGGTTGGTTCTTCTTCATCTTGGTTCAATTTATATATCGACAAAAAAAAATGTCGTGAAAAATTGTTAATAGAGAGTATCCGGGAAAATGAACTATGCAAATACACTCAATAACAGTACAAGCACCCAATAACATGGAAAAGCCCTTTAATAATTTCGAAAACAATCCCAAGTATCGAATTCTATTTTGTATATGAAAACCGTGATATATAAGAAACCAAATTAGGTGTTTCTTACTATCCCTACAGGGTTGAGCTTCTTTAGCTGTGCTTCCTGTAGATTATAGCTTGTGAGAAACTCCATACCAAGTCTATTTTAGTCCAGATTAATAAATGTCATAAATACGATCGGTTAAAGGACCCGAGGTAATTCTTTATATATCGAAACTGTGAAATGACTCTCGCATCCCTACGCGCCATCATAAAGTTTCTGCAGTGGAAGTAATTTTGTTTCCCTACACGTCTACACGTAAGGAGCGTGACTGTTTTTGATGTTGTAACACTATAACGCTTCAATAGCTTCTTGACTATGTCTCGAATCTCAACAACTCAGGTAAAACTATGTCAACAGAACTAATGTAGTTTTTTCCTCGACGGTTTTGACTTATTGGTAGGTCCCTTGATGATATGCTTTTAGAAAAAGTACCAAAATTGCATTTCTTAACCGTTCTGGCTCTTCGATTTTCTAAGATGATCTAAATATGGTCTTCTTAATCCAATCAAATATTGGAATAAGTATAGAGTAGTCCCCTGTCCAACACCTTAAAACTTTGATTCTGTAGACATAACGCCTAATTAGTCAGAATTGAAATTTAAACTATAAGATCCAGCAAAATTTAGCCTTTTTAAAGGTAATTTACTCCATTCGCACTTGTGGCAATGCTCACTCACAATTATTAATGTGGTTAAAAGTATTTTAAACCTACCACGTTGATTGATTGATTTAATATTGGGGTCTAAAACTATTGCACTTCGATATTATGGTCCATTGTGTTCCCCTTCTGCTTCAGTCGGACGAGATTCGCTTCCCCCATATGTTGGGAATAGCCAGGAGCTTGCTTATCAGGTCTTCCTGAAGGTTCATATATTGGGGGTGAGATGCACCGAATATCCTGTATCTGCTGTAACTCAGAGGGTCGCAGTCAAAGATAATGTGGCTGAATGTTTCTTCCTCCTTGGAGGAAGATATGGAGTCCAATTTTATGTAGATGCTTCCGCAGGAGATAATGTCCGGTAATGAATCCGGTAACCCTCCGCAGTTGCATCTTGCTCAGCTTCAGTGCATCGAGAGATAGTCTCTTTGTCGCACTCTGAAGCAGTACCTTCCCAAGCTCTTGCCCCGGTACTTTTTTCCAGTGATCACGGTGTTTAGTATTTGACCACTCGTTGATCACCTGTTTACATGCAGTCCTTGGAATTCCTAAAATAGGCTCTGGGCCTATGAAGGGTATTCCGACTTCCTTCTTTGCTAAGGTATCTGTTTTTTCGTTTCCTTCGAAACCACTGTGACCCGGCACCCAGATCAATTTAACATTGTACAATTTTTCCAGTTTCAGAAGTTCCTCCAGACAATCATTGACTATCTTTGAGGTGACCTCAATTCCAGACAAGGCTTCAAAAGCAGCTTGACTGTCCGAATGCATGCATACGTTTTGGTTTATGTAGCCTCAATCTAGGTTCTCACGGACGCAAGAACCTACCACGTTAGTTACGTTTCTAAGAAAACAAAAGCTTTTTTACCGAAATATTATATTAAAAGACCTTCTTTTACAAAAGCTAATACGTTAATAATTGAAATTTACAGGAAAGATAATATCAAATTCATGCCATGAGTCCATAAGACATTTTAAGTAGGTACGAATCTATAACTTGTGAGTGGTGTTAATGGCGTGCCAAATATTATACGATAAGTACACAATAATGTGAATGCAAACCTTGACGGAACCCATTTCGTTTCTAGGATAACCGAGAATCATTATTGAATACTGCAAATGTTATAAATATTATATTTATCTAAAGCATCTTATTTACTTAAAATGTTTAACTTGAAGAATGTTAGTTCCTTTATTGTGGTAAAATGCTTGGGATAAGATATATTACTTTGTATACTAAAACTAATAACAACATTACAATATACCAGTGTAATCGTGAAACTTCCTTAATGAAATTTCACTTCTAAACACAAATCGACCGACCAGTGTTCAGTCCACTACCTTGACTGTTGTCTTATTATTATGAACAAATATTTATAGTGTACACATACCAATGGCGCATCGGAGAACTTAAGGACGTTCCATCGTGTCTGTGTTATATAATCAGAACGAAAAACCGGTTTGATTTTATTATTGAACAAATACATATACACACATACGTAACCCATAGACAAATTGATTAAAATGCGATTTTATAAATATTTATCTTTACTATTCTAGTTTTTTTTTTAAATTCTGTTGAGTATTTTTTATAATACAACAGATAATAATTGTGCGGGCATGAAGTTTTACATGCTTCTAATGAGAGAGTGTGAGAGAGAATGATTACTTTGCTATTAATTATCTCGCGGTCTAAACGGTCAAAAATTCTGAAACTTCGGGATTTATTAGAAAACGTTATTCTTAGTCTGTGAAAAAAAAATGAGCAAAATCTGTCGAAAAGTGGTTTCATGCTGGGGAACATCCTTAAAACAAATTTCATAATTTTATGCACATATTTTATGTAACCATGATAATATGTAAGCTCCATAAATAACTCAAAACATTTATAAAACAAGTGAAAATGACAAATAACTGAGTTAATTGCTTAAATATCCGGTATATTCTGAATTTATGTAAAAAAATTATAACAAAACTTTATTTTAAAAGGATCATTTTTTGTCTTTACATCTTTGTTCTATCTTTTATGGTGTCAATGATAGGCAGTTGTGCCCATTTTTCTCATTCACGAACATGATCTTATTTTTTGCCTCTGGAACAAAGTTTGACTGTTGTATGTGTTATGCTTGGAGAGTGGGGTTTTTTTAAGTAAACAGATCAGTTGTTATGATTTGACCTATTGTTCAGCATACAACAGTTTAACTTTAATTAAGAAAGCAAACCTCTAAGACCTCCTTTTCATACACATTGCTTAATGTATACATATGTACTCTCTCATACTCGTGGGAGATCTGCTATGCGAAGATGTAAACTAAACAACCGGTATACTAAACATTCAAAAATAATATAGATTGCTCATCCAAACTGAACGTCATGCAAAAAGTATTAATAGAAATGTCAATTTAAAATCTTCACCAAGATAGCGATAAGTAACATATCTCCCCGGATAATAATTACTATTTCATACAGCAATATTTAGAATGTTTCAACCGGTTCAATTTTTATGAACGGGAGTGTACATGATAATTTGAAAAGTTACAAAAATTATTTCATACAAAAGTTGCACAGAAACATAATGTAATAATTATATTCTTGTTGCATGCATCCGTACCGCGTGGTATAACTTATCTTTCAAACGGTGCAAGATAGGAAAACTTTTCAATACAAAAAGTCGTCGATTGATCTCATAAAAACAACTTTTTTGTTGGTAACTTTTTTATGCATCCATTATTTCTGGCGTACACCAAAACTATTGGATGTATGAAAAAAAGTTGCAAACAAAAATTCTTTGTTTTTATATGATAAACCTTTTTTGCACTAAAAGATTTTCCCCATTTTGCTCCGTTTGCAAGATAACTTACACCACGTGGACACCGATGCATGAAACAAAAATATAATTATTGCATTATGTTTCCACACATATTTCAAAAAATGTTTAAGTGGTAAAATTTCAAATGATCACATGGTATTTAATTGTATTTTTAACCCGACTTCAAAAAGGAGGATGGTTCTCAATTCGTCTGTATTTTTTTTTTGCTTTTTTTTTTTAATGTGTGTCACCTCAGAACTCCGTCATTTATGAACCGATTTTGAATTTTTTCAAAATCGGTTCAAAGTCAGGCAATAATATTCCATTCGTATATATCAATAATAATAATAAAAAAAATTAAAAAATACTATAGAAAAATACACCATAGAAAAAATTTACATAACTTTTGGACACCGCCTCCAAAAATAACAATAATTGTACATATATATTTAAAAATTTTTGCTTAGGTGAACTAAAATTGGCACAAGAATATGCAATTATTTTTTTAGTGCATTTTTTGTTATAGAATATTTGATTTTTGAAGTCGGGTTTCCATTTTGTCAAAATAGATTTTATAAATATATAATAATGAATTTTAGCTTATTGTGCTTATTGTGCAACAAAAGATGAACAGTTGCCAATAATTATTTCCCTCCAAGAAAAGTAAATAAAATGAAAAACATTGGTAAATATAATATATATATATATAGTATTATGATGATGATTATTATTATTATTATTGATATATACGAATGGAATATTATTGCCTGACTATATTGCTATTCATATTGCTGCCAACAAATTTCATCCACTTATTATGTTGTCAAAAACCTCTATTTTACCCATTTTATTGTACTATACTGTACACATGTACTACTTACTACATATCTACATATTCAGTATCAAATAGCGTATAATACATTAGATCCGTGATTCTCAACCACTGTGCTACGGCACTTTTGTGTGCTGTCAAATTCTTAAAGTGTGCCACCTAATTTTAGAAATGTATATAGTAAAGTATTAACCAACATAAAAACGAAAAAAAGATCGAGACTGTTAAATGTAGAAGACGATATGAGAGTAGCATTGTCATTTTTACGACCAAATATAAATGAAATTATCAAAAAACATGAAGCTCAAATTTCTCATTAAAAGTATTCTTATTATTAACTTGTAATTAATCCCTTAATAAACGTACTGTTGTTTTTGTAGTACATATTATTTTTAGTTTACATTCAAAATTATTATCATAAACTATTTTACACAGTGTATTATAGGTAAGTAAACAACTTTTAAACTTATCTTTTTCTTTGTGTGCCGTCAAATTTTTGAAATCGTTAAAAGTGTGCCGCGACAAAAAAAGGTTGAGAATCACTGCTTTAGATAGATATGAATATACTTTTTTTTTATAATACATAATGATTTGCACATTGGACTATTTGAGTAGGTACTATTTATTTTCACTAAAATCTAGATCAAATTTGTACTATCCAAGTATATTATGAATCATTTTTGTTTTGGTTCGTTACTGTTTTCTATTTTTGTACCCAGAATATGTTTAGTAGGTGTATACGAAAAAATAAAAACTTGAATATCTCTCTTAATATTAGGTAATCTTAAGTAATAATAGTTTCTGTAACTCTAATATTTACAGAAATATTTGCAATTATAAGAAAATACCTAAAATCTTCAATTTCTCTTTTAATAATAGACTTAAGGTTGTTGTGAAGAAAATTCAATTTAATGACAGGTTCTTCAAAATTTTACAGCTTATTATTTCAATAATAAAGAATATCCTGTCAAAATTCGAAATTGTTCCTGTTTTTAGTTTTTGAGTAAAAAAATGTTAAAGTTACGATTTTTAAGAGATTTTTACATAGGTTAAAATGGACTCGTCGGTAAAAACTTGAATACAAAATATATATCTCGACAACCAGATATGCCAGTGTTATGAAAAAGTGTCATAATATTTATCAAAGTGTTATAAATACCTTGAACAAATTTCAAATCTATCCTGTTTTTCATTTCTGTGATAATTAAATTTGTAGATCGAAAAATGTTCTACATCCAGTTTTATTTTTAGTTTCATTTATGAATATCTAGTTTAATTTTTAGTTTTATTTATTTTTATCTAGTTTTATCACCATACAACTTTTTTGAAATACATAAAAACATATTTTTAATTATTAAAACTCTTCGAAAGAATGAAATTTATGATTTAAGTTTTAAACAATATGTTTTTTTTTTACAAATATATATATTTTTTACAAAAATTAAATTATTTGAAACGATTTAATTGCAAAATTTTTAATTATTTAGAGTTGGCAATGGATGAGATATCAATGCATTTAGTATAGACGCAAACTCACAACCCCTACTTTCCTTCACCAGTTTCACAACAACCTTAAATAAAAAAATTTCAACTTGTCATATCCTTTTGGATTTGAGTTATCATGTTACGGACGTACGGAAATGTGGAAATCGACTAATTTAGTACATTTTATAAACACCCATACCAAAAATTAGTTTCTACGATCAATAATTTCAACCGTTACAAAGTCGGAATTAAATATAAGATACCTTTGTATGTATATATAATAACTTCTTATACCGGGTATAAGAAGTTATTTCCGTATGCCTATTAATTTGAATTTCATCATGTAATTATTACAGGTGCATTTAAATAGGCTACCTCATAAGTATCATAATATTTATTATGTAATATTTATTAAGTATTTTTAGAAAAGATTCATTTCAAATAAATGGCATGTTTGCTCTTATTCTGTGATAACGCTATTTATAGTTTGTTAGCTAGCATAGCATACAACTATATATATATATATATATATATATATATATATATATATATACATGTATGTATACATATATGTAGTAGCTCCATATAATAGCTCCAACCGATTCTTTGTTGTTTGTCTGTATACACAATTTATTATTATCGTTGTGTCGTATGTACATAGACACAACATTCGCGACGGCGAAGAGCGGACGTAATAGAAACGATACATTATTTTATTTTACGTTTCTACCTCCTATATCACCACTGAAGTCCATCTGAGTAACGTGATGATGTGTACCGTATGTTTTTTTTTAATAAAACGTTCTTTTTTATAATAAATTCCTTCAGTGATAGGACAACAAATTTACGTTGAAGTTTAATTATTCACAACAACTAAAAACGTTAATCTTTATCAGTGTCAGACTAGTCATTAAGTCAGGGTGACGTTTGCCACTCGGGCCTTAGCCTACATGGTCCTTCGGACATACTACCTACACGCAAAATTGTTCATACACGGAGAAGAAGGAAAGAAGAAGAGCAAGAAAGAATCTACGAAGATGGTTTGGATGTTGAATGTTGGAGTGGAAAAATAAGATGATACCAATTATCTGAATTCTATTTCTACAAAAATTAAATAGACAGATTTTTGGTGTTCAAACCAAACTTTATTTTTCCTAATAAATAATGTCTGTTATAGTTTGTTGATAGTTACTGAAGTAACAACATCTAGTTACCGAAATAACAAAAGGAATACGTAGTGATTCCGCAAATATATGTAAATATGAAAATATATTGAGATTTAGTAGCGAGTCCACTACAAGATCAAACAACAAATTTGCATGTGAACTTTAGTCCCAATATAACATGCACATTAATACGTACTCCAACTTATACGCCGCTTATTGTGAAATCCTTACAATCTTATTTTCGTAAGTAACTTGCAAGAGCCGATTATCCACGTTGAAGCACATTAAGCCTTGTTCTCTACGATGGGGCAAGTTTTGCTGGACTCGATTGATTAACCAAACACAGAATCGGATCTTATCAAGGACAAGGACGCGAGCAGATTTTATGATGGATTTATCGACTATCTAGCTGAAATTTCTCTCTTCTTTGAAAAAAAAAAATGTTGGCTGGCTAGATACGGGCATAAACAACTGTTTACATAAAACTGCACATCTTTGAATCTAAAAACTTCCTAAAACTCTTGCTTATTTGATTATCATTATCATTAACATTTGATTTGTTGTTTGACCTTATGGTATTGTCTACCGAGATCTGAAGTGAGTGGCGAGCCCTTGGCGGTAATGCCACACGCGCCCCCGAATTCGACACTGGTTGTAGGCATATGTATATTCCATAATTTTACTCGGAATATGGCTGAACACAATTTGCCTGTTTCCGCGGAGAAAATGATTTTTATTTTATTTTGTGGGCTTTTTCTCTAATTTAATAGTTAATAACCAATACTGTTATCATTAACTGCTAAAATTTCTCCTACTGGTACGTGTTTGTGCCATAATTACCAATAAATTGTATAAGCACTGTATATACAGACTGTGTTGCAATGCTTTTCCAATAGAGAATCAATGTTAAATGTTATTTATTACTGGCAGGCCGTCTGGTTACTGTACGGAATCAGTCAGTACACATCTTATGAGAGTCATCTCATATGCGTATAGTAGTTTGTTTGTCATTTAAGAGTGTGTACTGAATTATTGACTGTGTGTACTGACTCATTTAAGAGTGAGTGAGTGTGTACTCATTACATGTGTACTGACTGACTCCAAACAGTGACCAGACGACCTACCAGTAATAAATAATATTTCACATTGATTCTCTATTGGAAAAGCATTCCAACACAGTCTGTATACTATAATGCTTGAACATTATACAGTAGTACTATCGTAAAGTGAATCAATAGAGTTTTTTTTTTAAATCACTCTGAAACTACTACACATACTCTACCTAGTGAGTGTTTTCATTTGCAATCATTAATCTTTTTTTATTATTAAAAATAATAAAAATAAAGTACATATAAGATATTGTAGTGTAGAATATTTAGAAGAGATAGGTGGGTAATCACAGGGATAGCTAGCTAGCAACGAACGAACATAACCTAACCAGTAACTTGATAGATGTAAACTACTTATTTGTTCATTATTGTACGTCAAGTATTTTATGTGTTTGATAGCACCATCTATTATCGTATTTATATATATTTATATAAATCTAAATAAAATTCAAAATACATCTTACTATCGTAAGATTGTGAAATGTGTTTACTGAATTTTGAATTGTAAAATGTGTTTACTGTCGTACCTAAACACATCGTCAATAATAGAGACTACAGACGTACAACCTGAGTAGGAACGTTTTAAGGACAAATGAATGTTTGGTAGTAGGTTGCTAGTCTGTATAGCTGTTGCAGAACAAAATTACATGTCCTTGATCAGGTTGCTGTAAAAATCTAAATTATTTGATATTTTGTGGGAGGAGTTAAACTTTGCTGTACAAGTTGCTCGTGTGTAGCGATATTTGTAACATATTATCTAAAATTTTATGTTTTCCTAATAAGTTTTATTACATAGATTGTCAAAAAATGTGTGACAAAAAATGTCACACAACAAAGTTGAAAAAACTGTAGAGATACATACAAATAAACTAGTAGATAAATAAACTACAAATTAAATGAGATAGATAGAGGACAAGATGACAAATGATTGAAGTTTTAAGATAGAGTAATAAAGTTATAAAGTAATGTTCCCAATTTTGGTTACACGTCTGTAGGCAAAATATTTTGTAGGCGGAGTTCAATGTTGCTGCACAATGTTCCGCGTTTGTAGCCTGCGATTGTGGGGAGAAGTACATTGAAAAGCTACAATGGACCCACTTTCAAATAACGCTGGCAATAATCTGAAATAATTTGAAATGAAGTCATCGCCGAAATACTCCACTTACGGCTTATAGCGCCTGGTGCAGTGTTTTGTTTCGCTTCGAAGAAAGTAAAAACCATTTCTTAGTACATAATTCATTATAGTACAAAATTTTTATACGAATGCGTAATTTATTTGAAAAAAAAAAAACTAAAATCTACGATTCATTGTATGGGCGGTGAAGTGTGAAGATAAAGCCACGGTTGTCTACGTGTGGGGACAGAGGGTTAAAATTTGACAAAAATAGGGCTACGTAGTTCATGAATGACTCCTAAGTCACGCTGACTTTCAGTATACTTATTGGTTTCCAAAAATTATTGTCATAAATATCTCTAAGATATCTGGATCCCGGGAATGGTAACAGAAATTTGCTCTCGGCGCAAAGATTACAAATTAAACAAAAATTGATTATGTTTTATAAAATTGTAACCGGTTAATTTTTTCCAACTGAACTGTTTATTCACAAATAATACGTATGTCCAGTTTGCCCTTACTATTTTATATATTTTGGAATGGAACACCCGTACGAAATCTAGATCGGATGTCTTTGATATAGAGAAATGGTTTTTATATTGCTCGAAAAATTAAGCCAACATAATAAATAAACTCAACCTGCCATTCACCATTACAGACATTTTTGTAACTGTGCAATACAACGGCAATCGGTCTAAAGGCGTCCTTGACCCTAAAAATGTAAGAAAATGCATGAAAGACTACTAATTGAAAGGGCAGAATGCGTTGAAAAAAATATATAGGAAATGTTGGAAACAATTTCTCACTTTGATTTACAAATACAAATCAATCTTTGAAAAGAAAACTATTGAAAAAATTGGACTACTCTTTTTTTTTATTCAAAATTTAATATAACTTAATTTTGTTTAAGAATTATGTTTGCGAAATATTTCATGGTTCTCGAGACATTTTTAAAAAAAATCTCAGTTGTAAAAGTACTGCATTTTAATGTATTCCTCAACAGAAATTTCAACAAACTTTGATCTATGACAATCTTATGCCATATATTTTAGATTATCCGAAAGGTTCTGCATTATTATTAATCTCCAAGGTTTTCAAGAGGTGAGTTGCATTTTCCAAAGCCATTCTAACAAACAACATATAAGAATATAATAGTACTTATAAACTAAATGCACTCCACATATCTGTATGAAAATAAAGTATAGTAAATAAACAATATAAACCGAGAACATGAGCAAAATGACCTCTTGCACATAAACACATTATTCATACACTAGAGAACCTATATGGAGTACAACCATATCCGTATTGAACGTAGAAAAATGTGTATATAAATGGTGAATACTTGTATTTTTTTTTCTACTTCGTAAATAGTTCACATTAATATCCTTTTTTGTCAAAATTTATTACGAATTATAAACAAATTATTAATTCTTTGGAAAAACAAATGGCAATTGGCTATATTTAGAAGATAATTCTAATGTTTTATTTTTAATACATGATCGTAAATATTTGTGAGAGTTAATATTTCTTTATCTTAATCCTATTTATCAATTTATTTTTAACATATCTTTGTAAAAGTCACATGTAAACTTTGCATGTAGCCAAATAAATCAATTTCGAAACGAAATCAATTTCCACGAACTTTGTTATCACTTAAAATTCCGAAATATCCTTCAAGTACTTTTATTGCCTGACTATTTTATCCAAAAGATTATTTTTGCAAGATCTAGCTCACACTCACACTATCTACCGGTAAAAAAAGATTTTTTTTGGCCTCACGGGAACTCAAAACGTAAAGATTCGGTGAATGTGTCCGGTAATATATGTATATCTACTATATAAGTTGTAGTCTATATAAAATTAAAAGTGCATTTTAAACTACGGTGTCAAGAACCCCTGTAGCGATTGGGTAAGCCACCTATCAAGGTCGTTATTTGGCTGGCTTTTCCGCAACTTTATAAAAATGACTATAATTAATGGTTGGTGTGTTTTACAGGTAAGACTATATTGGAAAGGTGATATTTCGCCACTTAATGCTCTTCACAGGGTTCCTGTTAGTCGTTTCCAAGTTACTCGGAAGTATCAACAAACTAATATAGTAGTTTTTAAAAATACATCTCTGAAATGTAGACGATTCACACAGTACATAGAACAATAGATAGAAATGTACTTATTTATTCAAATTTTTATAGTAGTCATTCGATATTTGGAAAAATTTTTCAATTAAAACTTAGTATATTTATAATGAAGAAATTTGATCCGAAGCATTTTTTCGAAAACCGAATAAATAGGGCACAAATCAATTATGAAATCATGAAGAAAGATCGCTACTTTTGTAGCCATTTGTACATTTAGACTCAATTAGGAACCATGGTATAAAACCAGTGCCAAAAACCATCTTTCAATATATAATGTAAGGTAAGTTTTAACACAATATTCGTGTTAAGTGGCGTTAGAGTATCGGCATCAGTAGAAGACACTTTCCTTTGGACTACTAAGACATACAAGATATTGATATGCCTCCTATCTGCATCAAATAATCATGGAGGTTATTTTTGTATTTGAATACATATACCCACTCTTTTCCCTTGAATGAATGAGATAAAATATATTACACGTCATATTGACAGTAATATGTTTCAATTGACATTCTGGCGAAATCAACATCGGCATAGTTCTTATCATAGTCGGCTGCAGCCGCACAACCTACCAATTCCTAGTCTATACACAAAAATTCCTTCCACTCCATTCACATCCTCACATCCTTAGGCATCACAATGGACCTTATGGTCGAAGTGTAGCCCGTCCAGGGCAGCCTCTACAACCTATCTATCTACTATAATAACATAATAACATTAATGTGGTTTTACCTCCGTTTCTGGGACATAAATTCTATAACACAACTTCTTTTAAAACTATATGAATCTCAAATTCATTGTATTATGTGAGTGGAGGATGTTGATATTCATCTGGAGTTTGTAAAGGCAATCTGCAGAAAACTTTCACAAGCATAGGCAGTTACTTCGTTTGTCCATAGACCGACAGTTTAAGCAACCAATTAGCTTTAATTGACAAACAACCACCGTCGGGAATCCAAACCCAAGCTGAAATCGGCAAATATAAAAAGTTTTATCTAAAGATGCCTGGTAGAGATGTAGAGGTAGATTGTAAAGGCTACCCTAGACGGGATACACTTCGATCATAAGGTCCATTGTGATGCCTAAGGATGTGAGTATGTGAGTGGAGTGGAAGGAATTTTTGTGTGTAGACTATGATAGGAGCTCTGCCGATATTCATCTGGAGTTCGTGAAGGAAACTGCAGAAAACCTTCTAAAGCATAGCTGGTTACTTCGTTCTTGTCCATACGCCGACAGTTTAGTCAATTAACGAACCCCTTTTTTATTCTTAATAATTGACAAACTGCCGATTGCAAACTGTCGGGATTCGAACTCATAACCTCCCAATTTCCAAGTAGGCATACTGCGCAGACATGACGCCTTAGACCCCTCGGCTACTTGCACTGGTAAGATGCCAGGTAAAAGGCGTTTGTTTATTTGAAATGAAATAAATTATTTCAATTTGTCTTCTCATTTACTATTTTGTTTACTGGAAGTTTTGATCCTTCGTTAACTAAGTATTAGTAGCTATTGAGATCGCACGTAATATCGTAATATCGTATCGTATCTCTTCATTACATTAAAACACCCATTGATAAAGAACGTTTTTATACCCACTATATGTAAATATACAAGGTGTATTAAGTTTAGTCCCGACTTTGTAACGCTTGAAAATATTGATTGTAGGCATGAATGTTTGGCATATGTGTTTATAAAATGGCCTAATTCGACCATTTCCGCATGTCCATCCGTCTGCCTATCTGTCTGTCCGTGAACAAGATAAATCAAAAACGAAAAGAGATAACGAGCTGAAATTTTGTATATGTATTCTATAGTAAAAAAGTGAGGTCAAGTTCGATAATTGGTAAAATCGGAACGTGTTTTCCCCCGCCAGAGGGGAAAATACATCTTTGAAACCGTAAGAGATAGGAAAAAAATTTAATGACAAAAAATCTTCGTCTTTTTAAAATAAACGATTTTTGTTTGAAATTTTTTTTTATAAACTCAATAGTTTTCTCATACTTTGTCCTCAAACAGCAAACGACATACTATTCATAGCCGAACAAAGGCGGGCATATGTCATATACTATTGGTATGTACCCAATAAAGGTATTAAAAATCGAACATTGATATACAACTCAGTATATACGGGGTGTATCAAATAGTTAACTCAGTTAGTTGTTACATTATTTGTTTTATTTAAATTTTGGTTTATTGCTACCACATTTATCGATCGACAATATTTCTACGTTGCTACCATTGACACGACCGACAAACAAATACATTTACAATATAAATTACCAAAATCCAAAAACAAACATTATAATGAATCTTCCAAGTTTTCACAGAAACAGAAACATAGATATAATGGATGGTAGGGTATTAAGAATATAATTTAATAGAATAGAAAATAAAATACATAAAAAAGAAAATGTTAAAAATTTATTATATTATTTTAAAATAATTTATGTAGCAATTAATATGAATAAAACATTGTTACAAACATTGCTAGTCAGAATTCTAGGGATATTATACAAAACTAACAAGCACACAGAGTGTTGACTAAAAAAGAGACACGTCATGGGAAATTTAAAAAATATTTGTAACTAAACAGGCTGCAGCATTCTGCTTCGATATTGAGCGGCAATTCACACCAGATACTTTTTATTTACGAGAATATAAACGATTTATTTGTTTAAAATTGTCAAAGTATTAACCCCCGAATTATTTTTGAATCATGTTTGTTGAAGTTGTATTTGATTTCATTTGTCAAATTTGCATTTTTAGAAAATATCATCCATACATTCATTTACGGAATTTTTGGCCTTGTATTTTCGAAACGAAACAAACTGAAAACAAAACAATCTGCAGGAAATATTAAAAAAGGTTCATGTTCAAATTTTCAAAAAACGTTAACAGAAAAAAAACAAGCCCAAAAATATATAATAAAATGAATTTCCGATTTCCAGTTTCAACACTTACGCCTTAACTAGTCATTTCGAGTTTCTAACCTCATGTCCGCATCTGGGTAACTACATATTACAACCATGCCCAATTTTAACCATTTACGTGAAATAGTCTCGGATAAATACGTCTGTGACAGTTAGACATCAAGGTGTTCCATTTTTCGAAGTATGGAGACACTAAAAATATAATTAATTAAAGTCAAAAAGTGTTTTGTTTATAAAAATTTACATAGTATAAAAAACAGGTGAAAATAACAACTTACTGAGTTAGTTATACTGAATTTATGAAAAAAGTTTCAAACAAAAGTTGTGTATTTTTAAAAAAGGAACATTTTTTGTTTTATAGCTTAAGGATAAGCAGTTTTACCCATTTTGCCCAAATATGGTCATATTTTGCCCATTCACGAACTTGACCTTACTTTTTAGTTCTTTAACACACATGGAAAATTTCAGCTCACTATCTTTTTTCGTTTTTGAGTTATCGTATTGACGGGCGCGTGGACATGTGGAATTAGACTAATTAGGTCATTTTATATTCACCCATACCAAAACTTTTTCTACGATCAAAAGTTTCAACTGCTAGAATGTCGAAATTAAACATAAGATAGGTAATTAAACATAAGACCTTTGTATATATCATATATACAAAGAAGTTATTTCCGATGGGTACAAAAGTTATTTCCGTATACCTATTTATTTAAATATCATCAATAATTATTTGAACAACTTTACGGAAATGGACTAATTAGGTCATTTTATAAACATGTAGCGGTATCGCTTCTTCATTAAATTATTATTATAATTTTGTTCATCATTTTTATCTGTTGCATAACAACTATAACTTCCCTCTATTATCACGGTTGCTTTGAATGTTAACAACCATGGAAATTTACATATTAAAATAATAAAATTTCATAAATCAAATCAATAAAGATCAATTATATCTTTTATATATTTATTTATTAATTATTTAATATATCAAACATTTACCTTTACAAACACATATACCAATTTTGTTTTCTGCGATCAATGTTTTCAACCGTTATAAAGTCGGAACTAAACTTAATATACCCTGGTATATATTATATACCGGGGATAAAAGTGGAGTTATACGCTACTGCTTTGAACACCCAAAAATCATTCAAATTTTTTGGTTCGCAACATTGTAAATCGATTCAATCAGTTTCAATCTGGCGAATAATATTTTTCAGTCAACTAATTTTTTTTAATGCGAGTTTTCTAAAGATGCTCCCGCGCTTTTAAATATTGTATTCAAATTTACCTTGATTGCATCCATTTTGATAGACCATTTTGTATATAGATATACCTATATACACGTTATGTCTGTGTATGTGAGTATATGTATAAACTGAACGTGTAACATTTTAATAAATATCAGTTTTAATAAATAAATCAGAACATAATATTATTGTTATACAGACAAAGTTAACGTTACGAAATTTTGCCGTTCTAAAGACAAAAACAATTTCCTATTTACTAACTCCACAAACAATATAACACGAAAGAACGGGACAACGTGAACATAAGCAGCGAAACGCGTACAACATACAGTCATCTTCCATATACATATACTATCCACCTATGTATAAAATTTTCTTAAATATCCTCTTCCCCACGTTCTCACGTGTTTATACCTTCAGATATCTGGCAGACGTTAGAAATATAAAAATTCGTCCAGTAAGAGCTACGTAGAATATTTTCAAGAGAATCATAACGAGGATCAAGTCAAGTCTACTAAAGCATATATTTTTCTTTGACCGATTAACTACCTTGACCTGTCAAATACCCAGAAAACTTTTGATTGATTGATTAATATCGGGGTGAAAACTATTGCAATTCGATCTTATGGCCCATTGTGCTCCCCTTCTACCTTCTGTCTGACAAGATTCGCTTCTCCCATATGTTGGCAATAGCCAGGAGCTTTCTTATCAGGTCCTTCCGAAGGTTCATATATGCGGGTTGAGATGCACCGAATATCCTGTATCTGCTGAAACCTAGAGATTTCCAGTCATAGATAATGTGGCTGGATGTTTCTTCCTCGTCGCCACACAATCTGCACATAATGGACACGTTATGGAGTCCCTTTGTGTGCAGATGCTTCTGCAGGGGATAATGCCCGGTAATGAAACCGGTAACCCTACGCAGTTGCATCCTGTTTAGCCTCAGTGCATCGTGAGATAGCTTCTTTATTGCACTCTGAAGCAGTACCTTCCCGAGCTCTCAAGCTCTTGCCGCGGTACTTTATATATATATATATATATATATATATATAGATTTGCAATTTTAATACCCGAAAACTAAGGATTATTAATATTACTGATGTTGCCATGGTAACTAGTTCCAAGAAAATACAAGGAGTATCATATTTATTGAAGGCGACGTAAAGTATTCTTTTTAAAAACTTTAACTATTTTGTCAGAAAATCAGAGGCTGTACCGTTGATTTTTCGACAGGCTTCATCTAACATCTAAAACACGACGTATTCATGTCGGTTGAGTATTAAATTGTTTGGAATAGTTCAATTATAAAAAAAAACTTCACGCTGATGTTAAACCATGCAAAAAATCTATAAATGTTGCACATACATGAGTATCACCAGTCCAAGTAGCCGAGCGGTCTAAGTCGTTATGTCTGTGCAGTATACAGTACTTGGAAACTGGAAGGTTATGGGCACGAATCCCGAAATCGGCAGTTTGTCAATTATAAATTAAAAAATGGGGCGGTTAATTGACTAAACTGTCGGCGTATGGACAAGGACGAAGTAACCGGCTATGCTTGAGAAGGTTTTCTGCAGTTTCCTTCACGAACTCCAGATGAATATCGGCATAGTTCCTATCATAGTCGGCTGCAGCCGCAAATCCTACCAATCCCTAGTCTACTCACAAATTCCTTCCACTCCACTCACATCCTAAGGCATCACAATAGACCTTATGGTCGAAGTGTAGCCCGTCCAGGGCAGCCTTTACAATCTACCTCTCTACGTGAGTATCAAAAAACAGATAACACTCACAGTGGTATTTTCAATTTCCACAACATTCTTCGCTGTGCAATTTTCAAGATAATCTCAATGCAAGAAAACTTTCACATTCCGTATTTGAAACAATACTGCCTTTGGTTGACAGTACTTACAGTCAAAATTCAATCTTCAATCTTCCTTTAAAGTTCCTAAGATCTCCTAAATTTAACCGAGAGTGTTATATTCAAGAATATTTTAAACGTCTGGATTATATTATACCCGTGTTCCATTTTGAAGATCATCAAGATATTTGTTATGATAATTACAAAGAACCAACTAAATGGCATTCTTTTCAAACATATGCAATTACTCTAATTTAAATGGTGAATGAGCTGAAACACATACAAATATACTTCATCAATGTTTTGCAATGACTCGGTTTAAAACTAAAGCTATTTTCTAACCTCTATACCATAGGTTATAACGATTGGCTTGCTCGAAGCTGGATTATTTGAGCATAGAGATATTCGACAAAATTTGGCTTTCGTGAGACTCAATCTCTTTCGTTGACGAAGGATTTTACGTAAAATTCATTTTTTATCGTCTGACTATGGTTAGAATGAAACAAAACGAATTTGAAGTAGGAAAAATTTTATATTTTAGCTATTAAAAAGAAAAATTTTCTATAAAATTAAAATTCCTTCCTTCGTGAGTGAACGAAGTTTATATCTGTAGAATATCTGCAAAATTTGATGCAAATCGGTTTAGGGGTTCTTGAAATTTGTCACCGCCAAGCAGTTTCAATAAAAATGATTTTGAAACAAACGCGTTTGAAGTTTTAGCATTATTTTAATCGGAATGAATTGGTTATTCTTAAACCTATCATAACTCAATGAATTTTAATCCAATGTTTTAAAAATTTCCTAGAAATAGTGTTAAAAAATCCATTGGTTTCTTAGTTCATCTCGTAATTAACAAAACAGATGTGAGACTAACTTAGTATAATAAGACAGATATTATTGCCTAAGAAGAAGCATAAAGTTAAATTTATAGCAGCGACGGTTTTGAAGTTTTTGGAAAGCGTTGACATTCCAACACAGGATTATCGCGGGAAAAGTTATGATAATGTAGCAAAAATGACTGGAAAATATATTGGTCTTTAGGCAAGAATAAAAACAATGTGAATTTGCTATGAACCACACAGTCTCTGAATTTGGTAGGTGTTTAGATGGTTGGGCGTGTTTCAGAAGTTCAATTTTTTTCTGATTCAAAATATTGATGAAAAATATTGGCAGAATGTTTAGGTCCAAAATAATTTCAGAGGCCCTCTCCGAAAACAGATGGTCATGACATTTTTATTTTGCTTTCTAAAAAGACCCCCATACTTTGTATGCCTAAGCGGCTTTGCATGGCTTAATACGATTTAATTCTCGAGATATGTTTTCACAATGATTGAAATAAATTCTACGGTAATTAATTATTTGATTCCGAATGAGAATAGACGCCGAATAGAACACCAAATAGACCTTAGAAAAAAACCATAGAGAATAAACTCCAAAATATATTGGTCTTTAGGCAAGAATAATAACAATGTGAATTTGCTATTTTCCCATCTACCACACATTCTTTGAATTTGGTAGGTGTTTAGATGGTAGGTCGTGTTTCAGAAGTTCAATTATTTTCCGATTCAAAATATTGATGAAAAATATTGACAGAATATTTAGGTCCAAAATAATTTCAGAGCCCCTCTCCGAAACCAGATGGTCATCACATTTTTTTTTTGCTTTCTAAAAGGACCCCTAAACTTTGTATGTCCAAGCGCCTTTGGATGGCTTAAGACGACTTAATTCTCGAGATATGTTTTCACAATGATTGAAATAAATTCGAAGGTAACTAATCATTTGGTTCCGAACGAGACTTTGAACACCAAATAGACCTCAGAAAAAAAACCATAGAGAATAAACGCCATAGTATCTTTTATGAAATTGATGTATTCGTTTAGACCCTTATCACACAATTCACAGACTGTATACACAGAATAAATTTCTATACATTTGGTAACAATTATTGGTATGATGCAGAAGAAATATAAAATAAGTACAAGAAACAGCTTGTGAAAATGAGGCTAAAGATAAGTAATTCTATTGCTAAGAGACAAACATAGAGAACATAGATATCATTTTATGTACAAAAAAAAAGTGTACAAGGATACATTTTCTCTTTAATTGTTAGAAACAAATTACATTCTATTTTTACCTCTATCTACAGACTAAGACGTAAAATATTTATTTATGGAGGTTATGTGTTTGATTTTTTGAAAGTGTGTCAGTATCGTTTCGGTTTACTAGTCGGCAAAACCGTTAGTTAGATATACGTACTTGAAATGAGGAAAATTTTCTTTGGATCAATCTGAGAAAAATTATCCTGGCTACGTTCCCCAAAAATAGCTAGTTTCATATTCAAGCTCGATTAAAACCTTCAAGTTCAGATTCGCTAATTGCAAGAACCAGGGTTTCTATAACAATGCATCTATACAAGGTTAGATAGATAGATATATCCTAGGGTATAAAAAGTACTGCACTTCGACTTTATGGTCCATTGTGCTCCCCCTTCTACTTCAGTCTGACGAGATTCGCATCTTCCATATCTTGGCAATAACCAGTAGCTTGCCTTCCTGAAGGTTCATGTAATCGGGGTGAGATGCACAGAATATCTTGTATCTGCTGTAACCTAGAGGTTCGCAGTTAGGGATAATGTGGCTGGATGTTTCCTTCTCCTCGCCACACAATCTGCCCATAACGAACCTATTATGGAGTCCCATTGTGTGTAGATTCTTCCGCGGTTGATAATGCCCGGTAATGAATCCGGTAACCTTCCGCAGTTGCATCCTATTCAGCTTCAGTGCATCGAGAAATAGCCTCTTGGATGCATTCCGAAGCAAGGTTACTACTGCACTTGCAACTCAGAAGCACAGAAGCTAGAACATTAGGAACTCACGTTCGTGAAACTGAGTTGCTGGATGCAAGATTGATTTTTTATTATACAGAAAAAAAAGAAAAATTTTCAATATATCTCCTCGTTTTGACGTCAACAGAATCTATCAACTCCGTTTTGAAGTATTTGTTCGATTGCAGAACAATCGAAGCATATTAACGTCAATATAATCCGAATGAAATTTTATTTTATTTTAGATGACTGGGCTTACAAGGAGGAGGAAACAGAAAGTATGAAATAGCTCACTTAATACTCTAGTTAAATGTCAAAATTTATCATAAGTAAAGTTGTAGTAAACAAAATTTACTACAATTTATCTATACTGGCCATTTCTTTTTGTAACTCAAATATATACGGAAATATTGCCACCATGTTCTCTAATTTATAAAAATGATTGCCATCATGTTTACTAACAAATAAATCAATTGATAAATAAAAGAAATCTGTGTGTTAAAACATAAAAAAGTTTTGAAAATCTTTCTTCTCAAGATAGCTATTAAAGGTGTTTCAGTGAAACGACTTCGCAAGAATTTGTTGAAATGAACCACGGTAAAAATTTTAGAAAAGTATTCAGATTATAAAACAACAACTGGGAAGTTGATCGTATGGATAAATACATATTATAGTTTGTACATATAGAGGTTGTGTTTTGTCTTTCATAACATTTAATGATTTAATTAATCATTTTCTTTTTTTTTCAAATGATTCAATCTCTTATAAAGTACCAAACGATAAATTTGGACTATATCGACTATGTACAATCTTGTTTTTAGTTAAAACAGTACAAATCTACCTACAATCAGTTTAACTGTAACGATCTAACTATTATGTAGAAGATATTGTCCTTTTTGAAACGTTTTTGCAATGTATGATATACAGGATGCTTATTTTAAATAATGCACCTGAATATTTCGATTATCGTTGAACGATTATTGTGATAGTCGCATCGAGGAATAATAATTTTTTAAATTTATTAAAATATTTATGTTTACAAAAGATTCCTATTCCTATTCATCGATAATATGTTTAATTACTAACCAAAATCGGTTTCATTACTCAGTTTTTTCTTCATTTGAAGGGTTCCAATTTAAAGAATACAAGGTATCTTCATATAAGTCCGAGTGGTCGAGCTTTTAAAGACGCTCTGCTCGAAACTGAGAGATTGCTGGTTCGATTCCCAACGATGGCAGTTTTTCTATTAAATTAATTTAAAAAAACAAAATTAATAGGGCGATTAATTGACTAAACTGTCGGCGTATGGACAAGAACGAAAATAACCGGCTATGCTTAGTGATGAGCAAAGCAAGACCAAAACCAAGACCAAGATAGTCTTGGTATCAGTCTCGGTCTTGCTTGTCCAGTCTTGGCCTTGGTCTTGCTCAAATACTTGTAGTCTTGGTCTTGGTCTTGCTCATTTAGACTGTTACTTACTACTTACGTCGTTTTGGAAATTTTTCAAGGCTTTTTATAGGTATAAATTATAAATGATCAACAATTAATATCTATAATTAATTAATTATAGTATAAAAAAAAATTAACTTAGGACTACATCAACCATGTGTTAACCAGACATCGGAAAAGAATAGTTACTTCAAGAATATTCTTGTAGATCCTTTTTTCAGACAATGGTAAAGTTTACAAGTACCTTTTTTATATTTGATGTTTAAATTTAGTGGAGTAAACTGGAAATCTTAAACACGAAAAACGTTTTGTTCCAACATAAACATATATTGAAGTTATTTTTAGTTTAGTCTTGCACTTTGGCCTTGGTCTTGCATTCTCGGTCTTGGTGTCGGTCTTGTTCTTGTTCATTCGGTCTTGGTCTTGATCTTGCTAATGTATGCATGATCTTGGTCTTGGTTTGGTCTTAAAAAATCGCAAGACCAAGACCAAGACAGATTTTGCTCATCACAAGCTATGCTTGTGAACGGTTTCAGCAGTTTCCTTTCACTAACTCCAGATGAATATCGGCATAGTTCCTATCAAATTCGTTTGCAGTCACACAACCTACCAATTCCTAAATATAAGTACTTGTCCATTAGGGGTCGGTTAAAAATTCCTAGAAAGGCCTACTTGCCAGGCATCGACCGCGCCTCCGCTACTACTACTACTACCAACCTTACTACTATTACTACTAGCAGGGTAAAGATCAAAGTCAGGGTCACCATAAAATCCCCCACCCTACGAACACTACAGCTTATTCTGGCCATTTTTTCTAAAAACGATTCCTTGAAACAATATTCAGGTGCATTGTTTGAAATAAAAAACCTGTATGCATTACGATAATAATAATAATAATAATATAATATGAACAAATTTCCTATTCCATTCTATCATCGCATTCCCTCTCTCTTTCGTTGACTAGATTGTATAAGTATGTGTATATAAAACATGTATGGTGTATTCCTTAATTTATGATTGCCTGACACCATAAACCTAGGAAAGACATAAAACATAATAAATATTATACTTTGTTTGTTGGTATATATTTATTGTTTTACCACATTTAATACACATCGAACGAAACGGAACGAGCGAACGGAAAGTTGTTAAAATCGAAAGAAGAAAATTATACATATACACATACAAAAGAACTATCGGTTTCACAAATACCGTTCCTATTTTAAATCATTTATGACCATTTCTGTCGAATCCATTTGATCTTTGAAAAAATGTTTTGTATAAGAGTTTCTCATTATAAAAATAATAACAACTTTTGTTCTAAATATTTTTTTGGAAACCGAATGGATTCGGCACAAATCAACTGTGAAATTTTAAAAAAAGGAACGACACTCTTGAAGTAGATAGTACATATAACCATATTATAACTAGCATTTGCAAGTGTTCCAAAATATTCGCATAACAATATACGAGTATTATGTTTGCTTGTGGAAGAAAGAGCTGATTAGGCTAATTACATATAAAATCTCTAGGCTTCTATATTAGCCCAATCAATCTGTCACAAAAAAGAGCGAAATCTACATGAGAGCGTAATTTTCGTAGTAGTGTGATTTGTTAAAGGGGTGTATTCTGAGCATAATGGCGGATTTGAGGGGTCGCACGAGAATCAGTGGCGCCACTATCGCGAAAAACGCGTTCCATTCAATATATTGAGAACGGTTTACTTTATGCAAAAAACTATTGAGACCTTTTCTCTTATAAATTAAATTTTATAACTTTTTTTATTCAAAACTTTTTTTTCAAGCATCAATATTTTCCGAGTTATTTTGTTCGTAAGGCACAAACTTCCCTATTTTCGTCTATTTTTCGCCTTTATCTCACTAACCGTTAACTTTTATTGAATTTTCCCCATTATCAAAATTATACATCATTTAAATATCTACAACCTTTGTCTAAAACTTTTTTCTCTACTGACAATACTTTTGTAGTTATTGCTTAGTTTATTGATAGTGATGGTTAAGTGATGACTAAACTCTCGGCGTATGGACAAGAACGAAGTAACCGGCTATGCTTGAGAAGGTTTTCTGCAGTTTCCTTCACGAACTCCAGATGAATATCGGCGAAGTTCCTATCATAGTCGGCTGCAGCCGCATATCCTACCAATTCCTAGTCTATACACAAAAATTCCTTTCACTTCACTCACATCCTCACATCCTTAGGCATCACAATGGACCTTATGGTCGAAGTGTAGCCCGTCCAGGGCAGCCTCTACAATCTATCTATCTATCTATCTTACGCGTATCGGTAATTTGTGTTTTGTTGCAATGATTACCTTAGTCTACGTTGCTCCTACGTGACGACTTTTCTAAGAATGTAATTGACAATCAAATTTTATGCTGCTTTATAAATTTTGTGCACCCGATAACATACATCCAAAATAAACATAGAAGGTGTAGACAAACTAACGTTACAGTGAACCGAGCCAACAAAATGATGAAAACTAGAAAACCAAACAAAACGTTCACTCATCGAGGAACATACACACCTCTACCTCACATTTTATTACTTTATTGGAACGTAGAAATATAAAGTGAAACTATAGCTCATAGATAAATATAAATATCGATAATAAAAAAAACTGACGTAAATATATTTGTACGTAATAGAAGGTTTCTTGTATGTGTTGGACTGAACATTTCTTATTCAAGAACTCTGATTCATTTCAATCAATGCATTTTAGGTGAGTGGCTCACCTGGATTTCTGAGCATGAGCAAACAGAAATAGTTCAAACGCTCATAGAATGTGTTGTCAAAGTGGTAGAGATTTTTTTAGGAGGTTGAAAGGAGAAGTTAAATCTTTTTTTCCATATATCTTAAAAATTATAACATTTCTTGCAAACCTTAAAAATTAAAGCAGTACGAAATTCCAAGCAGTACGAAAATCGGGTTCATTTAAACATCCAACCAACACAATTCCAAATTTTGCTTTCTCAATTCATACAGTTTTGAATTTTAGCACTATAGGTCTAATACCTTGAAAACCGTTAATCGTATCGTATTTTAACCAACGCCATCGTTTTCGCTAGGTCCAAATTAGCTTTAAACCAAGTTTTTATCAAAATCGGTGACATAAAATATTCCTCCAATTTGAGCGATTTTTTTAAGGGGTATCCCTTGGAAAAAATGTGAAAAAAGTTAATAAAATTTTTGTTCTCGATTTTAATAATAATCATTATCTAGGCTAATTTTGACCCATGCAGTATGAAAATCGGGTTCATTTAAACATCCAACCAACACAATTCCAAATTTTGCCTTCTCAATTCATACGGTTTGGAATTTTAGCACTATGGGTCTAATACCTTGAAAACCGTTAATCGTATCGTATTTTAACCAACGCCATCGTTTTCGCTAGGTCCAAATTAGCTTTAAACCAAGTTTTTATCAAAATCGGTGACATAAAATTTTCCTCCAATTTGAGCGATTTTTTTAAGGGGTACCCCTTGGAAAAAATGTGAAAAAAGTTAATAAAATTTTTGTTCTCGATTTTAATAATAATCCTTTTCTAGGCTAATTTTGACCCAAGCAGTACGAAAATCGGGTTCATTTAAACATCCAACCAACACAATTCCAAATTTTGCTTTCTCCATTCATACGGTTTTGAATTTTAGCACTATAGGTCTAATACCTTGAAAACCGTTATCATATCTTATTTTAAATAAATATAAATAAATAAATATATATCTCATTTTTTTGACATCAATTGCTTGATATGAAAAATCATACACATCTAAGGATGGGGATCGAACCCACGACCTCTGGCATTCTAAACCAATGCTCTACCAACTGAGCTACCTAAGATGTTATGGTAGTGCTATGCATATGACTTTTCACTATCATTTTTGATTCCATTATATTATTAATTTTGTTTAATTACTTTTTCACATATTTTTAAATTGTTTTTTGTAAACTAGCGTCGATTTATTTCCATGATGGCGGTGGTTTCTGGAGGGTTGACTGGCGGCCAGAGAACACTGGCTTGACTATTTTTTGTATATAAAACAAAATATGATTGGTTAACTTAATTAAATTGACAGTTTGCGGTTGTCTAAAATTAGCGAGGGAAAATTATCTGATCATTTTTTGTGATTTTGTAAAGATTTGTTTTTTTGTTTGCGGTTTTGGTAATCAAATGAGGATGCAAAATGATTGATAGTTTGTGGCTTTATATGAGAAATAGAAATTTATTTTTGTTTGTAGTGGTATTTTAAGGAGCGAAAAAATATTTTTAGTTATAGATTTTAATAAATAGTGGGTGTTTGAGTAATCAATTTTCAACAGTGAGTAGGTTGGTTGCGTTAGTGATGTTAGGGATAGGCAGCTGTGCATAATTGTTTATTGTTTTTAAGCGCAAAAGCGCAACGCTAGGAGATGGACATTGTGTGATTAGTTTTTTTTTGTATAAATGATGGAATTTTTGCTAACAGATATTACATCCATTTACTGTCTGTGTTTCTGGTGTTACCCATCATAATAATTTGAACAATTCTATTACTTTTAGGAGTATTCGTTTAATATTTGTATCAGGATTCATTCTTTTAATGCCTTGTAATGATTTAGTATAGTGTATTAATTAGTGTATCAAACACTACACTAATCAAACAGTATACTATGCATGTTATACACCATGATAAAAAGACAATAACTTTATACTTTGATGGTTTATCTTCTTGATTTTCCATATCAAACTGTTTTTTTCACTGTAACATGTAAGAACTCTCAGAGAGTGTTTATTTTTTTACTTAATATATCACTGCAAACAGATTTCTTTTTCTTCACCAAAAATAGATAACCGAATTGACACAAAAGCACTGATAAACTAATTTTGTATTCTTATTTGATACCCAAAACCACAAACAAATACAAAGTTTTACAAAACCACAAAAAAAAACTGATCGTATTCTTTTTTGCTGATTTAATCCAGCCAGCGGATATACAAAAAATAGTCCAAGCAGCGGCCACCGGCCAATCAACCCTTCGGACTTCACCAGCACTCTACACACCTAAAAAAGAAGTAAAGTTATAGGCAATTAATTTTAATACAATTTCGTCCTTTATAATTTTTTCTGCTACTCTAATATTTATAGAAATATTTACGATTTAAGATTCAAAATTAAAATCCTTACTATCTCTGTATATATTAAAGTTGTAGAAAAAATGATCAGGTATAATGAATTGTAGTAAAGTTGATTTTCTACAACTTTACTACCTATATATTTTTCGATTTTTGCAACCAATCACATTTGTATTTATTAATTTTTGCAGGTATCCCTAAACTTATTGAGAACTCTGATTGTCACTACTCTAGCATGCTCTAATGTGGGCGCTCTACTCCACCAATCACAGAGCGCATAGTGTAAGGAGGTGGGGCCACAGTAGTGGAGTAGAGCGGCCATAGTAGAGCATGCTAGAGTAGCGACAATCAGAGTTCTCAATAAGTGTAGCGAAACCCCAAAATGCAAATGTGATTGGTTGAATTCATTAATGTTTAATTAATTATATCTCAAAAACTAAGCGTCAAATCGAAAAACTTTAATAAACTTTTTTGTTTGTTTTTTGCAGCTTTACACCGTGGTATAGTTTTCCTGAATAAATTTCAGAACACCCCCTGTGTATGTCATTGAAGAAAACGTTTATTGTGTTTGTTGAAAAGAGTCACCATGAAAGTAATAAGATAAAAGGTAATTAAGAAGTGTTTTTAAAAGAGAAGTGATGCATTTATTCTAAGGAATTCGCTAAGTTGATTTCTGCGTGACGAGTATTGTTTTATCTATTACTGATGACTCAATTTTCTCCATTCACATATATTAGCTCTAGAACACGCTCAAAAACCTTCAGCTCGATCTCTCTTTTCGTCTTTGAGTTGACGTGTTGACGGATGGACAGACTGACATCGAGAATTTTAGTAGTTAGAACACTTTACAAACATCTACCTTTTTTTTCCGCTCAGTAAGAAAAAACAAATTTCAGTGTTATGTAATAAAATTAGTATAATGAATTTTTTATACAACATAAATCAAAATTAAATGTAATAAATTCATAAAAATCTTTACCACAAAATTATTTATTATATAATGGTAATTAATTTTATTACTACACACAACACATTTACGACACATATTGACGCTCTGTATATGGGCCACGAGGCTATAAATATAACCATATATTTTATACTTTATAGCGTTTGTTCTCTCTCTTTAATGGTTTAATACATTCGTGTTTATTTTGTGCAAAATTTGCTTTATCATCAATAGAAGCAATAAAAAACCTATGATGACATGTATACTTTTGAAAATCTAACACCTCACTATTTTATCCAGGTTGATGATATTACGAACTCAAATAAATTACTAAAAAGGATTTATAATGTTAATATTATGCCCCGGCAGTACACACTCGGCGAGGCAAGGCGAGACATAACGAGCACGACAGTGTACTCACTAACGGTCTTGTATCGATTCGGCTCGCCTCATCTACGCTCCATTAAAAATAGGTTTTTTTGACACCAGTCAAAGAAAGCGAGTGGTGAATACATTGGACACGAGCACGAAGGACACTCTCGTCTACATTCGATTCAACTTTCAACCGCCATTTTTAAATATATCAACCACTTTAATTGTACCCATTAATCTTAATAGTATAGTGTCATTACGCATTTGTCCTATAGTGTCAGTTTTTTCCAATAGTGTCATTACGCATTTGAATAATAATTATTTTTAATAGTTTAAACAAAAATTTACTACTCCGTAATTTTTAATTTAAAATTTCATTTTTCTCGTATACCAACGTAATTTCTGGCCAAGCGACGTTGACTAACTAACGAGAACTTTATTGCCGGCCGAACAGTCGGCTAGAGTGTACATAGCTTCACTCGCGGCTCCACGCCAATTGCTCTCGCCGAGGGTGTACTGCCGTCATTATACTTATATCAAAGAAATGTAACCAGAAACGTCCCATATATTTACAATTAGCAATTTAACTATTTTTTAATTGCATTACAGTTTCTCATTCATTAAAAACTTTTTAGAAATTGGGCAAACGAAAACCCACAGATTATTCTTTGAATTTAATATAAATGAAAGTATATGTTATAAGATAATCTCAAGAAATACAAGTGAAAATTACAACGAATTGCTTAAATACAGACTTCATTATCTATGCGTAGACTGTTTAGTTTAATAGATATTTAAAAAATTATCTCAGTCCACGAGAAAAGCGCATGTGGAATACGAAACTTGATAAGAATCATCTGATGGAGGGTGTACTTTTAGAACAGTTAAATGTAGGATATATAAAATTTCTATAAGCAAGTTATTGAATTAATATACCCATATTATTGTAAATAAAAACCAGGTATTAATTTGTACATTAAAAGTCGTAAATAATTTGTAGAGTTTGTTATATATTTGTTAATTTCCGTTGGACTATTGTGTACGTTAATGCAGAATGTTTTCAATACCAGGGCTGTACAAATCATTACACAATATAATTGTTTTTTTTTTTTACTATTGGGTTGGTTCGAAAACTGTTTGTGAATCACGGGGTTACTTTTCTATATAATTAAAATTTTACTTATAAAAGTTACAATTAAATATTATTGATTCGTCAAAATGCACTTTTTTTCTGCCTCATGAAAACCCATTTTATATAGTTGTTTAAAAAAAAGTATAAGAAACTCTTCATTTTGACATTCTACACATATAAAAAAGACGAAAACCTAAAATATCAACAACTCGAAATCAGATTGCGTTATTAAGGTTAAATTTGGATGTACTATCCATACCTAAAAATATGAAGACGCACAAAGAACACACTCTCTTCTCGCCTCCTGGAAAAAACTAGAAGCTGCAAACATATTCATCCTTTTTAGGCAAGACTTTATATTACAATACGGCAATGTCGCCAAAGGAACTTTCACTGATGTAGACAAAACTGTCATAAGATTGGAAAAGAAGGAATAGAAATAGATGAATTTGAAGGTACATGGCATCTTACAGAGTGGCGCAAATCTTTCGCCGTTGGCTGACTCTGCGGACGTAAGCCCTGTGGTTCACGCCTTTAAACTGCTGACTTGAAAGACTCAGGAAAACGGCGTGGTCCTATTTGAATCGTACAATGAGACATCACATTGGTGTCCCACACTCAATATCTGTGTGGATCACTGGAAGGTTGTCTTGAACGTGGCGTAGACGACACGGGTAGAAATGCGTGCTATTATTTTAACAATAAACTCGGTGTAAGGTTTCATTGATGTGTCGAAAAGCGTGTCTTGCCAGTTATCATTAACAGAGCAAACGTCGGAACGTATAATTGTTCCGGAAACGGCGCATTCTATTGTTGTACGAACTCTACATGCATGTAAAAGAGCATATTACTTTGCTAGACTTCTATAAAACCAAATCAGGAATAGGTGTACTGATGTATTCATTCGAGGGAAGCAAGCAACCACTTAAATGGTCAATTCGACTCGGTTTTGAGACTACTGATTTTTACTCCGACTTGACTTTGTCCCATTAAATGAAGCATGTCGATTCTGAAACGGTCTCGATGTTGTGGAGATGTCAAAGAAACACTACCACAGGTACTAAGCTTTTGTACTACATTTTCTTCGAAAATTCGCTCAAAAACGTGAGAAAATCCGTAGAAATGAAATGTCTTGCATAACAGTCTGGAGTATACAAATAGATTTTGCACAGATTGATAAATGGCTTATCCCATATTTGCTTACCTACACGAAGAAAAAGTTACTTCTTGAATGTAATAAATATAATAATTTTCACAACCCTATAATTCAACCTAATCAAGTGTTAGTAATTTATGTTTGAATAACAACTAGCTATTCTGCACGGTGTTTCTGACGCCCATCAATAATTACAGAGGACTCCCTCAATACATTTATTTGGGTCAATTAATTATATCTAATATTTTATTACTCGTTACCCTAATGTACGAATATGTCCGTGTTTCAATTATTCTAGCTTCTAAAATATTTCATCTACATTTTATTTTTATACCCAATATATTTGTAAATATACAAGGTATAAAGTTTAGTTCCGACTTTGTAACGCTTGAAAATATTGATTGCAGAAAATAATTTTTGTTATAAGTGTTCATAAAATTACCTAATTAGTCCATTTCCGAATGTCCGTCCGTCTGTCTGTCTGTCTGTCTGTCCTTGAACCCGATAACTCAAAAACGAAAAGAGATAACGAGCTGAAAATTGTTTGTGTGTTCTAGAGCAAAAAAGTAAGGTCAAGTTCGTTAATGGACAAAATCGGAACGTATTATAATTTATATCTTTGAAACTGTAAGAGATAGAAAAAAAATTTGTTGCCAAAAAATCTTCTTCTCTTTAAAATAAACAACTTTTGTTTGAAAAATTTTTTCATAAACTCAATAGTTTTCTCATAATTTGTGCCCAAAGGTGAAAATGAGAAACACAATTGATAGGTGAACGAAGGCATGCCTATATACATGTACATAGCACCATACATACTATTTTTATACCCAGTATATTTGTAAATATACAAGATATATTAAGTTTAGTTCCGACTTTGTAACGTTTGAAAATATTAATCGCAGAAAAAAATGCATATCTTATAAATTTTGAATTTGAAGAATTGTTCAAACATTGATATACAAACTCAATATATACAGGGTATTCAAACAATTAACTCAGTTAGTTGTTACATTACTTGTTTTTACTAGATTACAAAGTTTTTTTTTAAATAGTTTTAATGTGAAAGTCATATTCACGGTGTCAAAGAAATTAAATTATTATACAGACACAATTTTGATTGTGTAATCAATCCTTGCACACCTTACTACAAAGTGTTATTGATTTTTACATCATATACAATGAAGAAGCGTTTGGTATATCATTTATCACAATCTGTCATACGCTGCGTTACTATTGCTGCGTTATTTATTTTACGTTCAATCATTTCTATTTCAATTTCTTTCAGGGATATTGATATTTCTAGTAAGTCGAACGACAGATGTAAACATTTAGTGCATTTTTTCGCGATAGTAAAAAACAGTGTATCTAATAATTACCTACTTTTATTATATTCTCGAGTTTGTGAATGTCAGTACATGTCACTTTTCAAATTTGTTTTCAGTTTCTAACGCAAGACGAACGTGATATGTCTGTTTCTCGATGAAAGTGAGAACATTATTTTTACATTTGAGACAATGTAGAAAGAAACAACAAAATATTTTTTTCCATTTCGAGGCAATACTGTGCTGAGGATATTCTCTTATCATCTTACGGCAACCGAGCACTACCAATTGGGAACTAAGAGATATTTTAAAATCTTAAATCTTGTAAAATTTTTTGTATCGTCTCCTGTTAAATGATGGAGAACCCTAACACTTTTCATATTTTATCTGTGTACACCTCTCAATGAAAATTGAGTACACCGAAAGTCTTTCAAAGAGGCAGTTTTTTTTCAAACTGCTTTTCATGCATCCCATTTTTTTGGCGTAAAAACAAAATTTACACCACATTTACGCCATAATTACACCAAAACTATGGGATGTATGAAGAAAAGTTTCAAACAAAAGTTGTTTGTTTTTATGAGATAAACAATTTTTGTATTTAAAAATGTTCCTTATCTTGGCATCGTTTATAAGGTAAGTTATACCATGCGGCACGGATGCATGGAACAAAAGTATAATTATTGCCATTTTGTTTCCTCCTTTAAACTAAGCAACTTTTGTCTGAAATATGTTCGTGAAACTTCTTTGTTTTAAAATTATTCAGCTTAACAAGTTGAAATGGGCAACCCCGTATATTACGTATAGTGTGCCCCTGTAAAATTATTACTAATTGTAATATTATACATATAGGTGAATATCTAGTAATATTTATGCTTAGAATGTGACTTTCTGTTTCATGTATTTTGCATTTGCGTGTACATATATTTTATATGTACAGTTGTACACTTGACTTTTAAATCTTAACCAAAACATATCCGAATATATATTTATAGTTTTAAACAATTTAACAAATTGACAGATCATTAGAGTAAGACCCTCCCGTTTTTCTATATGAAATAACATTGTTATTATTATTTGTAAAAATTGTCGTGGTCTAAGTAAAAACGTCCAATTATTTTTCTCTGTGTTAAAATTTCAAATTCGCCCACTTTACCTAGATCAGTTTTTTGTATTATAAATACGTATTTCGACTACAATGTAGTCATCATCAGTATAAATTAGCGAGTCGCAATTTACTCTTTGACAATTAGAAATAGATAGAATGTCGAGATCAATAGACAAAAATAAAAATGAATAGAAAATTAACAAAATTAAAATATACTAGATTTAAAATATAATAAATTTTAATTTGGAGATAATGGTCACCAAATTAGCAACAAGTAACATATGCTGAGACAATATAAGAGTAATTTGAATAAGAGTAAAGTTAACAGGAATAAATATGAAGAAAAAATTTTAACAAGAGTAATTTCAACATAATTTAAAATTTATTATATTTTAAATCTAGTATATTTTAATTTACTTAATTTTCTATTCATTTTTATTTTTGTCTATTGATCTCGACATTCTATCTATTTCTAATTGTCAAAGAGTAAATTACGACTAGCTAATTTATACTGATGATGACTACATTGAAGTCGAAATACGTATTTATAATACAAAAAACTGATCTAGGTAAAGGGGGCGAATTTGAAATTTTATTTCAAAAACCTAGAGTTCTCACTAATTATCATTCGATAATATAATGTTTCTCTGTGGTGTTAACCTACAACCTACCTTCCCACCAAAAATTAACCTTCTAGGGCAACTAGAAGTATCCTAGAAGCTTTGATGGTTAGTGGACTCAATGAGTGAGCTACCAAAACGTCGATTTTTAGCATTTAATATCTTGAAAACTACTAAGGCGTTAATTATATTGATAAATTTAGTACGTACCATGAGATCCTGGATCTTTAACAACATTTGAAATTTTCAGAGGCCTATAATCCTCCCCAATACTTCGCATAAAATATTAAGCGCCTAACTTTTAGATTTACATGCATGTATAAGCAATTCTGTACAGCGATGCTTAAACTTGAGTACTACCGTGCTCCTGTGATCAGCAGTGGAATACCTAGTAGACCTAGAAAATCCTAATTTTTAATGACACCGGTATATAGAGGTTGCGTGAGTATTTGGCACCGATCTTTTTTAAATATATCTAATATAATAATATCTGTGCTATTTAATTGAGTAAGGTTGACATATACTGGTATTGACGGATTTTTTTTTCTATATTTTTTTTTTTTTATACAAGCTCAGGTATATAACATAATGTACATTATCAAATAAATCAATAAATAAAAATATTTGAAAGCACAAATTATCCCAATGTCAATATGAAATAAGATTGATTGCGAAAATATTGAGAGTAAAATGGAGAAAAATATAAAATTCATATTTTTACCTTAACCTTTTTAAATTGGAGAAGAAGAAAAAAAAAAAAAGAAGAAAACGCGTAGAAAAAAATTAATGAAGATATAGCAGCAGCAGACATGATGCTTTTAAAGTGAAATTGAATTTTTATATTCTTGTCATGTCCATTTTTTTTTTCTTTAATGTAGTATGTTTTTGTCGAACGTTGGTAATATTGGAGATGTCTTTTATTTTTTTATTTTTCTTTAATAAAAAATTAGTTAAATGAGAATATTTATTTTATATGAGAATATACGATATAACGATAGTTTTTTTTTTTGTCCTCTGTAATGAAAAATTAAATGTTACGAAAAGCTATTATTTTAGAAAAACGTGTGGATTTGGAATATAAATTTATATATATATATATATATATATATATATATATATATATATATATATATATATATATATATATATATATATATATATATATATATATATATATATATATATATATTTTAAAAATCATTTAAACGAAGATTTTTTTATTTTATTTCTTGGATTTTTATACAAAAGATTAAATGTGTTCGTATAATTAGTATAATAATATATTATTATATGAACTAGAGATGCCAGGAATTGTGATTTGGTCGAATACCGAAGTGCCGAATATTCGGCCACTGAATATTTGTTGAAACAAAAGAAGTTTGCAGTGCCACTATGCATTTCGCGTGTAACAGGTTTCGATTTGTCCCATTTTGGTATGTGCAGGGGCGGAGGGGCAGGTGTATTTGGTACATTTGCGAGTAGATCGTGTCACGACACGCATTATTTATTCTTCATATCGCACGCACGTTGTGTTATCAGAATTATTAATCCTTATTACTAAAACATATCGCTGTTTATAGTCAAAAGCTTTTTAAAATGATACCAGTAATTAATAAAAAATCGCGTATTTGGAAGACCCTTACAAGGGGTAGTCAGCAAACGCAAAACAGTATCCGAGTCTGACAAAATTCGCTAAGATTTATCTATCGTCTCCATGGCAGTAGTGTACACAGACTGCGTTGGAGTGCTTTCCCAATAGAGAATCAATGTTAATTATTATTTATTACTGGCAGGCCGTCTGGTTACTGTGCGGAGTCAGTCAGTCAGAAATGGACTAACTAGGTCATTTTATGAACACCTATACCCAAAGATATGATGAATATTTTCAACCGTTACAAAGTCGGAGCTAATCTTATGGCACCCTTGTATATATTATATATATATACCGGGTATAAAAATTGGTATTTTACCATAACGATCATAATATGGTAAAGTATATTTGAAAATGATAAAAGGAACAATTCTAAATTTTCTATTTATATACAGAAAAGAAATCCATTTGGGACTTTTATCAAGAGTTGAGTTGGTATATATGTGTGCGTGTGTATGTGTGTGTGTGCTTTTAAATGACTGAACATTGAACAGTTAGTATGTACTACTAGGTAGTAGGTAGTAATATACCCACTTGTGAAGTGCATTGCATATAACTGCATCATTGAATCAAGGAACTATTATTATCTTTTATGTTCATAACACATTGTACTGTAAAGTTTTGTTCAAAAGCGTTATTTTCTTCACATCCTTGGTCCGTTCATTTCATCCTTCTTACAACGAACTATAATATAGATCTAAAGAAGTAAGTATCTATATATGAATGAATATGATATGTGTTATACACTTACACACAATTGTATATAAAGCTTACTTATTCAATTCAAAATGTTTGAGGTATATATATATATATATATATACACCATATATATATACATATATATATATATATATATATATTACAAAATGTTATTACATAGACTTTATAGTTGTTGTTGTTACACAAAGGTCTTTGAACTTAAAGACAGCCAACCAACTTTATATAGTTCGAATATTTAAAGAGAGTTCGTTAAATATTACGAGACGTTTGGACAGTGGAATAATGGGTTTTCTAGAAAGTAGAAAATAAAAGTTTTACTCCGCGTCACGAATATGCGACTATTAATAAGACCTCTCAGGTTTAAATGTTCGCTACAATCACAAGTTGGTGACTCGGGGAAAAGTTGTATTTTCTACTTTTTACTTTATTGAATTAAAGTTTTTTTGAAAAAAATTTGCATATCTATTGTTATCAATATACTAAAATATTCAATGTCATTTCCCACCGCTCCCACTACTTCAATTATTTATCAACACTTCCATCAAATTTCTATTTCAGCGAATATTTTCGAATTCAATTTATATAGAACGATTGTTAGATATACTATATTGTCACGTGACTTATGGTATGGACTAAACTGAACATACAAACATAAATAAAATAGTATATAGCTTACTATATAATTATTTTATGTGACTTGATACTACCAGTGGGTGGGGGAGTGATCTGTTCAAGACAGTATTAGATCTATTTGTAGTTCTATTTGAAGAACGGATAATAGAAAAACGGAAACAAAAACAAATTAAAGACTATTGCATGTAGACACAAAGAACTTCACACCACTTTATTTGAACAGCATCTAAAAAAAGTAGACTATGTCTTCATGGCAATAATTGCTTCAGCAACACAAGCATTTGTGCATGTATACTACTTTCTGGAAGTCCTCTCTCATTTCGAGAAAGGTCAAATTGAGGATTTTTAACTGAAATCTAAAGGCTGTGGTTATAGACAAATAATCTAACAAATAACCTTCAAGCTTTTGTGCTTACGAAGCAATAGATCCTACACGAACTGAATTAGATTGAAAACCTCAAGGGTAAAAAAACAAGATCGTACGAGATACTCATGACATCGTACAGTGAAAAAATAAACTCTTTTTCCCATAACAGTTTTAGGATAGAAAAATTTTGTACACAGCTAAAAGTCCATATAACCCCAATCCACTATCTGTAGCAACGATTAAAACCGACAAATATAATGAAGTAAGCCCAATCCGGCAACACTGCTAATTTGACGGATGTTAATTTCATAACTGACCTCTGATAGCATAACCTTACGCATTCCTGTCACCCTTAATTCTGAAGGTATCATCAAGTAAGGTATCATCCATACGTTTTGAGTCCGAGACTAAGGTATGATGTGAAAATATACACTATATACAATAGCAATGAGTATTCATATACAATATTAAATTCCTATTTAAAACACGAATGCCGATGATTGCCGACTGTCATATAGCCGATCGTTACAAAAAAACGTGACAGTCTCATCTGAAATTTCATTTCACTCCCCATATAAAATCATATTTGTATAGTCTCGCTATCTAGAGCACGGTAGTGCACAAGGCCGAGTAGATGTTTTCACATCAAACCTCTATAAATAAATAAAATAATGTGTACATTAATTCTTATAAATTGTTGTCATACAATAGACCTTTTAATTTCAAATAACGATTTGTTTTTGTTTCGGGCAGATTGTCAAACTCTACAATAAGATAAACAAAGATGTGAGATATTGCTTACTCATTTCTGCACAATAATTTGTTTGACATTCTGCCCGAAACAAAAACAAATTGTTATTTAAAATTAAAAGGTCTATTGGAGACATACATTATACTACTGTAATATATTATTAATAATCGTAAATAAATCGTCGTTCATTTGATAGGGGTTTGGGTTTTAAGACGTATCAATTGCTAGGGAGTTACATAAACGTGGTGCAGCGTGACAAAGTGGAGAAAGAATGATCAAAAATATTTGAATTTGGCATAACATATTTTATGGGTGGCCCTTCTAGTTAATTCTATCTAGATTTATGTTTACAATAAAATCATATTCTAAACTCCCTGTATAAACTAACTCACTATAGTGTGCCTTACCGTTAAAGCATTGTAACAAACTCTGGCTACTTAGGTACCTATATCGTTATAACCATTCTCTTTATTGTGCGAATTTGTTTTTTGAAATTATTGTTTAAAAATGAATTATATGCTTTCACGTAATTATAATACATTTATGTTTACTTGTTTTTGTTGTAATATGAGTTGTTGTATATTCTTACATCCTTTTTAATTGTATTTACCCGTAAAGAGGACAATATTATTTTACAAACGAAGTAGTTATGTTTGTTGCATGTATGTACTCCATACTTACTCAGTTAAATTTATATATTATAATAGGTTTGTGACAATTACAACTTATTCATATGTCTAGACATAAATATGTATATTACGAAATAATAATAATAATGTTGAGCTTACTCTATTATTGTAAAAACAAAATAGCATTTTATTTCTATATTTAGATAATTATAGTTTTGTAGGTGTACTAGTCAAACAAATATCAATATAATTAGTGTCGTTTATACGCTTTGTGTCTACTGTTTAAGCTTGTGTTCTAAAATTATTACACTGCGCAGAGTACGAGTAATGTGACAACAGCAAGTTCAGCCCATTACACAATGAAAAAAATAAGGTATAAGATATAAGAAATAAGGAATAAGATATAGCGGAATCCAACAGATGGCAGAACCGTTGGTCAATTCACAATTCAAAAATAAGGAATAAGAAATAGCAACAGAATTTCCGTCGCGTTAGATATCTGTTCCTTATTTCTTAATCCCAGCCAATCACAGGTTTGGCTGCCAATGTTATGCGCAATCGATTCTTTCGATGTTTTTGACATTTGTGCACACACCAGCAGCAGGCATTCTACCGCTGTGATTGGTTGAATATTGTAGCTTATCGCTTATCATTGTGTTTTGGTTGCTGTGCTATTTCTTATTTCTTATTCCTTATATCTTATACCTTATTTGCATTTTTTTTTAAATGCATTAAATATTCTTGGAAGCTTAAATTTGTTTTGCTGTGGTCGTACAGCGGTGAGCACTTGTGATACGATCAGTGCCAAGGTGCTCGCGGGCTTATGATTGAAAACCCCTGGGTTATAGCATAAAGACTTTTTGGTGGATTACTGCTACCTAAGAGCACTGTATAAAATTAAACATATGCTCCAATTTCATAAATTATAATTTAATAAAACAAATTAAAAAGTTGACAATAATTTCTTCAATTCGAATAATTACGTTTATTCATCAATTTTTTCGTAATTTGTCTAACAACAACTACACTCGAGGAAATCAAAAGGTTTGCACGTGATAATAAAACAAGTCTACAGGCTTCTTTCGAGAAGGACTACCAAGTCAGTGAAATCTACTGACAAGTGGATCCCTTGTTGATCCGATGAGTATTCTTCTTTAATCTCGAAATCGTATGATTTGTCATATTCATTTCGCAATCGATAGCCTGAAACTTGTTTTGAGTGTTTTACATGAAAACTACTTATTTAATCGATATCAGGTAAAGGGGTGCCTTACTCGAGCCAGGGGTGCGTTTACTTAGTTTGATAAAAGCTGTATGATAGCAGTGTTGATGAAAGCTGTATTTAGCGGGAGTTTAATTCATCTTAACTTAAGCAATCATTATGAGCGTTCAGAGTGAACTGACGTGAACATTGAAAGCTAATTAATATTGTTTACGGTATAATACGGTGTATAGAATATCTTAACAAATAGTTTCAACTATACTAAGATTACATTATTTATATTGTTTACGGAATAGTAAATGGGCAAACTATACCCATGCTTATATTTGTGCATGGTAGTTTAAAGATAAATTGAGAACTACATAATAGTAACTGCACCGATTACTGATAATTATTATGAAGCTACAACAATGTTCATATACATGTATAACGTTTACGTACACTTTGCCACAAAAGTTGATGTCATTTTTTTAAATTTTATAATTGATTTGTGCCTTATTTATTCGATTTTCGAAAAATATTTTCGAATAAAAGTTGTTAATATATTTCTAATGAGCAACTTTTATCCAAAGCATTTTTTCGAAAATCGAATCAATAAGGCACAAATCAATTATAAAATATTAAAAAAGAATATCAACTTTTGTGATCTATAGTACATGAATATGTACATATAAGTTTATATCGACCACAAATGAGAAATTCGTTAAATTCTGTATTGTCTAATTAATATAGCACATATTGGTGAATTTTTTCTGTGCTTTCTTCCTTCTAATTTGTAGAATATTCAAAATTTAAACTTTGTGACCGATATCATTGTGGCAATTGATGAAGACATGTCACTGTTAATCTCCGGTTTCCCCAAGAACGTACGTATTATCGCAATGAAAGAAGGTGTGCAATACGGTAAAGAAAAAAGTTCCAAGTTACCTAAAGTTACCTATACACTATCTATAAGTAGAATAGTCGTAAATCTCAATATTTAAGAAAACGGTAAAATCAAACCAAAAGTACCATCTGCCCCTTTGGTTTGGGAGACTACCTCCTATCATGTGACTGCAATACCAAACGGTTTAGTTTTTCAAATCATGAATGAGCAATCCTAGGTCGGTAATGCGCCCATTCCCCTACCACGAGATCCTATAATTCCGTTTGGCTATTATGAAATATCTTGTGTTCCGTTATATTTCTTCCATATACAGATTTGCGACTTACTGAAGGTCAAGAAAAATTTATTCATATTAATCTCTATATCTTATTTCTGTATCGTTCTGTATACAGCTGTGATCTAGAAAGGAGCGAGAAGTTATATAGGTACTTAATTCGAACCCTACGACGTTTCATATGACAGTGACTTAATTATCCGTTATAGTTCGCCGTTCGCACAATAACACGATACAAGTAAATTGGACAAACCAATTTATATCAACTTTATTATAGATAAAAATTATCTATGTAAATGTGAATAAATTTCCGTGAAATCGTTTCATAAGATGCACTTTTAACCGAGCAATTAGTATGCTCATACATTTTCTGAATTTTTTTCGTTAAACTGGTCTGAAAAATTAAACACATGGTTAAATCTGACGGTGATGAAAGCGCTTTAGATAGTCGGTAAATCGATTGACGAATTTATATGTATGTACCGACATGTACACTTTTTATCACGACTAATACAGGACATGGATGGCAATACAACTATATTACACGAATGTAATAATTACTTATGTGACTGTGTATTCTATGATTATGAAACTAAAACTTCCATCGTAACAAGTTTGCTGGTTGCTGCAGTCACTGCTGTAAATATTTGTTGTTAAGGACACTGTATTATACTGCACATAAATTACATTTTGTGGTATTCATTAAGTACTGAATAAAAAAAACATAACAAACTATCTTATAAACATCATCTTGGTATTCAAAATCATAATTTACCCAAGTTATAGTTAGTTTAGAAAAGAGATAGAACCAACCGCCAACGTGAAAAAGACGTTAGACATGGTGCATAATTGACAGTTGATTTCAAGTTGACAATTTATCAATATTACCGAAAGTACATTCAATATATGTATTTGAAACAGTATGTCACATTCTAATCGTATATATTACTGAATATATGTATAATATTATATACAGTAACTCTTAGAATATTTTAACTGGTGCAATTTTTTTGAACGGAGTGTGTATAATCTACAAAAAGTTTCTGATTAACTAATTACGTCTATGGTATGAAGTAAGTGAGGTATAGGCATGCGCAGATAATGATAACGAGTCTTGGAACTTAACGCAGTTTATTTATATTAATTTAAAGAATACGCAATTATAGGCTAATTAATTGAATATTATACGAACCTTACAAAATTCGTCAATGACAAAACAGAAAGATATAATTGACAAATAATTAGACTATCATTGTGCGTGCACCGTACGCACAATCATTGTGAAAACACTGTTTGCACTTTCACGGTCTCATGTCGAGTGGAAGTGAACTGTGAACAGCTTACTTTGGACATATTATACAAGAAAATTTAGAACGTTGTCGATTGGATTGCGGGCCGGATACTGCCACGTCTTAGATGTATTTAAATTCACATATAAATACGCGCATATACATTATGGACAATTCCAACATCATTAAGCACCGCCGAGTGAATTTGACACAATTTTAGCACACTACTAAAATAGTATGGATGAGCTTTATTAATATCAAGATGTCAGGCAAAACTCATTACATAAATATTATACAAATTGCATAAAAATAATTTGTATAAAAAATGTATCCTCGATGAATACTATGTTATGTGTTTTTGGTAATAACAACATAGTAACTACTGCTAGTAGGTTGAAATATTAAGCACCATCCCCTGCCAGAGATCCCAATTGGTATTGTTTCAAGATTTCCTTTAAAAAAATACCTATGTTTTATTATACAAACGCAACAATTTTGTTGATTCACGTTTCCACCCTGTGAGAGGTTTTAGATGCTTTTATTCATAATAGGGTAGTTGCATGATACCAAATATGTCATATTTATTTTCAGAATATGAAAATACTGTTAATACTGTAATAATATTTAAAAACGAAATTAAAATCCGACAAATATCAAGGAAGCTATAAGCTTTTAAAGATTATTATCTGTCTCTTTCTTGCAAAACGGAGTTTTACGTGTATTTTAAGTGGTGATAGTATATTTTGACGTCACAATGCATGTCAAGAGGGCTATCACCCTCTTTGTCTAATAGGGAATTTCAATCATTCATATCTCGCTTATTTTTAAAGTTATTTAAAAAGTAATTTTACCTTCATATTTGTCAAGTAAACATGCTTCAATTCAAGTGAAAAAAAATTTTCATGCATAACCCCAATTAACATTTCTAAAAACTTTAATATACTCTGTATATATATACTCGGCCTGGCTCACTACCGTGCTCTAGAATCTAGATAAGAGTATTATAAATTTAGTCCCGATTGTAACTGTTGAAAGTATTGACCGCAGTCTCTCTGTTAATGGAACACACGAATACACGATGTTTACACACTGTGTCAGTTGTGTCACACACCGTGGCTCTATGTTAAATAAAAAGCAACCATTAATATCCACTAACCTCTGTATAACTGTACAGAGTATCTTTATAGAGCATCTTTAAACGTGAAATAACGTACACTATTGAAGCGCTGTCTAGCCGCCTCAACTAGAAAAGGTACTAAATTTTGCTTCAGTGCGCTTTGCGTAACTAAAAACTTTATGTGTGAAGCAGAAATACATGTGACAGCCACACATACTTATAACACATAAACGCCGCCGCACTGAAGTAAAATTTAGTATCTTGGCTACTTGAGAAGCGCTTCAAATGTGGTTAATGCACTGACCTCTACATAACTGGACAGATTATGGTTATCGGTCTAAATAATGCGTGTAGTCGAAATATATGTGACAGCCACAAACACTAACACACATTCTTATCACACATACATCATGAAATCTTATTTAAAAATATTTTTTGTTTGTTTTGTATCAATTTAATAATAGTAGTTTCATGATACTCGCGTAGTCATAAATATTAATTCTTTAAATCGTAAATATGTATATCGCTAATGGAAAATTTTGAAATCTTAAAAATAAGCATACTTTTTTTTTGTTGAAATGCGACGCAGGCACGCTGAAGCAAAGGCTAGTTCCTTGAGTAGCGCTTTAATTGGGGTTAAGGGCGTACATACGGTAATCTGTCTAGTTTATATAGAGGTCAGTGCAATAATCTCAATGTATTATCTATTATATTTTTTGTATTATCTATGAAATTTTTTTTAACTGATGACTCAAGTCACTCAATTAATATTTTAATTCGTAATTCAACGCTACTTCCCAGGTTATATGTATTTTTTTCAATTATCGACGTAAACGTATCAGTTTGAGCCTTTTATGTTAAATTAGTTCAAAAAAATCAATTTCATAATTAAAATACGTTACCACCAAAATTAAATTTTTTATTGATAATAGTACTATTTACTATTTATTCTTTTACTAAATAATAACTATTAAACTTGATTCTTCAGTTTTTAAATATTGATCTATCAATTAAAACACTAGAATATGTCTTAAAATATAATAGTCTTTGTATAAAATATAAAATTATAAACATGGTCGTGGTTGATATTTTAACTACTGCAGTCTGCCTGCACATACAGGTGACCCATTATGCATGCCAAACAATAAAATTAACCTGTGCAGGCTGTACCTATGCGCATACATGAATGAAATATACATTTAAAATCCAAATGAAATAGATTTTTTTCAGAAATTTATATTTACAGAATAAAACTATAACATTTAAAAATTAATACATTAGTATTATTTCGATGATTAATTTTATTTAAACTACACCACAAATGTGTATATCATCAACGCCACTACTAATAATATTTACTAATTAACAGGTGGCACGCCTCGATGACGTCACATCAGTTAAACATTTATTTTTGAATACAGAATATAAAAGTTGTTTACGTGATGAAGTTTAAATAACACATAGTTCTAAAACTATTTGAAAAATATTTATATTGTGCAAATTTATACTTTATGTAAGTATTATCCCATAAATATTAAGTCAATGTGTTTATGTATACTCTTATTTACAATTTAATTGAAAAAAATCGATTTAAAATGGATTTCAATACCACACCCAACCTAATTTAAAAAATGTTAAATTTTAGGTTCTTTAATTTTTATTTTATTGGAAATGTCTTCTGGATCAATATTGGATGAACGTGGCGAATATTTAAAAAATCCATATTTTGAAGGGCATCTTTTTGGTGAATTTACACCATTTTATATTACAATCACCATTTGTACTTTCTTTGCCTTATTTATATTTATATTGAATTTCGTGTTCGGATGTTGTTCAATTCATAAATATTACTGGCAAGACAGACATACGGGTTAGTATTATTAAAACTTTGAATATGATATATCATAAAGATCGCCACATAGGGCTACCATCTATAAAAAGTTTCTTCTGGATATGTAATTTTGCCCAGAGACCATTTACCCAATAGAAAATACATTTTTTCATTGATATTTTTAAATAGTAATTTTCAATACAATATTTTGTTACTTCGGCTTACTAACGAAACTGAACAATTCTTATAAAAATTAATCTTGGTACACAATTCACTTTTAACCATCGATAAATTCAAACTACTTCGTTCGTTCATCCATAACTTCGTTATTGAAAAACATTCACCAATAATCCCATTGATAATGTTACAATATTTTTTTCTAATTTTCAGTGGAGAAAATGTTCAGTTTGGGGTAGCCCTATGTTCTCAAATCACTATAAAACGATTTATTAGAATCCTAACGATTATTAGAATCCTAACGACTAATGATTATTCGAATCCTAAAATAAGTTGTATATTAATAGAAATGTATTTTTGTTTTAGGTAATCGTTGGCTAGTTTCTTTATGGACAACAACAGCATTTAAACAACCTCCATTAGATTTATCTGACGTTGAAGCAGCATTTCAACCAGATTTGCAATCAGCGTACAACTTTGCAAATCCTCCTGAATACTTAGAACTTCAAAAACGTGACGATAAACGAGAAAGTGAAATTTAAACATAAAAATGTTTCACATATATTGGCCAGCATGTGCTGCTTTAACAATGTGTGTCTTGTTTGTAATTTTTAGCATTTTACGTTATGGCCCAAAATTATGCAAAACAAGGCATACAACATTACCGACCTATCATATTGAAGGTCGGTCGGCTGCGTATGAACAACAAATTTCATACTCTTAACGTATATAATTTGATAATCATCTTCTGCTACTCTTTCTGACTAAGATCTGAATTATTTTTCAAAAGAATCTCTTATGTAACAGAAGTTGAGTTTTATGTATTAGTATTTTATAGTAACTTTATACGCTCGTTTTTACATTATTTACACACTTTTTATGACAAATTTTACGATATATTAAGTACAAAAAAATACGTTAAAACCTTACCTTAGGAAACATTTTCTAGTGCTTCTATCAGTGGATATAAATGTTGATTTCCATAATTCATGTTAGTACCAAATACAGTAATATATCAAGAAAATCAAAATTACAAAAAAAATGTGAACTGGCTTCATTTTTTAATCGAGATGAAATATAGAGATGGCTGTCATCTCAATCTGCATTCATTTCGTAAATAGATTAAACTGGTTCAAAGTAGGAAATTCATATTATAGAAAATAAAAAGGTTTACAAGTTATGAAGTTACTACAATAGTTTCGAAATTTTTTCGTTGACTAGACGGATAAAACTACATTAAATACAATGTAACCGTTATATTAAATTATAATCTATATCAGCGTTTTGCTAAAATCCATGCCTATTATATTACATAAACTAGACATTTTTACAATTTACTCCGATGAAAGTTACAGCTTAGACCAGGGGTTCCCAAACTTTTTCTCTGATGGAACACTTTGATAATCTTGGAATTTTAACAGAATACCTTGTTTATTTTGAAGAGAAACATTAATATTTATAAAATTATATAGACTAACTTGTGAAAGTATATTCCCGAAAAATTGTTTCCTCTAGAATTTACACGCCGGTATGTTGAATACTTACTTTAAAATATATTTTAAAGTTGTGGCGCAAACAATGGTCGGTTATGACATTTACATGCCACAAGTTAATATTGTAAAAATGTTGAAACAAATGCTTTTTGATGAACATTCATTCACTTCCCGCGGTGCACAGGTGCTCCGCGGAACACAGTTTGGGAAACCTTGGTTAGACAAATCACTTCTAATGACGGAAAATAGCGAAAAAAAGTATTACTGTATGAATAACTAAATTAAACTGTTTTCCACTAAAATTCAAATTTTAATGATATATTTTAATTAAAAATTGTTTTAATTCGAATCATAATTGTATGAAAACAAAGATTAAAACAAAAAATCCGTCCATTTTTGTAAAGAGTCTAATTTAAATATATATTATATATTTAAAATTAAAGTAAAATATGAAAAATAAAAATTCAAAGGCTTGTTTTTTTTGTAAAATTATATATGTAACTTAACATTATATTTACTTTTTTACAAATTATAATAAAATTTTCAAAAAAAATACAAAAGTATCGTGTCTTGTTCATTTAAATAATAATAAAAAAAAATTAAATATAAAAATGAATGGGAAATTTAAAGAGGTGTTATTTGTTTTGGGTATAGAATACAAAATTATAATAACAATAGTTATTTTTTATACGAATATACTCTGATCTTTATTTTTGTATAAACGATATCTTGAGATGACAATCAATTGAATATATATATATATCACAAAACACGGATTCTACACAACACAGTAGCAATCGTACGATTAAAATTGCTTCTATTTTATTTTTTACATAATTCCCCATTTTAATTGTAGTTGATAATAATGTTGTTGCAGCGTGCAATATCGGAATATTGGCGTTGTCGCCTAACTCTATATTCTACGTTAATGTTTCACATGTTGATCCTCCATTTGCTGTTGCCACTATTTCATCAAATGATTGTTCCAAACAATGTTTTAGTTCAGCATAACTTACAACCAAAATGCTTTGCTCATCACGAGACATAAGGCAAACCTAATTACATTTAAAATATTAAATTAACTCATGTATTATTAATATAACTTATGATGTTCCAAATTCCTATAGGTTTCTTGAATCAATATTATGAAGATAAGAACGTATTATAATTAATGATCGTTTAACTGTCCGACAAAGGATCCCGCATCAAAAATATAGGATTTTGGCTTGTGAACTTGTTTACAAGAAAAACCTCTAGAGTTATACATTTTTTGGATCGCTGAATGCTAAGAAAAATAATGTTTTAGGCAAAAGTTGTCTAGTATCCAAGAGTCAAAAAATGACAGTGTCGTAGGGCGGGTTATTAATATGATGTACATATGAAAAGATAATTTTTCATTTTTTTAAGATTAACAAACTTAACAAATTAAAATGATAAAAACAAAAAATTATTTATTAATTATAATTAAGGACGTTCCTTTTCCATGCTAGAGTCAAATGAGTACTATCTTTAATAAAATTTATTTAGGATTTTTAAAAAGTTGTAAAGAATATCAATAATCTTACAACGATTTATAACTCTTTTTCATTTGTCCTAAATATTTTAAAAGTATTTATTGTAAAATATCAGTAAATGTAAATTAGAAATTTATATGACTTAATTTGACAGATCTGACAATAAACTTAGTTTTTTTTAAATGACATTCACAGTGTATATTTTTTTACTGTGCGCTGTCCCCAGTTTTCAAAATATGGTGGCAAAAACAAACCTAACAAAACAGTTTAAATTTTATTAAATAATTAATTCAAACGTTCGTCAACACCATTTTTTAATGCAATTATATAAACTGCATATTTCAAAGAATATTTATAAATATTTATTATGGAGCCTACTTTAATAATATGGTTAGTATAAGTAAAACAAATTCTGTTCTCCATAAGACGTTGTCTTAAAAGTTTGATTTTTAATCGATAAATACTCTTTGAAATGATCGTTAATAGATTTTTAATGTTTCAGGGAGGATAACTACATAATTGAGCTATTCAATTCACTGAAAAATTTTTTTTTATCTACTATCAAGCCTTATGCATGAACTTCCTTAAACAATAATTTGTGTGTGTTAATTTTAAAGAAAATGAACCATTATCATTTCATGTATACATCGTATACTTCTTGTCACAAAATCTGTCCTTTTTTACCACTTATTCCTAAACTAGTATTTTTAGCATTTAGCGACCCAAAAATAGAGAATTTCAGAGATTTTTCTAGTAATGTAACAAGTTCATAAGCAAGATATTTTAAAAATTATTATTAATTTCAAAAACTGGACATTTATAGAATGGACGCGTAGCAAGTTTTTTGATCGTGTCATCATTAGTAATTTTAACCAAGAGCCTAAATTCTATCTTTTTGTGCGAAATCCTTGTATATCGTATCTTCCCCTATTTCATTTTTGGCAGTAACAATTTCGGTTATTTGTGTGTAGAATTATCTGAAGTTATAAATTATACTGAAATAGAATATTTTTTGGGCACAATTACCTCTTCATTATACGAAAAAAAAACTAAGGAGCTAATCTCTATAAAGTTATCCACATCCGTAAATTTCATCGTTTATTTTAATTTAATGTTAAAATATAAAAAATAATCGCAATATACAAACCTTTTCTGGGACTCCAGCATCAAGTTTATTGAGGCACTGAACAACATGAGACATATCCAACCACGGTCGACCATCTTCTGTAACCTGGTGAAATACATAGTCTCTGAACAGTTTTAACATGTATCGATCCCCAGTTTCAGCCCATGTTCCATCTAAATTAAGTCTAAATAAGAAACAAATTGATTAAATTTCACGTTAAGTCTGACTATGAAAATATTATTTTTAACTGTCAAAAACACTGTTGGATAGAGAAAGTTTTTGTCAAGCAAAGTAAAGTAAACGGAAAGTAAATTGGTATGTATATAACAATTGCTCATTTCCAATGATAATTATATATTTGATTCGAATTAAAGTTACAAATTAAAAAAAACCAATGTCATAGATGAACTCAATTTTGAGTCATAAGTTAGTTTTATTCAATCAGGATAAAATCATTTTTCATTAAGAGATGTTGATAGTTTTCGAATAAATAAACATACAAAATTCTTTATGTAACTTCAAAGTTAATGTAGCCAAACAGATAAAAATAAATATTTTTCTATGAGTTTAATAATAAAATTTTTGAACATACTCTGGCCGTTCATTTATTGTTCCTAATTTTACTAATAATCGAAATACTCGTCCGTTTTCCATTTCCTTTGATATTTCATTCTCCATCAAGTCTGTACGTAATTGTAAAGCATCCAATTGTGTATAAAACCTTGCACCAATCATTGGCATTAAATCAGTTACTGTTCTTCGCTGTTGGGTCGACAGCAAATACCTTAAAAAAGTATTAGTATTACAAATATTGAATAAGTTTCAAAATAAATCCGTTAAAATTAACTACAGTTTAAAAAACATTATCAACAAGAACATAGATGGCCGATTAATATGAATGTTCTAAAACGGAAGCTGTAATATCTAAGCCATATCCTAACTAGTTTACAATACAGCTGACAATTTTCTCGTTCCGTGTAAATTTCCACATCGAGTGATAAATTGATAATTTCAAGACTGACGAAATGAGTAATAACATGAATGGTTCAGTTAAATAAAACCAACTTTTGACTGAATTCAACGTTTTAATTGTTCTCTCCCGAAACATTACCTATTTTTTCTTGGACTGTATTAAGCTACGAAGTGACTTGAGCGGTTGGTCTTTTTTTTAGGGTATGCTATTTAGTAAAATGTAATTTTATTTAGAAAAAAAGTTATAATTGAGCGTTGGCCAATGGTCATGACAACGTCGGTCAACATGGAAAAGTTCCAAACCGACAAATAATCTTGATTTGGATCCTAGATAGCCTTGTTTCTAAAACTGTTAAAATCGCTTGGAACATTTTAGAACCGTTTGGAACGGCTCCATTTCAACCGCGATGAAATTGTTCCATGCAGAACGACGTTGAAATGCCGGAAAAACCACCAAGTAGCAGTCATTGAGTTTCCATTTATAACTTAACTGAAAAATGATATTACAATTTACTATAAACAAAAATGGCATACTCCAAAGAAAAGAAATACATTGCTCAGCATGAATTTTTTGCAAGCAAAGAAAAATGGGTATATTCCAGTCAGTCACCCTGAACAAATAATGTACACAAACTAGATTAGATATGATCTTTCTCACGATATGCGGATCTACCTCTCGTACTCTCTGAAGGTATATAAAATGGCGACTCCGGTATTCGTGTAATTATAGATGTAAATTTAATCACTTATTCACAATTAAAAGCAAATGTAGATAGAATAAAGTTTCTTTGGCGTAAAAGATTCAATACATATAATTTATATATGTAGAACCCACATATGATGACTTCCGGTTCGAACACCAGATGTCAGCCACTTTGCTTTAATTAAGAATAATCATTCAATATTAGCAGATACAAAACAAAAATTACTATCAATTCAAAACAGAAAACATAGACTGCTTTGAAAAACTCATTAATTAATAATATATACTTACATAATCAGATTTCGTAAATCAGAGGTATATATCCTTGACACTAATTCCAAGGATGAAGTAATATTTTCACGTTGAATTGCCATTAAAGATTTACATGCTAAGGCAAGCACCAATTTACCAAGTGCATTTAAATCTTCTTGTTGATAATGTGGTATTAATGCAAGAGGATTTGCTGCATTTGAATCAAATGTTAGAACATCAGTTATTGCTAAACAGCTTAATCGTAATCTCGATCGTCCAGTCAATATTATTTTCGTCGGATCTAACGTTCTACACGCTAGACCAGCAGCATGAATTACACGTAGAGCAGATGTTAATTGTATCACATAATTCCATATTATAGGTTCCGGAAGTTTATTATTCTGTTGATGACGGAGTATTGTATTTTTTGTGTGACTGTATGGACGTGGAGCATTTGTATCAGATGAGAATGGATCTGAATAACCATTTAAGGTCTCTGTTGCTAAAAAATGCTTAGATAGTAATGTCTCTGAGCCCGGATGATAATCGTAAACAAAAACCATGGCTAAAAATTACCCATAAAATTATTTAAGAATTTGTCAAATAAAAGATATCGATTTTGAGGATAATTTGAAAGAATAACCATATTAATGAGAAATTGAATATTTTCTCGGATATTTAAGTATAAAATTGAAGAAATTTATTAAAACGTCTTCAATTAGCTTCTAAATTTTATTGATACCTGAACGAAAGCTATTGTGCTAAAATTTCTGTTCAACAGCAAGTGAATGAAGTAATACGTATTTTTATTACTATTTAGGATATTTCAAATTTTAATGAACTTTATCCTGAGAACTGAAAGTATTGAATAAACTAAAGGTAAATTTTCATGCTGTTGCTTGTCGCTGATTTTTAGCGATAAATGCGGTCACGTGGTTAAAATTCAATATGCACGCCATCTGGAAATATTGTAGCGATAAATAGCAGCGTTAAGCGTCATTTTTAGCGACAAATCACAAAGTAACAGCTGACAATATAGAATACTAAAAAATTATGTTATTTCGAAATATTTATTTGTGCTTATCTCAATACCCGTTAAATTTAGAACATCACAAAGTAACAGCTGACTGATGTTTTGAATATATCGATGCGGTTTTCGAGTTACGTTGACACTGATAGGACCCGACGAAAAAGCTAAACAAACTTAGCTTTTTCGCTACAATATTTCCAAATGGCGTGCATGTTGAATTTTAACCACGTGACCGCAATTGTCGCTAAAAATCAGCGACAACATGAAAATGCACCTTAATAAGATCGATAGACGTGTGTTTAATCGCCGATTTACAAAACTCAACAGAGCATGCAACTGCATCGTAGTACTGACATTGGCCAACTATATGTTTTTATAGAACCAAACTAAATTTCAAATTATATGAATTGTAATATTTTTTTAAATTATAAAATTATCATTTCGGCTGATGAAATTAAGGTTAAGTGAGCAGTAGTTAAAAAACAAACTAATAATCACCACTAATATCTACAATTAAGAATGCATGAGCACTGAAGCTTCAAAAAGATTAAGGCTTGATTTTTTGTTTACAGGTAGTTAAAGTGCATATAAATCAATTATAAAAATTTCAGGGGGGTTTTGAATTAATTATTTAATGTTAAAGTTTTAATACATTGCTCTTATGGAGAAACCCATATTTATATAATTTTCACTTGGAATAAAATAAGACAAATAAAAAAACAACTACGCAATAGAAATATTAATAAATAGATTGATCCAATAAAATTCCAGCATGACGGGTCTAAAAAAAATGACATTTAAGAAAACAACTGAGATTTCGTGAAAATTTTATTTCTGTTCGAAATCTCAGGTTTTTTTCTTAAATATCTTTTTTGCTAGGTCCGGTATGACGGGCCTAAATTAAATTTTAACTTACGACAAAATATAATAAACATTATTGTGGACTTTTATGAATGTACTATATTAGAATTTGAAGAATTTTAGAAATGGACTATACATCAGCGCTCGTACATCCTTAATAAAATATGAAACTCTTTTTCATGGTTATTATATCTTGAAAATATAGCATTTCAGTATCCATGTTTAAATAAATTGATTTTTTCTAACACAGGGCTTACTTATTCTTGAATACGTTATGATAATTAATATCGCAAGCGACGATTTGAATTTATAATCTAATTTCCCTGTAACTATATTCTCCAATTACCGTGAAACTCGAATTACTTTTAATTGGTATATACTGATAGTGATAATTGATATTTTGATGAATTTCAGTCAAATTAGGATATGATTACGTTTGTTCATTTGTGTTATATCCATTATTTTTCTTTTCTCCGTTCATATTTGTATTTATATAAAAACCGTTGGTAATTTTTTATAAATGCTACCTTTCTTAAAAATAAATTAAAGCCAAAAAAACTTTTAACCTATCTTTGTGTAAAGATGGTAATTGTTTATAAAATTTATTTTTACTAACACGTTGCGATGATGGATTGACTGCTTACGAAAAATCTGTCAACATGTACTAAAAATGAATACGATAAAAAACGTTTAGCTAATACAATATAAAATTCATAAGTCGTATGCGATAAGAGGAGAGAGATAAATATCAAATGCAATAAATATTGAACTAGAGAATAAGGCCCAAAGTTGCTCAGTAGAAGCAACTATTAAACATTAATGTTCCTGATATAGAATTACACTTTATTTCCTGAGTAATCCTTACTATGTTATTTAAGCACTACGCAATAATTCTTGCTAAATATTATATACAGTAAAATAGAAAAATATTCCTTACAATTATCTCCAAATGCTTTTGTAGTAAACACTTCTCTTAGTTGCACTACATTGGAATGATAAAGTCTCTTCCACATGTCAACAAACACCATACATTTTGTATTTTGTAACCGAAAACCATGTATTCGCCGTAAACAATATCGTACACCTGTTTTAATATTTGTTGCTTTGTACGTTGATGTAGGATATCCCAAAAGTTGTGCTTTGTGCATTGGACCGGAAGGAATTGATTCCAAAGGGCATAAATCATGATAATTATCGACTTCACTCGGCAAATCTAAATTCATAATTTGATGTTTATTTAAAGCTTCATGTGTTATTCAATGGGGAAATTTGTTATTTGACAGTATACAATTGTTCAATTCAAAGTTTGTTTGAATCCCAATTTGAAATAAAATTATTTACACTATAACTACTAATATTGTATTAAATATTAAAAAAAAAATGTATTTTCAAAATTAAGTTAACGAATATCTGTCAAATCTAGAAAATTATTTAAAAATTAAGTGACTTTAGAATATCTGTAATTTCAAGTCGCGAGATTCTCTATGGCATAAATATAAAAATAAAACAAAAAATTTAACTATATTCAGCCACAAATTACAATCTCAAAACTTACCCTTTTGAGGTATCATTCGATTTAGAAAACTAAATATTGTAAAAGCACAATCAAAAACGGTGAATTCAAAAAAAATTTAGAAAAATAACGAACACTAAATTCTTAAAAATATAAAATTATTAAAAGTGATATAACGGTAACCTGGAAATTGTTCAGGGTCTGATTGGGTTAATGTTAATGCATTTTTATTGAGTATTTCATTTCGAATGTCCTCAGACACAAAGAATGGTGAGGATGTATTTTTTGATTTTAGAGTGCTCAGGTGACTGGGTGTTCCTGGATATACTTGATAAGTAGTAGTTCCTGCAATGCCTGTCGATCCTGCAGTCATGTTGCCAGTCGTGCTCAATGATAAATTATCACCACTTGATGTAGAATAAAAGTACGTTGTGCCGCCGACGTTTTCCTAGAGCAAGTAAAATGCGTAACGTTTGTAGTAATTTTAGATGTGCACCATTTTTAGAGAAAATAGAAAAATTTGACTAAAACAACTAATTTTGAAAAAAATTATTCAGATATTTGCTAGTAGTTTGCAATAAATACAAGCATTTAGACAGCTGTCTAGTCTACAAGCAATAATATTTTCAGTTTTTAGAAACAAAAGAGTAACAATTGAGAAAATAACAGAAATGTCAAAAATCATTCGAACCTGATAAGTTGTTGTAGCTGAATTATTCTTCTCGAACGTTGGTGAACTGTTATTAAGTGTATTGGGTGGAGGTGATGATTGTGGTGTAAGACGAGGCGAGCATGTAACACTTTGTGGACTTTCGACACAATTACGTGTATATCCACCAGGGCCAACTACAGATCCACCTAATGTAGAGAATGAATTAAAAACATTGGGAGATGAGGAAATATTCGCATTTCGATTTGATGGTACAAATTCCGGAGATGCAGGTACTCCTTTTTTGACAGTTATCGGAGATCCCAAACTGATTTTTGAAAAGTTTTGATTTAAATTGTTGACAACACCAACTGGTGTGCTTGTACTTTGCCGATTTTGCTGGAAAAAGAATATCAAAATTATAAATTAATTACGAGTTGAAGATTCTTGATTTTATTTTGTAGAGAGCTACAATTTATGGTTTTCCAATCATATTAATTGATATGCAATAAAAAAAGGTTTAGCAAAGAAAATTTTATTTCAGTCCAATTAATGAGATTCTTAAAATTATATATATTAAAAAAACATACAAATGATAGACGAAACTAGACAAAAACAGGATATTATTAAATATTTCATAAGAAAAAACGCAGCAAAATATATCTTATCATTTTAGTTAGCTTCAAGATCCCTTGGAGACCAATGAAGAGATTAACTCAGTCGTTACTGTTTTAATGTTTGTAAAGAAAAAATTTGAAATGTATGTTCGCGACCAGAAAAAAATTAATTAGCCATCATATTCATCTATTCGTACCATGTAAGTAGCTAATTTGGATTCTTGGGGAACCCCATTTGAAGGTGAATATGGTAGAAACATTGGATCCATGATTACTGGTTGGTTTAATACTTTCTGTAAATGAAATAACACATTTGAAAACGACTTATTTCAAGAAATATATATTATAAGAAAAGACTGTTTACATAAGCACAAAAGCACAGCGTTTTTCGAAATGTAGAGTAGGTCTATAAAGCTACTAATTTGAACTACCATCAAAACTAAACCGTTACATTTCTTAAAATTAATATTTGTTTAACCCCTCACCGATTTAAAAATACTTAACACTAGACTAGAATATGGATAAAACTATTAATACATTTCGATATTTTCTGTATTCCATGCAGAGATTATTGCTAAGATAAATGAAAAACATACGTCGCATATAATCGACTGTGTTAAATAGATTACATAGAAGAAATAGTCTAAAATTGATGCATATTTGTGATGTTAATATGCGCTTAATACATGCATCCATGCCTGTTGAATGGAATGTATTGAAAATATTTTAAAAGTTTATTATTTTATACACCATATGAAAAATATTTCTATGAAAATTGATATTATTGCAAAACACCATTGCATGCGATCTCCCAATTATAAAATACCAGTTGCAGGAATCAATTTAGTTCTTGATATGTATTTTCCGTAACTGTAACATTATGTATGCACGAAAATTTTGACATTAATTGTCAATTGAACACCTAAATATATTTCCAAAACAAAAGCTTTGCGTGAATTATGACTGCTGTTGATCTCTATGTATGCGTAGACTTAACAGCTGGTTGATTAATCAACATACAAACAGCTACGAATAAAGAAACAGTCTACATACACAATAATACCAACTTATGTACAACCATCTTTATTAAAAAAGTAAAAATGTATATATCTATATATACGTATTTCAAACAAAAAAAAAATACCTTGACATTATTCCTGAGACTATTAGAACAAAAAATATTAAAAATTTAATTTAAAATCACAACTTTTGTTTCAATCGAATATATATTTTCACAATACACAAGTATTAATTTGCGTAAACAATTCTTATTTGTATTAACATTTTTTATTTGTAATAATATTGACAGTATTTATATAATATTTGCAAAAACGTAATAAACAATCATTTTCTTGTTTACAAAATATAAAATTTTCTTTTTAATTGCAAATAACTTAATAATGACCTTGAACAATTAAAGATAACTGATAAACTCAATAATTTTTAATTTCGTAGTAACATTAAGTAAATAAAACGAATGACATATATATTAAATTTTAATTGTTATTTATTTTATCTTTAAAAAACTTTATTACATCTGGATTTTGTAACAATAGTACTTTTTTAGCATTTAATATTTCTGTTAAAATAGAATGGTCAAACATTGTTTTTTCATCTGGAATATTATTTACAGGTGGTTCAAATCGACTATTATTAAACGAAACAGTAGTTGGTGCGGGGGGAGTGACTTCAATATTTTCATAATTATTTATTTTAGTTGAAGATTCTGTAGTTGTCATCGATGTGCCACTTACGTTTTCTTCATTTACAATTTTTTTATATTTTTTCTTTGATTTTTTATTACATTTTAATTTGTATACCGAATCTTCAGAGTCTTGTAATCTTTTTTTCACATGATTATTTAACCGTTCTTTTACTGCCTGGTTTGTTATGGCATGGTTTTCCTCAGTATTCATATGATGTTGCATAATTCAAAAAATAGAAACTCAAAGAAAAAGAAGAGGTATTCCGCATTTAATGGAAGCCATGCAATAGCATTACCAACTTAAATCTTTCCATAAAAAATTGTTCATACAAAGGCCACATGAACAAAATGTTAACTAATTCTTTAAAGTAGTAAATCAAATTCAGCTAAATAAAATAAATTATTTAATTTGCAATAATCTTCTAATTTTTTTTACCATTCAAATCCAATGTTAGTGTTTTTTATATTATTAAATTAAAATCTTTGAGCACTGATGGCTATTGATGCCATCTATATCTTCTTAGATGCCATCAATTTGATGGCTACTTGTAAAAGACAAACTTCGGCTGCTTGTGCTCGTAATTTTAAATTGACATATTAAAAATTTCGTTTGTAAATTTAAAACAAACCAAAATATTAGTTTTTGAATATATTTTTGCATCCACTTTCATAGGTAGGAAATATATATTAACATTTTAAACATATTTTGGGTTTTAACAATGATGCTTTATATTTTTTAGGTTAAGATGATTATTCCAATTCGTTGTTTTACTTGTGGAAAAGTTATTGGAAATAAATGGGAAGCATATTTAGGTTTATTACAAGCAGAATACACAGAAGGTGATGCTCTGGATGCTCTAGGATTGAAAAGATATTGTTGCCGTAGAATGTTATTAGGACATGTTGATTTAATCGAAAAACTTTTAAATTACGCACCGCTTGAAAAGTAATGTTGTATTGTTTATAATTGTAATTATTATTTAAGTTAATATAAAATGTTTATACGTTTAAAATATGTAAATTATTTTTAATTTTTTAAACGCTTGGTGTATTTATATCAGTAAGTTGTGGTTATGAATATGCCTTAATTCACCAACTAGTGGGTGCCAAAAATGGTTCCTTTGAAATGGTCATCGACAACGTCTTGATTTTGTTTATGAAATTAATGGGAGATTATCCATCACTTTGATTATAGCTTATTTGTAATTAAATTGGGTGTCACAAACCGGGAATTATCATAGAAATATAAGGAAACAACTGATAATCAGGGAATTTTAATTGCAGTTTAACTTCATGTGCAAAGTAGTGTTACCAGAATTTTTTGATGTAAAGTAGCCTGACCGCAGCGCCAATATAGTCCCGTCATGGCGCGCAACTACCTCAAGGCGGGAAATTTTTAAATGATTTAAAATGTTCATTACATTTAATATACCTACCAATAGTTTGTATTAAAACACAACAATAATTTATTATTCAATAAGGAAAAAATATTGAAACATGGAAATACGGTTATAAAGTTTATTTAGGTTTTATTAATTCACGAACATAAAAGTAACCTAGTTGGCTACCTAATAAAGGTAGCTAACTTTTAAAAAATGTAGGTAGCGTTTTGGCGCTAAATAGTTCCTTCTGCAAAGTACTAAAATTTAAATAAATAAAATATAAATAATAAGGAAAAATAATAACTGATTCCTTAAATACCCGGTATATACTGAGTTTATTTACAAAGTTTCAAACAAAAGTTGTTTATTTAATAAAAAGAAAATTTTTTGTCATCCGTATGTTATTTAGCGATTTCACTTTTTATTTTTTAACTAAAAAATTATTATTTTCTAGCAGCTGACTAGTTTCGCTAGTTATAGTGTTTTCAAAACTTACTTTTTAGCTCTAGAACATAAACACAAAATTTCAGGTCGTTATCTCTTCTAAGTGTATCCCGGATTTTGTAACGGTTGAAAATATTGATTGCAGAAAAAATTTGGTATACGTGTTCATAATATGATCTAATTTATTCATTTCCGCATGTCAACATGTCCATCAACACGATAAATAATGACCTGAAATTTTGTGTGTGTGTTGTAGAGCTAAATAGGTAGATCAAGTTCGTGAATGGCCAAAACCGGGCATAGCATCGTAAGAGATAGAACAAAAATTTAAAGACATAAGATGCTTCTTTGAAAAATAAACAACTTTTCTGTGAAACTTTTTCATCAACTCAATATAGACCAGGCATCTAAGCAATTAACTCAGCTTCACATGTTTTTTGTATGAATTTAGTTAAAAAGGTTAAACAATTAGTTTATGGCTGTTTTTGGGAGCAGTGAACTATTTGTGGATTCTGATAGGGAAAATTGAATTGTCTGGGTCATCGACTTTTTCTTCAGAATTACTATAAATTTTTCTTATCTTCGTCTATTATGATTTATGAAGAATATTTTTATTTTTTAAGATAGTTACGAGCCTTCAGAAATGTTCAAGGAAATATTCCGGTAATTTCATAACATTTCAATCGCCACTCTACACATAACAGGTTTGTTACGATCCTTTCCCTGAATATAAAGTTCATATTACATTCAAATTTTTCTGTAGTTTTAAAATTTAGAAACGAAAAGTTTTCGCTAAAATTTGGGTGTGGAAATAAGATGCAACTTTTTATAAAATAAAACTTTATATATTTTAAATATATACAAAATAACAATGTATTTATTTATTTATACTTTTATTACTGATATGGTGATTATTATTTCAAATGATTGCCAAAGAAGAATATGTATACGAGTTAATTATGCGCCAATTAACTTTTTCACTGTGTATCCAGGTACGGAGTAAAAGAATAATAATACGATGGTTATTATTATTAAAACTATAAATATTTTTAATATCTTCCATTTGTAATTGTGCCAAATTATGTATCGTATCGACTTCAGTGGATTTAGAAACCACATAAAAGATGCATCTGGTCGACTGAAAAAAATTTATTTTGGTTTTAATTTTTGTACATTATTTTTATTAAAAAAATTTGATTAATTTAAATATTTGATCACTAAAAATCAAAGACTTGGAAATCGCGCTAAAAAACTGTTTACGTGTCTTGTCAACTGATAGAGTGACGTACTTTTTGCAGTTGATTTATGCCGAATCTATTTAGTTTTCGTAAATGTTTCGAATAAAAGTTGTTTATTATAAAAATACTAACAATTTTTGTTTCAAACATTTTTTCAAAAACCGAATAAATTTATAGCATACTTATACTGGATACTTAAAAAAGCATCTTAAACAATACTAACAAGAATTAATAAATCAAGGGATGGTTGTACTCAGCAATCAGAAAAAAATATTTTATACCAAAAGTGAAAAAATTAATTAAAAAGTTAAATATTCCGCCATTTTGAATTTAAACAAGTACATTTTCTGTAGAAAAAGAAAATTTCAATACGTTAACCAAATTTCAATTAATGAAGTCAGGCACGATATTTTTTGAGCAACTAACAGAAAATTGTAGAAATTAAACGCTTTTAAATAAATTTTGCTTTCGATTTAGTTAAAATGAAATTAAGTACAGACAAATGATTAATCTTTGAATTTTAATTCGTGTAGGTATTGAAGATCATATAACATACTTGGGTTTATCCAGTGGATCTGGTTCATTTCGTCCAAAACCTGCTGGATTTTTTTCTGCATCATCTTTTGTTAGTAAATGTATTTCAGCTTCTACTTTACCCGTTAATTCAATATCTTCATTTTCTTTTTTAACATAAAATGGCCACCACCCCTTAACACGTTTTTGTTTAAATATATTTACCATGGGTACAGATCCATCGGTCTTGAGCATATTTAAAGTGCATAATTTCGATGATTTAGCACCTCGAGGAAATCGGTTTAAATCTAAGGTTATTGCTCCTAAAATTCATTTAATTTTCAGTTATAGTTTTTGGTTTAGTTTTAAATTTGTTTGGTTACCTAGAAAATCGTCAGCTGAAAAATGATCTGCATCCCAAACTTGTAATTCTAATCTAGCCGGTATCTTACATTCTGTTTCATCCCAGGAAAATAGTGACTCTTTTTTTGATATTACAATTTTTTCTTCAGCTACCATGTAATCAAAAGGATAAACAAATCTCCAATTAAAATTTCCTTCCCCTGTTAACGATCTGTAGTGAATATCCGTACACTGACAATCTTGTGGTCCTTTTAACCATCTAAAATTTCATTTATATATTGTATAAATTAAAAATTTATTTCATAATAAATGAGACGAGTTTTACCCTTTAACATAAATATCAGACATTTTTTCACCCGTGAAGAATGCATCGTCTTCTAAAATAACATCATCTGTATTCCAAATAATAATTCTTAATTCATAAGATTTTGGTTTTCGCGGCGAAATATCAATTGGTGGTCCCGGTGATGGCATATCCATTGGAAACATATCTACCCACATTTCTAATTTTCCTTGTTCGATGCCAGGTTTTTCTGGATTATATAATGCTCTGGTTTCTACATGCTCAGGTACTAAAGGACAACCAATTCGTGGAAATTCATGCCATTTTTTTAGAATATATAGAGCCATATGTTCTTCTAAGGCTTTTGTATTAATAGTTAAATCTAATTCATCCATTTGTATAGGAAATTGATGTTTACCAATTTTAACTTGATTGCACATATATATTGGTGGATCTATTTTTGCTTCTTTACACAATTTTGCTAAAATTTGTGTAGGTTTCATGGGATCTCTCCATTGATTGTAACCTCCCCTACAAAAACATTTACAAATACAGAGATTATATTTGCCTAACAAGTTATATGAACTAAAAGCCTTGAAAATAGCTAGTCAAGCGTATTTTGTATATATCTTCTTATCAACATTAACGTCATTTATCGTATATTACACTTACGATCAATTCATACGATATCACTTTGATCAAAATCGGTCCAATCATTTAGGCTGTAGAAATTTACAAGGGTTACCATCCTATTTTATACGTTTAAAAATATTTGCCGAGGACAATATATTCACAAAACATAAATTTCCAAAAAAATTTTGATTTATGGATGAAATATATCTTTAAAGGTTTATTACCCGTTAAATTTAAAAGGGAGAAGCTCTACTTCTATGTAGAATATGTTGTGTTCATAAATATTATTATTAAAGGGTTATCACATACTCCTTTAAGATAAGACCTGCTTCATGCAGAATTTCTACTTCTTAAGCCTTATAGTTTTTGAGATATTATTGGCCGCAACGCATAACGAACATTCAACTCGAAAATATTTGTGTATGGTCTTTTTTTTATAGTAATTTAATCTAATTTATAATTCAAAGTTTCTTTTTATTACAATTTTTGACCAAAAAAATTGACAAAAGAAATAAAAACTGATTTAAAAAAATCTCGTTCCCCTAGACCAGCGATGGCGAACCAATGGCACGCGACAAAATAATACAGGCTTACAAGATTAGACTGCAATTACAGTCTCTTATATTTGCGTTTTCTTATCTTGAATCCTTACCATTTCTCTACCGCTGTGTATTCTATTATTTTGATTTCCATACTAAATGTATATTTCGGTTTGCATGAAACCCGAAATTCTTGACTTAAAATTCTTTATTTACAAGTAAAGAATTTTAAGTTAAGTATTTAGTTCCATTTTTCCCTCATTAATCTAAAGTCAAAATTCAACGACGGCACGCCCTAGCCTCATTAAAAACACGTAGATCAATAAATGTTCGCCATCCCTGCCCTGGACTGATTTCCTTCGTTTGAAATCTTACTAAAAAATATTGTGAATCACTTATGAAATATTACGTTCAGTTAGTGAATCAGTTTTTTTATTTCTAAGCGATTTTTTACTAATCGGTCACTCAGCCAAAAATGGAGTATGCTGTTAACTTACATTTCATATTTAATTCCAAATCCACATGTTGCTCGATGGCGACTATAAAAACGATTTTCTAAATCAATTCTAGTCTCACCAATCATATCATCTGATCCCACTAAATCCCAATCTAAGATTTGCACTGTTAACATAGAATCCTGTGGAAATGTAGCTTCTATTTCGAAGCATTTTCCAAATATTGGATTTAATTGCTTTGATATGTAATGTTCTTTATCACTAATTCGTTTAGAACCTAATTGAAGAACCACGTATGGATCGGCCTTTCCGTTTAGGTCCATAGGGTGAAGATCATTAGCTTTGACTATGTAAACTCGAACTAAGACATGAATTGGATCATTTGAAGGAATTCCTTGGAAGAAACCATATTGTGGATCAAAGCCCATTATTGTATGATCTTCTATATCTTTTGCAAGTGGCCAGCGATACACTTTTATAGCCCCCTATAACAGTAATTGTAAATATTATTTAAAAAAAAAATAGTGAATGCATTACTGGGCTGATGGTTGTGTAACAATGTATCAATGAGTGTGTACCTATCACTATGGTCTGTGAGTGGACGTCATTTATCCTGTACAATTTTCAAGTCATGTTGAAAGTGATATTTTTTACTATTCGAACTAGCGATCACCAAACTACAGCCCCCGAGGGGGCTCTTCAATATATTATGTAGTACTGATTATAAGCATGCCTGTTGTCAAGGGATAAATAGGTACCATGCTTTTTTAAACGGAATTTTTGAATAAACTCCAAAGAAATGAAATTTTTGAACGGGGCAAATTTTTTCAATATTCTTTGACTCAAGATAAACATAAAATGACTGAACTCAATATTAATTGAGATATGAAGTACTAAAAATCATGATTTTGGTCATTTTCGAGTCGTTAATTTGAAACTCTACTTGAAATTGTGCTTGTTTACACAATTTCTAATAAGATTTCTATTTGGTTCGGTCTTTCTTGTTTTTTAAATTTCAATCTGGCCCGTTTTTCAAAAAATTTGGTGATCTCTGATATAAACCATCATGAAATGTGTTGTTTAGTGAGCGTACACTCACAGGTTATGTTATAAATTAAGTTTGCTGAACGCAGTTGTTAATAATTACCTTAAATGCTCCAACAATACGACTAGCATCTTCAGAATCGTCACCTGTTTTCTTGCCACGATATAGTTCAAATGTATGAAGCCATTCTTTGAAGTAATTAAACTCGGGTTGTGCTTCTAACTCATTGGGATATATTTTACATAATGGAACTTTCTTTTCATTCTGAACTATCGTGTTTTTTGGACTGAGTTTGGCAACTAATTTTGATGTACTGCTCGTACTTCGAACACCCAAACGTTTTTTTTCATTCTTTTCGTTGTCTTTAACATCATCGTCAATAGTATTTAATATTTTTTTACTATGTTCCTTATTTTCTTCAATCATTGCTTCCACAGACGCAAAATATTTAGTCCACCAATCTTTGCTTTCTTCGTCGTTCTCAATTTGTGTGTCTATACTTTCTTTACGGCGTTTATTTGATTCCGTTTTGGCTTCTTTTTTATTTACATTGCTGCTTGTTCCACCATAAGTAAGAGCCATCATATTGGTGTCTTTTGGTAAAAGAGGACTTCTTTCACGATCACTGTCTAATATTATTAAACTATTTGAAGAATATTGGCTACCATTTTGCTCTGATATTTGTACTTGTTGTAAAGATCGCTTTCGTTCCTCAGCTTCACGTTCCCGTTTCGTTAATGGTGTATACATGTATTTGTGTATGGAATTTATCATATGAGTCCCAACTAGGGTAAACCGTCCAAAACTTCTACAATCAACAGCACGTATAGTCAGTGGAGGCCTATACAATTCTTGTTCTGGTAATTCTAGTTCAAGAAATTTTATTGGAGTATTAAAATTGGGATTCTTTTTTGCATTTTGTATAATTGATGAGTATAATATATGCCCTGCACACTCGATATCCACTCTTGGTTTGTCTACCGTTAATAAATGTATTCGTTTTAAATCACGTAAACCCCAAAACAACACTTCTATTCGATATTTAGCTAATGTTGGTCGTATTCCTCTCGGTATTGGTAAAATAGGACCAATATCCGATTCGTTTGGTGTACTTAATTTTACCATTTTCGCTTCGGGTAAGTTTGGTAGTGCTTTTGAATCATTGTCACGTGATAATTCTAACATTTCAAATGTGGCCAACAATTCACCAGCTCTATCATTACCTCTTGTAATTTCATACCATTCTAATGATGGTGGAAAACGTGGCTTTGTATATGGATCATCAAATAATTTTACGTGTGGTTTTGCTATAGCTCTTCCTATAAATTCTGATTTACCAACTTTATCTTGATCAAATATCTCTATTATAATGGATGGGGGATCAGCTTCAATGTCATCTTTTGTACCATATATAAGTATTTCTTCAAATACTAAAAGTTCATCCCATGTGGGACTTAGAGTTTCGTCTATCACTTGAGTTGTTTTACTAAATTCACCAGCAATAACTCTCGCAAACGGATCAGAAAGACCTGAAGCATCTGATCCAATTAACGATCGAGCTTGATATATATGTGCTCTTAATTGGAAAATCTAAAAATTAAGAAGTTATAATTAATATTATAGAGCTTACAAATATGACTACTCTCAGAGGAATGACCTATCCAATTTAGGAGAAGAATGCATCTCTTAAACTATAAGATTCTTGAAACTATAAGATTAAAATATATATATTTTCTTGAAAGATATTCTTGATTTTCTTGAAAGGCTTCTAATGGTCTTTTGACTAGCACATGGTGGTTAAATTTAAGTAGTCTGCTTCAGTATTCTCCGCTTGGCTAGTGATTCTATGCTTCAATTTGGGACACTTTTTTTTTACGCCGCAGTTCATAAATGGAGGCCAGTAATTGTTATTTACGTTTGATCGTTTGGTTCGCAATTCAAAAATAAACTTATTAATAGTTAGAACGATGTTTGAAGCATAGACTGACAATTTCGAAACTATTTAACACAAGGTTTTATCTCTGTTGCTCTCATCATTTATGATATCTTTCTCTTGTTTAACCACATATTTGGAGATACTATAAGTTTACTATAGGTACATATTGAAATTCTAAGTTGATCTTACATGCTTTTCAACGTAATGTATTGAGGATGGTGGCAAAGCTCTTGGTCTTTCCGCATTTCTAATTTCATGAGACATTTCATATCCTTTTGGTAATCCTATATAAAAATTTTTCTTATGCTTGAGTATTCCTAACCACATATATATTTGCAGCTTTGATTGAATTGTCCATCCACTAGGTCCGATTCCCTTTTTGCCAGGCAGCTAAAATTTAGAAATCACAATAATTATCAATAATTCTTCTTCTGAATTATGATATATTACTTTTAGAAATAGTGTTTGAACTTTTGCACATTCTCGACCGCATTCTTCATCAATTATGGAATAAACTATATTCCGAGATGGTATTCGTTGATATGCTACACGTTTTCCACCACTTATCACCCACAGGAATATATCTGGTAATGAATCTTGAGGCTGAAAAGAAATTTACAAAATATTACCTAATTTTATACACTTTATATAAACAGTACATGCTAAGGATAAGTACTAATCTATATTCAGGAGCTCCAAAACATGGTGGCATTCATTGACTTAGATAGATAGATTGTAGCGGTTGTCCTGAACGGGCTACACTTCGACCATAAGTTCCATTGTGATGCCTAAGGACGTGAGGATGTGAGTGGAGTGGAAGGAATTTTGTGTGTAGACTAGGAATTGGTTGCATGTGCGGCTGAAGCCGACTCTGATAGGAGCTATGCCAATATTTATCTGGAGTTCGCGAAGGAAACTGCAGAAAACCTTACAAGCATGGCCGGATACTTCGTTCTTGTCCATACGCCGACAGTTTAGTCAATTAACCGCCCTTCTTTTGTTTCTTAATAATTGACAAACTGCCGATGTCGGGATTCGAACTTCATTGACTTTATTCTGGCACATATTTATTAATATTGGCTGTTATTACGATTTCAGATCAATTGAATTTGAAAGAGAAATAATAAATGAATTATTATTTCAGACAAATGAATTTGAAAGAGAAATAATAAATGAATTCTTTATTATAATTTTTCAATAACTTCATGAGATAAATTTCTCATTCACATTTTTAGCGAATTTCTTCCAAAGGAAATGCAGCTATTGTTTTTGCACTAATGTTGGAATTTCGTAAAAATTTCTTCAAATGTCCATCGAGACTACCTATTAGATGCTAATAATCACTATCGCTAAAATTTGTATTTGGATTGGAATGAAATTTGATATTTGAGTCGCTTTTGGTATTCTAAAGGTCAAGTTCGTTAATGGGTAAAATCGGATGAGGGGAAAGGGGTTTAGACGGAGGGGGAAACACAAAATTTGACTATATCCTTTAATATTTGAAAAATCGAAAAATTTATCAGGAGTTAAGTTGTAGGTGCTAAGTTTTACTGTAATTTTGTGTCTTATCATTTTTCTGTTACACTAATATTTACAGAAATATTTACAATTAAAGATTGAAAGTCAAAATTCTAAATATCTCTGTTCACATTAGAGTTTGAGAAAAATGATCAGGTAATGAATTGTAGCAAACTTGATTTTCTACAACTTTACTCCTTATACATTTTGAGATATTTAATATTTTGTGTTTGTTTGACACGAATACATGAAATATATTTTATTGTAAAAAATTCTGATTGTCATTTCCATAGTAACTATAAACTATAATCGTTATACATCGTTCTATTTTGGCTATTAATAAATTTAATTTTTGCAAATACTGAAGTCATATCAGATATTATATTTTATTTTGATCATACTAAAATTATGACCGCTAGAGAGTAATTTATGTATTCTAAGGAAATTTAGTTAGATAACCGCATCTGTTTTTCAGTTCGAATCTAAACTCTATTTTATAATATTTACGAAGTAAGCAAATATTAATCGCCGCTAAATCTAAGATTAAATAATTTGAATTCGATCTTCAACTGTATAACAAAATGCTACGAATTGTATAAACAAATGTTTTCTTGGTCCCTTTACAAATGTGGGTTATAGAAATTTATAGACGACATGCTATACTTACATCTTCAATCAAGAATTTGAGCTTTTTTTGATAGCCTTGAGCAGTTTTATATCGTTCTTTTAACGAAGTTTTCGTCACCAATGCTTTTAAAGTTCGGGACATCGTGGCCATACTTTCCTATTGCACACAAAATATAATTAAAATAATCCTAATTGTAATTAAGCTCATTGCAATATCTTACCATTTCTCGAATACACAATTTCAACCTTTCTTTATCCAGTTTTGTTTTACCGGAACCTGGAGCATTTGCATTAGCCTTTGATATAGATACATACTTTCCACATGCCAATGATAGCTCTTCAAGTACTGATTTTAATTTTGCTTCAGTGTTTGGATCTTCTGCTTCCATTAGAGAACTTACGTCAATTAATCCTTCATCCAATTTATCAATAATTTTTGAAATTATATTTGAGTTATACATTCGCCGTCTATAATCGGGCCAGGCAGATCGTATATGCATGCATGGCTTATTATCCCAGTACGGTAAGTAATAATGCATTTTATCATGGGTCATTGGTTTTGTTGGTGGAGTTGTACTTTGCCAAGATCCACTGTCTGCAGTTACCATTTCTGTTTGAATTGGAGAAAAGAAATACATTTTTATTGCAATTATTCATTTTGCCACGAGTGCATTTTACATACAGGGTGCCAAAAAGTTTGGATACGCCATAATAAATCGTTTCAGGTGGTCCAAACTAAAAATTTTCAAACGGTATCCCCTAGTAATTTTTCTCGAGGAATCGAATTCGGTAATTCGATTTTGGGTCCGATGGACAAGGGCGAAACAGGGTCTAACTTTAAATCGAAATTTTAAGTCGAAATTTTAAATGGAAACCCATATACTTTATTACGTATTCTTCGTATTCTACGGAAAAAAATTCGTATCTTTTGTACGAAAACTTTTTCATAAATATACTTTGTTCTCTCGCTAGAGGGCGTTTTTTTGGAGAAATTATTATAACTAAACTTATTATTATTTTTAATAATAAATTTATTAAAATCGAAGTATTAAATAAAGTTTATTATAAATCGAAATTTACTATTCAAGAAATTCTATTATATTTCATTCATTCGTAGAATTTCTCCAAAAAGTCTCCGAAAAAAACGCCCTCTAGCGAGTGAACAAAGCACTTTTAAGAAAAAGTTTTCCTACAAAAGGTAGGAAAGGTAGTTCGTATTTTTTATCGTACAATACGAATATTCAATATAAAATATGGGTTTCCATTTAAAATTTCAAAGTTAGACCCTGCTTCGCCCTTATGGGTCCATCAAAAATTACTAGGGGTTACCGTTTGAAAATTTTTAATTAGAATCACCTTAAACGATTTACTAGTGCTTTTCTAATTTTTGGTCATTATCAAAATTTAGGTATTTGGTCATATCGTTAAATATTAAAAGTGGTATTTTTCAGTTTCTTAGGGGTTTCTGAGATTAGTCAGTACTAACAAACGCACAGTCATTTTTATATATAAAGATTATTTGATTTGAAAGCAGAAAAACATAAAATATATTTTGCTATAATATTTGCAAATGTTCATTGTACCTAATTCATCATTTTCCGAATCATAGTGTGAACTTGATGATTCGTTATGTCCATCTAGAGCATTTCCAGCATTTCCAATGGTAATTTCAAAAAAGATTGGTTTATCAGCCATTTTCTTTTCAATCATTGAGGCATCTAATACTGTTGCAAATAAGAAAAACTCTTCACTTTTACCGTACGACGTTTCGGAAATTGGCATTGCTGGTTCCAATTCAACTTCTGATGGTGTAAAATCAATGACGTCCGTAATTTCTGTGCGTATGGCAATTAAAAGACGTGCACGATATGAAACACCTTCACCAAGACCAGTATTCAGATTGGAATGTTCATCAATTAAACTATAATCACGTGTTGAGCCATATAAATGAATAAATGAAGGACCAAATGTTGGCAGAAATCCTACAAATGATTAATTATTTTATATTAAAAGTGTAGTGATTATTTAAATTGTATTGTCGCTATGGTGAGTGACATCATGACATCACTCACCTCAAGAGACGCCCCTGTTTTTGGAGCAGATTTTTATGTTTTTGTCAAAAATTTTTATGTGATTTAAATTTGAACTTTTTTCGTTTTGTGTTTTATCATTAAAAATACCTGAGTTAGCTCACCCTTCTCTCCATCATTTGAGATTGTTTTCAGATCAATAAAATGTGTTCCAATTACTGTTGGTTTGACAGCATCATGGTCTCGTAATTGTATTTTTATACGCTGACATAATGGTGGAAACATTTCAGTGAAAACAAGTTGTTCATTCCAAACGGGGGCATAACTATTTTTCTTAACCGATGTTTTTCCCTAAGTTAATTATATAAACATTTCAAATTTTTTAAATATTTACTTTTAATTTTAAATACGTACCATTAACCCAGCAAATGAAACTTGTACATATGGATCAACAAGATCCTTAACTTCACCGGTTATTGCCTTTTTAACATTTGCCATTAATGACGAATTCATTTTTGGTAGACCATCTGCTCGATATATGCGTATTAGGAAACGAGCTCTTTGTCGTTCAATTGGAACACCATCGGGTAACAAAAGATTCCTGTTATAAATGCAAAAATTCGGTAAGGTACAAAATCAATATTCTATTTCTTTATATTCTTAAAATTATAATAAATTCTTATCTTAATCGGAAAAAAAAATTTAAAAAAGAGACTAATTTCTATAAATTTTATAACTAAAATAAAATAAAAACATTTTATTTCGAGATTTTTAGAAGGAAATAAACTTTTAATCGCGAATATTACCTTCTCTTTCTCCAATGACTGTTTAATACCTTCTAGGCATTTTAATAAATTTCAGATTTCCAGTTCACCCTCATTTTCGCTTAATCATCGGTAAGGAGTTTCAAGAAGAATATGCAACGTATGACATTATTTCAGTTTGGGGGTGGCAAAAATGAGGATGAATTTTATCAAAACCGGATGGCTTTGATAAACACAATTCCTTGCACTTATTAGAGCTTAAATTTCGAATGCCATCCGATTTAAACAATTTTAACTATTTTTTTTTCGATTTTTGTTTAAAAATTCGAAAAAAAGATTTTTTTTGGCGACTTTGAAGGGTTGTTTCTCAGAAACTGCCCATCAGGATCGGATGGCATTTTTTTTACAACATTTAGTGGTACTAATAAATAAGCTCATCAATTTTGGAGCGGTGCTTCATAACTTTTTTTTTTCTAAATTCGCCAGTGCGAAAACGGTCCGCGTGTTTCGGATGGCAAAAAAATGTTATTATATAAATAGGGTATAAACTTCAAAGCAACCGCATTTTCATCCGGTTGCCTCGTCAAAAAATTTTACGTTTTGGCCCCCCATCCCTATGTCTGCTTCGTCCATTTGGGGTCCATACGGATGGTACGGTGAGGTTCAGTATCACTTCAAGACCCAGATTACCACTCGCCATCTGGTTGCCTCTCGTCCAAATTTGACGTGGTATTACCTTGAATGCTTAAATAAGGACATGACGCCATTGTACACGCAGAATTACAAACTGACAGAAGTCCGACTTCAGACGGCTGTAATTCTAAGCCATGAGTTTTTAGGACTTAGTGCCCGTGGAGACTTTCGATCTGATTATCAAGGACTACTAGAATCCAAAATTTCAGAGAGTTAGACAGAGATCCATTGTTCAAACGAAAAGTGCGGGACCCTTTTGAAAAATCAAGGCTAGTTTACATGAAAATTTCAACTAGTATAGTAAATTTTTGCAAACCTGTAAGTACTATGTTCCAAATATTATAAGCGAAGAATTCGTGTTGAAATGCTTTACCATTTATATGAATATCATTGTAAACAATTGCTTTTTGTATAAAACAAAAAGTTGTTAAAATTAATTGAAATTTGAAAGTCTTCATCATATTAATTAATGACGCGTATTATATATTAATTGAAAAAGTAATATAAGTTTGCGTTCAGGTAATAATTATGGGATTATCATTGTTTGTAATTGTGATTAAATTGTAATTAAATTCTGGTATATGTGTTGTAATTAAAACAGAAGATAATTGAATAAAAAGAGGATACATATAATTAGATAATACATAAAGTATAAAAATTTCATTTTGCATAAATAAATACTATTTGGTATATATAAAAGTATTTGGTATATATAAAAGGAAAATTTTTTTAAATTGTGGATAAAGTTATAAGATTCGATGCTAGGATTCATTTGTGGATAGTAGTTGTGGTAAACCTAAGGTGGTTTCCTTTCTTGAAAATATTAAGCAAGGTAATATAATAATGAACCTATATATTTTGGAATTAAATTAGATATAATTTCTACCAGAAACAAATAACTTTTAAATATTTATTAATTTTCCATTTGAGAACTTATTGTAATGGGTCCGATTTATCGAATTGAAATTTTCGACATATCTCTCCCGTTTCAAGATCCTTCCACGAGTCCGAATCCATCGTTTTTAGAGATATGCCTGTGTGTGCGTGTGTACAATCGATTTCACTAATTTGTTATCAATATGGCATCCAGTGACTATACAATATACATCAATGTACATCTCTTTTTCAATAAATTAAAAAGAGATGTATACTGTAGCCAGTTGACGGCATATTGATCCCAAATTAGTGTAATCAAGCCTACCTTCGTTCGCACGTTCATGAAATATTTTTCGTCCTGCATATCTCAAAAAAGAATAATGAAATTAACTCCGGACCAATTTCATTCGACGAATTATTTCTGAATGAATATCTGATTAAAAAAAAGTTTGCAAGAATTTGAATTTGCGTTTTTTTTAAACCAAAAATCTACTAAAAAATTGTTGTTGAACGTAGGTATAACTGCATCGAAATTGTCAAGACGTCTTATGAAGGCTGACTTCTAGTATTCAAGGACATCAAATGGGAAGTTGGCAGTGTGGGTAGACCACTTCACTCATGCGACTCATGTGAAATGTCTCAGTCACCAAATTAGCAACGAATAACATATCCTGAGACAATATAAGAGTAATTTTAATAAGAGTGAGGATAACAAGAGTAAATTTGAATGAAAGAAATTTTAACAAGAGTAATTTCAATAAAATTTATTATATTTTAATTTTAATTTATTTTGGTTAATCTTTTATTTATTTTTGTCTATTGATCTCGATTTTCAATCTATTTCTAATTGTCAAAGAGTAAATTACGACTAGCTAATTTATACTGATGATGACTACTTTGTAGTCGAAATACGTATTTATAGTACAAAAACTGATCTAGGTAGGTATTGGGGCAAATTTGAAAATTTTATTTCAAAAACCTAGAGTTCTCATTAATTATCATTTGATAATCTAATATATACCTACCCTTCAATGTCATCTTCATCTTTTTCACTTTTCGGTGGTACTTTGACTGAATCTCCTTTACCAATCACACTGATATCACATTTTAAATATCCTTTTGGGCCACCAGCAATGTCATCTGGATCAGTTAATAATGCCCATTTGTGATAGAACTGATGATCTGTGAAATAAATAAATTAAGAATAAATTAAAATTTTCAAACTCATTCGAGATAATATAGATGCAAAATTTAAAGGAATTTAAAAAAGCAAAGACATTGAAATGAACGATTCAAGAAAAACTACGAATATCTCAAAGCAAACATACATGTGTTAGGTGAAAATGTTATTAAAATGTATTTTTTGCATGCATCTTTTAAGAAAATATTGTGTTAATGTTGTACAAAAAGCCGTTTAAATATTGTAGGGAGGTTATGGACATTTTGTTTGTATTTTGTGTTAATAGTATAACGACATCCATCTCTTGTAGAGACTGCAGCTATTGTTAAATAATTTTTGAAATGGAGTAAACCTTGGTGCTGTAGCAGTACCATCATAATTGTGGGGATGTTTATTTTTAAATATCTCGAAAGATCGCATTTAATCACTTGGAGTATCCATGTAGGGTTTAATCGCTCGTATTACAAATTAATGAGTGTAAAAACGAAAACTAAACATTGAATTAGTTGCCGAAAGATAGTTGCTTTTAATCGAGTTGTGAATAAAGTAAATTTTTAAGTTAATGAGGTTAAATTTCACATTTACATTTATATATTTATAACACCATATTAATATAATTAACACGAGATGCCAGCCACGTTACTCTTTACTCCGAACAAACGCAACACTAATGGGAATAACAAAATTAAAGAACATAATTTTGAATAAAAATTGTATTCATACAATCTAATATGTAATATCAAAATTGGTTTTCTTCATACGTTAATTCTGAAACGAAGAGACAAAGTGGGTTTATAATTTTGGGATATTTGGGTTATGGTTCTACATTAATACAGTTAATATGTGTACGAAAAGAAAATTTTTCTTCTCGATTTTAATAATAATCATTTTCTAGGCTAATTTTGACCCACACAGTACGAAAATCAGGTTCATTTTAACGTCCGACCAACACATTTCAAAATTTTGCCTTCTCAATTCATACAGTTTGGAATTTTAGTACTATGGGTCTGATACCTTGAAAACCGTTAGTCGTATCATATTTTAACCAACGCCATCGTTTTCGCTATGTCGAAATTAGCTTAAAACGAAGTTTTTATCAAAATCGGGGACAAAAAATTTTCCTCCAATTTTAGCGATTTTCTTAAGGGGTACCCCTTAATAATAGGAGTACCCCTTGGAAAAAATGTGAAAAAAGTGAAGAAAATTTTTCTTCTCGATTTTAATAATAATCATTCCAAACAACACACACACACACATTTATATATATATATATATATATATATATATATATATATATATATATATATATATATATATATATATATATATATATATATATTTAGCTTTCATATAAATGCGGACGATGTTGCGGAAACAGCTAGTGTACTATAATTCCTTCGTCTAAAATAATTAGTTTAGTCTACGTGTCTACTGTTTGCGATAAATCGCACAGTTATCGTGATATTGGACAAAACGATGTTAACCCCTGATCTCCCAATGAAATTACAATACTCATACGGGACGTAGACTCGCCTTACTACACAAATTTTAGCACAAAGTGTAAAATTACAATTACTGTCTAATAATGTATATACTATTATATTTGATTGCCTGTTACTTTTAAAGAAAAAAAATGTGTTTATAAAAGTCCTTTGGTTTGAGGCTATTCACAATAAAAGTTTTTATGGCAAACTTTGTTTTTTAAATATCCATTTATACTTTTTATCACGATTCTACAAAGAAAAACAGTAAATATTATCCATAGTGTTTTGTAAATAAGGTTTATTTGGTTAAACTATATTTTTATTTCAATCGAAATCTCAAAATAAATTTGTTTACTATATCAATATTATAGGTATCAACCAAACACTAGCATAACAATTTATTTATTATTATGGAAACTAAGTGCCAAATTAAAATGGATTTTGAATTAAAATTTAGGGTCACCACAAATTGGTTTTCTGGTGAGTCAGTGGTTGAATTTACGGATTACGATACGCTTTAAAGTGGTCAACGTGCATTGAGTTTTTCTCATAGAGGTTTTCTCATAGAAGAGCGTGACGACGTGCTTCAAAGCGTATCGCGTTCGGTAAACACAGCCAATTAGGTTCATTAACTAATTTGAAATTACTTTTAAATTTCCATCCAAAAATTTTGAACACGATATCTTGCTTCGTTTCAAAAATAAACTTATGAAATTATTAGAAAATTATTAAATAACTAGATTACCCGTGCGAATACGCACCGTAAGTTTTAAAATGTAATTTTTTAATGAAAACATCATTTTTAAGATGTTAACTTATTTTTTGTTATTAGAGGGAAAAATAATCTTCAAAATGGCGTATCAAACATTCATTTTGATACAGTATACAGGGAGTTATTTTATACCGACAAAAAAACACCTTTGAGAAATAATGTATAAAGATTATCGATTTCGTTTTAATGTATATCTCCAGAACTAGTGGATTACAATAGAGTTGCATTTTTTGTACCCGTTCAATTTTCAGGTACATGTCGATTTTGCCGCTTATTTTGCGAGTGTTTGGTTGAAAACACTTTTTAGGTTCACAAAAAGTGACATACCAACAATTTAATTTTTTCTACTATAAAATTCAATTGTTTAATTTCAAAATATGTCTTTTCTGAGGCTTGATTTTCGCACTAATCATTTTATGAAACAATATTTATTCTTATATGAAAAAATTAACTCGTCAACCAGGAATCGAACCTCGGACCTCTGGATAACTAGCCCAGTGTGCTTGCCTGTACACCAAAGACGATTGTGATGTGACAGCCAACTTTTTCATATTATTCTAATTTTTGTTTTATTTATTAGATAGTATTTACTTCTTTCTGAAGTGATGATTCACTGGGCTAGTTATCCAGAGGTCCGAGGTTCGATTCCTGGTTGACGAGTTAATTTTTTCATATAAGTATTTAATTTAATTAATAAATTCAATGACAATGAAATTTGTCGGAGTATACGCTATAGTCTTCTACAGTTTGTCATACGTATTCGAAAAGAATTTGGACAAACAACGTTATGTGGACACGAAAGTATACACAAACAAACAAATATTAATAAACAAATCACTTCAGAAAGAAGTAAATACTATCTAATAAATAAAACAAAAATTAGAATAATATGAAAAAGTTGGCTGTCACATCACAATCGTCTTTGGTGTACAGGCAAGCACACTGGGCTAATATTTATTCTAACAACTTTTTATTCTAACACCATGTTTTCTTACATTCAATAACTAACAAGACAATTGTTTTATGGGTTTGCCAAAATATGGGATATCAATATAGCTTTTCTTTAAAATTATCATCAAATGTTTGGAATAGAGTATATTTAAATATATAAATATACAAATGTATGTACGATAGAAATAAATGCTCGATTGATTAAATAAAAAGGGTCATTGAAACATTTATAATAAATAACATGCTATATCATGCTTAAAATTATCGTGCAGCAGAATATGAACATAATCAGAAAATTATTATTCAAATTATAGAAGACATCAATGTTAATATATATTTATCGCATGTGCAATATTGGCGTTATTTTGTCAATTTTTTATTATTCATTCGGTTTTCGAAAAAATGTTTTGAATAAAAACTTGCTCATTATAAATATAGGATCTAATAACTTTTATTCGAAATTTTTTTTTCGAATACCGAATATATTCTGCAAAATTTGGAAAAAAGATTTTGCTTCCCACTTTTGTTTTCCAATGTACCATGGGCAACAGAAGTAGCGTTGTTTCTTTCTTCAAATTTTATAGTTGATTTGTGTCTTATTCATACGGTGAAAAGTAAATTATAAAATAAATTTTTTAAACTTTGTTTATTTAAGAGAATTAGATTTGTGTAGAACTGCTTATGACGTTTTAAATAAAGTATCTTTAAAAAATAATATAAAATAAAAGAATATTAAAAATCCTGCATTACACTGGGTGTATGAATACACCACAACGAGTCAATTGATTTTTTATACAGTATAAGCTATGTTTTAATACTCTGTATCAACAACGTATTCCACGTGAAATCATCGAGCTAAAATCCCTCCCCTCTTTCGTCGCATTGAAAAGAGATTTTCCATAATTTTATCTATTTAGCTAGCTCATTCATGGAAACTTAATAAGACAATAATCATTTTCTTTTATTACAATTTATGTCAATTCGTATAAATCTTTCACAAAATTTGCCAGATATACATAATTTTAATGTTAATTTCCTATCTGTGCATTTCCCTTGAAAGCTCAAATTTAAAACATAGCGTCAGATCAATTATCTGGCTTTAATAGTTTCCAAGATATTTAACCCTAAAAATCGACATTTTGGTCGCTTACTCACTTACTCATCATAAATATTTGAGGGTACTTCCTGTTGTTCTAGAAAGTTGATTTTTGACAGGATTATAGGTCTTATAGGCTGAAATAACCTAGAAAAAACTAAAAATCGGAAATACATCCATATGATCATGCATTGTATAGCCATTAGCTTTAGTTACATAACCAAAGCATTGTACAGCCATAGTGATTGTATTTATTTATTAATGACTTTTGAGTTCAATGGACTACATATTATTTACAAGTTGTTAATCTCAAAAGTTAACCCAATTTCTCCGTTGAATGAAGAGAGCTACACATTTTCTTTTAACACAAGTTATTCACAGTCTACGTTCTATTTGATTTGAAAATGTTGTTGTGATAAATTCACAGGCATGTATAAATTTATTGCGTAAGTTTCTCAAGGTATTTCATATTTTACTTGGCAAGTTGTCAGATTTTATTACATTTTGTATAAAAAGAATAAAACTTGTTAAACAACCTGGCCCTCACATAGATTTCATTAATTTAATAGGGGACCAAATTAAAAGAACAATCGAAAACTTTTTGTTTTTCTGGGATATCTATACTTTTTGTATGCGAAAACTTTGCCCCTTTCATATTTTTGTTTTTGGTGGAATATGTAGGTACTTACATAAAATGTTGAGCTCATAGTATTATGTATGATGTATGTGTAAGCTTATAATCCAAGATCTAATGTGTATTGTCAAGTTGTGTTTATTTTTAGCATTAAAATTGAGTGTTTTCAAGTGAAATGCATAGAGAGGAAATTCACATGAAAATAATATATATCTAGCAAATTTTGTGAAATATTTAAGGACGTTCAGTTGCTACGCTGAAGTCAAATGAGTACTATCTTTAATAAAATTTATTTAGGATTTAAAAAAAGTTGTAAAGTATGTCAATAATATTACAACGATTTATAACCTTTTTTTATTTGTCCTAAATATTTTTAAAGTATTTATTGGAAAATACCAGGAAATTGTAAATTAGAATTTAATTTGACTTAATGTGACAGATCTGACAGTAAACTATTTATTATATTTGTGTGTATGTGCATATTATTTTAGTGTGTGCGGTCGCCAGTTTTCAAAATATGGTGGCAAAAACAAACATAACAAAAAAGTTTTAATTTTATTAAATAATTAATTCAAATGTTCGTCAACACCATTTTTTTAATGCAATTATATAAACTGCATACATCAAAGAATATATATAAACATTATTCATGATGGGGTCTACTTTAATAATATAGTTATTCTAATTTTAAGTACAAAAAAAATTCTGTTCTCCATAAGACGCTATGATTTTTAATCGATAATTACTCTTTGAAATGATCGTCAACAGTTGTTAAATTTTTGAGGGAGGATAACTACTGAATTGAGCTCCTCAATTCACTAAAAAACAAATTTTTATCTACTATCAAGCTTCGTGGATGAACGTTCTTAAATGAATAGAAATTAAAATAATAATTGAATGAGCTAGTTAGATAGATAAAAATGTGGAAAACCTCATTGCAATGCGACGAAAGAGGTGAGGGCTTTTAGCTCGATGATTTCTCGTGGAATACTTTAGGGTATAACAAAAAATAGATTTAAACTACATAAAAAATCAATTGACTCGTTTGTGGTCTGTTCTATTGTGACGTCCTCTACTGCTTCGGTAGTCCCAAAATGAAGGAAATAAAAAATGATTTTTCGAGGGAATCGCCTTAGGTTAATAAGTAATAGTTTACTTTGAGTTACAAGATTAAATTGAAAAATATTGAATATGATAAAACAACAATTATATATTTTCAAAGATGTACTCGTATGCAAATTTCCATAAATGTTTTGTAAAGTAATACTAACAATCACAAATAAATCTAATTGTATGAATCAGTTAATGAAGCTTATTCTTATCTAAACTAAACATGATGTAAAATATAACATTTATGTTACCTAGTTTCAATTTTGTTATGTATTTACATAGTTACAGAAAACAGTAACGGATTTATCTATTTGTTAGTAGTAAGCCAACCAATTGAAAATAACAACCCGGTATATACTAAGTGCATTATCAGTACGTGAAATGTTTCTTTTACTATTTACACACGTACAAATGTATAAAAATACATAGTTATGTATAAAAGTCTCATATACATATTATGCTTTTTTAATCGACTATTTATAGATGTTTGTACTGAAATGGTTCAAACATATAAGTTATTTATTTTCAAAAAAGGAACATTTTTTATCTTCAAATTTTTCTTTTTTCTCTACAGATATTTTCCCTGGTGGGGGATGCATGTACAAATTTTGCCTGTCTACGAGCTGGAAGATACTTTTTAATACACACGCAGTTTCAACTCGTCATCTCTTTTCGTTTTTGAGTTTACTGACAGACAATTAGTAAACACGATAACACCCTTAAACCCCTCTTTTCCTTTGTCCGACTTTCCCTTTGCCTATTAAAAAATCCCAAAACACTTTGTTCGGTAAAACCGCTGCTATCTATTATCAATAGCTAATTGTTATTAGTTGTTTTTTTAGTCAAGACCATTTAGAATTCTAAGTTAGTTTTCATGTTTTTATATAGTATAAAATTGTTCAACAAGTCGAAAACAGTCTCGCTTAGTAGAGTTAAGTTAGAAAGTTATAGTTCTCGCTTTCTCTCTCATCTAATACTTTCGATAATTATCTCAAAGTGTAATAATATTGTAATATCCTTATTATTTTCCTGAGAACCTCCTTCGTTTTTGTCGTCGGATAAAAAAACATTCAAATTGCGTAAAGATATTGAGTGCTTTCAAATAGTGTTAACACACAGAACAAATATGTTCATAAATAATATAATATGATACGAGTATTTGTTCTTTAGTGGAAGCAGCGCTGGGAAGTTTTAGTTTTTATTTTTTTTGTGGTTAAAATTTGAAATTGTTTTTTCAAATTTATATGGGACCAACTTTGAAGTATATCCTATCCAATAAAAAAAGAATTATCAAAATCGTACTACTCTGTAAAAAGTTATGCGTGATCATACATAAAAAAAAATATATACAGGCTGAATTGAGTACCTCCTTCTTTCGTCGGTAAAATTAAACGTTGATTATGTTAAAGAGTTTATATTTTAAGTCATTCGTCTTAAAATAAGTCAAGTCAAGTTGTATAGATTGTTCCTCAAATATACACAATAATCGAATCGAAAATGTTTTCATGTCATTTCAGGCAACTGTATGATAAATGTATTGATAAATCCGCCACTGATCGTTACTATGTAAAAGTGTATTTGGATCTCAATAATTTACGTTATGCTAACTTTTAGTTCGAACATACATTTTCCATTAAATAATTTAAACTACAGTAATTTAGTATAAACTTCAATTATTTCTATATACTGAAGTCGCGAGAGTAAATTGTAGATGGTGTGGGTCTAATAAACTATATTCATGGAATATACAGTGAGAATTGGATGCATACAGCAACAGAAAACATCTATCTAGTCATAAAGATTTAGAATCACACAATACAGTGTGTTGGGAATATAATGAGTTATTGTTTTCGATCTTAAAATCAATATTGAGTTTTTATCGAATATACACGTTTTGGGATCTTCTGAAGCCTAAAAAAATACTTTTGGTTTATTGATGTACCGTGTGCCGTGTCTGCGAGCACACTACAATCTCAAAACAGAAATGAATAATAGCAGTAGATTAATAATCGAGGATAAAATCCAAGAAGTATAAATAAGAAATACAAACTTCGAAGTGGTGTGTTCCCATTTAGACGGATTTGATCAAATATTCAGTTTTGAGTTCCATATCAGACCAAAACTTCAATGTATTATCACTTTCAATATATTATCGCTATAATAATATGTTGTGAAAGTTTTGCCACAACTATTTGAAAGTGTCATCGCTATGTTTATCAAAAGCATTGTTTACTACTTTACACGCGTTCATAGAATGCATCTGTAATCGTATGGATTTAAAAGTTTGCAAAGGTATGCAAGTCGGATAATAATACAATAATATGGCACTTCTATCTAAATGAGCTCTTTTTGGGTGCCGCAAAATAAAATTTTATAATTTTGTTGGAGGCGTTGAGAAAATATGATAAATTAAATTAATTTTTGAAGTAATAAAAAATGATATTAAAAAAAAAAAGTAAAATAGACGGGCTTATCAGTAGGTAAGTAGACAATTTTAAAAATTTTTATTTTATACTGTATTTTATACTACTGCGCATTAGTGGCAGCCGTTTTGTTTTTTTTCTTATATCATGTAAAACACCAAAATAACCAACAAAATTAAACTACTAAACAGCGTATCAAATTATAATGTATGTTATACCATAGACAATCTCTAGAGAGGCTACTGTTTGTTAGAATAGACCAAAAGCCTGTGTATTAAAAAAATCTTCGTTTAAAAAAATCTTTTCAATTTGCAATCTTATTCAAAGATTTTTTCCATAAAAACATTAAAATTTTACATTGATTTACAAAACGCCCAAAGTTGTTTATCAGACCTACAAAATAAGGAGAGGTCATGCGATCAAAACAAGTTTTATTAATAAATTAAAAATGTGAACAAGGTTTTATAACCACTATAATTCGAAACTGACTTTCGTCTATGATACACGATTAGTGCTCAATGGTTGACGGCTCGATGTTTCAAAAATAATTTATAATGATCGTATTCTTGACAAAATAAGTTCACGGGGACAATTATTAATTTGTGAATAGCAGTACGTCGATATTAGTCGGTATAAGAAATGTAATGTTAATATTAACTATAGTATATTGATGAATACATCGTCCCGGTTAGACGGATGTCTATGGTTCGGGTCCTATGTAACCATTCAATTGATTAGTTCTATAGAGTGAACTGCTTTAAATACAGATTGGGAATATCACACTAAAAATAAAAGACATGAACTTGGATTAACTGAGTGATTTAGAATCAACCAAACATTTTTTTCTTGATTGTAATAAAGATTATTAAAATAACCAAAGAGAACTCTAGGTTTTTTGAAATTACATTTCAAATTTTGCCCCGATTTTTAGAACATTTATTTGTATTTTATAAATACGTAATTCGACTACAAGGTAGTCATCATCAGTATGAATTAGCTAATCGTAACTATTTCTGGAATATGGAGTTAGAGTATGATACTAAAAAAGTTTTGTCTTTTATATGATCTGACTGAGGATATGATCTGACCTGAAGGATTATTTGAGTTGACAGACCAGTTAAAGGATTAAAGTGTGTGAAGAACCTCACCCATTTATTGGCGGTATCCTTTTGTGATCATGCGGCGTTGTTATTGTAACTAAGGAATAGCTAACCTTGATATTCAGGTATTCAATTTTGAAAATGGTTTAATTTTATTAAATCAGAATTTGGAATTTGGCCATTGTCTAAATGCATTATCTGTTTTCTCAATTTGTGTATGTAGATACTTTCCTATGCAGTTAATTATGTGGGGTTTTATACCAATTTCAGTAGTTTTAAATTCGATTATCAATTTTGTGGTTGTTCTCAATAACGTGCGCAGCTATACACGATTTTTCGGTTCTTCCAAATTTCACATGAGCCAGATGTTCCTTTATTCGAGTTCCGATTTGGTGACGACTTTGACCAACATAAATTTTCGAACAGTTTTGACCACTGACACCATATATGATTGCAATAGCCTAGATCACATCAGAAACAATCACCTTCAAAAGCAAATTTCTGACAAAAAGGAAATTTATGAAATGTTCAACTGTAAAGATGGAAGCAGTGTTTATAGCCTTATGCGATTTTATACAAGAGACTGCATGAATTGATTCAAAAAGAGTAATGCAAAACAGTGATATATAGAAGATTTTATTCTTGGAGTATTTAATTAAATTATTATTCAATTTTATGTTCACTACTTTTAAATATATCAAAAACTTTTATTAAATGTATTTATTTGTTGTTGCCTGATTTTATTGTTATATTGTTTTTTTTTATGTTTTGTAATTTGATATGAAAATAGTCGAATAAAATATTATTATTGTATTGTTAAATATTTATTATGATTTGAATTCGTTTGTGAAAAATAACTCTAATAAATTCTTAATCGATTTTTAACATTCTGGTTTTTTTAATCAATTTATCAGAATATAACCCTATTGAATTTTTATAATGATTAATGGAATATATTAAATTTAATTAACAATATTCTACAAAATTTCTATTCAACATTATAATGGTGGAGGCGATGGGAATAATAATAATTTAATAACGATAATATTAATAAAAGTTTCATGACGATGAAAATATTGTTTACACTGGTTGTCGGCTAGAATACGTACTGAAATACTTTTGTAAATTTTTGGACCTACAAATAGATCTTCCGATTGCACTCTAAATCTTGAGAATCAAGGCAATACAGTATAATAAAATCGTACAGGCGCTAGATACTTGAAAATTATTATTTACAAAAAAAATTCTTCTAAATTTTTTAGCACAAAGCGAAACCCTTTAGTAGCTTTAATTCCTTAGCGAAGCCAGTCTGTTGCTTCTCAAATAAATATATTTTAAAATATGTGTAGTATTGAATATATTTTATGTGTTTAGTATTAAATATAACAAATGGTTTGAATGGTTTCGAAAGTTTATTTAATACATGTAGGTACTCAAATATCATGATTGAAACAGACATTTTAAGTATGTACAAAGTATGTATGTACTCGTATACTTCACGAGTACATATTTCATACAAATTCTAAATTCAGATAATAAATTTTTAGTATAACATAAGTAATATTAAAAGTTAAATAACAAATAATTGAGATACATTTCATGGTTATTTATAATAATTTCAAAACTTTGCTATTTTGCTATTATAATTTCATCAAAAATTATTGATTTATTTAACGATTTTATATTTATCCTATAATAAAGGGTGTTCCAATAAGAACGCTGGTTTTAAGTTGTAAATAAAACATATATATTTGTGTCATAAGTTTGAAACATTTATTGAATAATGAAGTACACATCATGAGGTTATGAATGGAAAAACACATCGGACAAATGACCGCCTCGTCTTTGCTAGCATAGACGTGCTCTCTTCATGAAATTTTCAAGACTGTTGCGCATAAATTTTGCGGTATTTCAGTGATACAGCGTTGAATTTCGTCTTTTAAGGCTACAATCGTTGTGGGTTTCGTTTGTTCACATAAACTTGTGACTTTAAAAACCCCATAAAAAAAAGTCCAAAGGCGTTAAATTGTATGATCAGAGCGGCCAATTCCGATCTCCAAAACCAGAAATAACACGACCAGGAAATGACTCGTACAGAAAAAAAATCACCATCCAATTATCGAATGAAGTTTCAAATCTTTGGTTAAAATTTGATGCATAGTGGTTACGCACATTTTGCGAACTATGGCTGCAAAACTTTCAACACTTTGATAATAATTTTTCACAATGAGAATTTGTTGTTGTGTATTGTAGCGCTTCATTTTACTTAACCTACTGCTGTCTACTAACGAACGGCCATTTTTTTTAAAATGGCAAATTATGACAATGCAAATGGCGCGCAATTCCAAACCGGCATTCTTATTGGAACATCCTTTATATACAGTCCTTTGTGTAATTGACTGACTGACGTATACAAATTCTAACCCACTTTTAGACATGTTAAAGATGCGGTTTTTTACATTCGATGCGGAATCACTTCAAACTAATAGGAAAAATCGGAAAACTTTAATTTTGTCAACGCAACCGCCACGAAAATGGGAAAACCCCCAAAAATTACCTTTTTACTTCTATTCACGCTAGAAAGGTGCGGTTTGTGCCTCGGGCGAGTTAAAAGACGTAGAATATGAAAAAATGGACAGAACAAATTCATGGTCCAAGTTTTGTAGAACAATTTTCTCCCAAACTATTCAATGAAATACGTTGCATATTTGCAGGCAGCTTGAGGTTAGTGCCTTGATAGAAAGAGAGTGTGAACAATTTGACACTCCCTTAAAATAATCAAATCAGGTCCGGAAAAATAATGAATCATAAGGACGTTTATACCTAAGCATTGTCAGTCAATTCGGGCTCATAACTTTCATGAAAAAAAGGTGACAAATTTCGTTATTAAATTAGAATAATTAAAGCGAGAATAATTAAATTAGAATAATTTGATACCTCGCCATAAAGCAAGGTTGACCTTGCAGGATTGTACCCAGCTATTACGTGTTTCAGCGTTTTTAGAAAACCAACTCCTTAGAATTTTAGAGTTTGTATTCCGTTTTATTTTTGATGAGATAGTATAAAGGCTCTTAATAACAAATAAATTAAAATTTATTTGCTTATTGCTTTAAAATTAGGTTTTTCGCTGGCGAAGCTACGACGGATACTGCTAGTATATAATATAGTCGTATATTAAATTATCGTATATTATATTATATATTCAAAAAACCCTTTATCTTTTTGTAATAATGGAACATAACTTTAATCTTTCTCTTCTGTTGTCCAGGATCATATAATCAAGCTCGTATTGCCCTTACTTATGCAGGTACTCCACTCAAATCCACTTATCCAATACCAGTCAACGTTAGTGTCTAAATGTACTCAAATTTCAAAGTCAGTATGGATAAATATCAGTTTGTTTCGAACACAATACAAATTTCATTAATTAAACTATATCTGTATTCTGTTATTCCTTGACAATGAATGTTATCTCTTATTATTATCATATACAGACCGTTTACAAAAGTATTTCTAATAGAGAATCAAGTTTAAATAAATAAATAAAATATTTACTATAAAACCATACATACACATACATACTGAAACTGAACGTCTGGACTGGAATATTGGGTGACCATATTATAGGACCATTCTTAATTGACGGATCTTTAGATTTTTAAAAATATTTAAGTTTGTTACGAAATAATATTTTTCCAACTGTTAGAGCTCTTCCTAATTTAGACCTGAAATTTGTATGGTTCCAACAAGATGGTTGCACACAATGCCATGATAGTAAGGCTGTTCCTGGAACAACTTTCCAGGAACGTCTTATGAGTGGTTTTGGAACCTTCAAGTGGCCAGCCAGATCTATCTCCTAACGATTTTTTTTGTAGGGTTTTCTTAAGGTAAAGAATTGTTGACATTGGTGCGAATATTTCTCCTTAAGTGCTAGAAAATATCCGGGTAGATTTCTACAACCGACTCGGATATTGTTTAGCAAACAATGGAGGAATATTCGAACCGTTGGTTTACCTTTTTTTTGTCAGAATTCGTTTTTCTTTTTGGGATATCAAAAAGATCCGTGAGGTTTTATTTTCTTTTAATTTGTGTTGATTGTTGTTTTATGTTATACCGTTAATAGAATGATATCATTTATTTTCAAACATTCCACATACAAATAATAAGGGATATTCAAAAAAGAACTTTCAATTGTTAGAAGTAATGCTAAGATTAAGAAGACAACAATGAAAATATTTAACCCACTCTCATTACATGTTAATGCAGTACAATACAGTCCAGCAAGAATACACAACAGACAAACTAAAGAGTATCCCCACAATTTTTATTTCTTTACTAAGCATATTGTGTATAGTTATTATAGTAAATAATATTTAACATTGATTCTCTATTAGCAATGCTTTCCAACACATACGGTATACATTTACTCCTTGTCATATTCTACATAGTCAGTCAGTAAATAATATTCACTTCGATTGGTTCAATACATAATAGACAATATATTTTATATAATTCCCTATATGCTTAATAGTTCCTAAGGGGATCATGCGACAATATTACTGTAGCTATTCATCCAATTATGTTTCGATAATATATACTCGTATATATAAAAGTACAGGTGCTTACAAAAGGTGTATTACGGTTTAAGCAGTGTAAGATTTCCCTATAGTATTAGTATGATGTAGCATAGAGAGGTAAATTTGATGTACTTTCTATAATGCAATCGAAACAAAACCTTTATAAGTTGTCTTTTTATTAGTTTGTTATATATATATATATATATATATATATATATATATATATATATATATATATATATATATATATAAATATATATATATATATATATATATATATATATATATATATAACCAGTACAAGTGGCCGAGCGGTCTAAGCCGTTATGTCTGCGCAGTATGCCTACTTGGAAACTGGGAGGTTATGGGTTCGAATCCCGACACCGGCAGTTTGTCAATTATTAAGAAAAAAAAGGAGCAGTTAATAAACTAAACTGTCGACGTATGGACAAGAACGAAGTGACCGGCTATGCATGAGAAAGTTTTCTGCAGTTTCCTTCACGAACTCCAGATGAATATCGGCATAGTTCCTATCATACTCGGCTGCAGCCGCATATCCTATCAATTTCTAGTCTATACACATAAATTCCTTTCAATCCACTCACATCCTCACATCCTTAGTCATCACAAGCCTCAATATAAGCGTTAATATAATTAAGGAGAAGTTCCAGTACTGTCTCATATAATCAGGACAAAAAACCGGTTGACTTTAATTATAGAACAAATACATATATACACACACACACAACACATAGATATATTCACTATTCATATATACAAATTATTGTAATTATTTATATTTTGAAAACGGTAAAACGCGATTTTTTTTAAATAACTTTATTTAATAAATATTTATCTATCCTAGTTTTTTTAAAATTCTGTCGAGTATTTTTTTTAATACAACAGATAATAGTTGGCGGGCATGAAGTTTTACATGCATCTAATGAGAGAGAGTGACAGAGAAGTTTTACATGAATATTTTGCTATTTATTATTTCGCGTTCGAAACGGTAAAAAATTCTGAAACTTCCGGATTTATTAGAAAACGTTATTTTTAGCCTGTGAAGAAAAGAGCAAAATCTGTTGAAAAGTGTTTTCATGCTGAAACATCCTTCCAAGTTTTATATAAATTGGTCGTAATTCATTTCTCATGTAAAAATTACAAGATTCTAACTCCCCCTCAATCAAAGAATCAATGTATTGGATATTTATAGATTTTTCATTTCCGCGCCAAGATATCCATTTTTTGCTATTCCCAGTTTTTTCCCATACCAGGTACGTAGTGATTTTCATAATAAATTATGTCAAATGCAGTTTGTTGATAGTTACTGAGGTAACAATATGTAGTTACCTATTTAGGTAACTACATATAGGTAACTAGGTAACAAGGGGCATACGTAATGATTCCGTAAAGGTATCTAAATATGAAAGTAAATTGAGATTTAGTAGCGAGACCACTACAAGTACATACAATGAGTGCTTTTAAAATTTGTTTCCAACTAAAACATTCCGCAGGACGTAAACGCGTAATAGTATTTACCATTCGAAGCATGACATGCATTTTTGATCAGCCTGTAAATAATACTGAGTGCGTGTTATGCAAGTAATATATAATCAATTATTATAAATGTTGTCATATGTTTGCGGAGACAAATGATGATTTTATACTATATGGGTAAATATTAAATGTACATCATAAATGTTAGAACTGTTAACTGTAAAATAATACCCATACATTCTATGTGAATGGTTTTATATACAATCAAAACAACCCAAAATGATAGTGTACTCGTATAATTTAATTTGACCTAAATTTGTTTCAAAATATTTCAACAACCCCATGTTTATCACATACAGAATTGCCTCTTGAATAAATTATTATTTCATGTATGTGGGTGTTGGCAATGTAAATTTTCAACATGAATGTATGATAGAGGACGCAAAAATGTCTTTAAAATAATTCATTTTTTTCTTAAGAGGCGTATTATTATATTTTATATTAACCCTTGATTTCTTTGAGATTTCACTTCAAAAGTATCAGAACTGACTTGGAGTTCTTATACGTACTCAGGGGTGTTACGCGCATGCGAATCCTCAATCACGAATCATTTGCATCATTTTTGATTATTACATCCGCATTAACTTCCGCGAAACAAGTCTTCACATATTTGTTCAAACTATGGTCAATTTGTGCGTTTACATGATTCGTAATTGCTTCAACCATGTATATTCGATACAATTTGGTTAAGCCAACAGCGACTTTATTCATCACGAGAACACCTGTAGTTTTTATATGAAGCACGTAGCACGTAGTTTTATGACATTGAGTCTGATATCTTGGGAATCATAAATCGGATCGTATTTTATCCGTACCCCTTTGGAAAAAATCGAAAAATCAAGAAAAAATTTGTGTCTTCATTTTCAATGAAATCTTCATCTTACAGTAATTTGGGTCCAAAAAATTCAATGGTGGCATTGAAAATGTCGTAAAATTTATAGTTTGTGAAATATTGAGGTCTTTGATATTAAAATTGACTGTAAAATCGCTTCAAAAAGAGGTAAAAACAATTTGGTTTCTGATTTTAATAAAAATTATTTTGTATAATAGCTTTGACCCAAACATTACAACCTTTTCCATCTACCAATTGAAAAATTAGGATGATTCAAGCTTTCACGGGAAGCGTTTGTGATGGGTAACGGAAACCATGGGTCAATATGTCTTTCAGAATTTTTGTATAGCTTCAAAAAATTATTCTGATTTTTGCAAGAAACCATGATTTTCGTTCCCCGACCAAGTCAATCTGTGGAAATGGACTTTATAACTTCTATTCAAATATTTATAACTTCTATTCTATTCAAATCTGTGGACTTAATAATAATTAGAAAGAGGGGTACTGCAAATGAGTTCCTAGCACCTAGATCAAGGGGTTCTCTGTGTCCTCCTTGAGAACAACCTGTCACCCGAAGGCGAGACGTCTCCAGGTAAGAGGTGTTATTTTTAGCAGATGAAGCTATAGGAATCTGTCGAGGCCAGCCGCCACACAGAAGGCCCACAACTTCTCCGGCGGGATTGCTCCCAGGATTGATGGATCCAAGGTTTCGGACCCAAACATTCTATACCAGACAACCTGCAGGTTTCTGCAGGTGCATATAACATGTATGGAGGTTTCATCGTCCTCTTTCACAGGCCCTACAAGTGGGATCATCAGAGATCCCCAAGTTATGAAGGTGGTAGTTCAATCGACAGTATCCTGTCAAGAGCCCCACCACCCTTCTCAACTGCATTCTATTGAGTTTCAACCGAGCACAGTCGAATGGCCCAGCTGTGTTTATGCACAACTTGGCCCGTCGCATGCCCTGATCTGTGGACTTTATAACTTTATTAAAATATCTTAATCTCTAAACCATATATTTCATTGTAGTCTGTAGATGAAAGAAATATTTTTACATTTTATGATGGCGTAAATAGCCCTTAGTATAACATATTATGTTTATACTATATTGTATTTTTCTTCTCCTATTGTTTATCTCCATGTCGCCATTGTTTATATTTAAACAATGAATGATTGTGATAAACTGCAAACAAATGATTCATTTTAAATTATCAAATTTACCTCCGGCGGTGGCAGGCCGTAGTAATTAAACTCTTACAGGTAAGTTTCTAGACATATATAGTAGTTTTAGAAAATTTTAACCAAATATGTTTTACAACGACGGTATAGAAATAAAATAACTCGAATAAATAGAGAAATTTTTTGCATCGCGTTTTGGTTAACGCAAATTAAATATACAAAAATTTAAAAACTAGTATAACTAATTTGGTTTTTTTTTTGTTCAATTCCATTAGTCAAGTAATATCTCTTTTGTAAATAAATGAAGACATAACAAAACTAAACAGCTAAGGTTGCCTCCTCTCCCGATTTCGTCGGGAGACTCCTGAAATCGTAGAGTTTCTCCCGACTCCCGATTTAAAAGGTAAATCACCCGACTTCTCCAGTTCAGTGGAAAAAAAATTTGCTAATCATAATTTATAAATTTTGCTAAAACAATTATAAATATGAATCTAAATCCGAAAATAATAATAATAATAATAATAATATTGTTATTCATTTAATATTAATATGAAAAAATAAATCTTTAAACCGCCAGGAAACGACCCCCAGACCGCAGTATATCGCGTCCAGTGCGCTAACCATTAACACATAACACCATAACCGTTATTACATTCCAACATATTATTCTTATGTATATTTAAACGTATATAAAAAAATAAATGTCATCAAAAATTATATTTTTGATCCCCCAAGTAGCTACCTACTTTGCTTATCCGGTAAATCCTTCACTGCCCAGTTTACTAAATAATATATGAACCTCCCGATCTCCAGACAAGATATTATTCAAAACTATAATTCATAACTAAATATTATTTTCTTTTTGCAATTATTAAAAAAAAAAACTCCTTTTTTTAAGGAGAAAAATATTTCATCTTCAATTGTTCCTGACGAAATGTTGCTGAGATCAAATCGTAATTTGACCAAACTACAAGTAAAAACATTGTAAAAAAGTAATTAAACGTCAAATTTACCCCTAATTCCTAGATCAATTATTAGTATTGTTTAAATACGTATTTCGACTACAAAGTAGTTATCATCAGTATAAATTAGCTAATTGTAATGATCCCTGGGATATGGAATCGAAGATATGTTACTCGTTGCTAATTTGGTGCGTGTCTCACACACCAAATACGATGGGTACATTATTTAAAATATGATGTGTGCAATATTAACATTATTAGATATATAGCCGAGAAAAACATATTTTTGTTCCCATATCAACTCACGAAAGGATCAAGCTTTCAATTTATTTTGTTCCCATTAGGAATGTCGACGTTGTCACATATTATACACGGCGTTGTCACATGTCACTATTTATTTTTTAATAAACACCAGTATATACGAGAACTAAATTTGTGTATTGTTTGGTTACTATTACATTCTTCAGTTTCTTGTGCACGAAGAATGTTGGGTCAGGAATATGTATAACAATCAGTCCTATATTTTTGAAGAGAAAAAATAGGAGAAAAGTAACGACTTACTGATAGTTAAGGAAGTTCCAGCATGAAATAACTTTTCTACAGATTTTGCTCATTTTTCTTTCACAGGCTAAAAATTAGAATTTTTGACCGTTTAGAACGCGAGATAATTACTAAATTCTCTCATATTTTCTCTCATTAGAAGCATGTAAAACTTCATGCCCGCCCAACTATTATCTATTGTATTAAAAAAAATACTTAACAAAATTGAAAAAAAAAACTAAGATAGTAAAGATAAATATGTATTAAATAGAAAAATAAAAATCGCGTTTTACCGTTTTGTTTTCGAAATATAATAGTTATAAATTTTTTTTTATTTCAAAATTACATTAATTTGTATATGAATATATGTACATATGTGTTGTGTGTTTTTTCTATAATAAACGCAAACAGGTTTTTTGTCCTGATTACACAAGACAGTGCCGGAACTCCCTTAAGACAGAATTGTTAATGTTTTACCATTTCTTTTATACACGGAATATTACAAAAAATTAAAAGGGTATTTTTGTAAAATTTTTTGCTCTTTACGTGTATAGAATCGCACACCATAATGCATTTTTAAACACCGTGATCACTGGGAAAACGTACCGCAGCAAAAGCTCGGGAAAAAAAACTGTTGCGGAATGCAACCAGGAGACTGTCTCTCGATGCACTGAAGCTGAACAGGATGCAACTGCAGAAGGTTACCTGGCATTATCCCCAGCGGAAGCATCTACACACAATGGGACTCCATAACGATTTTGTTATTTTGTTCTATCTCTTAAAGTTTCATAGACAGGATGTTTTGCTCATTTTTTCCAAACATGGTCTTTGCCCATTCATGAACATGACCTTACTTTTTAGCTCTAGAACATACATACAAAATTTCAGCCCGCTATCTGTTTTCGTTCTTGAGTTATCATGTTGACGGACGGTCATTTTATGAATACCGTTATAAAAAACGGAACTAAAGCTAATATACCCTGTTATTGACAGTTTTTTTAAACCGATATTTGGCGTTTATGTTTTATCTTATATGGAAAATTAAGGCAAAGTAAAATTAAGAAGCTAGAATATTAAATTGTATCTAATTTATACCTAACAATCACATTGTCGGATATAATAGGGAATATGCATGAAAATTTTTTTTCTCATTTATTTCAGAATATGAAAATACTGTTAATACTGTAATAATATTTAAAAACGAAATTAAAATACGACAAATATCAAGGAACCTATAACTTTTTAAAGATTATTATCTGTCTCTTTCTTGCAAAAATACTAAAAACGGAGTTTTACGTGTATTTTAAATGGTGAAAGTGTAATATGACGTCATATAACATATCAAGAGGGCTATCACCCTCTTTGTCTAATCGGGAATTTCAATCATTCATATCTCGCTTATTTTTAAAGTTATTTAAAAAGTAATTTTACCTTGAAATTTGTCAAGTAAACGTGCTTGCTTCAATTCAACCGAAAAAAAATTTTCATGCATATTCCTTATTCCCAGAAAAGAGGTAAGATAAATTCAAATTTTCGCGAAATACGTCTCCAACTGTACGTGTAACAAAATTGCTAAGTCACATACATTAGGAATGACTCGTGTTATTACATTTTATAAGTCAATAGAATGATTTCGAATGGTTATTTGGAAAATTCATATTTTAAACTTTATTTACAAACTCAAAAAATTATCATTTATCTATTTTGCTAAGACCGACTGAAAAAAATTTACTGGAAATCATGCGACACCCCTATCTATTTTAATAAATTTAAAATGTTTTAAATTAAATTTTTATGAAATATAATAAAAGCTTTTTGTGTGTGTATATTTATGCTGTATAATTAATTTTGGTGCGATATTTAATTACAAATTTTATAACTTAAATAAATAAAACATTTTTCTATATAAAGCCAGCCAATCGAATAGTACGAAAAAAAGTTAACAATAATATTTATTATTTATTTAATAAGATTGAAATTAAAAATTAAAGAAAATATAAATAATAAGACAAAAAATAATAATTGTTAAATAAATACAAAATAAATAAATAAACAATAAAAGAATAAAGAAATTTTCAATTAAAAACATAACCTATAATTATTTTTTACGTATTTAAATAATAATCATTACTTTTAACATTAACTAAAAAAAAAAATTTACAGTCAAATTTTATATATTAGATAGGGACATCACATCTATAAGGGTAGACAAATAATTTTAATTACTTGAAATAAATAGAGCTTTCTAATAGTATAAACTTTTGAATGATGACTTGGACGTTTTGAAGTGTCGCCATCTAATATATACATTTTATAAGTCTATGGTTCTAAATAACAAAACATGTCTGTTTTTATTACTATTTACATTATTACTATAACTATTTTGTAAATTTTATTAAGTAACAAAAGCTCTTATTTAGGTAAGGGTAAGGTATTTATGTAACTGAAAGCTATTTAAAGAATTCATTTATTTACATTTGTGTGTTTATATGGTATAATAGTTTTAGGTAAGTAACTTTAAGACCGTAGGTGCTTTTTAAATATCTTTTATATTCCGAATACCACAATATTGAATTTAATAGCTTTACTGAGGCTAGGACACTTTTCGTAAACGAATAAGGTCCAAGGTTGCGCCAAAATGTTTTTATGTGTTTTTATCGTAGCTATAAAGAAGGGGCTATCAATTCTTATAAACAATTTTTATAAATAACTTTTTTCGGAAAATCATTGTTTTCTCGGAAAAAGTTATTAATGTTTAACTGTAAGTTTTATGTTTTATTACCATTATCATGGTAAAAAAGGGTATTTTCTGGAAAACCTTGGTTTTACCTGTCAGGTGGCCGCGCTTGTTAAGTTCAAGTCCCGGCGGTGGCAGTTTGCTAATTATAATTGATGGGGCGGATAATTGACTAAACTGTCGGTGTATGAACAAGAATGAAGCAACGGTTATTCTTGTGTTACTATCAAAGTCGACTGCAGCCGCACAACCTACCAATTCCTAGCCTGCATACAAATTCCATGTCCACCACCCACATCATTAATGTATAGGTATCAATTAATAAAGGTAAAAAAAGGATGTGGATAGCCTCTGCATAGACCGTTGAGAAACGGAGGTAAAATATACTATTTTTGACTAAAATGAGTCGAAGTTTTCTATATTAAAAATTATGCAATAATAACAGCGCAATGCCCAGTCGAAAATGGTTAAAAAGCGTATTTTCAAAAACTTTAAGAAAACTGTTTTTCTGGAAAATTATAGGTTTTACGAAAAAAATTACGAATCAATGTACTTTTTAGTCAAAATACTTTGACTAAGAAAAATATTTAGATCAAAAACATTTCATTTTCTTATTTATTTAAATTAAATAAGTATTCGTCTACAAAAAGTGATCAGGCCCTTGGAGTATGGCCTTTAATTTTTGTGTTTTTAAATATTTGTTCAAAGAGTCGATGAAATTGCATTATAATGCCTGAATAGGAATGAATGTTTTCTTTCTACTTTGATTGGTGTCGGACTGGCGTCTATTTATTTTCTTCTATTGTTTGAAAAAATATTTTATAACATGAACTGCATTGGAGTGTGTAAACTTTAACGGTTGCCATGCTTTTCTAGGTTGGAACATAAAAGAACGCGAGATTAATATTTGTACAACGAGAGTAATACGCAAACAAAAAAGCGTATTCCTGAGCTAAGTTAATGGATAAAATTTTCTGTATACATGTAGTAATACAGGGTGTATCATTTGTAATTTATAAGGTTTTTTTGCCAATATTGTTGACATGGGGGAAAACTCGCCGCGATGAAAGTAGGAATAAATAAAACTTGATAAAGCTCGAAATTCGGAATGTAAAAAATAATGAGTGGCATTTGTCCATAGACTGATAATTGATATATAATTGATATATTAATATATATGTTTAAAAGTTTTATTTTTTTGAACAACCTACGGCCTGGCCTGTAATTAACCCTTTGACAGTAATACACAAAATGAAAACTATTAAAATGATTAAAACTTAAACTATTAAAACTTAAATTAAAATGATTAAATGACTTCGATAGTGATGGTCTAGAAAGAAAGGAGCCAAATTTAGGTTCTAGTAAGGATTTATTTTGGTCGAGTACTGAAACGTGTCAATTAAAAGTACGTTGACACCATCCAAGTAAATAAGTTGATTGCTAGGATTGTGAGTTCTGTCGCATACACTTAATTGTCTACTTGTCCGATCTAAGCAGTACGGTGAATTAAATTTCGAATCTAAAGCACATTCAAACTCTAGTCAATTTTCGTATTTTCACAATTTTAGTCTTAAACGTCGTCCTTAAACTCGATTAACTTGTTCTTCGCAATCAGATAAATTTGTCTCATTTAAAAAAAAACAGGCGCTAACATATTTTTAAGATAAATGTATGAATAATAACATTATGAAACGTACTTTATAGAGTAAGGCTTAAAACCATCTAATTTGAAGTTCAATACCAAGAACAGTGGGTCACAGAAGTCGTATCCTTTTTTCAAAATTGTGTAATCATTTTGTGCCTAATTTATAAATGCTGTTCATTATAAATATACTAACAACTTTTATTCGAAACATTTTCCCAAAAACCGAATGAATAAGGCACAAAATGACGTATACAATTTTGAAAAACTCGACTTCTGTGGCTCATTGTACATGTATTCAAAGAGGTTGCTACAGTACTTCATATCGCGACACTCGAATATAAAATGAATTTAACATTGTTGAATATTTAAAATGTGGCTAAAGCAGATTGTTTTATATGCTTCAAATACACTTAGAAAAGTTTTGGAAACGACTCACAATATCTCACCCACCATAAAATAAAAACTGAATAAAACGAAATAAAACATAACGAGTAAATAATTTAAAACTATTTACACGTTAAAGTTAGCTATTGTTTATATTGATGTCATAGAAATAAATAAATGTACAAAAAATTTGTACAGAATTCTATGCGGGCCAATGCGGATAAGACGGGTATGGATAATAATCATATAATAATAATTATTATTATATTGATATTCTTTATTTATGATAACGTTTAAAGCCCATTACACATTGAAAAAAATAAGCGATAAGATATAAGAAATAAGATATTAGGAATAGTGGAATCCAGCAGATGGCAGAACCGTTGATCAATTCACAATTCAAAAATAAGGTATAAGGAATAAGATATAGCAACAGAATTTCTGTCGCATTGGATATCTATGCCTTATTTCTTATTCCCAGCCAATCACAATGTTATGCGTAGGATGTTATGCGCAGTCGACTCTCCGACTTATGTTTTTGACATTTGTGCACACACCAGCAGCTGGCATTCAACCGCTGTGATTGGTTGAATATTATATCTTATCGCCCATTGTGTTTTGGTCGCTGTGCTATTTCTTATATCTTATATCTTATATCTTATATCTTATTCCTTATTTTTTTCATTGTGTAATGGCCTTAAACGGTGTAAAAAACTACCATGCAGGGCCGGATGCAACAATACTCCTTTAAACCTCTTTTAACCATTCGGCTGTATTGTAAAAGCGAGGATGAAATTGAAATAAAAACGGTTGAGTCGGTACATTGTCGGCGCCCATGTCAACGTGTCGAAAATTAGTTAAAATCCGTTGAAAATCATGATGTTCTTTATTCCAAAAACCCAGTAAAAATATGTGGCAATGGGCGAAAATGGTTTGTTAGGACCATAGGAAGTGATTCCAAGGAGGAAAAAGTCCTTTTCAAAATTGAAATCCTTGAAATTAAAAAATGTTCTATTTTTATTTTTAAGGGTTATTACGAAAAAACATTTCTTTTACAATATTAAATTGTAAACCAACCCTACGCTAAACTACCCCAACCCAATACTTTCCAATAAAATAACCCCCTGCTAAACTATTCCAACCCAACCGAACCCAACTCAACTTTTAAGTAAAAAATAATGTAAAAAATTTTTTTTAACAATATTCAATTGTCAGGGGGTTGGGTTGGGTTTGGTTGGGTTGGGTTAGTTTGGGTTGGGTTGAGTTGGATTAAGGATTTCAACGACGAAATGACTTTTTCCTTCTTGAAATCACTTCCTGTGGTCTTTGCCAAACATTTCCACCCATTTTTACTGAGGGGAGGGGGTGGCAAAACGAATAAGATCCAAATTATCCAACATTCGGTGAAAACCGTATCAAAATTGGACTAATCGTTTTAATGTAATGTGGATGAACTTTGCATGGATTTTATTGAAAGTATAAGTATAGGTGCACATGTACACAATAGTAGCACTCATTTTTCAAACTTTTATTTAATTGTGCCTTAATCATTCGGTTTTCGAAAAAATGTTTCGGATAAAAGTTGCTACATACTAGTAACATTTATTTGAAACATTTTTCCAAAAACCGTATGAAAAAGGTACAAATCAACTGAAAACATTTGAAAAATTGATCTCTATTTTTGTGGCCCATATATTTTCTTTTTGACATTTATTTATTTTTCCATGACATCAATGAAAACATCATTTTATGTAAATAATTTTGAAAATTATTTGTATTAGTAGCTTGTAAATAAAGACGTATTCAGTTAATATCAAAACTAACAAAATGAATTATTCAAAATTAATAATTTGATTACCGTCAAAGGGTTAAAAACACATATGATTATTTATCAAAAATATATTATTTGAATAAATTAATAATAATGATGTTATTATTATTATGGCTGGTAATATGTAAAATTTATTATACACACAATTTTCATAGAATATATCTGTATTATTATTAATAAATGTAAAATATAATTTATTAATTATTTATTTATTATTTTGATAGTACTACCTACAATAAACGGCTACATAATATTTACAATTTATTAATCATCTGAATATTATTTTATTTACCACCATCATGTTTGTTTATTTAAAATGTTAAACCCGAAAAATTGTAAAATGTTTATTCAAACCGTTAACAAAATTTGTTTAAACAATTTTTTAATATGAAATTTAAATAAAAAAAAATGCTGGAGAATAGAAAACCCGACTCAAAATGAAAATCAATAAATACGAATATTTAATTTGACATACTTGTGGCAGTTGATACAATTTTGATACATTTATGATACAATGTATTATAATATACATGTCTGTAGTATACACTACGTAAATTAAAATAGACCCAATAGCAACATTGTGTAGTGCATCTATCTATACACTATCTATCTATACACTGTCTATACATTTAATTCCATTATATAATGTTCTTTGTTACACCCACACTATGATATGGTGTTACATTCACACGACGGGCAACGGACAATAACGACGATGTATACATGCACGAGAAAGATGCAACTATATATAAATGATTGTAGTTAGAGAGTGATAAGTATAATATAATAGTTATTTATGTTATGCAATACTTATTGTTTAAGTGTGACAAAGTAAACCATATCATAGTACATTACGTATAGACTGCGATATATATACTATACAGTATTCCAGACTGGGTGTATTTTAACAATGATTATTCATTTTTTTTTTTGTGTCGTAGTATTCGCTAGTAAAGTATTGCGCCATCTCGTATTTTTTATTTTAAGTTATGGTTCTGTCAAAACTCAATATACGGATATACATGTAACAAGTCAACTTTAATTTTAACTATAAAGAAATAATTACATACAATGCCAGTGATAAAATTGATGAACAGCTTCCAAGAAATATAATTAGATATTTTTAGAAAAAAAAATTTCTAAAGGTACAAAATTATATGCTAGTTTTCATGTTTCTAATGTCTCTGAAGAGATTAATATCAACGATTCTCTTCGAATTTTTGTTACAGTATTAAGAGAAACACCCTTGCCACATTAACATTTGTCACGAAGTTATTGTTGTAATTCGTTGTAATTAACAATGCTATTAATTATAACAACAGTTTTATGTGAACATTTCAAATTAATTGTGACATTATGATTGTAGAAGTGTGTATACGCTAGTAGTGTGTATACTGTACTAAAAATTCGCCGAGAATCATTGACATCAACCTCTTCATAGACATTAGAAACATGAAAACTAGTACATAATTTTGTACCTTTAGAAATACTTTTTTCTCATAATATATCTAATTGCACTTCTTGGAAGCTGCGCATCAATTTTTTCACGGGCATTGTATGTAATTATTTCTTTATAGTTAAAATTACAGTTTACTTTTTACATGTATATCCGTATGTTTACGAGTTTTGACAGAACCATAACTTGAATTAAAAAAAACAAGACGGCGCTGAGGTCGTCCGCCAAAAATACTTTACTAGTGTATATGATATTTTTATACCCGGTGTATACATATTATATACAAGGGTATATTAAGCTTTTGTATCCGATATATACAAGCTATCTATATCCAAGCAGCGTCGAACTGGGCCTAAGAGGTCCGGATAGCATGATCACTTCAAGGGCCCACAGCCCGCCAAACCAACTGATAATAATAATAATCAAATAGGCAATAGGTTTTAGAAGGTTTTATTATCAAAGACGTATATTTTTAAGCAAAATATTCCAATTCGTTATAACTGAAGCTAGCCAATTAAAATTTGTTTAGAAGAGAAATTTCAGCTAGATTATCATAAAATCATTTAAAAAAGCTGCTGTCCTCGCTATCTTAAGATCCGATTCTATGTTTAAAATAATCAGCTTGCCCAGCAGTTCTTGTCCCAGTAGAATACGAAGCATTGTCTTAACGCGCTTCACCGCAGAAAATTGTCTCACACAAGTTATCAGCGTAAACGAGATTGTAAGGATTTTGAGGAAAATTTACTTGCACATGCAAGCTACTTCGCAGGCATCCGAATCTCTTCGAGACAAACAAATAGTGTTCTTTGTTTTTTGATCTGAACCATCTTCGCTTATCTCTTCCCCTTCTTCCTGCTTTCTATTTTGCGTGTATATAGTAAGCCTCGGAGGCCCACGTAGGCTAGGGCCCCGGTGGCCCCCGTATGGTCAGTCCGACACTGTATACAAGGGTATATTAAGGTTAGTCTCAATTGTGCATAGGTTGGATATTCTGACGTCAGATTTGAAATCAGCGAACAAAAAAAACCCCTTGTCTATATCCTGATACTCCTGTTCCGGTAAATAAAGCGAGTTGACAGTGCTATTTGGAGCTGTCAACTGCCAAATAGAAAATTATCGAAGATGTGTTGAATGGACCGTAGCTCCATACTTTTAGTGAAAAAATCCCGAAAAATTGACTCTCCATCCCCCATACTTGGAAAACTGTCCATTTTTCGACCATGTATTCATGCGCATGATAAGTTTTAATCAGGAGCTCAAAAGGAATAACTTATATTGATTCCAGTGAATTTCACCAAGGGTGGCTTCCCATAAGATATGTGCGGGGTCCTTTGCTTATAATTTTTTCAGTAAATAAAATTTATAAGAAATAAAATATATAATTATTATTTTCTTCAGTTTTCTTAGATATTATCTGTCTTGACGAAATTACGTCTCCTCGTAAACATACCACTCCTAACTGTAAAAACTCTTTATGAATAGCCCTTCGATAAGATGCAGATAATTCTATGAAAATGTGTGTGTAAAAATAAAGGCAATCTATTCTAAATTGGGTATGCAGTATATTTTTATGAATTGAGTTTAATCGAATTGGGTGGGAATGAACGTGTTAGTGAGTGAATCATACCTGGTTGCGACCATACAGTAGCCACATCTAATTTAAAACTTCCAAGTAATCTGTTTGCTCTGAGAAAGGCCCGTGACTGCATGACCTATATTCGTATGTGTGACGTACGTAATTCCAAAAACAAAACAGAAAGAAAAAACCAAAATCAAAATAGAAATAGATCACAAATATAATTATAAATAAATATTTAATATAATTCTAATATGGCTTCGTATTTGTTTGTCTGTTGTTTATATAGCATTGAAAAACAAAGAAATTAAGTGAAGTTGTTTTTGAAAAATTTATAATAAATATAATAAGTTGATATAAATTGTGCTGCATCCACTCTTATTTGCAAAAAAGTTTATTCATACTGGGTGTGTTTTTGAAAATTAGGCAATAACAATAAATAATAACAATAAATAATAATATATGTATTGAAGATAGTGTTTTGTTGAGCGATTCTTATATAATAGGAATTAACTCAATTGATTGAATTCATTAAAATCATCATTCCTTTCGTATCTCTGATTCTTTTGTACTTTTCTCTTTTTAAACAATTTTTCACCTACTTCCACTGAACCGATACTTGCACATGTATTTGCAAGTATCGGTTGAAATATTTCACATCGATTTTTTCACACCTTGATTTCTAAAACCAATTAAGATTTCAAATTAAAAATTTATGATCGTGTTATTGATTAATTATGTAAGAGTAATTGTTAAACTGTAAGGGTGTTCTCTATGGGTTTTTGTTCCTTAGGTTACGAGACATCTGGTGAATGAGAAACAAAATAGTCAGGCTTATGTTAGTAAAATAAACACAAAATTATGATTTTGTTAATGAAACTCATCTTGTTTTATGAAAAATGAAAAGTGATAATTGTGGTATGAGGTTTTCACGAAGAAAAAGATAGATAGAACAAAATGTAGTCTATCTAGTAGAGCAAATGATTTGGCTGTTCGATTCTACCCCAAGATTCTAAATTTGATTAACGTCTAATAAATAAAACTATATTTATGGAGAAATTTAAACAACAGATCGTGCAAGAATAACAATCAAATACTCTTCTGCATTTTATGCAGATTTACCAACAAAATTAACATGATTTGTATTTAATAATTTATCACCTACCCTGAAATTACGGGAACATATGGTCGAAATCGCGAATGAAACAATTTCGGTCAAACTTTAAAATTTCAAAGCCTTTTTTTCTACTCAACATTTGTATTTATAGTATTATAGGTATAACTAAATGTTGAAATGTAGCCTGACTAAAGCCGCCATCTTGGAAACGACGTCATGAGTAACTTTACCAATCAAATACGAACAACTTTAAAATTAATACAGTATGCAAAAAATACACATCCACCAAAAATACCGGGTATGATACCACTTATAAGTAATGGATTTTACTAAGTCGAGTTTTTTTCTAAGTTATAAGTGCGAATGGATATTTTTTATGCAATAGGGTTTGCTACTAAATGGATTATGAATATGATGTAGGTAAACATGTGTTAGTACAAAATGAATAAAAAGAACGAGTCTAATTGATGAATTCAACTAATTGAATTCACCCCTGAATCAAGTTCCTCAATCCAACAGTAATTAAAGTTAGATTAATCATTTTAGTGCAGATTCATATATTATAATAATACAATGCCTAATATTCTGCTACACACACAGTATTTATAGCATGGTGAAAAATGAAAAAAAAAGTTGTATATTGAAAAAAGGGAATAGTTTTAGTTAAAAATTAAAAGAAAAAAATTAAATATTATTGATTTTTAACATGTGTGTACCGGGTGTATCATATATAGTCTTCAGGTCGATCTTGAATGACCCGACAACTGTTCCTGTACGTAGAATTTTTCTAGAATGTAAAACCTAAAAAAATATGTCTTTACTACAAGTAATTTTTTTTACGCTGTTCATAATAATGATTTTTATTTATTGAAAAATTTGTTGTATAGAAAATATTGGTTTAAAAATTTGTTGTTTAAAAGTGGTGACGTTGCAAGTCATTTCGCTTGTAAAATTTGGGTAACGCCATTGTTCTTTAATTACTTTTTAGAATGATTAGGGCAGAAATGGTTTTCTATCCCAGCAACGGGTCGTAAGAAAAGTTGATTAAAAGTTCCCTTTAACATTTCCTTGGATATCTTAATCAGGTATGGGTAATATTTAGTTGTTCCATTTTAAATAGGTATTTAAAATATAAAAATTATTTGGTTGTTCAAAATATCTCACGCTTAAGACTGGTACTGCTATTAAACTTGTATTGCGATAGTAGAGCGCAACTAATGTTTCATATTTTGTCATGCACGTCTTTTTTATGTTTGATATCTAGAGCACGGTAGTGCGCAAGGCCGAGTTTAATAGACACATTTGGACTTCTCACTACAGTGCTATTATTACTATTATTACTACAGGAAATATTAGAATATTTTATATTTTTTTTAGAATAATTATTTGACCCCGAAATATCTTCTGAACGAAAAGAGCTACAGTGTTGAAATTTCGAATTATCGATACATTACGGAATTATAAGAAACCGGTTTTTTCAATGATCGTTAACGAATTAACTGTTAAAATTGTAATTAAAGTCGGAATCGGATCTCTAATAGGATAGAATCTAAAATATTGTCACTTTATGGCAGGAAAATTTTTAAGTCTGCCAGGAATATTTTAATAATTTGAAACATTGTGGCAATATTGTCAAACTATTGTCTTGTCCAAATATTAAATCTAACATACAATTGTAGCATTCAATAATATTGCTGGCATATTATGGTGCAATATTACAATATTAAGTTTCACATCTTATTAAACATTACAGCAATTTTCTGCAGCAATATTGAGTTTAACATGTAAAAATGAATGTCAAAATAGGTACATAGATAGATAGATACATCTTGAGGTCTAAAAAGTATTGTACTTCGACCTTATGGTCCATTGTGCTCCCCCTTCTACCTCAGTCCGATGATATTCACTTCTCCCATATGTTGACAATAGAGAGGAGCTTGCTTATCTGGTCTTGACCTGAAGGTTCATATATTCGGGGTAAGATGCACCGAATATCTTGTATCTGCTGTAACCTAGAGGTTCCCAGTCAAAGATAATGTGACTGGATGTTTCTTCATCCTCGCAACACAATCTGCACACAATGGACCCGCTATGGAGTCCCATTGTGTGCAGATGCTTCCGCAGGGGATAATACCCGGTAATGAATCCAGTAACCCTCCGCAGTAGCCTCCGCTGTTCAGCTTCAGTGCATCGAGAGATAGCCTCTTGGTTGCACTCTGAAGCAGTATTTTCCCGACCTCCTGCGGTGGTACTTTTTCCCAGTGATCACGGTATTTAGAATTTGACCACTCGATCACTTGTTTACATTCAATTCTTGAAATTCCTAAAGTTTTCTACAGTTTTCCATACGTAACCGAAAGGAATTTGGACAAACATCGTTATGTTGACGCGAAAGTATACACAAATAAACAAATATTAAATAAATAACTTCAACAGAAGTAATACTGTCTAAATAAATAAAAAAATAAGAATAATATGAAAGTTGGCTATTACGTCACAGTCGTCTTTGGTGTAGCGGAAGCATACTGGACTAGATATCCAGAGGCCCGAGGTTCGATTCCTGGTTGACGAGTTAATATTTTCATATCAGTATTTAATTTAATTAAAAATTCAATGACAATGAAATTTGTCGGAGTATACGCTAAAGTCTTCTACAGTTTGTCATACGTAACCGAAAGGAATTTGGACAAACATCGTTATGTTGACGCGAAAGTATACACAAATAAACAAATATTAAATAAATAACTTCAACAGAAGTAATACTGTCTAAATATTGCTCTAGTGTTTTAGTGAAAATATTTCCCCATAACTTTCAGAGGGCGTATATAGCAACATTTCTATATGGATGCAAGAACATAGTGACCAATATTACAATCTTTCAAAATAATATTTCTGTAATTAACGATTATTGTGTATGCGATCATGTTGGTGTAATGGTTTTTATTGAATGCTTACGGGTAAATGAAATTTATATAGCAGAAAAAAAAATATAACGTAATTCCAATTTTACAAGCGAAATGACCCATCCACTTTAGATATATATTTGTTTTTATATGCATATGATTGTTATGACAAATATATACGCTTTTAATAGGATATTACTGTTTATATTTGATGTATTCAAATGTATTCCCGCATTTATATGGAACAATTTAATAGTATGATGAGTGGTAATTTTTATATTTTCGTATACAGAGAGTGCACTGTATAAATATTTAAATTAATGAAGTTGTTCTTTTCGTTTTTCTATAAAAAGTTTTTTATTAGCAAAAAAAATCGAATTATTTCAAACTTACCGATAACGTGATGATTTTATCAAAAAGCATTAATGGTGGCATATGGAAATCGAATACAAAATACTGGAAAAACAAAACAAAATACACATTTATAAGTATATTAGAAAACCATAAAGATGAACCAATAGTTTTTTATGTACAAGGTTATAATATAAAGAAATGCGAGCGTGATTTTTATAATATCGAACAAGTGAAAATAACAACTAACTCAGTTCATTATCAACACGTGAAATGTTTTTCATTGAGCAGGAATAGTGGCAAAACTATGAAATTTATGAAAAAATGTTTCAAACAAAAGTTGTTTATTGAAAGAAGAAGAACATTTTTTGTCTGTTAACTTTTCTTCTATCTCTTACGGTTTCCTAGATAGATATTTCTCTCCTGTCGGAGGATTCTTATATTTGTATTATATAAATAAGTATTTCGACAACAAAGTAGTCATCATCACAATTAGCTAGTCCACATTATTTTTCTGGGAAATACAGGATGTTGTGAAATTCATTCAGGAAAACTATGCCACGGTGTAAAGCTGCAAAAAAAACAAACAAAAAAGTTTAACTAAGTTTTCCGATTTGACGCTTAGTTTTTGAGATATAATTAATTAAACATTCTTAATAAATTCAACCAATCACATTTGCATTTTTGAATTTTTGCGGGTGTCGCTACACTGATTGAGAACTCTAATTGCCGCTACTCTACCATGCTCTACTGTGGCCACTCCATTCCACCAGTCACAGAGTGCATAGTGTAAGGAGGTGGGGCCACAGTAGTGGAGTAGGGCGGCCACAGTAGAGTATGCTAGAGTAGCGACAATCAGAGTTCTCAATAAGTGTAGCGACACCCGCAAAAATTCAAAAATGTAAATGTGATTGGTTGAATTTATTAATGTTTTATTAATTATATCTCAAAAATTAAGCGTCCAATCGAAAAACTTTATTAAACTTTTTTGTTTGCTTTTTACAGCTCTACACCGTGGTATAGTTTTCCTGAATGAATTTCAGAGAACATCTTGTATACTCTTTGCAAGTTGGGGTCTGCCTCTTTTTAAGCTTTATAATATTCGTGACAAATTTTAAATGTAGTCAATTTAGAGCCGTGTTCTTTACAACGCCAAGACCATGAAATGAAGAAAAAGTTGTATGATATAATCATGTACACGTTGCTCCTAACTTATATATCATTATTACAAACTACATTTACTTTTGTACATTGTTAAATGAACACTTTGTAATAAAAACCGATCGTATTATAGCTCTCGCCTGTCGAATTTAAATCGATATTTTGTAAATATGAATTTACATTTCGAGGTGTTCGAATACAGTAACGTATTATTTATTCGATACCAATATGAACAATTTTGTATTATATTTATGTATTTTAATTGCTATTATTATCTATGGATTTGGATATCTAAACCCACTGATCAAAATGTTCAATTAGTTATACTAACTATTTGTGTATCATATCTTTCATTTATAAAAAATTTATCAAAACTTATGATTTTGTCGTCTTTGAAATTTGCTGTTGCTTACATATTTTCATATTTTCGTCGTTCCTGCTACCGTATGGCTGATGTTATCGTGGAAACTAGAACCTTTATCTGACACGGTAAAATTTATCTTTCAAATGTATTAATTTAGATATATTTGTTAAAAAAATATATATTTCGGTTGTAAAAAAAATGATGAAAACGGTTTCGGTTATTAATATTGAATAGTAAATTTGTTGAAATAAAGCCATTCCAAGTTCCAACTGTAATACCAGTTAAAATATAAACATTTCAAAACTTTGCTCGTTTGTGCCAGGTTAAAAGAAATTTTGTTTGTTTGTCTAATTCTCAAGCGGCATTTTATGCTTAGTTCTCGCTACTAACTACGCCAGTTTAGATGGCTCTAGTGTATGTTTCAATTTACTGCATAAGGAATCGCAGTCCATTTATAAGTTAGTGATAATATATAAACATTATTGACTAAGGGTGCATTCGTCTTGGACGCTCACACGCTTTGAGCGCTCACGATCGAAAATATCGTTCAGAATCGATCAGAAAATATCGTTCGTTTTGAACGTTGTGAGCGTTAGTTTGTATCAACATGGCGATCATTGTTAGCCATTTTGACTGATTTGTCAACGATTTTAATTTTAAGTACTTTAATAAATATGACAAAAGTTTGGTTAGTTTACGCTCACGTAGCATTCTTTTTGATAAATAGTAAGATTTGGCACTCACGCTTTTGCTGCCTACCTCTGTGGAGTAATCGTCTGTGAGCGCGAGATTTACCTCATGAACTCAGCCACAAGCGTGCTTTTTTGACATTCACAGCGCCAAGTCGAACGCTGAAAACGACGATTGAGGGAAACAACTAGGAAAACATCAGCATGATCACGACTAACCACAAAATTAAGCAGAGACGATTCTCCCTCAGGCTGACTCACTCAAAGTGGACGTCTAACGACGTTGTGGAATTTATAATTAGTAATATTCGCACAAAAAGTTCAAATTTATCTTTTAACAGCAAAACGCTAACAGAATTTGGAGTCATTAATAAATATATATATACCTATGTTGAAGTAGATGCATTGATAAAAAACTTTTTTCTGGCAACAATTTTTGATAGAATTGAAGAACAGTTTGATTGTGTATAAGTACTTACCTCATTGTAATAAGGACAATTTGTGCTTTCTTTAACACTGGTATATCGTTTTTGATCACCCACTTGAATGCAAACAACTGGATCCATATTTAATCCAGCTAGTTGTCTAGCTTCAATTATTGTTATACATATTTGAAAATCTTGTGCTTTCAGGGCGGCTTGCATTTTATTAACTTCATGCCGTAATCTATAATAAAACAGAACAAATTGGATTTATTTTGGCTGGAAAATACAAGAAATTGTGCCGTTTTTTTTTAAAGAGAAGGATAGAAAACGAAAACACTTAAATAGTTTTGTTTGAATTAATAGTTTTTGGAATATTTGAAATAAAAAATCGATTTACACCTAAAGGCTCTTTGCGTTGTTCATAAAATAGACTTCAACGATACCCGGCTTGCTTAAATACCCAGTATATACTAAGTTTATGTAAAAAAGTTTCAAACAAAATTATTTTTTTTTTTAAAGGAACATTTTTTTCTCTTTTACGGTTTCAAAGATGGACATTTTCTGCAACCGGAGTAGGAACAGTTCGATTTTGCCCATTCACGAAGTTCTAGAACGCATACACAAAGTTTTGGATCGTTATCTGTTTACGTTTTTGAGTTCTCATGTGAACCCAACAGACGAATTAGGTCATTTTGTGAACACCCATACTAAAATTTTTTTTCTGTGATCAATAATTTTAATTGTTACAAAGTCAGAACTAAATTTATAATTAATATACCCTTGTAACTAGAATTCAGAATTATATTTAATAATATAAATACGCAAATAAAATTATATTTAGTAATTTTTTGTCGAACTTATAAACGTGTAAATTGCATAAAAGCAAAAGTTACCCTAAGCAATTTTTCCTTAGAATCGAACAGTTACCGGCTGTTATGTTATGTAAAACTGTTATGTTTTATTCAAATAAATAAATTGTGTAAATATGATAAACATATTTTAATATACTCTCCTATTTATAGACCACCACATTTTATAGAGCTGTTAACCTGTATTGTTTTTTAAGATATCTATGAGAATGACGAAATTATAATCGTGTTAGTTTTTTCTACGGACCCTAAAAAATAATGCATATTTACACAAATACCAACCCTAATAGTACTTGAACCCACGACCAAAACCATGTCTCATCGCACCTAGGATAAAACTATATAGAATCGATAGTTTAGATGACCCTAGACCCGACTAGGGGAGTAGTAACCTTCACCAGTCTTGCAAAGTCGCGGAGGATGATTTCTGCTATGAAAAAAAGAAGAAGTCAGATTGTATTATCACAATCGGACGATGGAAAATAGGGTTTAGAGAGAGGGGAAAAAACAAAATTTGACTATCTCCCTTAATATTTGAAAAATCGAAAAATTTATCAGGAGTTAAGTTGTAGGTACTAAGTTTTACTGTAATTTTGTGTCTTATCATTTTTCTGTTACACTAATATTTACAGAAATATTTACAATTAAAGATTGAAAGTTAAAATTCTAAATATCTCTGTTCACATTAGAGTTTGAGAAAAATGATCAAGTAATGAATTGTAGCAAACTTGATTTTCTACAACTTGACTATTTATACATTTTTCGATTATTCTAATATTAAGAGAGATATTAAATATTTTGTGTTTGACACAAATACATGAAATATATTTTATTGTAAAAAATTTTGATTGTCGTTTCCATAGTAACTATAAACTATAATCGTTATACATCGATTTATTTTGGCTAAAAGAAATGCAGCTATTGTTGCAAATACTAAAGTCATGTCAGATATTATATTTCATTTTGATCACACTAAAATTATGACCGCTAGAGAGTGATTTATGTATTCTAAGGAAATTCGCAGCTCCTGTGTATCGAATTTTTTGAAAATGTGCTCAGGTCAAACACAAGACGCAAAATTTCTGACAATCGCATTTTTGGGCTCATTTAAACTATTGATTCTAGATGGTTCCATCCTTGGTGTGATGAGACAAAAATCTTGGTCGTGGGCTCTCGTACTATAAATTTTCTTTACCGTTTACTCAACACAAATATTTGTTTGATATTAAAAAAATTGTTTAAATATTTGTGTGATAACAAATTCCTTTTGTAAAAATTTATTTGGATTCCATCATAGTTATTTGATACGTAATAATAATGTATGTCTATAGTGCAAATGATCTGAATTTAAAACCGAATGTTCAAGAATATATTAGTTAGCTTACTTTGATGTTTTCTTTGCTTTGTCGATCAATGATAATGATATTTGACTCTCGTTATCAGACGATAGTGATGTTTGGCTGCCAGCTCTTGAAATTGGACCGGATGATACATCAGTTGGACAACGATTATAAACACCAACTCCACCAGTTTCACCATCACGTATTAACGAACGTGTCTCATCCTCTGTACTACTGTCGCGTGGTGGCCGTTGTTTTCCCAATCGTATTAAACTTCGAACACTTCGTAATGTTGAGCTACGTTTTCGATCTGTTGATGAACTTCTCGATTGATGTGTCGTCTGTTGTTTTGTTTCAGTTTTATTTCGTATTGTGTTTGCCATTGCTATTGCATCACTCCAACTACCGCGGCGTCCTTGTATTAAACTTTTTTCTAAATTTGCAATATTCTGTTCGATATCAATGAGCATTTGTTGATCATCTTCGATGCTATCGTAGATTTGACTTCCGGAAAATGCACTTGTGGATCCATCAGGTGATGAGTAAATTACTTCAAATTCAACTGTTGCCTGAAAATAAAGAGGGATACAAATTAATTGATAAACTTTGGTCATTAATTATAATAATAATCATTTATCATTTGGATCATAAAAAATAATGATCAAGGGTGTTTTAAAAGACCTAAATTTAGTAGATTGTATATGGGGGAGGTTAGCTAGGAAAAAGTGGTAAAATATAACAAAGGGAAATAAGGTATAACAACCAGTCCTTGTGGTCCAGTTGTCAAAGGCCCTCTACTTAGAACTGGGAGGTTGCTGTTTCCATTCCCAACACTGATGGTTTGTCACTTAAATTGATTTAACAAAAAAATTAATTAATGGAGTGGTTGACTGAACCGTTGGCGTATGGATAAGAACGAAAGTAACTGGTTATGCTACTGTAGCGGTATCGCTTCTTCATTAAATTACTATAATTTTGTTCATAATTTTTATCTGTTGCATAACAACTATAACTTCCCTCTATTATCACGGCTGCTTTGAATGTTAACAACCATGGTAATTTACATATTAAAAATAATAATATTTCATAAATCAAATCAATAAAGATCAATTATATCTTTCACATATATTTATTATTTATTTAAATAATAATTATTTAATATATCAATCATTTACCTTTACAAATTGGCGCCCGAGAAGGGACATGATTGATATATTAAATGATGAACAAAATGATGAACAAAATGATGAACAAAATTATAATAATTTAATGAAGAAGCGATACCGCTACACTACAAATCCAAGTGGCCGAGCGGTCTAAGGCGTTATGTCTGCGCAGTATGCCTACTTGGAAACAGGGAGGTTATGGATTCGAAACCCGACATTGGCAGTTTGCCAATTATTAAGAAAAAAAGAAAGGGGCGGTTAATTGACTAAACTGTATGGACATGAACGAAGTAACCGGCTATGCTTGAGATGGTTTTCTGCAGTTTCCTTGCACATACTCCAGATGAATACCGGCTGCAGTCGCTAACCTACCAAGTCTACATACAATTTTCTTGACCATTAACGATCGGCGAAAAAGACCTAGAAAGGACTACTTGCAAGACTTCGAACTCCGTGCAACTAAATTTCAAACGAGATAAATCTGCAATACTTATGCATATATATATTTATTGTTTCGAGCTTTATTTTGTGGAACTACATTGTAACTTGTTGGGTTTGAATAAAATAATTTCAAAACTATTTCTATTTGGCGGCTTCACTTCTTACTCAATAATAAATTAATTTTTATCTTGATTTATCGTGTAACATATTTCAACCTTAACGATCACTTTCAAACAGTGAGTTTTACAACAATTTGTTTGCGATATATATATACTAATTAATGGCGATATGAACATTAAGTTGGTAAATATTTCTATAAAGTTAGATCCCAAGGAAAGTTACACGTTTTTATCAGTCTGCGCTTGATACGTTGATACTTTATAGTTTTTTTGGTTTCTGAGATACAGAGGCCTAAAAACCATCACTAGTCCTTCGCATTACCATGCATTACCGTGCTATGTGATCTGTAATAAACTTAAAGACTATAAAAAAACACAAATATATCATCTGTATAATGAGATGCACGAAAATGCAATTTCAACTGACATTACGATGAAATGAAATTTTATTGACATTTGACGTTTTAAAATGTTCATTTGTAAACATTACTTGAATACATATTTCTAGCACACATAAAAGCAGCGATGTTTTGATCGATATTTGTTATAGTCGCTTGTAAAACGTGGATAATATTATTACGACCGATGTTACTGTCAGAATAAAAATCATTAAGGAAACATTACTCATTCTATGCTAGTATTCGGTTTTATATTGTGTTTATTGAGGTCGTACGGTTTATCGAATACAAATATGCTCTCTAGGAAATAGTAGAAGTGAAATATAATGTCATTGAATGAACTCTTTATATAATAGGGATGGCAAAAGATAACTTCAATATCGATAATGGATTTATCGAAATATCAATATCGATATCTTAAAAATATCGACTACAAATTTAAAATTTTTTAAGACTTTTTAAGAATAACAATAAAACTAACCAATTTTTGAAAATTCAATATCAATTTCGAATATTTTTTATTATAAAAATTGATTACGTTTTTTATGAAAATTGTTTGTATTCAGTTCTACTACTTCTAAACCTTAGATGGGATATTCGTGTTCTAGCAAATCGATTGCGTGCTTATAACGTTGCTTTCGTCTTAGGGCTATTTTACACATGTAACTTTTCATGCAATTATTCATAACGCATACTTTAGTGAGCAAGCGCAGTAGTATTTTTTGATGAAACTATGCTTATAACAAAATAGACCTGGCGTCTATTTGGATGCAATCTTATATGTAAATTTAGATGTAAGAATAGGGTGATTGGTTTACTTCCTTGTGATTGGTTTACTATGATCATGTGACTGAAGTGGTTGACAAAGAGAGAAATATTTAGCAAGACAAGAGTTATAGTTATTAACAAAACATGCGATTGATATATTACTGCATGTACAAAGAGATGCAAGTATCGTTATATCCATACATATTTATTGCGATTGAAAACTTTCATCAAAACTTTCACGTGTAAAAACGGGCTTAGATAAAACATTCGAAGATAAAACATAAACATTCGAAGCTGTCAAAGTAGCCATTATACCCAAATACTTCATGGTGTGGCAAAAATTAATGGATAAAACCTAAAGATAAGGCGCAGGCTGAATATAAAATACGAAGCTAGTGCATAGGGGTAACTCCATTAGATGGATAAATTGGCTGAGGGCATTCAATTCTATTAATCATGAAAAAAACTGTTTTGTGGTTGGTAGAATCTTGCGGCATTTCTTCAAGGCTTTGGTGATGCCGCGAGAGACGAAAATTAAAATCCTGATTTTCGACAAATATTCGAGAGACAGGCGATAGAAAATTCCGTCAATATTAAGTAATTGAGTAATTATCAATTATTGAATGCAAACAGTTTTGGAAAAGTCTAAACATATCAACTGACCAGTAATAATAATTATTTTTTCTTACGTACAAAAAATGCTTTTTTTTAAATTATATTTTTTTCAAGAAAATCTTCAAACAAACGAGTCGAGGCGATAGAATACTTTTTCAAGCTAATACAAGACAAGAGAAATGCTACTCTCGTCCATAGACCCATGCTTTATAACACGGAGTGAGCTACCGCTGCTAGAGTACATTTGCGAGATTTCGCTAGACGTCCAGCGCTGGTGCTCAACAAATTCTTATATATTTTAGATAATATCTTAAAATTTAGATATAACTTTCAATATCGATATTAAATATATATAAATAGTCAAACCCCATGAATATTAAATACATTTGATGTCAAAGACTTACCAATCGATACAAGAGACTCATTTAAAAAAAAATTATTTATTCATTGATCGACATAAATGTTACGCCAAATTTAGCAGTTGTTAAAATTGTTTAATTAATTTTTCGTAGATAATTCTAATGTAATGGAATGCGTACACCCGCGTATGTAAAGTAAACCATTATAAGCAATTTCGACGCTACAAAATATATTTTATCAGCGATGTTTTGTCATAATCGATTACATTACTGCATATTTCGAATTGAATAGAAAAAAAGTATTAACGAATTTCGCATGAATTTAGTTCGAAATAGATAAAACATAATGTGTCATCAATATTTATTTTCGGAAATAATGGGAATTGTAGGCAATGGATATGAAAAAAGTGTACTTTATACATTTATTTTAAAGCATAGTCTAATTCGTTGTATGTGTGTTTTAGCAGTGTGTATGTGTGCATTAGCAGTTTTTTACATATTTAAATTAAATTGAATATATTTCTGGTTTAAATTTCCATGTGAATGTAATTTTTGTAGTATAACATAAATTTCAATACAAATTAGAAATGTCAATTTTGAAATACGTGAAAAACCAATTTATCGTTTCATTTAACGTTGATACAAAAAATTGTCGAGCTTAAAATCACTTTCAACAATTTTATAAAATGACACCAGTTAATCCACCCGGACTTCGTTTGGACAAGAACGAAGTATTGACTAAGCTTGTGAAGGTTTTCTGCAGTTTCCCTTTACAAACCAGCCACGTAGCCGAGCGGTCTAAGGCGTCATGTCTGCGCAGTATGCAGTACTTGGAAACTGGGAGGTTATTGGTTCGAATCCCGACATCGGCAGTTTGTCAATTATAAAAAAAAAAAAGAAAAAAGGGGCGGTTGATTGACTAAACTGTCGGCGTATGGACAAGAACGAAGTAACCGGCTATGCTTGAGAAGGTTTTCTGCAGTTTCCTTCACGAACTCTAGATGAATATCGCCATAGTTCCTATCATAGTCGGCTGCAGCCGCATATCCTACCAATTCCTAATCTACTCACAAATCCCTTCCACTCCACT